>OY992537.1:219815763-221015763 GCA_963921195.1 Pegoplata infirma
AATTAAAGCATTTTGTATTTTTAGGTTATGTTGAATGTACTGAAATTTTCGAGGTGTGCTTACATTTTCGTTCATAACTTTTGAACCGCTGAACCGACATCGCTCAAATACAATACCAAACTTCTCGGGAGAACTTCCAATAAATATGTTAAGTTTCAGATATCTCTGTGCAATATTTTGGCCGTGATCACTATTTCCACTGATAGACGGACACACGGACATCGCTAGAATGTCTTAAAATCGGTCGGAGATCATGAATATATTTATTTTTTTGGGGTCCCAGACCGATATTTCGATGAGTTACAAACGGAATGACAAACTTATATACATATGCCCTCTATCATTAGAGTGGAGGGTATAATAAACAAAAACTCTGGGTCCACCAAGAATTATTTACTTAATAAAAAATAAAAATGCCCCCCAAAAAAAATTCTTGTCAGAAGTGGGATTTGAACCCACGCCCTCAGAGAGGACCAGAACGCTCATTATACTTTGGTTAACAAAGCAAGTTATACACTTGAGTCTGGCGCCTTAGACCGCTCGGCCATCCTGACATATAATGAATTACCAGGCAGATCTGTCTTATGTTTTATTTAAGTTTTGTTCAATTTCAGATGAAATTAGTAATTTGACTAAATTTTTGCTGAAAATTAGTAAATTTAAAAATTAGTAAAAACATATTACAAATATTTGTTAAATAAATTTTAAAAAGTAAATAAAAAAAATTCTTGTCAGAAGTGGGATTTGAACCCACGCCCTCAGAGAGGACCAGAACGCTCATTCAACTCTGTTTTACACAAAGCAAGTTATACACTTGAGTCTGGCGCCTTAGACCGCTCGGCCATCCTGACATATTATGAATCACCACGCAAAAGCGTCATATGTTTCCTATAGTTTTTGTTTAATATGAGACAAAATTAGTAATTTGTCTGAACTTTTGCTAAAAATTAGTAAATCTAAAAATTAACAAATACATATTAAAAAAATTGATTAAAAATTAAAAAAAAAGAATAATAAAAAAATTCTTGTCAGAAGTGGGATTTGAACCCACGCCCTCAGAGAGGACCAGAACGCTCATAATACTTTGGTTAACAAAGCAAGTTGTACACTTGAGTCTGGCGCCTTAGACCGCTCGGCCATCCTGACATATTAAGGATAAATAAAACATAATATAACAGAATTGTTATATATTTTAAATAATAAATGTTCAATATGAGAAAGATGTAATAAATTAACAGAAATTTTGTGAAAATTAAGTAATTTTAAAAAATTTAACAAATAAAAAAAACAAAATTGTTTAAAAAAATTAAAAAAAAAATTCTTGTCAGAAGTGGGATTTGAACCCACGCCCTCAGAGAGGACCAGAACGCTCATTTAACTTTGTTTTACACAAAGCAAGTTATGCACTTGAGTCTGGCGCCTTAGACCGCTCGGCCATCCTGACATATAAAAAAAACACTACGCAGAATTGTTATTTAAACACTCGTATTTATAATTTTGTATTGTTTAACATTAGAAAAAGTGTTTATTTGAATTTTTTTTTTATTAAAAATTAGTAATTTTGAAAATTAAGTACCAAAAATAAGTAGTCTTAATTAAAAAATTTTAAAAAAATGAAAAAAAAAAAAATAAAAAAATTCTTGTCAGAAGTGGGATTTGAACCCACGCCCTCAGAGAGGACCAGAACGCTCATTTAACTCTGTTTTACACAAAGCAAGTTATACACTTGAGTCTGGCGCCTTAGACCGCTCGGCCATCCTGACATATAAAAAAAAAACACAAGACAGAATTGTTACATTAATATAAATTGTTAGAAAAATTATTTTTTTGAAAAAAAAAAAATTTTAAATTATTAATTTGAAAAATTTAAAAACAAAAATAATAAATATTAATTAAATAAATTTAAAAAAATTAAAAAAAAAAAATAAAAAAAAAAATTCTTGTCAGAAGTGGGATTTGAACCCACGCCCTCAGAGAGGACCAGAACGCTCATTAAACTCTGTTTTACACAAAGCAAGTTATACACTTGAGTCTGGCGCCTTAGACCGCTCGGCCATCCTGACATATGAACGTGGCATGACTAAAAATATACACAAGCTATTTACGAAACAGCATAACAAAACGAAATAAAACACACTAAAAACTAAAAATATATTTATGGCTGTATATATAATTTATTTGATTGTGGGTATTTTTAGAAAATGTGTGATAAATTTTTTGTTCTTGTGTATTGGAAGTAGTAGAGGTACGTGAGTGAATGAGTTTGAAATTTAAATTTTTTAAAAATTTTTTTTGGTTTAATAATTTTTTTTATTTATATTAATTTAATGCGTTTTTAATTTTTTGCTATAAATTAATTGAGAATTTTTTTTTAAATATTTTTTTTATATTTTTTTTTTTTTTTATTTCAGTAAGACGTAGTAAATTAAAAATAAAAAATTATCTTAATTATTTTAAAATGACATTTAAACCACATTTTTTTTAAACATCCCGAGTAAAAAAATTGATATGACACAATATATAATTTAATATGGGTTCGTGTCTATTTTGATATAATCTTATACGAAAAATGGTTTCATAAGATTTGATCGAATAATATCTAATAATATCAGTTTATATAACTTTATATCGACTTTGATACGAGTTTTGGTCTAATCCAATGATATAAAATTATATTAAAATTTATACAATTTTATAAATCGGATGTTTTTTTTAGTTTTTAATAAAAAGTTGAAAAATTAAAATAATAAAAATAAGTTGTTCTTTGAAAAAAACTTGGAAAAATTTAAAAAAATGGAGTCATGTTAAATTTTATATAAAACACTTAGAAAATATTTTCAAAAAAATTTGTCCTTGGAAAAAACTTAGAAAAATTTGAAAAAAAATGAGTTATATAAAATTTTATATAAAACACTTAGAAAATATTTGCGATAAAAAAATGTTCCTTGAAAAAAACTTAGAAAAAATTTAAAAGATGGAGTCATATAAAATTTTATATAAAACACTTAGAAAATATTCGTGATAAAAAAAGTGGTGCTTGGAAAAATCTTAGAAAAATAAAAAAATATGAAGTCTTATGAAATTTTATATAAAACACTTTGAAAATATTTGCGATAAAAATATGTTCTTGGAAAACACTTAAAAAAATTAAAAAATAATGGAGGCATATAAAATTTTATATAAAACACTTAGAAATTTGAAATGATGCATGGGACCAGATGTTAAAACATATAGTTATGTATGGCGATATCTTAAAAAAATCCCACATCAAAATTTATTATATAAATTTATCTTGCAATACATAGTGTCACACATGATCATATATCAAATAATATGACTATATAAAAGTATATAAGATCATATTAAATTATTTTTACTCGGGATTATAAAATAACAACATAAAAAAATGTGATCTAGATTTTTGGTGTATTGTAGACTTTGGATTTATTGTGTTTAAATAACAATTTGTTTGAATTTTTTTTAAATCACGATTTTTTATTTTTGTGTGTCTTTATCTGTGCACATTTTTGAGGTGATGTTTATATCGTTAAAATAATATAAAATTGTTTAAAAGTAGATTTATTTATAGATAGATAATCAATACAAATTACAGACAGTCAGTTTTAAGAATGTACGTACACTTTATAAATTATATGTATAGTGGATTGAAAAAAAAAAATTGTTTCGGAACTTTTGTTTTTCTTAAAAGTTGTTTTGTTACTGAACTTTTACTCCAAAACGCAAAAAATGTACCAAAAAAATATGTATCCGGGAAAAATTCTGAAAAGCTTTTTGGGACTTTTTTTAAAATTTGTTTCAAGTATACCGGTTACTTTTTGAGTCATACCAGTCTCAGTTTCCAGTTTCCGTTATAACATGACAATTTTGTTGTGAAATTAAAATTTTATGCTTTTAATGATTTTAAAGAGTTTTTGCATAAAATAAAAATAAAATAAATTTGTGTTATGTGAAGTATTTGTAACGGTTTATAAAAAATTTGGCAATTTCCGCTGTTTCTGGTAATATTTTAGGTATTTTCATAAAAATTATACCGGTTACTTGGCAATTTTTTTGTTTTAATACCAGTTTTAGTTTCCAGTTTCCATTATAACATGAAAATTGTGTTGTTAAATCAAGTTATCATGCTCGATTAAATATTTTTTTAAGGTTTTAGAAAAAAGTAACCGGTTTTTTAAAACGGGTAACAACTTATAAATTGGTGTTATGTGAAATATTTGTAACGTGTTATACATAACTTAACAATTTCCGCTGTTTTTGATATCATCTGGGGTATTTTTATAAAAATTATACCGGTTACTTGTTGATTTCATTTTTATATACCAGTTTCAGTTTCCAGTTTCCAATATAACATGAAAATTGTGTTGTTAAATTAAGTTATTATACTGGATTTAAAGATTTTATGGAATTTTAGAAAAAAGTAACCGGTTTTTTAAAACAGGTAACCACTTTCAAATTGGTGTCATGTGAAATATTTCATTTTTAATGAAATTCTTAACTCCAAAATGCTAAAACTATTTGTGTCAGGGACTTTTCAAATAATTTTTCAGGACTTAGAAAACTTTTTTTCCCCCGATTTGGCACCATATACATTAGAGTTCGTTTGGTGACTATGTGACTTCATCTGTTTATCGGGTATAATAATTTTTTTGAAGGATTTGAGGGAGCTAAAAAGAATGCCGGTATATTTTTGGAAAAATTTTCGCTACTTGGGGTGGTTCACCTCATTTCAGATGAGGTGGTTCACCTCATCTGAAATTTTGAGCTGATTTTTCTGCAAAGAAAAAAACGGCTGAATATATTGCAAATCTGATTTCACCAGTCGATTCTACAGAAAAAAAATAATACAATGGCAGTTTTTGAAAAAAACGGCTGAATATATTGCAAATCTGATTTCACCAGTCGATTCTACAGAAAAAAATAATACAATGGCAGTTTTTGAACTTTTAAAAAAAGTTCCAAAAAGCCACAACAGAGGACGGAAATATCGATTTTTAAAAAAAAAAATTAAATATTTTTTTAGTCGTGCACGATGAAGAGGCAGTTTTTTCTAAGAAAATTGGTACCAAAAGCACCTTTCTAGCATGTCACAGACTCAATTCCGTTCGGATGTGGAAAAAGTGGTTTGCTCGGAAAACGCAAAGCTAAAATGTTTTGTCGTAATGAAACCACTTTAATGCAATTCATTTCCACTTTGTTTTTTGAAAGTGATTTCATTCCGAAAAAAAATAATATTATTTTTGCGTTTTACGAGTAAACCATTTTTTCCAAATCCGAACGGAATTGAGTCTGTAACATGCCCCTTTAGACTGACATTTTTTTGTCATCTTTCGATTTTCCCAAGTGTCCGGGCAAATTTTTATTGTCCTAGGTCTAAAACTAATGTGGTAAAAATTTGAGGTCAATCGGATTAAATTAACCCGTGGCGCCCGGCGGTCAAAGTTTTGGATTTTTAAAAAATTTTTCAAAATAAAATTTAAAAAAAAAATTATCTTTCGACACATCATATTTGTTAATTTCGATGCGCTGAGCACGAATATCAAAAAAAAAAAAATAAAATCGCTCGATCGGTTTTCGAGATATCGCCATTTCAAATTTGTAAAAAATGGCGGTTTTTTCATACGTTCAAGAATTTTTTTTAAAAAAGTCTCAAAATTTCATTCCGCCGATCCTTTTGTAGAGCTTGAGACAATCTTTCATTTAAAAGTAATTTGAGCCAAATCCGATCATTTTAAGCCGTGGCGCCCATCGATCAAAGTTTTGTCTTTTTAGAAACTTTTTACCAAAAACCCTAAACTTTGATCAATGGGTTAAAATGATCGGATTTGGCTCCAATTAAGCTTAAATGAAAGATTGCATAAAGCTCTATAAAAGGGCTAAAATAAAGAAATCTTTAGAGTTTTTTTAAAAAAAAATTTTAAGCGTATGAAAAAACCCCCCATTTTGCAATTTTTTGCCAAATTTTAAATGGCAATATCTCGAAAACCGTTCGACCGATTTTATAATTTTTTTGATATTCGTATTCAGCTTGCTAAAATTAATAATTAATAAAAATAAAAAAATATTTTTTTTAATTTTTTTTCATTTTCAAAAATCCAATATTTTGGTGGAAATCTTCCAAAAGCCCAAAACTTTGATCGAAGGGCGCCACGGGTTAAAATGGTCGAATTTGGCTCAAATTAGTTTTAAATGAAACTATGTCTCAAGCTCTACAAAAGGGTCGACGGAATGAAATTTTGAGACTTTTTTTTAAAAAATTTTTTGAACGTAGGAAAAAACCGCCATTTTTTGCAAATTTCAAATAGCGATATCTCGAAAACCGTTTGACCGATTTTAGTTTTTTTTTTGATATTCGTGCTCAGCGCATAGAAATTAACAAATATGATGTGTCGAAAGATAAATTTATTTTTTATTTATTTTTTTTTAATTTTTCAAAAATCCAAACTTTGACCGCCGGGCGCCACGGGTTAATTTAATCCGATTGACCTCAAATTGGTATCACATGAGGTTTAGGCCTAGTAGAATAAAAAAATGCCCGGACTTTGAAAATCGGAGAAGAAAAAATTTTGCTATACAGAAAAATGCCAGTCTAATGCCCCCTACATATAAAAAATTAAAAAGAAAAAAATATTTTTTCTTATTTTCAAAATAAATTTTTAAAATTTAATATGGTTTCTGAAACAAATAAATTTCAATATGTGTTTTTACTAATTTATGCCAAAATATGCAAAAATATGCACTTAAAAGTTGGAAATATGCACAAAATATGCATTTAAAACCAAAATATGCAAAAATATGCATTTTTACGAAAATATGCAAAAAATGCAAAAACAAATCGATGCCATTTTAACGCAAATTTCTTGATTCAAAAATATAATCGATCCCTATCGTCTTTAGACTATCGACAAAAAACATGCATTTGCATGGAAATCTCAACTTTGTTTTTGTTTGCTACCTCCTATTTGACAAAAATTCCTAGTAATTTTACAAGCTTTTTACCAATAATTTTGTAAGTTTACAAGGTTTTTACCAATAAAATTGTAAATTTACAAATTTTTTGACACCATAAAATTTACAAGGAGGTTTCGTAATTTTACCAAATTTTTTGCTACCTCCTATTTTACTAGAGTTCCTAGTAATTTTACAAGCTTTTTTCCAATAATTTTGTAATTTTACAAGCTTTTTACCAATAAAATTTTAAATTTACAACTTTTTTGGCGCAATAAAACTTACAAAGAATTCTCGTGAATTTACTAGATTTTTTTTTTGTAAAAAAAAAGTTAAAAATTTGTAAAATTACAAAAAAAAAATTGCAAAATTACAAAAAAACAAGTAAAAAAGTTAAATTCGGCCTTGCCGAATGTAGTGATACCCTCCACAATTTCAAAAAGATTATTGCCAAAAACTTTATTTAAAAGGAAATTACTTTTGAAAAAAATTTTGAAAATAAATTTCCGCGAAAAATTTTGTTAAAAAAAATCCACGATTTTTTTCTTTTTTTGTCAAAAAATATGTTCGTACTTGTTTAAATACCATTTGGTGTTCAATTATGTTCACATATGTCAACCAGAAGCCGAATTAAAGCATTTTGTATTTTTAGGTTATGTTGAATGTACTGAAATTTTTGAGGTGTGCTTACATTTTCGCTCATAACTTTTGAACCGCTGAACCGATATCGCTCAAATGCAATACCAAACTTCTCTGGAGAACTTCCAATAAATATGTTAAGTTTCATTCATCTCTGTGCAATATTTTGTCCGTGATAGCATTTTCCACAGACAGACAGACAGACGGACAGACGGACATCGCTAGAATGTTTTAAAATCGATCGGGCATCATGAATATATATACTTTATAGGGTCCCAGACCGATATTTCGATGAGTTACAAACAAACTTATATATACCCTCTATCACTAAGTGGAGGGTATAAAAAATAATTTCGACCAAAAGTTTTTTGTTAAAAAACAATGAAAACTGTAAAATATTGTTAAAATGGGATTACGAGACTTTTTCTAGTAATCTGACATTTTTTTTTGAGTGACGAACATAGAAATAATCGGTCATACGGTCTTGTTAAATTAGAGTCCAAAAATTAACGAAAATAATAAAGCGTTATATTTTTTTTTTTTTTTTTCAAACATTTTTCAAAAATTATTTTTTTTTTTTAATTTTTAAAAAATTCAAATAAATCGGATTAAATCACACTTTATTGGGATTCTTTAATTGGCATCATTCCCTCTTAAAAAAATAATTAATTTTATACAAGTCTTTTGTCAAACATTTTTTATATGTCAGGATGGCCGAGCGGTCTAAGGCGCCAGACTCAAGTGTTATAACTTGCTTTGTTTGAACAAAGTTTCATGAGCGTTCTGGTCCTCTCTGAGGGCGTGGGTTCAAATCCCACTTCTGACAAGAATTTTTTTTTATGTTTTTTTTTTAATATTTCAAACAATATTTTGGGCACTCAAATAGTTTTTTACAATAAAAAATTTGACAATCAAAAAAAATCACTCAATAAATTTCACTCAAAAAAAATTACAGTCAAAAAAATTTGTACTCAAAAATTTTTTTTTAAGTTTTCAATCAAAATAAAATTTTTTTAGTCAAAATTTTTGTAGCATTTTTCTAGGATATAGATACATTTTACCAAACCCTATTAAATTTTTTTATTCATTCATTTATTTTTTGGTGTTTGTAAACTTTTTTTATTAACTGTAGAACAATTTCATGCAATCAATAGTAAATTTCTATGGTTTTATAATTTTAAAATTATAGACACCATAATTATATGTTCAAATTCTTTAGATTTATCACAACTCTAAGAAAAATAGGTCTTTACAGTTAAGTATTTGTCGGTCTTTGGTTAAATTTTATTTGTATAAATTTTAAATAACAATATTTACCACATAATCATCCAACAAATGGTGGGAATTAGTTGTAATTATTTTTTAAAAATTCCAATTTTATTAACCAAATACATTTCCTTGTTTACATTAAAACTTCAAAAACTTTTAATTTATTATTTAGATTTTTTTATTATTATTATTTATTGCCAGGGACGGGAACTTTATAAACTAAAAAAACTATGTTTTAAGTGCCTAAATGTAATAAATATACACTAAAAATCTGGAAATATGCACTTAAAACTACAAAAATATGCAGTAAAAATTATAAAATGAGGGTAATTTTACATTTTTGAAAAAAGTAAAAAAAATTTTTTTTAAATAATTTTTTACTTTTTAGCTTATTAACGATAAAAAATTCATTATACTAGTATTTGACCGCGGAAAATAATTTTTAAGCCTTTTGGGCAACATATTAAAGAGCATCATATAGAAAAAATAAGCTAAAACTAAAATTTTATACAAAATGTGACACAAAAATATGCATTTACAGCAGAATACTAGCAGAATATGCAAAAATATGCATTACCAACAAAATATTAACAAATTTGCACTAACAAATCAATGCAATTTTAAAGCAAATTCTTTAATATGCAAAAATATTTGGTTTATTATGTTGTTCTAAGACTAACGAGAAAAAAATATGCATTTGCATGAAATTCCTCTCCCATTTTATTACTTATGAACATTTTTAATTTTCTTGAATTTTTTCATTATCTAAATGACGCAATTTTATTTTTTTTATATGCATATTTATAAGAGAATGCATATTTATAAGAGAATACTAGCTGATATGCAAAAATGTGTTTTACCAGCAAAATATGCACTAACGACAATAACAAAAAATCATTAGACAAGTATTTGACCGCGGAAAAAAATTGTAAGCCTTTTGGGCAGCATACTAAAGGGCAGCATATAGAAAAAATAAGCTAAAACTATAGTTTTTTACATAATACGACCCAAAAATATGCATTTATAGCAAAATACTAGAAAAGTATGCAAAAATATTTATTACCAACAAAATATGCAAAAATTTGCACTAACGAATCGATGCCATTTTAAAGCAAATTTAATTTTTTTTAAATATACATTTGTAGAAGAATACTAGCTGATATGCAAAAATGTGCTTTACCTGCACAATATGCAAAAATATGCACTAACGATAATAACAAAAACTCATTAGACAAGTATTTGTCCGCGGAAAAAAAATGTTCGGACTTTTGGGCAGCATACTAAAGGGCAGTCAGTATATATAAAAAAAAAGCTAAAATTAAAATTTTATACAAAATATGACCCAAAAATATGCATTTATAGCAGATCACTAGCAGAATATGCAAAAATATGTTTAACCAGCAAAATATGCAAAAATGTGCACTAACGAATTGATGCCATTTTAAAGCAAATTCTTTGATTTGCTAAAATATTTGGTTTATTCTGTTCTTAGACTAACGAGAAAAAAATATGCATTTTCATGAAAGTCCTCTCCCTTTTTATTACTTACATATTTAATTTTCTTGAAATTTTTCATCATCTTAGTCACTCAATTTAATTTTTTTTAAATATACATTTGTAGAAGAATATTAGCTGATATGCAAAAATTTGTTTTACCAGAAAAATATGCACTAACGACAATAACAAAAAAAAAAAATCATTAGACAAGTATTTGACCGCGAAAAAAAATTGTGGGCCTTTTGGGCAGCATACTAAAGAGCAGCATATAGAAAAAATATGCTAAAACTAAAATTTTGTACAAAATATAATCCAAAAATATGCATTTATAGCAGAATACTAGCAGAATATGCAAAAATATCCATTAACAGCAAAATATGCAAAATTTTGCACTAACGAATCGATGCCATTTTAAAGCAAATTCTTTGATTTGCTAAAATATTTGGTTTATACTGTTCTTAGACTAACGAGAAAAAAATATGCATTTGCATGAAAGTCCTCTCCCTTTTTAATACTTACATATTTAATTTTCTTGAAATTTTTCATCATCTAAGTCACGCAATTTAATTTTATTTTAAAATATACATTTATAGCAGAATACTAGCTGATATGCAAAAATGTGTTTAACCAGCAAAATATGCAAAAATATGCACTAACGACAATAACAAAAAAAAAAAATCATTAGACAAGTATTTGACCGCGGAAAAATATTGTAGGCCTTTTGGGCAGCATATTAAAGAGCAGCATTTAGAAAAAATAAGCTAAAACTAAAATACAAAATATAACCCAAAAATATGCCTTTATAGCAAAATACTAGCTGAATATGCAAAAATATGCTTAACCAGCAAATTATGCAAAAATTTGCACTAACGAATCGATGCCTTTTTAAAGCAAATTCTTTGATTTGCAATAATAGTTGGTATATTATACTGTTCAAAGACCAACGAGAAAAAAATATGCATTTTCATGAAAGTCCTTCCCCTTTTTATTACTTACATATTTAATTTTCTTGCATTTTTTCATCATCTAAGTCACGCAATTATATATTATTTTTTTAACATTAAATTAAATTTTAATGTTGGTTTAGTAAAAAGATTTTGTAATCCATAGTTTTATTACTTTTTAATGCATATTTCTTTTATTCATGATATATAATACTCGTTAGAAGTAAAATAAATACTAATTTATGTACAATTGCATTAAATAAAACTGTTAAATTAAATGGCAAGAATTAAAAAATAAATAAACATTGCAAAAAGTTATAATTCATAGAACAAACAGATTAAAAATTAAGCACAAAGACTAGAATCAACTGAAATAAATAAAAGAAAATCATTAAAATTTTAAGTGCAGTGATTTTTTAAGTCGGTAATTACACACATATTTTCTTGTACTTTTTAACATAAAAAGAATCTGTTCATAAAATATATTTTAGGACTTGGAACTCATAATATGTCAGGATGGCCGAGCGGTCTAAGGCGCCAGACTCAAGTGTATAACTTGCTTTGTTCTAACAGAGTTTCATGAGCGTTCTGGTCCTCTCTGAGGGCGTGGGTTCAAATCCCACTTCTGACAAGAATTTTTTTTTATTGATTTTTTTAATTTTTTTAAACAAATATTTGTTATATTTTTTTAGTAATTTTTAAATTTACTAATTTTTAACAAAATTTCTGTCAAATAACTAATTGTGTTTTATATAATTTTTTTATTTTTTTTGTTTAAATATATAACAACTTTGTCTTGAGACTCATTGTATGTCAGGATGGCCGAGCGGTCTAAGGCGCCAGACTCAAGTGTATAACTTACTTTGTGTAAAACAGAGTTCAATGAGCGTTCTGGTCCTCTCTGAGGGCGTGGGTTCAAATCCCACTTCTGACAAGATTTTTTTTTATTGATTTTTTTTAATTTCTCTGAATAAATATTTATAATATTTTTTTAGTAATTAATAAATTAACAAATTTTTAGCAAAATCCCTGTTAAATTACTGATTTTATTTCAAATTAACTAAAATTTGTATAAAACATATAACAATTCTGCCTGGTGATTCATTATATGTCAGGATGGCCGAGCGGTCTAAGGCGCCAGACTCAAGTGTATAACTTGCTTTGTGTAAAACAAAGTTTCATGAGCGTTCTGGTCCTCTCTGAGGGCGTGGGTTCAAATCCCACTTCTGACAAGAATTTTTTTATTAATTTTTTTTAACAAATATTTTTTTTAGTAATTTTTAAATTTACTAAATTTTAGCAAAATTTCTGTCAAATAACTAATTTTGTTCCATATTAATTATTATAAAATCTATAACAATATTGCCTCGTGACTCATTATATGTCAGGATGGCCGAGCGGTCTAAGGCGCCAGACTCAAGTGTATAACTTGCTTTGTTCTAACAGAGTTTAATGAGCGTTCTGGTCCTCTCTGAGGGCGTGGGTTCAAATCCCACTTCTGACAAGAATTTTTTTATTATTTTTTTTAATTATTTTAATAAATATTTGTTGAATTTTTTGAGTAATTTTTAAATTTACCAATTTTTAGCAAAAATTTCTGTCAAATAACTAAATGTGTTTCATATTTAGGTTGATCATTCGTACTGATTTGATAAGTACATGTAAATACTGATTTTTGATCACGTGTACTGATCGAAAAACGTTGTTCTGATTTGTACTGATTTTTTAAAATACATAACATATGTACTGATTGTACTGATTTTTGAACATTTCAATATAAAAAATAATTTTATTCCAAAATTCTGTACAAAAACTTGAAGTCGTCAGAGTTGTTTTTTATAACTTAAGTCTAAAAATGAGATAATTTATAATGAATTTATTCTAAGGAGATTAGAGTTCGTGAATCAAGAGGTTCCTTAACGAAAAAAGTGAATCTGAGTATGAGGTTCTTTTGATCTTCTTTAATTTATATGAAAATGCGCACAAAATCTTTAAGGTTTTCTGTAACGAAAAGTTGAATGAGCCGATGGATTTTTTATAGTTTTATAAAGATGATGTAAATTGCATGAATCCAAATGATTCGGAGATCTTAGATAAGGTAATGTCATCAGAGCTTATTCAAAAAAGCGCCCAGAAAATCGGGGACTTTAAAAAAAACACGTGCTTATTAGCTGTGAAGTTTTCTTACAGGAAAAGTTGTCAAAACGGAATAAGTCTTAAAAATTTTCGGGATTTTCTTATTCTCAAAACCTGTGGAATTTTGTTATATTTTCTGCATTGAAATGATCAAATCATTCAAATGAAGTCGTTTAAAGTCAACTAAATTTACTGCAAAATCACGACAGTTGTTTTTTAACAGTGGTTTTTCTGCAGTTGTTTTTAACAGTTATTTTTACTCAAAATACTTGGGGTCAAGTTAGTTTAACCGACATTTTTTGAGTGTTGAAAAAACGTCAGTGTTTTCTCATAGAAAAATTTTTTAGAGAGCTATTTCTAGAAAAAAAAAACATAAAAACTTGGGCGTACTGATTTAGGCTCAGAAAAAAATGGTCACCCTATGTATGGGTCCAGTTACTTTTTCAAAATCCAGGTGAAAATTTTCCATTATCCAGTTATTTGACTTCTAGTATCTGGTAACCCTACTCGTGACTCATAATATGTAAGGATGGCCGAGCGGTCTAAGGCGCCAGACTCAAGTGTATAACTTGCTTTGTTCTAACAGAGTTTCATGAGCGTTCTGGTCCTCTTTGAGGGCGTGGGTTCAAATCCCACTTCTGACAAGAATTTTATTTTTTAAATTTTGTTTTGTTTATTTTTTTATTTGTAAAAAAAATATTTGAATATTAAAATATTTTTATACCCTCTACTTTGTGATAGAGGGTATATACAAGTTTGTCATTCCGTTTGTAACTCATCGAAATATCGGTCTGGGACCCCATAAAGTTATATATTCATGTTCCCCGATCGATTTTAAGACATTCTAGCGATGCCCTTCTGTCTGTCCGTCTGTGGAAATGGTTATCACGGCCAAAGTATTAAACAGATATGACTAAGACTTAGCATATTTACTTGTTGTTGTCCTAAGCAGTTTGGTATTGCATTTAATCAAAATCGATTCAGCCGTTCAAAAGTTATGAAAGAGAATGTAAATTCATTTTGGTAAATTCAACATAACCTAAAAATACAAAATGCTTTAATTCGGCTGCTGGTTGTCATACGTCAATAGAATTGAGTACCGTATGGTATTTAAACAAGTACAAACACAGTTTTTTCAAAAAAAAAAGTTTTCGCGGAAAATTTTTTTTTCACTAAAAATTTTTTTTGCGGATTTTTTTTTTGAAAAATTTTGTTTGTTTTTTTTTTTTGCAAAAAATCTTTTTTACGTTGTGGAGGATACCAATACATTCGGAAAGTCCGAATTTAACTGTTTACTTTTATTTGTTGTAATTTTTTTCTTTAAATAACAAAAAATAAAAGATTTTTGATTTTAAATAAAAACAAGTAAGAATATTATAGTCGGTCAAGACCGATCATATAATACCCTACACCAGAGTTTCCCGGAAAATGGGTCCCAAGTTCAACCATGGACCGATTAGATATATATTTTGTCGAATCTTTAATAAGTGTAAAAAACACTTACAAATCAAATTTGAGTGAAATAGGCTTCGATTTGCTGCCAATAAACCGATTTAAGTGAATATCGGACGAAATTTTTACATGGGGCCTAAATCCAAAAATGGTCCGATGGTAATCAGATTTCATAAGGTAAATAATTAACATACACAAACAAAATTTTACTTAAATATTTTCTTTTTTCATTAAATTTGAGAGATTTTTGTGAAAATCGGAAGGTGGTTTGTATGGGGGCTACAAGAAGAACTGGTCCGATTCCTTCAAAATTCAGAATGGTTTACGTTTACCTGCCAAATTTTGATAAGATACCTATCATAATAGTCATTTAAGCCAAAACTAAAGAGGACCTTTGTATGGGACTGATTTTTTCCACTATGGACTGATTTTTTCCAATTTCAATAGGCTTCGTCCTTGGGCCAAGAGAGTCTTAAGTTTCAAATTTCAAGTTAATTGATTAAAAATTACGACCTGTATCGTGTTTACACCGTTTACATGGACAGACAGACGGACGGACGGGCGGACGGACGGACATCGCTAAATCGACTCTAAAAGTGATTCTGAGTCGATCGGTATACTTAAAAGTGGGTCTAGTACCAATATTTCCGGTTGTTACAAACATCAGCACAAACTCATTATACCCTGTACCACAGTGTGGTGTAGGGTATAAAAACGTAATCGATTAAAAAAAAAAAAAAAAGAATAAAAAAAAAAAAATTTGGCCAAACCGGGATTTGAACCCTGGACTTCCAGCGTCACATCCCACCACACATCCTCTACACCACAACAGCAACATTTAACTTGTGCGCTAAATTCGAGTTTTGCTACATGTGAAAGTAACAGAACTGTTTTTTCACCCTGTCATCTGATTGTGGGGTAGAAAATCTACACAGAATATTTTATTTTCATTTTTCAAAGGTGTTTTCAAAAAAAAAAAACACAAAAAATGCAATTTTTACGAATGTGCAGATAAAATGTCACATTTGTTTGCTAGAAAAGACAACGCAATACTTATTGTCGCCAGTCGCCAGTCCCTATCATTAACATTTTTCATTCAGTAATTAAACAGTTGAAAATTATAAATTAAATCTGATATTTTATAAGAATTTCAATAGTCTTACTCATCATTTCACAGTCATTGACTTAATTAATATTCATATCAATCGATTGTCTTAATATAATTTTTTTATTCAATCAATTAATTTATTATAATTTTTTTTTTGTTCTTCAAAATGCCAATTTTGCATTTTTAATTAAGCTACCAAACACGCAATTGACAAGTTATTTAAACAAAAAATAAAAAAAATAATAATAAAAATCAACAGCAGCTAAAACACAGTTTATTAACCCAATAAACTTTAAAAATATTTTTTAAAAATAATTATTAGTTATCGATAGATTAAAACACTAAAAAAAAACACTAAATAACTTATGCTCTGATTAAGATTTAAGAGGGATTTAAAACTAGGGCGTGGCATCTCATAAATAACCCAAAACTGCAAAATTCTGTAACTAAAATCTGCAAAATGATGTAACTCACATCAACAAAATGCTGTAACTCGGCATCTGGTAACGTAAGTAAGCAAAGGAAATTTAAAAAAGAATATAACTATGCCCAAAGTCGAATGGGGTCGTGTCCGAATATCTGTGACCTAAGTGAAGGCTAAAGTAAAAAAATATTTTTGTTAAAATCTGATTAATTTTTATTAAACAATAAAAATTGTTTTATTCGACCTTTAAAATATTAAATTTTGAGGATGTTTATTCTGGCTCGAGGTCATTATTTTCTTTACTAATTAAAACCATGATATTCTCATAGCATAATTTTCAAGAAAATTATTTTTTTGTTTTAAATAATTTTCTTGAAAATTATGCTATGAGAATATCATGGTTTTAATTAGTAAAGAAAATAATGACCTCGAGCCAGAATAAACATCCTCAAAATATTTTTTTTAACTTAAACTTTTTTTTTAATGATAAAACACTTTTTTAATTTTTTTTTTCAAAAGTTTGTTGAAAAAATAAAAAAATGTGATCAAAAAAAAATTTTTTTTTGAGTGTAAAATTTTTTTTTTATTTGATTTTGGTTTTTTTAATTGAATTTTTTAAGGTTCTTATTACCCAAAAAATTACTCAAAAGGCATTAAAAACATATATATATATTTTTTAATTTTCAAGGTGTTTTTACATTTTTACTCATAACCAGGGAAACCAAAAATATGCAGTATCATGTTTTTTCCTGCGCTTTGTATTGATAAATGCGTAAGGTATTTATCCGTTTCAGAAGATCTTAAGAAATCTGGCATCGATTTGTTAGAGCATATTTTTGCATATTTTAGCCTTAAGAGCATATTTTAGCATATATTTGGTTTAAGAGCATATTTTAACATAAGAGCATATTTTTAGAGCATATTTTTAAATTTTTAGAGCATTTTTCACTTTTTAGAGCATTTTTTTAAGTTTTTAGAGAATTTTTTAATTTTTAGAGATTTTTTTTTTGTTTTTATAACATTTATTTTTAAAATTTTTAAAATTTTTGTGGGATTTTTTTTTTTAATTTTGTAAGTGGATTGAAATGTTTTTTTTCCAAAATAACGGGGGTCCTAACGATTGATAACGCTTTGGCCTGTTCTTGCTTCATTAACCCATATTAACCCTCTAACTACCCCACATAACGGTATTTTTTGGGTATTTTCTCTAAAAAATTGTAAAAAACACCTCGAAAAAGGGGACATATTTTTTTAAGAGCATATTTTTATTGTTTTAGAAGCATATTTTCCGTTTTTAAGGGCATTTTTTAAGCGCATAAAACGTGTTTTTAGAGCATATTTTTGGTTTCCCTGCTCATAACTTTCTAACCACTTGACCTATTTCGCTAAAATGCAATACCACCCCGATTAGGGCTATAACAAACATATATATTAAGCATCAGCAACCTGCAAGTTGTCTTTAGAATGTCAGCTTGATTTCAACAGACAGATAAACGGAAAAACAACGCTAAATCATCCTAAAACCTATCGGGTTGATATTTAAAGATGTTACAAAAGGAATGACAAACTTATATACCTTATACACTGAGCGATGTGTATAACAATGTGTTAACAATGTGTTAACATAAACAAATTCCAAAATTGAATAAAAATAATTTAACGCTTATACGACAATAACAAAAAAACTATTACCAAATACAGTAAGTGGCAGTTAACAAAAAAATAAAACAAATAGTACTACATGGATCTTAAAACCACTTTTGATAAATGACTCTTTATTGTATTTGTCAAACGTTTGTAAACAACAAAATTGTTTTGTTAAGTGCTGTCGTTTGTGCTAAAGTTAAGTAAATTTACTATAAGTAAAAGTTTTTGTTTGTTTTATTTTATTAACTTAGTAATTCTAAACAAAAAAACAAAATAAATACACAATGGCATATATAATTAATAAGAGAGAAACTTATTTTGGGAATCTAAAATGTTAATGAATTTAAAAATCTTAAAAATTAACCTTTTATAAAAAGTACTTTTTATAAAAAAGTAATTTTTATAAAGAAGTACATTTTATAAAGAAGTACTTTTTATAAAGAAGTAAAAAAGTACCTTTTTTAAAAAAGTAACTTTTATAAAAAAGTAGCTTTTACAAAAAAGTAACTTTTATAAAAAAGTACCTTTTTTAAAAAAAGTACCTTTTATAAAAAAGTACCTTTTATAAAAAAGTACATTTTATAAAATAGTACCTTTTATAAAAAAGTACCTTTTATAAAAAAGTACCTTTTATAAAAAAGTACCTTTTATAAAAAAGTACCTTTTATAAAAAAGTACCTTTTATAAAAAAGTACCTTTTATAAAAAAGTACCTTTTATAAAAAAGTACCTTTTATAAAAAAGTACCTTTTATAAAAAAGTACCTTTTATAAAAAAGTACCTTTTATAAAAAAGTATCTTATAAAAAATTACTTTTTATAAAAAGTACCTTTATAAAAAAGTACCTTTTATAAAAAGTACCTTTACTAAAAAAGTACCTTTTATAAAAAAGTACCATTTATAAAAAAGTACCTTTTATAAAAAAGTACCTTTTATAAAAAAGTACCTTTTATAAAAAAGTACCTTTTATAAAAAAGTACCTTTTATAAAAAAGTACCTTTTATAAAAAAGTACCTTTTATAAAAAAGTACCTTTTATAAAAAAGTACCTTTTATAAAAAAGTACCTTTTATAAAAAAGTAACTTTTATAAAAAGTAACTTTTATAAAAAGTAACTTTTATAAAAAAGTACCTTTTATAAAAAAGAACCTTTTATAAAAAAGTACCTTTTATAAAAAGTACCTTTTATAAAAAAGTATCTTTTATAAAAAAGTACCTTTTATTAAAAAGTACCTTTTATAAAAAAGTACCTTTTATAAAAAAGTACCTTTTATAAAAAAGTACCTTTTATAAAAGAGTACCTTTTATAAAAAAGAACCTTTTATAAAAAAGTACCTTTTATAAAAAAGTACCTTTTATAAAAAAGTACCTTTTATAAAAAAGTATCTTTTATAAAAAAGTACCTTTTATAAAAAAGTACCTTTTATAAAAAAGTACCTTTTATAAAAAAGTAACTTTTATATAAAAAGTACCTTTTATAAAAAGTACCTTTTTTAAAAAAAGTACCTTTTATAAAAAAGTACCTTTTATAAAAAAGTACCTTTTATAAAAAAGAACCTTTTATAAAAAAGTACCTTTTATAAAAATGTACCTTTTATTAAAAAGTACCTTTTATAAAAAAGTACCTTTTATAAAAAAGTACCTTTTATAAAAAAGTACCTTTTATAAAAAAGTACCTTTTATAAAAAAGTACCTTTTATAAAAAAGTACCTTTTATAAAAAGTACCTTTTCTGAAGAAGTACCTTTTACAAAAAAGTACCTTTTTTAAAAAAGTACCTTTTATAAAAAAGTACCTTTTATAAAAAAAGTACCTTTTATAAAAAATTACCTTTTATAAAGTACCTTTTATAAAAAAGTACCTTTTATAAAAAAGTACCTTTTATAAAAAAGTACCTTATATAAAAAAGTACCTTTTATAAAAAAGTACCTTTTATAAAAAAGTACCTTTTATAAAAAAGTACCTTTTATAAAAAAGTACCTTTTATAAAAAAGTACCTTTTATAAAAAAGTACCTTTTATAAAAAAAGTACCTTTCATAAAAAAGTACCTTTTATAAAAAAGTACCTTTTATAAAAAAGTACCTTTTATAAAAAAGTACCTTTTATAAAAAAGTACATTTAATAAAAAATTACCTTTTAGAAAAAAGTACCTTTTATAAAAAAGTAACTTTTATAAAAAAAGTACCTTTTATAAAAAGTTACTTCTTTAAAAAAGAAACTTTTATAAAAAAGTATCTTTTATAAAAAAGAACCTTTTCTAAAAAAGTACTTTTTAATAAAAACGTACCTTTTATAAAAAAATACCTTTTATAAAAAGTTCCGTTTATAAAAAAGTAACTTTTATAAAAAAGTACCTTTTAGAAAAAAGTACCTTTTATAAAAAAGTAACTTTTATAAAAAAAGTACCTTTTATAAAAAGTTACTTCTTTAAAAAAGTACCTTTTAATAAAAAAGTACCTTTTTATAAAAAAGTACCTTTTTATAAAAGAGTACCTTTTTATAAAAAAGTACCTTTTATAAAAAGTACCTTTTATAAAAAGTACCTTTTATAAAAAGTACCTTTTATAAAAAAGTACCTTTTATAAAAAAGTAACTTTTATAAAAAAGTACCTTTTATTAAAAAGTACCTTTTATAAAAAGTACCTTTTATAAAAAAGTACCTTTTATAAAAAAGTACCTTTTATAAAAAAGTACCTTTTATAAAAATGTACCTTTTATAAAAAAGTACCTTTTATAAAAAAGTACCTTTTATAAAAAAGTACCTTTTATAAAAAAGTAATTTTTAAAGTACCTTTAAAGTAAAAAAGTACATTTTGTAGCACCTTTTATAAAAAAGTACATTTTATAAAAAGGTATCTTTTATAAAAAAGTACCTTTTATAAAAAAGTAAATTTTAAAGTACCTTTAAAGTAAAAAAGTACATTTTGTAGCACCTTTTATAAAAAAGTACCTTTTATAAAAAGGTACCTTTTATAAAAAAGTACCTTTTATAAAAAGGTACCTTTTATAAAAAAGCACCTTTTTTAAAAAAGTAACTTTTATAAAAAAACATTTTATAAAAAAGTACCTTTTATAAAAAAGTACCTTTTATCAAAAAGTACCTTTTATAAAAAAGTACATTTTATAAAAAAGTGCCTTTTATAAAAAAGTACCTTTTATAAAAAGGTACCAATATGCCTCATTTCGGCTGCTGATTAATTTATAAGACAGAATTGGATACCGAATGGTATCAAAAAAATGTCTAAAGGTCATTAAAATTTGCTGGATTTGGCCAACATTTAATATTTTTACTCATACTTTGTTATTAAGTCCCTCCCTACTATGCACTCAATCTCAAAATCATATTAAAAAATTCACAAAACCATAAATACAACAAAATAGTTGTTTAACCAGCATGTGTTTCTCTTTTTTTTTTTTGGCTTAAGCCAATTCAATTGAGTGCTGATGTTGACGATGATTGTCAATGAACTTGACTTTTTAGCTTTGCGGTTAATATAATTTTGACTCTCCCCCAAAAATATTTAAAATTTATTCAATAACATTAAATAATAAACTTTTGTTTTTTGTTTTTCTAAAACGATAACAAATTTAAAATTATAAATATATTGGAGTGTCTGACCGAAGAATTTGGGCAAAAAAGTCGGTATTTGGTTTGAATTTGGTATTTCGAAGCATTTTAGAAAAAAATTTCCGATAGAAAAATTTTTTTGTTGGAACGATGGAAGATGTTTCTGAATGTTAAATTTAAAGGCGAAGCCCTTAAATTAAAAGTTGAAAAATTTTGGCCGCCGAACAGTGAAAATATGGTTAACCTGCGTATTTTCCCAAACATACATATGATAATCAAAATCGCCTTCGATCGATCCAACTTAAATTCAGCCTTCTTCAAATTTGTTAGGTCGGACACTAATGAATTTATTTGTTTTTTGAAAGATTATAAATGCGCTACAATGTATTAAGCGTGTGCCTATGACTTTTAAATGATAACAAATTTTGTTTTTCTATGTGAAAAATTACACTTGAAATTTGTATATTTTTCAAACTAATGTTTGTGGAATAATTGCATTTTAAAAAATTGTCATTGGGGTCAAGAATAACGTTGAAAAAAGTTAAAAAAAATTAAAACACAAGTAATTAAAATAACATTAAGAGCAAAAACCAAACATAAAACTAAAAACTAAATGTTAAACTGGCAGAAACCAAAAAAAAAAATTAAAAAATTACACAAAATTTAAATGTGAATTATAAAACAAATTTGATGAAAAATATTTTGGAACAAACTAAAATTGAACAAAGCAAAATAAGGTATAAACAAGTCAAAATGCTATAATTGTCGGTGCCGAATCAAAAATTCAACCTACAATTCTTTTATAAAAAAGTACCTTTATCAAAAAGTACCTTTTATAAAAAAGTACATTTTATAAAAAAGTTACTTTTATAAAAAAGTACTTTTTATAAAAAAATACCTTTTATAAAAAAGTACCTGTTATAAAAAAGTACCTGTTATTAAAAAGTACCTTTTTTTTAAAAAGTACCTTTTATAAAAAAGTATCTTATAAAAAGGTACCTTTTATAAAAAAGTACCTTTTATATAAAAGTACCTTTTATAAAAAAGTACCTTTTATAAAAAAACCTTTTATAAAAAAGTACCTTTTATAAAAAACTACCTTTTATAAAAATGTACCTTTTATAAAAAAGTACCTTTTATAAGAAATACCTTTTATAAAAAAGTTACTTTTATAAAAAAGTTACTTTTATAAAAAAGTACCTTTTATAAAAAAGTACCTTTTATAAAAAAGTACCTTTTATAAAAAAAGTACCTTTTATAAAAATAACTTTTATAAAAAGTACCTTTTATAAAAAAGTACCTTTTATAAAAAAGTATCATTTATATATAAGTACCTTTTATAAAAAAGTACCTTTTATAAAAAAGTTCCTTTTATAAAAAAAGTGCCTTCTATAAAAAAATACCTCTTATAAAAAAGTACCTTTTATACAAAAGAACCTTTTATAAAAAAGTACCTTTTACAAAAAAGTACCTTTTATAAAAAAGTACCTTTTATAAAAAAGTACCTTTTATAAAAAAGTACCTTTTATAAAAAAGTACCTTTTATAAAAAAGTACCTTTTATAAAAAAGTACCTTTTATAAAAAAGTACCTTTTATAAAAAAGTACCTTTTATAAAAAAGTACCTTTTATAAAAAAGTACCTTTTATAAAAAAGTACCTTTTATAAAAAAGTACCTTTTATAAAAAAGTACCTTTTATAAAAAAGTACCTTTTATAAAAGTGTACCTTTTATAAAAAAGTACCTTTTATAAAAAAGTACCTTTTATAAAAAAGTACCTTTTATAAAAAATACTTTTTATAAAAAAGTACAAGTTATAAAAAAATACCTTATATAAAAAAGTACCTTTTATAAAAAAGTACCTTTTATAAAAAAGTACCTTTTATAAAAAAGTACCTTTTATAAAAAAGTAACATTTGTAAAAAAGTACTTTTTATGAAATTTTGAAAAATCAGAAAATTTTCCGAAAATCAAAAAAAATTCAATTTAATTTTTCTTAAAAACTAGCTGAAGCGCCATGCGTTGTCCGTGCCGGCTTAGACATAAATATACAAATAGCTTCTCCCCAGCGCCACCTTTCGGGTTTATGATAGAACAACGATTTAACTGAAAGTGAGCCTAGGCTCACTTTCTGTTAAATCGTTGTTGTATTAACAAACAATTTAATTGTATTGACAAATTGTATTGTTAAATAAAATATCAATTATTTTAATTATCAATACAAATAAATTGTTTGTTAATACAACAACGATTTAATTGAAAAAGAGCCTGCAATACAGTTTTTTTCTGTTTATCACGTAATAATCATTTTCAGTCACATTAGTGATATGTCCCATTTCACCAGTCACGAGATAGCTGATTTTGACAAACACCCTTTTATATAAGGGGTGCTTACACAATTCTGCTTATAACTCTAAAAGCACTCAATCGATTTAAAATATTTAAGTCTTTAATGAAAGTTAAGACTTACAACTTTAAATTATTTTTATACAAATTATAAAACTTTATTAAGAAAAAGTTTTTTAAAAATATGACTCATAAATGTTACTTTTTTTCCTTTTGTAAAACCAGTAAAAGTTGATAAGTAACATTTACCATAGAAACCTGGTGTTTTTTTTTAAATATTCTTTATTCTTACATATTTTTAATATTCTAAAGAAATATTTTCTTATATATTGTAGCAAAAAGATTATTTTTTCTTACTTTCTTTCTTTCTTATTTATGAAATTTTATATCCTTTTGAAATATGAAAGTACAAAAAAAAAAAACACATGTGTATTTCAAATCTGCAAATGTTTTTTTATAAACTTTAGTTATAAAGATGGTTTTTAAGAATTATATTTTATATAATAAAATAGAAAATCTAAAATAAATGACACTACTTCAAATGAAATAAATAATAATAAAAAAAAACTCTAAAAGAAAAGAAGCCAAAGAAACATATTTTTCAAACATTAAAACGGTAGGACAATATATAATTCTTTAAAATATTTTTTTAAAAATTTATTTAAATGAAATTTTAGGAAATAACATATATTTAAAAAGATAGATAATTCAAAAAATTTATTAAAATTTAATTTTTAAAGCTTTCGATGTTTTGTGTAAAAAATAGCATACTTTTAGGCTCAAAGAATAAATTGAGATTTAGGAGGATTTAAGACATATCAGACATTCGACTTAAATTTAGACCTTGAACTAAATTTTATTAAAGTAGAAAAAGAAATATGTTTACAAAAATTTATTAAAATTTAAATTTAGCAGCTTTCAATGTTTTATGTAAAAAATGGCATACTTTTAGGCTTAAAGAATTAATTAATATAAAGCATGATTTTAGACATTTTTTTAGAAAATTTATTTTAATAAAATTTTAGAAAATAAGATATATTTTAAAAGATAGATAAATTTTTCAAATCAGAAAAAGAAATATTTTTTTTCCAAAAATTTATTAATATTTAATTTTAGAGGCTTCAATGTTTTGTATAAAAAAGAACATATCTTTAGGCTCAAAGAATAAATTGAGATTTAGGATGATTTAAGACATATCATACATTCGACTAAAAGATAGATACTGTACTAAATTTTGTTAAAGTAGAAAAAGAAATATGTTCACAAAAATGTATTGAAATTTAATTTTAGAAGCTTTCAATGTTTTGTGTAAAAAAAGTGCATACTTTTAGGCTTAAAGAATAAATTGATATAAAGCATGATTTTAGAAATTTTTTAGAAAATTTATTTTAATAAAATTTTAGAAAATAAGATATATTTTAAAAGATAGATAAATTTTTCAAATCAGAAAAAGAAATATTTTTTCCAAAAATTTATTAATATTTAATTTTAGAGGCTTCAATGTTTTGTATAAAAAAGAACATATCTTTAGGCTCAAAGAATAAATTGAGATTTAGGATGATTTAAGACATATCAGACATTCGACTAAAAGATAGATACTGTACTAAATTTTGTTAGTAGAAAAAGAAATATGTTCACAAAAATGTATTGAAATTTAATTTTAGAAGCTTTCAATGTTTTGTGTAAAAAAGTGCATAATTTTAGGCTTAAAGAATAAATTGATATAAAGCATGATTTTAGACATTTTTTTATCGAAAGTTTATTTAAATAAAATTTTAGAAAGTAAAATATATATTAAAAGATAGATAAGTTTTTCAAATCGGAAACAGAAATATTTTTTCGAAAAATTTATTAAAATTTAATTTTAGAAGTTTTCGATGTTTTGTATAAAAAAAAGAACATATTTTTAGGCTCAAAGAATAAATTGAGATTTAGGATGATTTAAGACACATCTGACATTCGACTAAAATATAGAGACTTTACTAAATTTTATCAAAGTAGAAAAAGAAATATTTTTATAAAAAATTATTAAAATTTAATTTTAGAAGCTTTCAATGTTTTGTGTAAAAAGAAGTGCATACTTTTAGGCTTAAAGAATAAATTGATATAAAGCATGATTTTAGACATTTTTTTATCGAAAGTTTATTTAAATAAAATTTTAGAACGTAAAATATATATTAAAAGATAGATAAGTTTTTCAAATCGGAAACAGAAATATTTTTTCGAAAAATTTATTAAAACTTAATTTTAGAAGTTTTCGATGTTTTGTATAAAAAAAAGAACATATTTTTAGGCTCAAAGAATAAATTGAGATTTAGGATGATTTAAGACATATCAGACAATCGACTAAAAGATAGAGACTGTACTAAATTTTATCAAAGTAGAAAAAGAAAAAAATTTACAAAAATTTATTAAAAATTTAATTTTAGAAGCTTTCAAAATGAGTGCATACTTTTAGGCTTAAAGAATTAATTGATATAAAGCATGATTTAACACATTTTTTTAGAAAATTCATTCAAATAACATTTTAGAAAGTAAAATATATTTTAAAAGATAAATAAATTTTTCAAATCAGAAAAAGAAATATTTTTTCAAAAAATTTATTAAAATTTAGTTTTAGAAGTTTTCGATGATTTGTATAAATAAAGAGCATACTCAAAGAATAAAGGGAGTTTTAGAAAGATTTAAGACATAAATATTTTTACAAAAATCTATTTAAAATTTAATTTTAGAAGCTTTCAATGGTTTGTGTAAAAAAAGTGCATACTTTTAGGCTTTAAGGAATAAACTGATATAAAGCATGATTTTAGACATATTTTTTAGAAAATTTATTTAAATAAAAGTTTAGACAGTAAAATATATTTTAAAAGTAAGATTAATTTTTTCAAACAGAAACAGAATTATTTTTTTCTTTTTTCAAAGAATAAATTGAGATTTAGGAAGATTTAAGACATATCAGACATTCGACTAAAAGATAGAGACTACTAAATTTTATTAAAGTAGGAAAAGACATATTTGTACAAAAAATTATTTAAAATTTAATTTTAGAAGCTGTTGGAGCTTTCAATGTTTTGTGTAAAAAAGTGCATACTTTTAGGCTAAAAGAATAAATTGATATAAAGCATGATTTTAGACAGTTTTTTAGAAAATTTATTAAAATAAAATTTTAGAAAGTAAAATATATTTTAAAAGATATATAAATTTTATCAAAGTAGAAAAAGAAATATTTTTATAAAAATTTGTTAAAATTTAATTATAGAAGCTTTCAATGTTTTGTGTAAAAAGAGCATACTTTTAGGCTTTAATAATATATTGAGATTTAGAATGATTTAAGACATTTGACTAAAAGATAGAGACTGTACTAAATTTTATTAAAGTAGAAAAATAAATATTTTTACAAAAATTTATTCAAAATTTAATTTTAGAAGTTTTCAATGTTTTGGGTAAAAAAGTGCATACTTTTAGGCTCAAACAATAAATTGATAAAGCATAATTTTAGAATTTTTTTTTTGAAATTCTAAAAATTCTTATTAATATTTATTAAGCAATACAAATTGTTTTATTTGACCTTTAAAATATTATATATTGAGTTGGTTTATTCTAGCTCGAGGTCATTTACTAATTAAAACAATGATATTCTCATAGAATAATTTTCAAGAAATTGTTTTTTCTTTTTGAAATTTATTTATGTTGGTCATTATTTGCAAGACTTAGTCGACACGTGTTTAGGAAGTTGTCAGATTCCATTGTCAAGACTATTTAGCAAATATAAAAACCCTATACCACAAGTAGCAAAGAATAAATTGATATAAAGCATGATTTTAGACATTTTTTTATAAATATTTTTTCAAAATTCTGATTAATATTTATTAAACAATACAAATTGTTTTATTTGACCTTTAAAATATTATATATTGAGTTGGTTTATTCTTGCTCGAGGTCATTATTATCTTTACTAATTAAAACAATGATATTCTCATAGAATAACTTTCAAGAAATTGTTTTTTATACCCCCCACTTAGTGATAGAGGGTATATATAAGTTTGTCATTCCGTTTGTAACTCATCGAAATATCGGTCTAGGGCCCCATAAAGTATATATAATTGATCAGTGATCGATTTTAAGACATACTAGCGTTATCCGTCTGTCTGTGGAAATGGTGAGCACGGCCAAAATACGGAGATGACTGAAACTTAACATATTTATTGAAAGCTCTCCCTAGCAGTTTGGTATTGCATTTGAGCAATATCGGTTCAGCGGTTCAAAAGTTATGAACGAAAATGTAAGCACATCTAAAAAATTTTGGTACATTCAACATAACCTAAATATACAAAATGCTTTAATTCGGCTTCTGATTGGCATATTTGAACATAATTGAACACCGAATGGTATTTATACAAGTACAAACATATTTATTAACAAAAAAAAAAAAAAAAATCGCGGATTATTTTTTACCATTTTTTTTTTTCGCGGAAATTTTTTTTTCAAAAGTAATTTCCTTTTAAATAAAGTTTTTTGCAATGATCTTTTTGAAATTGTGGAGGGTATCAATACATTCGGCAAGGCCGAATTTTACTTTTTTATTAAATTAAAATAAATTTTTTTATGTTGGTCATTATTTGCAAGACTTATTGTTAGTCGACACGTGTTTCGGCTTATCGGCCATATTGGGGATTTTGGGGTTCAAAAAATGGGTAAAAAATTACGAAAAACTGTTTTTTTTTTATTTTTCAGCCATTTTTTAAGGATTGCATACTTTTAGGCTCAAAAAATAAATTTAGAATTAGGATTATTTTAGACATTTTTTAAAAATGTTTCAAAAAATATCGAAAATCATTCAAAAATTTATTAAAATTTAATTTTAGAACCTTTCGATGTTTTCTGTAAAAAAGGAGTGCATACTTTTAGGCTCAAAGAATAAATTGATATAAAGCATGATTTTAGACATTTTTTTAGAAATATTTCTAAAAATATCGAAAATCATTCATTTAAATTTCTGTTTAATTCTTTGTTTAACCTCCCATACACCATATATAATTGTAAAAAGCCGTTATGCCACGGCTAAGCTTAAGTTGTAAAGATTTTTTTTTTTTATATATTTTTTATTGTCAATGTTCATTACAAGGCTTTAAGACAAAATAAAAGGAAAAGGACGATAGAGGAAATCATTTCCTTTTGAATTGTTCACTTACAATTCATAAAACAGGAAACACTATGCTACAAATAATGACAAGAATAGATAAATGTAATAATACTTGAAATAATGATGACAAAGGAAATATGCTCTGTATTTTATACTATATATATAAAAAAAAGAAATTAATGATAAGGTTGTTGAGATAAAAACTAGAAAAACAAAAGGAATCATATAATAAAACGGTGAAAATATTAATGACCTTTAGGCAAAAAGAAAAATCATAGTGATGGGAAAATTATATAATTATAAGAAAAATTTATTTTAGAATTATTCCGAAAATTTCTAGTTTCAAAATCTTTTGGAAATAAATTGATTTCCAAGTTGAAAATTTTGAAAATTTTCCTTTCCACAGAATCTGTTCCAGAATTAATTAGGTTCTCCTGAAATTGATTCACCTTAACATTTCAAATCAATGATTTTTGTTTAAAATTATTGACTGTCCAAGCAGCTCACTACTTCCAGTCCTAGACCAAGTATTTCCCGGGCAATGGCTTACCAGCATCCGCTAGAAGCTAGCTAGAGTGAGAAGGCGACCAGTCATGTAGCCTGAATGGTCATGGTAGATCCTGACGTCTCAGGCCAGTAGGTAAATAAAATTTTGCTGAAGCATGACTGCAACGTGGGATTTGACGCGAAGATAGCAGCCCTATCACCAATCTAAGAAAGGAGGGCTAGCAACCCACTTTTCCGAAAACTTCATTGCTAACGAATCGCCAAACAAGGCGCCCTATTCTCCAGTGGGAGTTAGAGGAACATATATATATATAAAATCAATCCTTTTTTAGAGCAGGTAGTTTTTTGAAAAGTTATTTTTACTTTCATTGAAATTATTGTTGTGATTACCGTAGAATATATTTTAGAATCTTTTGCAAACAGAATCTGTTCCAAAAAATGTCCCTTAGTCCACAAACCAGGAAGACAATACGCTAAACCTAAAGTATCAAATGATATAATATTGTTTTGATACATACCTTTTAGCCTCCGTCTGGTCCACCGTCAATTTTTATTACTTTAAAACTCCTCTTACCTTTATATTTTAGACATAATTTCATTTTAATAATCATTTGTTTTTTATGATGTCTTTGTAAACAAATTGAGTAGATTATATATATTTCTTCTTAATATAGAAACTGGAATAAATTTTATTATCAAGTAGGTGGGTGCTGGTGATGAGCTATATTTTTAATTAAATTTAACACGTAATTTATACAATCAAATAATAAATAGACTGATGTCATTGTTAAACAATAACAACATAAATTAAAATTCATTAAAGTAATTAAACGTTTGAGATTATTAATATTTTTTGTATATTGTATTGTATATTATGAAAAATGTCTTGGAATCTGAGAATTTTTTATACGAAAGTGTCACAGAATTAAAGAATTTTTCTATACGAAAAATGTCTCAGAATCTTGGAAATCTTCTATACGTCAAATATCGCATCTTTGTTGTCCAAAAAAGATTAAAAAGAAATAAACACAAGTCTTTTGATAAGGGCCCCGTGTTGGGCGCCATTTTTGTTAATTTTTTTTTCGAATAGAAAAATTTCTCTGAATCTTAAAATTTTCCTATACGAAATAATGTGTTTAAATATGCGAATTTTTTAATACAAAGAATGTCTCAGAGTCTTTTAAATTTTCTGTACGTTACATCTTTTAGAATCTGTTAACTTTTGTATACAAACTATGTCTCAGAATTTTAGAAATTTTCTATTCAAAAAAATATCTCAGAAATGTTCCATTTTAATAAATCTGAATTTTTATGATTTTACAAGTATTACAACATTTAATATTTCTATTATTGTTTTATAAAAAAAGATTAAAAATCAACGAAAACAAGTCTTTTTGATAAGGGCCCCGTGTTGGGCGCCATTTTTGTTTTATTTTTTTCGAATAGAAAAATTTCGCTAAATCTGAGATAAAGAATGTCTTAAAACGAAATAATGTCTTAAAATCTATTAATTTATCAATACAAAGAATGTCTCAGAATTTCGTAAATTTTCTCTACATAAAATCTCTCGGAATCTTAAAACTTTTCTATACAAGAAAAATATTTTTGTTTTATAAAAAGAAATAAAATCAATAAACACAAGTTTTTTGATAAGAGCCCCGTGTTGGGCGCCATTTTTTATTTTTATTTTTATACGCTCAAACTACATTTTGCGGGTATACTTACTTTGTCATTCCGTGTGAAACGCATCAAAATATCGGCCTAGGACCCCATAAAGTATATAAATTTACGATCAGTGATCGATTCTAAGACATTCAAGCGATTTCCGTCCGTCCGTCTGTCCGTTTGTAGTTAACACGATGCAGTCCAAAATAAAAGAGCTAGACTCCCGAAACTTAGTACAAATATGTCTTATGTTCCTAGGCAGGCTAAATTCGTGAATGAGAAAAATCGTAGTAGGGGGAAAAAAGTTCCCCCTTTAAGAACTAAACCAACCTCTGAAAAATATATTTTTATACCCTACACCACACTGTGGTACAGGGTATAATGAGTTTGTGCTGATGTTTGTAACTACCCGAAATATTGGTCCTAGACCCACCTTTAAGTATACCGATCGACTCAGAATCACTTTTTGAGTCGATTTAGCGATGTCCGTCCGTCTGTCCGTCTGTCCGTCCGTCCGTCCGTCCGTCCGTCCGTCCGTCCGTCTGTCTGTCTGTCTGTCTGTCTGTCTGTCTGTCTGTCTGTCTGTCTGTCTGTCTGTCTGTCTGTCTGTCTGTCTGTCTGTCCATGTAAACGGTGTAAACACGATACAGGTCGCAATTTTTGATCAATTGACTTGAAATTTGAAACTTAAGTCTCTATTGGCCCAAGGACGAAGCCTATTGAAATTGGAAAAAATCGGTCCATATTTAGACCTAGCCTCCATACAAAGGTCCTCTTTAGTTTTGGCTCAAATGACTCTAATAACCGTATTATAGAAGGTATCGTTTTGAAATTTTGAAAAAGGTAAACATGTTTTGTCTTCACAAATCATCATTCCGAATTTCAAAGAAATCGGACCAGTTCTTCTTGTAGCCCCCATACAAACCACCTTCCCGATTTTCGCATAAATGTCTCAAAAGTCATGAAAATAGAAAATGTTTAATTAAAATTTTGTTTGTGTATGTTAAACGCGTACTTAAATAACCTTATCAAACCTGATAATCATCGGACCAGTTTTGGACTCAGGCCCCTTGTGAAAATTTCGCCCGATATTCAGTTAAAGCGGTTTATTGTCAACAAATAGAAGCCTATTTCACTCAAATTTGATTTGTGAGTGTTTTTTACACTTATTAAAGATTTTACAACATATAGATCTAATCGGTCCATGAGATCCATTTTCCGGGAAACTCTGGTGTAGGGTATTATATGGTCGGTCTTGACCGACTATAACTTTCTTACTTGTTTTTACATGATTTCTTGTGTTTTTGTTTAAAAAATGCTACATTTTAGTGCTACAAGAAGTTGAAAGTCGTGCAATTGGACCCAGAGGATTAGAAAATTTCGTTTTTTTGGACCTTTTGTGGGCGTGGAATAAAAAAATGTGTGAAATAATGATAAACATGCATTTCGTTAGTGCAAAAAGCATAAGAATGCAAAAAGAATATATTTGGAGAGGAAATCCCCCCCCCCCCCAAAATAAAACAAAATGCCCCTGCAATTTTTTTTTATTTTTTTGCACGTTGGAGGGTATAAAAGATTCGGCCCTGCCGAATTTATCACTCTTACTTGTTTTTTTTCGAAAAGAAAAAAAATGTCTTGGGTTACTTTATTAATTTCAATACATCGAAATTTTAGTGCTTTAAAAAGAAGGAAAATTTATTTTGTCCTATTTTTAATAAGAAAATAAACACACTTTTCTATACGAAAATTGTCTCAGAATCTTAGAAATTTTCTATACTAAAATCTCTCAGGATTTTCTATAAAAAAAATTCTCATGATCTAAGAATTTTTCTATACGAAAAATAAATTAGAAATTTTCAATTTAAATCGAAATGTTTATGTTTTGGAGCATTTCATTTTTTTTTTTATAAAAAAAAAAAAATAAAATCAATGAACAAAAGACTTTTGATAAGGGTCCCGTGTTGGGCGCCATTTTTTTTCATATAGAAAAATTTCTTTGAATCCACTTAAAATTTAATTTTTTTATAAAAAAAGATTAAAATTCAAAGACACAAAAGTCTTTTGATAAGGACCCTGCGTTGGGCGCCAATTTGGTTTATTTTTTTTTTTCAAATAGAAAAATTTCTCTGAATCAGTGAATTTTCCTATAATGCCTTAAAATCTGAGAATTATTCGATACGAAGGATGTCTAGATTCTAAGAATTTTTATGAAAACTGTCTTAGGTTACTATACATTACTTAAATTAAACTGAATTCAGAAGCAAGTCGGATTTTTTTTTTCTGTTAGCCTAACAAATTATTATTTTTCTGTGATTTTTTTTTTTTCCTTGAAAAAATCCTATGTCAAAAACCTACTTATTATGTTCTTAAATCCTATTATGTATTTCTTTAACATAACCCTTTTTATATTCTTTTGAACATATGTTTCCTTGTCATGTTGTTGAGGATATTTTCTACTTAATAATCCAATTATGGTAGCCTATTGTGTTGATACCCAGCAAAACCTAGGTAATGTGTTATGAAAAGTAATGACTGCCAATCACATTACTTATAACAACTACTCATTACCCACTGCATTACTTTAGTCCAAAAAGCAACTAGTGGCTTATATTGTAATATGTAACTATTTATTTGCAATAATGTAAATAATAAGTTATTAAGAATGTTAAAAATAAACACTTGCAAATAGCAAGTTTACCTGGGAAATTAAGTCCAATCAGAAAAAAACAATATTTGTTTCACCTTTTTAGCTTAAAGTTTCGCGAAAACGAATAATCTAATGATAAATAGTTATTTCAAACTCGGTTTTCAACCATTTATTTTATTCCTTATAAGTAACTACTTATTTTAATCGTTATGGGTAAGTAGTTATATATCTCCCTACTCGTAAGCTTGTAGGCACTAATTATTTTTGTCTCACGGCCTTTATAGAATAAGTAGTGTTTCATGCAATGAGTAAGTACATACCAATAATTATTACTAATTACTATACTCATTACTAGTAATGCAAAAATTTGCTGGGTATGTCAGGTATTGTTATGACTTTTTTTTACATTTTCTGTTTTTCCACTAAAACTAAAACTTACCCCTATTAGAAATTTTCTTTGACTTGAACTTGTATTGAATAAGAAAACTTTATGACATTGACAATAAATACAGACTAATTGTCATGATAATACTTTTTGTATAATAGATAAAAAAATGAAGCATATGTTAAGGCGGAGCAAAAAAAAAATATTTTACTAAAAAAAGCTTTTACTTAAAAAACCTTCTGATTCTTATAATTTTTTTTTGTCACTAAAATTATGATTGTCTCTAATACCGGCGAATGAGTTTCGACCTTATTTTGGTGAAATTTATCATACGTAATTTATTTTTTCCTGACGGCTAAAAGTATCCTTTATTTTTTTTTTTAACCTTGAAAATTGTTTGATTTAATAAAACCGTGCTAAATTACCGTCAATCATACTAAATTTATTTTTTTCCTTCCTCCTAAAATTATGCTTTAAAAATCTTATTTTTTCAAAAACCTTGAAATTCGTTTGATCTATTGATACCGTGCCACTAATGCACTAAAAAGATGATTGTTTCTAATACTGGCGAATAAGTTTCGACCTTATTTTAATTACATTTATAAAATTAACGACAATCATACGTTATTTATTTTTTCTTATGCCTAAAAGTATGCTTTAATTTTTTTTCTTTCAAAACCTTGAAAATTGTTTGGTTTATTGATACCGTGCTGATTTTTTGAATTACCGACAATCATACTTAATTTATTTTTTGCTTACGCCTAAAGTTAAGCTTTAAAAAATCTTCTTTTTTTTCAAAAACCTTGAAATTTGTTTGATCTATTGATACCATGCCACTAATACACTAAAAATATGATTGTTTTTAATGCCGGCGAATGAGTTTTGATCATATTTTGGTAAAATTTATAAAATTAACGACAATCATACGTTATTTATTTTTTACTTACGCCTAAAAGTATGCTTTAAATTTTTTCTTCTTTTAAAACTTTGAAAATTGTTTGATTTAATGATACCGTGCTATTTTTTTAAATTACATTCATTCATACTCAATTTATTATTATTATTCCTTACGCCTAAAAGTATGCTGTAAAAATCTTTTTTTTTTCACCTTGAAATTCGTTTGATCTTTTGATACCGTGTCACTAATACACTAAAAATACAATTGTTTTTAATGCCGGTGAATGAGTTTCGATATTATTTTGGTAGCATTTATAAAATTTATTAATTTTTTTCTTACGTCTAAAAGTATGCTTTAAATTTTTTTCCTTTAAAACCTTGAAAATTGTTTGATTTAAAGATACCGTGTTAAAATTTTTTTCCTACCGCCTAAAATTATGCTTTAAAAATATTTTTTTCAAAACCTTAAAAATCGTTTGTTTTATTAATACCGTGCCACTTGGGCTTTACATTTACAACTGGTGACAATGAAAATAAATCGTTTGTATAGTATTTTCTTTTCCTCTTATTTATTTGTTTTATTTTTTGCTACAAGTAGTTTTGTTTCTTAACTTATAATAAATTGTTAAGTCCAGAGAAATTCAAAAACACTGCAAAGTTTAACTTTTCCATAAAAAGAAACCTTTGAAATTGTTTCTGATACATACTGTTGCCTAAGTTCTAGGGGGTCATCTTGTATAGAAAAAAGAAAAAAAAAACCAACTTTTTCATAAGTTATTTTTTAGTTTTACAAAAGTTCTTAAGTGTTTTTGAAAATTGAAAATGAGTTATTTTGACAGAATAATTTAATATTTGTTTTTCTTTGTTTGTATCTTTACAGGTATGTTTGACAGAATTGATTAAATAAAGCAACCCCAAATAAAATAAAATTTGTAAGTTAAAACTGTTGCCTATTTTAAGGATGATGAACACAATTTTGGAAAGGAAATAAAATTTACAAATCAATAAATTATAAAAAAATTAAAAATATATTTTAAGGTTTTTAAAAAAAGGAAAATATGTTGCCTACTTTTAGGCAGAAGTTAAAGAAATATGTAAGACAAAATTTTTAGATTTTATAATAGTTTATTTTTCGATATTAAACGATTCTGAGACATTTTTTCTATAGAAAATTTCTCAGATTATGAGTCATTTTTTCTATAGAAAAATTCTCAGATTCTAAGACGTTTTTTCTATAAGAAAAATGTCTCAGAATCTGTGACTTTTTCTATAGAAAAAAATGTTTTAGAATCTGAGAATTTTTCTATAGAAAAAATGTCTCAGAATCTAAGAATTTTTCTATAAAAAAAATGTCTCAGAATCTGAGAATTTTTCTATAGAAAAATTCTCAGATTCTAAGACATTTTTTTCTATAGAAAAAGTCACAGATTCTGAGACATTTTTCTTATAGAAAATTTTTCTATAAAAAAAATTTCTCAAATTCTGAGACATTTTTTCTATAAAAAAATTCTCAGATTCTGAGACATTTTTTTTTTATAAAAAATTCTCAGACTCTGAGACATTTTTTCTATAGAAAAATTCTCAGATTCTGAGACTTTTTTCTATAGAAAAAATGTCTCAGAATCTGAGATATTTTTCTTATAGAAAAAGTCTCAGATTCTGAGACATTTTTCTTATAGAAAAAGTCTCAGATTCTGAGACATTTTTCTTATAGAAAAAGTCTCAGATTCTGAGACATTTTTCTTATAGAAAAAGTCTCAGATTCTGAGACATTTTTCTTATAGAAAAAGTCTCAGATTCTGAGACATTTTTCTTATAGAAAAAGTCTCAGATTCTGAGACATTTTTCTTATAGAAAAAGTCTCAGATTCTGAGACATTTTTCTTATAGAAAAAGTCTCAGATTCTGAGACATTTTTCTTATAGAAAAAGTCTCAGATTCTGAGACATTTTTCTTATAGAAAAAGTCTCAGATTCTGAGACATTTTTCTTATAGAAAAAGTCTCAGATTCTGAGACATTTTTCTTATAGAAAAAGTCTCAGATTCTGAGACATTTTTCTTATAGAAAAAGTCTCAGATTCTGAGACATTTTTCTTATAGAAAAAGTCTCAGATTCTGAGACATTTTTCTTATAGAAAAAGTCTCAGATTCTGAGACATTTTTCTTATAGAAAAAGTCTCAGATTCTGAGACATTTTTCTTATAGAAAAAGTCTCAGATTCTGAGACATTTTTCTTATAGAAAAAGTCTCAGATTCTGAGACATTTTTCTTATAGAAAAAGTCTCAGATTCTGAGACATTTTTCTTATAGAAAAAGTCTCAGATTCTGAGACATTTTTCTTATAGAAAAAGTCTCAGATTCTGAGACATTTTTCTTATAGAAAAAGTCTCAGATTCTGAGACATTTTTCTTATAGAAAAAGTCTCAGATTCTGAGACATTTTTCTTATAGAAAAAGTCTCAGATTCTGAGACATTTTTCTTATAGAAAAAGTCTCAGATTCTGAGACATTTTTCTTATAGAAAAAGTCTCAGATTCTGAGACATTTTTCTTATAGAAAAATGTCTCAGAATCTGATACATTTTTCTTATAGAAAAAGTCTCAGATTCTGAGACATTTTTCTTATAGAAAAAGTCTCAGATTCTGAGACATTTTTCTTATAGAAAAAGTCTCAGATTCTGAGACATTTTTCTTATAGAAAAAGTCTCAGATTCTGAGACATTTTTCTTATAGAAAAAGTCTCAGATTCTGAGACATTTTTCTTATAGAAAAAGTCTCAGATTCTGAGACATTTTTCTTATAGAAAAAGTCTCAGATTCTGAGACATTTTTCTTATAGAAAAAGTCTCAGATTCTGAGACATTTTTCTTATAGAAAAAGTCTCAGATTCTGAGACATTTTTCTTATAGAAAAAGTCTCAGATTCTGAGACATTTTTCTTATAGAAAAAGTCTCAGATTCTGAGACATTTTTCTTATAGAAAAAGTCTCAGATTCTGAGACATTTTTCTTATAGAAAAAGTCTCAGATTCTGAGACATTTTTCTTATAGAAAAAGTCTCAGATTCTGAGACATTTTTCTTATAGAAAAAGTCTCAGATTCTGAGACATTTTTCTTATAGAAAAAGTCTCAGATTCTGAGACATTTTTCTTATAGAAAAAGTCTCAGATTCTGAGACATTTTTCTTATAGAAAAAGTCTCAGATTCTGAGACATTTTTCTTATAGAAAAAGTCTCAGATTCTGAGACATTTTTCTTATAGAAAAAGTCTCAGATTCTGAGACATTTTTCTTATAGAAAAAGTCTCAGATTCTGAGACATTTTTCTTATAGAAAAAGTCTCAGATTCTGAGACATTTTTCTTATAGAAAAAGTCTCAGATTCTGAGACATTTTTCTTATAGAAAAAGTCTCAGATTCTGAGACATTTTTCTTATAGAAAAAGTCTCAGATTCTGAGACATTTTTCTTATAGAAAAAGTCTCAGATTCTGAGACATTTTTCTTATAGAAAAAGTCTCAGATTCTGAGACATTTTTCTTATAGAAAAAGTCTCAGATTCTGAGACATTTTTCTTATAGAAAAAGTCTCAGATTCTGAGACATTTTTCTTATAGAAAAAGTCTCAGATTCTGAGACATTTTTCTTATAGAAAAAGTCTCAGATTCTGAGACATTTTTCTTATAGAAAAAGTCTCAGATTCTGAGACATTTTTCTTATAGAAAAAGTCTCAGATTCTGAGACATTTTTCTTATAGAAAAAGTCTCAGATTCTGAGACATTTTTCTTATAGAAAAAGTCTCAGATTCTGAGACATTTTTCTTATAGAAAAAGTCTCAGATTCTGAGACATTTTTCTTATAGAAAAAGTCTCAGATTCTGAGACATTTTTCTTATAGAAAAAGTCTCAGATTCTGAGACATTTTTCTTATAGAAAGAGTCTCAGATTCTGAGACATTTTTCTTATAGAAAAAGTCTCAGATTCTGAGACATTTTTCTTATAGAAAAAGTCTCAGATTCTGAGACATTTTTCTTATAGAAAAAGTCTCAGATTCTGAGACATTTTTCTTATAGAAAAAGTCTCAGATTCTGAGTTATTTTTCTTATAGAAAAAGTCTCAGATTCTGAGTTATTTTTCTTATAGAAAAAGTCTCAGATTCTGAGACATTTTTCTTATAGAAAAAGTCTCAGATTCTGAGACATTTTTCTTATAGAAAAAGTCTCAGATTCTGATACATTTTTCTTATAGAAAAAGTCTCAGATTCTGAGACATTTTTCTTATAGAAAAAGTCTCAGATTCTGAGACATTTTTCTTATAGAAAAAGTCTCAGATTCTGAGACATTTTTCTTATAGAAAAAGTCTCAGATTCTGAGACATTTTTCTTATAGAAAAAGTCTCAGATTCTGAGACATTTTTCTTATAGAAAAAGTCTCAGATTCTGAGACATTTTTCTTATAGAAAAAGTCTCAGATTCTGAGACATTTTTCTTATAGAAAAAGTCTCAGATTCTGAGACATTTTTCTTATAGAAAAAGTCTCAGATTCTGAGACATTTTTCTTATAGAAAAAGTCTCAGATTCTGAGACATTTTTCTTATAGAAAAAGTCTCAGATTCTGAGACATTTTTCTTATAGAAAAAGTCTCAGATTCTGAGACATTTTTCTTATAGAAAAAGTCTCAGATTCTGAGACATTTTTCTTATAGAAAAAGTCTCAGATTCTGAGACATTTTTCTTATAGAAAAAGTCTCAGATTCTGAGACATTTTTCTTATAGAAAAATGTCTCAGAATCTGAGACATTTTTCTTATAGAAAAAGTCTCAGATTCTGAGACATTTTTCTTATAGAAAAAGTCTCAGATTCTGAGACATTTTTCTTATAGAAAAAGTCTCAGATTCTGAGACATTTTTCTTATAGAAAAAGTCTCAGATTCTGAGACATTTTTCTTATAGAAAAAGTCTCAGATTCTGAGACATTTTTCTTATAGAAAAAGTCTCAGATTCTGAGACATTTTTCTTATAGAAAAAGTCTCAGATTCTGAGACATTTTTCTTATAGAAAAAGTCTCAGATTCTGATACATTTTTCTTATAGAAAAAGTCTCAGATTCTGAGACATTTTTCTTATAGAAAAAGTCTCAGATTCTGAGACATTTTTCTTATAGAAAAAGTCTCAGATTCTGAGACATTTTTCTTATAGAAAAAGTCTCAGATTCTGAGACATTTTTCTTATAGAAAAAGTCTCAGATTCTGAGGCATTTTTCTTATAGAAAAAGTCTCAGATTCTGAGACATTTTTCTTATAGAAAAAGTCTCAGATTCTGAGACATTTTTCTTATAGAAAAAGTCTCAGATTCTGAGACATTTTTCTTATAGAAAAAGTCTCAGATTCTGAGACATTTTTCTTATAGAAAAAGTCTCAGATTCTGAGACATTTTTCTTATAGAAAAAGTCTCAGATTCTGAGACATTTTTCTTATAGAAAAAGTCTCAGATTCTGAGACATTTTTCTTATAGAAAAAGTCTCAGATTCTGAGACATTTTTCTTATAGAAAAAGTCTCAGATTCTGAGACATTTTTCTTATAGAAAAAGTCTCAGATTCTGAGACATTTTTCTTATAGAAAAAGTCTCAGATTCTGAGACATTTTTCTTATAGAAAAAGTCTCAGATTCTGAGACATTTTTCTTATAGAAAAAGTCTCAGATTCTGAGACATTTTTCTTATAGAAAAAGTCTCAGATTCTGAGACATTTTTCTTATAGAAAAAGTCTCAGATTCTGAGACATTTTTCTTATAGAAAAAGTCTCAGATTCTGAGACATTTTTCTTATAGAAAGAGTCTCATATTCTGAGACATTTTTCTTATAGAAAAAGTCTCAGATTCTGAGACATTTTTCTTATAGAAAAAGTCTCAGATTCTGAGACATTTTTCTTATAGAAAAAGTCTCAGATTCTGAGTTATTTTTCTTATAGAAAAAGTCTCAGATTCTGAGACATTTTTCTTATAGAAAAAGTCTCAGATTCTGAAACATTTTTCTTATAGAAAAAGTCTCAGATTCTGAAACATTTTTCTTATAGAAAAAGTCTCAGATTCTGAGACATTTTTCTTATAGAAAAAGTCTCAGATTCTGAGACATTTTTCTTATAGAAAAAGTCTCAGATTCTGAGACATTTTTCTTATAGAAAAAGTCTCAGATTCTGAGACATTTTTCTTATAGAAAAAGTCTCAGATTCTGAGACATTTTTCTTATAGAAAAAGTCTCAGATTCTGAGACATTTTTCTTATAGAAAATGTCTCAGATTCTGAGACATTTTTCTTATAGAAAATGTCTCAGATTCTGAGACATTTTTCTTATAGAAAATGTCTCAGATTCTGAGACATTTTTCTTATAGAAAAAGTCTCAGATTCTGAGACATTTTTTCTATAGAAAAACTTCTCAGATTCTGAAACATTTTTTCTATAGAAAAATTCTCAGATTCTGGGACATTTTGTCCCTAGAAAAATTCTCAGATTCTGAGACATTTTTTCTATAGAAAAAGTCACTGGCTCGGACACATTTTTTTAATAGGAAAAGTCTCGGAGACATTTTTTCTAGAAAAAAATTTTTGGAGACATTTTTTCTATAAAAAAAGTTTCGGAGACATTTTTTCTATAGAAAAAGTTTCGGAGACATTTTTTCTATAGAAAAAATTTCGGAGACATTTTTTCTATAGAAAAAGTTTCGGAGACATTTTTTCTATAGAAGATGTTTTGGAGACATTTTTTCTATAGAAAAAGCCTCAGATTCGGAGACAAAAATTCGCAGATTCTGAGACATTTTTCTTATAGAAAAAGTCTCAGATTCTGAGACATTTTTCTTATAGAAAAAGTCTCAGATTCTAAAACATTTTTTCTATAAAAAAACTCTCAGATTCTGAGAATTATAGAAAAAGTCACAGATTCTGAGACATTTTTTCTATAGAAAAATTCTCAGATTCTGAGACATTTTTCTTATAGAAAAAGTCTGAGATTCTAAGACATTTTTTCTATAGAAAAATTCTCAGATTCTGATACATTTTTTCCATAGAAAAATTCTCAGATTCGGAGACATTTTTCTTATAGAAAAAGTCTCAGAATCTGAGACATTTTTCTACAGAAATTGTTGCAGATTCTTTTACATTTTTTCTATAGAAAAAGTCACAGGTTCGGACACATTTTTTCAATAGAAAAAGTTTCGGAGACATTTTTTTTAGAAAAAAATTTTCGGAGACTTTTTTTCTATAAAAAAAGTTTCGGAGACATTTTTTCTATAGAAAAAGTTTCGAAGACATTTTTTCTATAGAAAAAGTTTCGGAGACATTTTTTCTATAGAAAACGTTTCTGAGACATTTTTTTTATAGAAAAAGTTTCGGAGACATTTTTTCTATAGAAAAAATTTCGGAGACATTTTTTCTATAGAAAAAGTTTCGGAGACATTTTTTCTATAGTAAAATTTTCGAAAACATTTTTTCTATAAAAAAATTCTTAGATTCTGAAACATTTTTATTCTGAATGTTTTTAGACTCTTTATATAGAAAAATCCTCAGAAGAGTTTTTTTTGAAAAAAAAAAAAAAAAAAAATGTTGCCTACTTTTCGGAGTTTACAAACCCCTATTAATGTTGCATACTTTTAGGATTTTTTTTTGTAAAATTGCTATTTTCAACAAAATTAAAATGTTTCAAATAAACTTTCAATCATTATTCATTTTTCAAATTCCTATAAACTCCCGTATTATCGTCTACCATCTTTATTACTTACTGCAACTAACCGTAAGTTAATTTATACCATCACTCAACCAGCACATTGCCCTTGCAACATTCCAACACTTGCAAAAAGACTTAAAACATTAATACAACTTCAATATCAGTATTATTAGTTTTCTACATATAATAAAACAAACATCACCATCATCGTCATCATTAAACACTCTCTCTTGTATTGTAACACCAGGCAAACACCCCCAATCCCCGGATTTCTTCCCGTACAACAAATTTGCCCCATTATTCTATTCAAACACTTTAGACAACAAGCAACAATTGTTGTAACATCGATAATTCAAAAAGATTTTCATTGATTGTACTCTATAGTGTTTGCCTGGCTTGACTCAATGGATGGATAGATAGATGGCATTTTATCGAAAACCATGTTAAAGCACGTAAATGTTATTGACTATTACTGTGTTATTTACTCTGAAAAACCATATATTATATATTTGTGGTAGTGGTATGAGTATTTATAATCCATACAATTTCACAGAGATTTTGTGGTGTATAAAATTTTATAATATTTGATAGATTTGAGTTTTTTTTGAAGGGGGAAATGGCGTTTTTTTTTCTTTATTTCGTTGAAAATATATTGATGGTTTTGTTTAATAATCTATTGTGTTTATGAAATATAAATGAAAATTATTGAAAACTAAGGTTTTTTGAAAGTATACACATGATTGATTTCTGTAGATAATAAATGAACAAGATTTTGGTGGTTTTAGATGGGGTATACAAATTTTAGATTCTGTTTATTAAAATTTAAAAGTAATACTCTATTGAAAATTCTATAAAATTTATAGTTAAAATAATATTTAGCGCCTAAAACTAGGCAACATGTATGTTTTTCAAAGTACGCCTTAATGTAGGCAATTATTTTTTTATTTGATCTCTACATAATTATTACTTAAGAGCCAAATAACTACAATTTCAAATTTTATTTTATTTATTTTATTTACCTCCTAAAAATAGGCAGCATTTAAGTTTTTCAAAGTACACCTTAATGTAGGCAACGATTTTTTTATTTGTATACACCTCAATGTAGGCAACGATTTTTTTTTAATTTATCTCTAAATTAATATTACTTATACGCCGTTTAAAACCAAAAACCTATCCATTCAAATTTAACTACATCATTGTTCAATTTATATTATTCTCTTTAAAATATTATTCAAATATTTATACACATTTTAATTAATGAATTTCAATTAATTTCCTCAAGTGTTTTCTTAAAACAATAAACTCTTGTAATTTTACATAATTGCAATTTAAAGGTAACAACTAACTATCAATTAATTTGATAAAAATCATTTAATTACTTAAGCAGTAAGATTAAACAAACACACTTGTCTTTTGTTAAAGTATTTATACTACTTTGTAAATAATTTATAAATTGTTGTTTATTTTAATTGAAAATTTGTTCAAAAGTGTAACCACATAATTTGCATTACGCAAAATTTTGTAAATAATATGGAAAATGTTCACTTTAGTTTCTTTAGACGTCTTTTTGTTTTTAGTTACAAACTAAAGACAAAATACTTGAGACAATAGTTTCAGTGAAGTGAAAAATTATAATTAAATATCTACTATAACCAACACATAAATTTGTATTAAGAAAGGGATTAAAGAAAATAGTTAACATTTTTTAAAAGAAAAATTAAATTTTGTATAGAATTTCTAGAAAAAGATGGTTTGTGTTTAAAGTTTTTGTGTCTTGGAATCTGAGAATTTTTTCTATACGAAAAATCTGAGAATTTTTTCTATACGAAAAATATCTCAGAATCTGAGAATTTTTTTTAAGAAATATGTTTCAGAATCTGAAAATTTTACTATAAGAAAAATATCTTAAAATCTGAGGCTTTTTCTATAAGAAAAATGTCTCTGAATCTGATAATTTTTCTATTAGAAAAATGTCTCAGAATCTTAGAATTTTTCTATAAGAAATATGTCTCAGAATCTGAGAATTTTTCTATAACAAAAATTTTTCAGAATCTAAGATTTTTTCTATACGAAAAATTACCCAAAATCTGGGAACTTTTCTATACGAAAAATGTCTTAGAATCTGATAATTTTTCTATACGAAAAATGTCTCAGACTCTCAGAATATTTCTATAGAAAAAATGTCTCAGAATCTGAGAATTTTTCTATAGACAAAATATCTCAGAATCTGGCAATTTGGTAAAACAAAAATGTTGCATACTTTTTGGAGCTTAAAATAGCCTATTTTGTTGCCTGCTTTTAGGAGTTTTCTCATTTTGAGAAAATTTATCAAATTCTTTAAACACTTTTCTTATAGAAGAAGTAAAAAAAAATGATCAGATTTATAAGACATTGTTTGTAATGAAAAAATTCTCAAATTCTGAGAAACTTTTCGTGTAAGAAAGGTCTCAGATTTATAAAGAAAAAAAAGAACCGACCCTTTTCAAATAAATAACAAGATTTTGTAACAAAAAATTAACTCAAAAACATCAATTTTGTAATAAAAAAAAATGTTGCCTACTTTTTGGGGTTTTAAACTTCCTATTTAGTTGCCTATTTTTAGGAGTTTCTCATTCTGAGCAATGTCTCAGAATCTAAAATTTGTTCTATAAGAAAATTGTCTCAGAATCCGAGAAATTTTCTATACGAAACATGTCTGGGAATCTGAGAATTTTTCTACAAGAAAAAATGTCTCAAAATCTGAAAATTTTTCTATAAGAAAAATGTTTCAAAATCTTAGAATTTTTCTTTAAGAAAAATGTCTTAGAATCAGAAAATTTTTTAATAAGAAAAATATGTTAGAATCTGACAATTTTTCTATTATAAAAATGTCTCGAAATCTGAAAAAATTTCTATACGAAAAATTTCTAAGAATCTGAGAATTCTTCTGTATGAAAAATGTCTCAGAATCTATTAATTTTTCTATACGAAAAATGTCTCTTACAGAAGAATTCTGAAATTTAAGAATTTTTTTATACAAAAAATTACTCAAAAATCTAAGAAATTTTCTATAAGAAAAATGTCTCAGAATCTGAGAAATTTTCTATAAGAAAAATGTCTTAGAATCTGAGAATTTTTCTATAAGAAAAATGTCTTAAAATCTGAGAATTTTTTATAAGAAAAATGTCTCAGAATCGAAAAATTTCTCTATAATAAAAATGTCTCTGAATCTGAAAATTTTTATATAAGAAAAAAGTCTTTGAATCTTAGAATTTTTCTATAAGAAAAATGTTTCAGAATCTAAGAACTTTTTCATACGGAAAATATCTCAGAATCTGAAAATTTTTCTAAACGATAAATATCTCAAAAACGTCATACGTTTACCAAAGTAAAAAAAAAAGTTGCATACTTTTCGGAGCTTATTTTGTTGCCTACTTTTAGGAGTTTTCTCAATATAAGGAAATTTATCAAGTTCCTTAGACATTTTTCTTATAGAATAAGTCCAAAAAAAATATCAAATCCTAAGACATTTTTTGTAATGAAAAAATTCTCCGATTCCGAGACATTTTTCGTACAGAAAAGCCCTCAGATTTTTAAGAAAACAAGAACAAACCAAAGCCGTGGATTTTGAAACAAAAAATATCTCGAAAACGTAAATTTTATAAAAAAAAACTAATATTGCATACTTTTTGGAGATTGAACCTTCGTATTAAGTTGCCTACTTTTAGGAGTTTCCTCATTATGAGAAAAGTAATCAAATTCTTAAGACATTTTTCTTATAGAAGAAGTCCAGAAAAAATAATCAGATTCTGTGATATTTTTTGTAAAGAAAAAAAATCTTCTGTGTTCGAATAGAAAAATTCTCAGATTCTGAGAAATATTTCTTAAGGAAAAATTCTCAGATTCTGAAATATTTTATGTTAAAAAAATTCTCAGATTCTGAGATATTTTTCTTACAGAAAAATTCTAAAAGATTTTCTTACAGAAAAATTCCGAGACATATTTCTTATAGAAAAACTCTCAGATTCTGAAAATTTTTCTATAATGAAAACGTCTCAGAATCTGAGAATTTTTCTATAAGAAAAATGTTTCAGAATCTGAGAATTTTTCTATAAGAAAAATTTTTCTGAATCTGAGAATTTTTCTGTAAGAAAACTGTTTCTGAATCTGAGATTTTTTTTCCATACGGTTATGTCTTAGAATCTAAGACTTTTTCTATAGGAAAAATGTTTCAGAATCTGAGACGTTTTCTAAATGAAAAATGTCTCACAAGGGAAGTCTCCCTGGTGTCACCCTCCGATCTTCATGAAATTTGGATATGTTGTTAAGAACGAAAATTAATTCGACACGAATTTTTTTTTAGCGGCCCAAACTCATTTTTAGGGGGTCGATTTGTATGGGGGGAAATTGACCTTCTTCAGTTTTTTACGATTTACGCCTATTTAAATAAAATTAATGTTGGCATGTGTGGTATCAGATTAAAGGTATTAAAAATACCTATCTCGTGGTACTAACAACGGGCCAAAAAAGTTAATATTTTTCGACTTATTAACAAAAATGTCCTAAAATTTTGGTACTTTACTCAATATGACAAAAAGTTGTGCATGTTTGGACACGTTCTTAGCACACGTAGATAGGTTTTCCAAAGACCTTTCATTTGGTATGTAACATGACTAGGTTTCTTTGCATAATATAGGAGATAAACGAAAAAATCTGAAAAATGGCCTTGTCTTCCCCCTCCTTTTTACCCCCTAAATCTGAATTTGTACCGCTAAAAAAAAGTACGTGTCCCTTTATTTTTTCTGATCTACAAAATAAGTAAAACCAATTCCATATAGATCCGCAGGTGACACTAGGGAGACTTCCCTTGCCAGTATGTGAGACTATTTTTAAACGAAAAATGTGTCAGAATCTGAGACATTTTCTAAACAAAAAATGTTTTAATATCTGAGACTAGCTCAGGATTTTTCAACAAAAATATCTCAAAAGCGTGAATTTGGTAAAACAAAAATGTTGCCTACTTTTTGGGGTTTAAAATTTTGTTGCCTACTTCTAGGAGTTTTATAATTATAAGAAACTTTATGAAGTTCTTTAGACATTTGTCACATACAAGAAATCCAAAAAAAAATTTCAGATTCTGAGACATTTTTTGTAAAGAAAAAATTCTTAGATTCTGAGGCATTTTTCATATAGAAAAATTCTCAAAATTTTTAAGAAGAAAAAAAACAGACCTTTTTTAGATTTAGTCCTGGGTTTTACCACAAAAAAATAACTCAAAGACGTCAATTTTGTAAAACAAATGTGTTGCCTACACTAAATAATTTATGTAGGTAAATTCCAGTGAATATTCACTTAAAACAAATGAAACTTTATTTAAAAACCATTCCACTGTTTTTTCATTTAAAATAAAAACACATTACAGTCCATTTTAAATGCTAATTTAATGACTAACCAAAACATTAAAAAACTACTGAATATTCACTTATTTTGTATTAAAAAACAGTAAAACTATAGAAGAAATTTTTTACTGCCGAAAATGAATGTAACAGAAAATTCGTTTTTAAGACAGTAAATTATATTTTTTAAACTACAGAAATACACTCAAAAAATTTTGTCATTAACTGTTTGTAGTTTATTTAAAAAGTTTTCCGTTTAGTCGTTTTTAAAAGCAAAAACATTTGTTTGATGTTCAGTTTTTATTAATGACTTCTTCTGTCCTTTGTTTCAAAAATAACACACTAAAAAATAAAGACTTTCATTAACATTTAATCTTTAAAGTCATTTATTTTTGTTCTGTAAGTAAAAACTACTGATTATTCTTTAAATTTTTAATGATTTGTGTAAGTCATTTTTTTTAAATTGTTGGTATTTTTTAATGAAATATCATTAGTTTTTACCTACACAAGTCAGTAAATTTTTTGTAGAAAAAAAAGTTAAAAAATTATTTATAGAAATATAAAACATGTTTGTATCAAGTGACTTTGGCACGATGGTTAGAGTGTCTGGCCAGAATGTAGTTGGTTGCGGGATCGATTCCCCAAAATTTTATTAAAAATTTTTAAAAAAATATTTCAATAGAAAATTGTATAAAATAACCTACGAAATCATTAATTTTTAATGTTTCCGTAGGTTATTTTTTTGGAATTTGTTGGTAAAAATAACAGAACTTTCATTAATTTTTAATGTTTTCGTAGGTTATTTTTTTCGAATATGTTAGTAAAAAAGAGTGAAAAAACCGTAATTTTTTAATGTTTAATGTTATTTATTTTAGAAAATTTTGTCAACAGTAAAAAATAAATGTTGATGTTTGTTAAAATAAATAAATAATTACTGGGATGGTTTTCAAGTGTTTATTCGCTTGTTTTAAGTGTGTTTTTCTTTTGTTTTTGCCTACAAAATATTTTGAGTGTAGTAAAAAAATTAAATGCTTTATAAAATAAGTGATTTTTCTTTTAAAATAACTTTACTGATTACTTTTTAAAATAACCTACAAACAGTTAATGACATAATTTTCTTAGTGTACTTTTTGGAGTTTAAAACTTAATATTTGTTTGCCATCTTTTAGCGTCCAACCTGAATCAAATTACGTCGCGTAAGGCGTAACGCCCAATAATTTTTCGTTTCTAATATTTAAATGTGAGTTACCTAAATCAAACGGACGTAAAAATTTCAAATTTGATGTGTTTGTTTTTGTTTTTTTTTACGTCTTGCGCTACGCATTTGATTCTGGTTCGACCCTTAGGAGTTTTCTAATTTTGAGAAAACTTTTCAGATACTGAGACATTTTTCTTATAAAAAAGTCCTCAGATTCAGAAAAAATGGTTCAGAATCTGAAAATTTTTCTGTAAAAAAAATGCCTCAGAATCTGACAATTTTTCTCTAAGAAAAATGTCTCAGAATGTCTCATATAAGAAAAATGTCTCAGAATTTGAGAATTTTTCTATAAGAAAAATGTCTCAGAATCTGAGGATTTTTCTATAAGAAAAATGTCTCAGAATCTGAGAGATTTTCTACAAGAAAAATGTTTAAAAATCTGAGACATTTTTCTTATAGAAAAATTCTGAGACATTTTTCTTATAGAAAAATTCTCAGATTCTGAGACATTTTTCTTATATGAGACATTCTGAGACATTTTTCTTAGAGAAAAATTGTCAGATTCTGAGACATTTTTCTTACAGAAAAATTTTCAGATTCTGAACCATTTTTTCTTATAGAAAAATTCTCCGATTTTTCTTATAGAAAAATTCTCCGATTTTTCTTATAGAAAAATTCTCAGATTTTTCTTATAGAAAAATTCTTAAATTTTGAGACATTTTTCTTTTAGAAAAATTCTCAGATTTTCTAAGTCGATATGCAGCTTACTTTTTGGAGTTTTTAAGCTGCTATTAAGTTGCCTAGTTTTAGGAGTTTAATTGCTTTTGTAGCCCTAATGCCAACACAATTCACGTCACATGGCTCAACATGAGTTTAAGCAAATTAAATTTAAATTTTTTTCAGTTTTGTGGAAAAGATAAAGTTTTGAAATATGTTAATTTTGAAGTGATGAAGTTTTTTTTATTTTGTTTAAACTGCATTTGGTTTTAATATAATTCATGCCCCTAATTGCTTACTGAAATTAATGAGTTTAGTTGTAATTTTTTTTTGCTTGTTTTAGAGTTTACAAATTATTTTTGTAATTTTTGTTTTGTCAATTAATGAGTATTTGAGATCTTGAGTTTAAGATTAAAAAACAAAATCCAATTAATTGTATACAACATTAATTGCTTTTCCGTTCTTTTTTTTTATGAGGTTGACAAAATTAATCAAACAAAAAAATCCTACCTTCATTATTTGATTTGTAAGTGTTTTTTGGGGGAATAGAATGAAGGAAATAAGCTTTTTTAGTTAATTTTTTCCTGAGTTTTTCCTTATAAAAACCATAGAACGTTGTTAATTTACTGAAGCTTTCATTGTTATACTTTCTCCTTTCCTATTTTATCTTCCCCTGGGACTTTTATAAACATTTTCATACCATAAAATTCAATTGAATTGCTGATTAGCGTTAATATAACGAAATAAATACTAAAGGAAATAACAGGAAAGAAAAATAAAGAATAAAATAAATACAAAAAAAATAGTAGCCCTATTCAAAATAAAACAGGAAATTGGTATAGGCAGGATATTGAAATGTAAAGAAAGCAGGAAGTAGCAAAAAGAAACAGGAAGGAAGGAAGAAAAGTAAAAGCAAATAAATATATACCTACAAAAGTAAATATAAAAATAAAATCGGTCTAACCGAATTCATGAACACCCTCTCTCAATTCCAAAAATAAACTGCCAAAAATGCCACCAATTAGCCAAAAGCTCTCCGAGCTATAGTTTTTGAGTTACATAAAAAAACACTTTTTGAAATTATCAACCTTGGACGCGCGTGTAGCTCGGTAAATACTGCCGATAATACAAAAAGTCATGCAAAGAATAATGTTGACCTTGACCCGACAAACATTTCCTCCAAATACCCGAAAGCTCTCCGAGCTATAATTTTTGAGTTACATAAAAAATAACAGTAAAATAGCACTTTTTGACTTGATAAATACTGCAAATACGACTAAAAGTCACAATAACAATAATGTCTTCCTTAATCAAAGGAACATGTCCGCTAAATATTTGAAAGCTCTCTGAGCTATAATTTTTGAGTGACATCAAAAATAGCATTAAAATATTTTTTTGACTTCATGAACGTTGGAAAGGCGTATACAGATCTACACAAAAAAAAAAAATCCAATGAACGATTTTCATAGTATTTATGAACAAATTCATACAATTTTATAACTTTTTCATAATATTAATAAACTTGTTCATAGTATTTATGAATAAATCATAATATGTGAAATTTAAGAACTATTTAACATTTTTCATAAATACTATGAAAAAGTTACTTATGAAAAAGTTAATAAAATGTATGAATTTGTTCATAAATACTATGAAAATCGTTCATTGGAATTTTTTTTGTGTGTATAAATACTGCCGATACAACAAAAATTCCTTAAACAATTATCTCGGCCTTGACCCGTGAAAAATACCTGCCAACTATCTTTAAGCTTTTCAAGCTTTTATTTTTGAGTTACATACACTCAAAAAAATACCTTGTAAAATTACAAGAAAAGTTTTGTAACTTTTTTTTTTTTTTGCTACCTCCTGTTTGACAAGAATTCCTTGTTATTTTACAAGCTTTTTACCAGTAATTTTGTAATTTTAGAAGTTTTTTTTATTGGTAAAATTGTAAATTTAAAATTTTTTCAACGCGATAAAACGTACAAGGAGGTTTCGTAAATTTACTAAATTTTTTGCTACTACCCCTATTTTACGAGAATTCCTAGTAAAAATTACGAGCTTTTTTGTAATTTGACAAGATTTTTCGAAAAAATCTTCTCAAATTTTTTGGCGAAATAAAACTTACAAGGAACTCTCGTAAATTTACTAGATTTTTTTTTGTAAAAAATCTTCACCTCCTATTTGACAAGAATTCCTTGTTATGTTACAAGCTTTTTACCAATAATTTTGAAATTTTTCAAGCTGTTTACTAATAAAATTGTAAATTTACAATTTTTTTGCGCGCGATAAAACTTACAAGGAGGTTTCGTGAATTTACTAGATTTTTTGCTACTACCCCTATTTTACGAGAATTCCTAGTAAAAATTATGAGCTTTTTTGTAATTTTACAAAATTTTTACCAATAAAATTGTAAATTTACAAATTTTTTGGCGAAATAAAATTTACAAGGAATTCTCGTAAATTTACTAGATTTTTTTTTTTTTTTTAAAAAATCTTCTCCTATTTGACAAGAATTCCTTGTTATTTTACAAGCTTTTTACCAATAATTTTGTAATTTTACAAATTTTTTACTAATTATAAATTTACAATTTTTTTTGACGCGATAAAACTTGCAAGGAGGTTTCGTGAATTTACTAGATTTTTCGCTACCCCTATTTTACGAGAATTCCTATTAAAAATTACGAGCTTTTTTGTAATTTTACAAGATTTTTACCAATAAAATGGTAAATTTAGAAATTTTTTGGCGAAATAAAACTTACAATGAATTTACAAAATTTTTTTTGTAAAACTTTTTTGAAATTTGTGAACTTACAAGAAAAACTGTAAAGTTACAAAAAAAATTAAAATTTCGATCGAAAATTATTTGTTAAAAAACAAGGAAAACTGTCAAAAAACCTTAGAGAGGAATGCTTCGTAATATTTATGACATGGTTTCATAAATATTTTTTTCATAAAATTTTATTATATTTATGAAACCTTCATAAATGTAATGAAATTTTATGAAAAATGTCTATGAAATGCACTTCATAAAATTTCATGATTTCATAAAAAAACAAGTAGAAAAGTTAAATTCGACTTGGCCGAATCTATGAATACCCTCCACAATGCCCTTTTTAAGTGATAGCAAATTTTCTAACGTGAAAAAAATAACATTTTTGGTTAGAAATATTTTATTTTGTGTAAAAAAAATTTTTTAGTAATTTTTGAAAAAAAAAAATAATTTACTAATATTTGTTTTTGAGTGTAAAATTTTTTTTGAGTGTATTTTTTTTTTTGTTTTAGTGTTAAAATATTTTTGAGTGACAAAAATACCTTGTAAAATATTTTTGTGACTTACTAATGTTTTTTAAACATGTTTAACGGGTTTTCAACACGTGAATTTAAGGTGAAACTAATCTGAAATTCACGGCTTTGTTAATAACTTTTGAACGACTGGACCGATTTGGCTGAAATTTAAAACGAATTGAACCAGAGGAACGGCAAATATATATGCCACACTTCAGCACCCTCAGAATTGTCGGTCGAAAGTTATCGTGTGTTTTAACTCGTAAATTCCAGAAAAACCCTTGCCGAAATTCACTCATTTGCTTATAACTTTTGAACCACTAGACCGATTTCACTGAATTGAAAACAATACAAACCTGACCAGGTAAATAACCAACATATATGCCAAACTTCAGGAGCCTCCGTGAAGTCTTTCAAAAGTTAGCGTGTTTTCAACAGACAGACAGACGGACAGACGGACGGACGGACGGACGGACGGACATCGCTAGATCGTCTTAAAATCGATCGAGGATCTTGAATATATATACTTTATGGGATCCTAGACCAATATTTCGAGGTGTTACAAACGGAATGACAAACTTATATATACCCTCTATCACTAGAGTGGAGGGTATAAAAATCATAAACGGTTCATATGATTTTTTATAATATGAATAAGAAATTTGGGCAAAACAATTTTAGCTTCTGAAGACGATTTTTAAAATTTTAATTCCTTACTTTAGTTTTTCCAAAGTGATAGTAAATTTTCTAACTTGAAAAAAATAACAGTTTTGATTAGAAATATTTTATTTTGTGTAAAAAAATTTTTTTTAGTAATTTTTGAAAAAAAAAAAAAAAAATAATTTACTAATTTTTTTTTTGAGTGTAAAATTTTCTTTGAGTGTAAAATTTTTTTCGAGTGTATTTTTTTTTGTTTTGGTATAAAAATATTTTTGAGTGACAAAAATACGTTGTAAAATATTTTTGTGACTTACCAATGTTGTTAAAACAGGTTTAACGGGTTTTTAACTCGAGAATTTAAGGTGAAGCTAATCTAAAATTCACGGTTTTGCTAATAACTTTTGAACCACTGGACCGATTTCGCTGAAATTCAATACGAACTAGGCTGGAGGAACGAATAATATATATGCCAAGCGTCAGCATCCTCAGAATTGCTTTTCGAAAGTTATAGTGCTTTTTATCTCATAAATTCACGAAAAACCCTTGCCGAAATTCAGTCTTTTGCTCATAACTTTTGAACTACTGGGCCGATTTTGCTGGATTGCAATACCAAGGTAAATGACCAGGTAAATGCCCAACATATATGCCAAACTTCAGGAGCCTCCGTAAAGTCTTTCAAAAGTTAGCGTGTTTTCAACAGACAGACGGACAGACGGACAGACGGACGGACGGACATCGCTAGATCGTCTTAAAATCGATCGAGGATCATGAATATATATACTTTATGGGGTCCTAGACCAATATTTCGAAGTGTTACAAACGGAATGACAAACTTATATACTATATACCCTCTATCACTAGAGTGGAGGGTATAAAAAATAATGCATTTGCTCTATTAATGAAACATTTCATAAATACTATGAAACCTTTTCATAAATATAATAAAACTTGTCATTAAAGTTCGTCCAATGTAACTGTTTCATAAATATTTTGAAATGTTTTATAAATATATAAAATAATATTATTTTTTTTAAATATTTTATTATAATAGTACCAATGAATTGGTTCATAAATACTATAAAATAGTTTCCTAATATGATCAAATATTTAAGAAAAAAATAATTAAATCTATGAAATGTTTCATCGTATTTATGAAACATTTCATAATATTAATGAAGAGTTTCATAAAATTGATGAAATTTTATTCATTATATTTATGAAAGGTTTCATAAGTATTGATCCTATGAACAATTATAAAACTGTTTCATTGTAATTATGAAACTGTTACATTGGACGAACTTTAATGAAGATTTTTATTATATTTATGACAGTTTTCATAAATAAATTGCTCTACTCTTGGTATACTTTAATTTTTTTTTTGTCCCATTCAAGATACAAAATTGTGTTTCACAGTGTAATTTATGATGTGCTAGACAAAAATTTTGAGGTGTTACAAACGGAGTAACTTATGGCGTTTTCTTTTCTGGAAAAAAAAATTGCACTTTCTGCACTTTTTTTTCTTTAATGAATCTTTCTGCACAGTTATGTACAGTAAATATAGACGTATTTGGTACCAAAAGAAAGGTATTTATAAGGACTATAAAATGCTATATCAAGCATTTGAAAACAATACTCAGTTTTTAAGCTGATCCGATAAATGTAAAAATTTATGGGTTTTTGAAATTTTTTTCAATAAAATAAGCGTGTTTCGACATTTTATTATGAACAGTTAGATAGAACTCGAAAATACCTTTCCTTTGGTATCAAATATGTCTATACTTACTGTTTATTACTGTCCACAAGGAGTCATTAAAGAAAAAAAGTGCAGAAAGTGCAACATTTTTTTCCAGAAAAGAAAACGCCATTACTTATACCATATATCATTAAGTGCAGGGTATAAAAAATTTTGCAGAGTAAACAAATAAACAATTTTAAAGATTAAAAACTTCATATTGTTTAATTTAAACAGTTGTCTTTTCCAGAACAAATATTAAAAATTCTAAATAAAATTATAAACCTTTTTTATATATTTTGATATTTAAAACCTCTTGGCGTATGATTAATATAAATAATCATGTTATTTTACAAATTCACTCAAAACTCTCCACTTTTTTCTCTAAAATTCTTTACACTTTAAATTTTTAAAAATCATCAAATATCCTAATATTATCTTTTTAAATTTCTTTATTAATTTAATCCTTTAAAAGATCTTTTCCTCTAAATAACTTTATAATTTTAATTTTCTTACCATTTTTTAATTCTTTCTAATATTTCGTTTTTCATTTAGCAACTTGATTTTTTTTCTTTCTGTTTTCATAGTACGAGTATTAGTGGCAGATTATGTCCTTTTTTTGTGCAAGTCTTAACATTAAAATGATTTATTTTTTTAATTTTATCAGCATATTTTTTAAGCACATTTTTTTTAATAGTAGCCCAGACGTATGTGTGTTTTTAATAGAGTTGTTATCTTTAAAAAAAATTACGTTAAACTAGAATATTTATGGTTGACTTTTTTTTAGAAAAGTAAGCAACTTTTTTTGGAAGATGGAGATTTATGAAAATATTTAACAAAATGTTGTAAAAGTTTTAATATTTAAGATTCTAAGGGATTTAAACGTAAAATTATAATTCTGATCGGTTTTCGAGTTATAGACATTTGAAATTTGTCAAAATATTTCTTAATATGGCTCCTTTCGATCAAAGTTCAGAGTTTTTGATGAACGTCTTCGAAAAAACAAAAACTTTGATCGAAGAGCGCCACAGGTTAAAATGATCGGATTTGGCTCAAATTAATTGAAATAAAAGTTTGTCTGAGGCACTATGAAATAGTCAGTGGACAAGATTTTTCGATTTATTTTAAAACATTTCTTAAACGTAGAAAAAACCTCTAATTTTGAAACTTTTTGACAAATTTCAAATGTCAATATTTAAATTTTTTTATATTCATAATATTATTTTTATTTTTTTCATTTTTCAAAAATCCAATATATTGGCGAACATTTTCCAAAAATCCAAAACTTTGATCGAAGGGCGCCATGGGTTAAAATTAGTCGATTTGGCTCATATTAAGTTTAAATGAAAGACTATCTCAAGCTCTATGAAAGCGTAAAGGAAAATAAATTTTGAGATTGTATGTAAAAATTTCTTGAACGAAAATAAAAATCCGAAATTTCGTGCAACTTTCAAATAGCAATATCTCGAAAACCGTTTGACCGATTTTAATCAACATTAATAATAATTATGTGTCGCAAGAAATTTTGTTTTTAAACCCTCAATATATAGGTTTGCCATTTCATTTGTTACTCATCGAAATATCGGTCTAAGACCCCATAATGTATATATTATTGATCAGTGATCGATTTTAAGACATTCTAGCGATGTCCGATTGTCGGTCCGTCTTTGGAAATGGTGATCACGGCCAAAGTATTAAACAGATATGACTAAGGCTTAGCATATTTACTTGATGTTGCCCTAAGCAATTTGGTATTGCATTTGAGCGAAATCGGTTCAGCGGTTCAAAAGTTTTGAACGAAAATGTAAGGACACCTCAAAAATTTTGGGTACATTCAACATAACCTAAAAATACAAAATGCTTTAATTCGGCTGCTGGTTGCCACATGTGAACAGAATTGATCACCGAATGGTATTTAAACAAGTACGAACATATTTTTTGACAAAAAAAGAAAAAAATTGAGGATTTTTTTTATCAACATTTACTTTTTCGCGGAAATTTTTTTTTAGTTTTTTTTTTTTTCAAAAGTAATTTTCTTTAAAAAAAAGTTTTTTGCAATAATCTTTTTGAAATTGTAGAGGGTATCACTGCATTCGTCAAGGCCAAATTTAACTTATTTACTTGGTCTTTTTATTGTTGGCAACATACTGGAAAGCAGAAACGATGACTTTTTTGATAATTTTGTCATAAGCTTACAATTCATTTGTAAAATCAATCACTATTTTGATTGACTATAAATGAAAAATTAATAAAATTTTGGATCAAAATCGAACAAATTTTTGATTGAAAAAATTTTCTATCAATCACCTAAATTTGATGATTGGTATAACATTTTTTTTAATTGGAGGAATTTCAATCAAAAAATTGATTGAATCCGCGTTTTTGTTGATTGAAATCTGTTTCAATTTTTTTCTGTGTATTTAAGTAAGTACAAACATTTTTTTTTTTTTAGAAAATTTTTTTTCCCTAATTTTTTTTTTCAAAAATTTTGGTATAACAATTTTTTTAAGTGGAGGAATTTCAATCAAAAAATTGATTGGATCCACATTTTTGTTGATTGAAATTCGTTTCAATTTTTTTCTGTGTATTTAAGCAAGTACAAAAACTTTTTTTACAAAAAAAAAATTTCTTTACAAAAAAAATTGTTTTCGCAAAATTTTTTTTTTCACCAAAAAATTTTTTGTTCGCGCGAATTTTTTTTCAAATTTTTTTTTTTGTTTTTTTAACAAATACACTTTTTTCACATTGCGCAGTGCATCAATACATTCGGTAAGGTCGATTTTAACTTTTTATACCCTCCACTCTAGCGGGTATATATAAGTTTGTCATTCCGCTTGTAACACCTCGAAATATTGGTCTGGGACCCCATAAAGTATATGGGGCATTCCATGCCAAATCACTCACTTTTAGACCCGACCCCTTTCGATTTATTTTATTTTTGGATATGTTTTAGTATTTATTAAATGCAACTCGGAGACCAATTTTCAGCCTTTTATTTCAAGATGGTGTTGAGTAATCAATTTTTCAAAATGGCGATTTTCTCCAAAAAATTAAAAAATTGAAATTTTTAATTAATTTTGACCATTAAAAAATATAGATAATTTAAAAAAAGTTGGACAACGTTTTGTTGGTATTTAAATGTAGTTTTAGAAAAAAAATATGAAAACATTATTCGAAGTAATTATCACTTTTTTTTTGACGTTTCAAAATTAAAATCGATTTTTTGAAAAAGTCCGAAACCTTCGATTTTTTTGTAAAAAACTATAAAAATTCTACTCTTAATTACGCAACTTTTAAGCCATAAGTCGAGATGTGATCACAATTCTTTCTATTTTTTTTTTAATTTTTAAAATTGCACCTTTAATTTTTTGGCTCTGATTTATTTTATATGGTGTTCCAAAAAAAATAAATTGGTAGATATTGACCCTAACTTACCCTAGATATATTCATTTCGAGGTAAAAATACGTCTCAAAAAAATTTAGGACGATCGGAAATGGGTAAGGCGTTTTGCATGGTCCTTGAAGTTTAAAAAACGGATTACAAGGAAAAATATGATTTTTTTTCTGTTTTCGAAATTTTTTTGGTATTTTAAGTAAAGTTTTAATTCAAGTGATTACAGAATTATGATGTGGAGTAAAATGCCTTTCTAATAAGGTACTAAAAACTAAAATCGGTTGCAAATCAGCCAAGTTATTACAACTTCCCCAGGCATCTAACGTTTGGCAGACCACTTGATTAAGCAATACAATCCGATTTTTGTAATTCATTGAAATTTTCTATTGTAATAACATTTTTTTATTCTTCAAGTTCAAATGTATTTAGATAACAAGTATTTTTCATATTGTGTTTTTGTAACATGATTTAAATTAATGCTAAAAATGCCTGCATTTTCAACACCCTTTTGAAATCTCGATTTAAAAAAAAAATTTTTTTTTTTGTTTTAAAATTTGGAAAAATTAAAAAAAATATTACACTAAAACATTAATAATGAAAAAATGTTATTACAGTAGAAAATTTCAATAAATTTAAAAAAGGTACTCGTATTCTTTAATCAAGTGGTATGACACACGCTAGATGCCTGGGGAAGTTGTAATAACTTGGCTGATATTCAACCGATTTTAGTTTTTAGAACCTTATTAGAAAGCATTTTACTCCTCATCATAATTCTGTAATCACTTGAATTTAAACTTAACTTAAAATACCAAAAAAATTGCGAAAACCGAAAAAAAATCATATTTTTCCTTGTAATCCGTTTTTTAAACTTCAAGGACCATGCAAAACGCCTTACCCATTTCCGATCGTCCTAAATTTTTGTGAGACGAATTTTTACCTCGAAATGAATATATCTAGGGTAAGTTAGGTTCAATATCTACCAATTTATTTTTTTTGGAACACCATATAAAATAAATCAGAGCCAAAAAATTAAAGGTGCAATTTTTAAAATTAAAAAAAAATAGAAAGAATTGTGATCACATCTCGAATTATGGCTTAAAAGTTGCGTAATTAAGAGTAGAATTTTTATAGTTTTTTACAAAAAAATCGAAGGTTTCGGACTTTTTCAAAAACTCGATTTTAATTTTTAAACGTCAAAAAATAAGTGATAATTACTTCGAATAATTTTTTCATATTTTTTTTCTAAAACTACATTTAAATACCAACAAAACGTTGTCCAACTTTTTTTAAAATATCTATATTTTTTAATGGTCAAAATTAATTAAAAATTTCAATTTTTTAATTTTTTTGAGAAAATCGCCATTTTGAAAAAATGATTACTCATATATACTAATATAAAACATATCCAAAAATAAAATAAATCGAAAGGGGTCGGGTCTAAAAGTGAGTGATTTGGCTTGGAATGCCCCATATATATTCATGATCATCGATCGATTTTAAGATGACCTAGCGATGTCCTTCTGTCTGTTGAAAACACGCAAATTTACCTGGTCAGGTTGGTATTGCAATTCAGCGAAAATCCAGTGGTTCAAAAGGTATGAGCAAATGACTGAATTTCGGCAAGGATTTTTCGTGAATTTACGATATAAAAAACACGCTAACTTCCGAACGGCAATGAGGATGCTGTAGCTTGACATATAAATTTGTAGTTCCCCTGGCCTAATTTGTATTGAACTTCAGCCAAATCGGTCCAGTGGTTCAAAAGTTATTAACAAAACCGTGAAATTCAAATTAATTTCACTTTAAATTCACGAGTTGAAAGCCCGTTAAACATGTTTTAAAAACATTGGTAAGTCACAAAAATATTTTACAATGTATTTTTTTCACTCAAAAATATTTTTACACTAAAAAATACACTCAAAAACAATTTTACACTAAAAAAAAATTTTACACTCAAAAAAAAAAAAAAAATTCAGTAAACCATTTTTTTTATAAAAATTACTAAAAAACAAGTAAGAGTGTTAAATTCGGCTGTGCCGAATCTTTTATACCCTCCAACATGCAAAAAAAATCCAGTGACGTTTTCTTTTTTGTTTTGGGAGGGGGGGGGGGGGGTGGTTTGGTCTTGAAACATATGTTTAAAAATTCGTTCTTATGCTTTTCGCACTAAATAAATACAAGTTTATCATTATTTTAAAATTTTTTTTTAATCCACGCCTACAAAAGGGGGCGGGCCGAAAAAAACTATATTTTCTAATCCCCCGGGTCCAAATGCAGAACTCTGAGCTTCTTAAAGCATAAAAATGTTGCATTTGTTAAACAAAAACACAAAAAATCATGTAAAAATGTGGTGTTTTTCATAGGTAGGTTTAGTTCCTCAAGGGGGAACTTTTTCCCTCTGGTCCGATTTTGCCCATTTCCGAACTTAACCAGCCTGTGACCATAAGACATCTTTGTGCCAAACTTTAGGACTCTAGATCTTTTATTTTGGGTTGTATCGTGTCTTCCACAGACAGACGGACATCGCTAGAATGTCTTAGAATCGATCACTGATCAATAATATAAATGCTTTATGGGGTCCTAGACCGATATTTCGATGCGTAACACACGGAATGACAAAGTGAGGATACCCCCATACTGTGGTTGGAGGGTATAACAATACACTCGAAAAAAAATTTACACTCGAAAAAAATTTTACACTCAAAAAAAAATTTAGTAAACTATTTTTTTTTTTCAAAAAAGGTTTTTACACAAAATAAAATATTTCTAATCAAAAATCTTATTTTTTCACATTAGAAAATTTACTATCACTTAAAAAGGGCGTTGTGGAGGGTATTCATAGATTCGGCCAAGTCGAATTTAACTTTTCTACTTGTTTTTTAAAATTTTTTTTTTTTAATATTGTTTTTTTAATTACTGAGGGTATCACTGCATTAGGCATGTCCGAATTTAACTTTTTTACTTGAATTCTGTTTTAATTTTTAAATTAATAAACTTTTTGTATTATTCGACCTATAAATTCTATTGAGAAAGATTACTTTAGCTCGAGGTCACGTTTTTTCTAATTATTACGATGATATTGTCAAAGAAACAATTTTCAAGAAACTATTTATAGGGATGTCGCGAATAGTGTATTCGGCATTTTACCGAATATTTACTATTCGGTATTCGGTTTGAACTGAATACGAATATTTGCCGAATAATTTAATTATTCATACGCCTGTATTTTGCCTATGTAAAATATTTAAAAAAAGTACCAGACTAAAAGACAACAACGCTGTTGTTGACACTATTTTTTCTAGTACCTCAACAATTCGATTTTTAATTAAGTTCTCAAGTTTTTTTCTATAGAAAACAAACTGAAGTGACTACAAAAATAGAGTCAAACGTTAATAAAAAGTGTTTTTTTAACTAATTTAAATTTTGCCGAATATTCGGCAAACTGTTGACGAATATTTATTTAACCGAATATTCAAAAAACATGCCGAATATGCAGAATACCGAATAGTGACGAATATTCGCGACATCCCTAACTATTTATAAAGTTTGTTTGCTTTCAATTGATTGGCATGGTCACTTTCCAAGACTTACTCGACACGTGTCTCGGAATTTATCAGATTCCATTGTTTAGAGTATTAAGCAAATTGACAATAGTTAGTGGCAAAACATAAAGTCTTATATTCGTATGTAAGTAGACATAATAAGAATTTAGTACATAAATGCAATTTATAAAACAATTTATCGCTTTTAACATGATAATGTTTTTAGGCTGGTGTCCAATTTAATAAAAGTTGCAGGACGCCACCTCAGTTTGACTACCCGGGTAAAAATGAAATATATATGATCATATATGAAGATATATGGATCATACTTATATGGATTTATATAACCATATATTATCATATATGCCTCCATATATGTTCATATATGATCTGATCCGAAAATTGGCCCGATATGACCTCATATCGGGCCAATTTTCGGATCAGATCATATATGAACATATATGGAGGCATATATGATAATATATGGTTATATAAATCCATATATGATCCATATATCTTCATATATGATCATATATATTTCATTTTTACCCGGGTATATAAGCTAACAATTAACGAAAAAGAAGAGAAGAATTACTATTTTCATTTTCTTAAAACCAAAAATTTTACTAACTTGGGTTTGTAACTTGGATAATAATTCACCTCGTGGTGAATAAAACCGTTTTTCACCAGCTGGTGAATAAAAAAAAATTTATTCATAATTTTTTTGTTTTTTCATTAAATTTTTTTTCATTAATTTTTTTTTTTTTCATCAAATTTTTTTTTTTCATCAAATTTTTTTATCAAATCTTTTATTATCAATTTTTTTCTCACCAAAATTTTTTTTTGTTTTTTATCAAGTTTTTTTTACATCAAAAAAAATTTTTTTTTTATCAAAAGCGTTCTTTCATCAATTTTTTTTTCATTAATTTTTTTTTTCATCAAATTTTTTGTTTTTATCAAATTTTTTTATCAAATCTTTTATTATTAATTTTTTTCTCACCAAAATTTTTTTTGTTTTTCATCAAAATTTTTTTTCACCAAAAATTTTGGGTTCATTAAATTTTTTTTAACATAATTTTGTTTTTCGTGAAAAAAATCATTTTTTTTTACCAAAACTAATTTTTCACCAAGTCTAAGCTTTTCGCATAAAAATTTTCCATTTGTTAACAAATGTACATAAAACAAGTGAGAGTGGTATATTCTTTGGTGCCGAATCTTTTACACTCTCCAAAATGTAAAAAAAAAATTTTTCACTTATTTTTGCACTCACTTACGAAATGTACAGCTCTTTGGTTTTTTTTTAATGGGGTCCTCGACTGATATTTCAATTTGTTTTGCATGGAATAGCAAAGTATTATAACATTATTTTTTCTAAAAAAACTTTGCTTTGGCAAGTACACCCAAATCTTCCGCAAAACATTATCATGATTTAATGTATTGGGCAAGAGTACAAAATGTGCAGGCATTTTTTTCATAAAAACATCATTGCGTATGATTAATATTAATTTTAACTTGTTTTCTTATATCTCCTCTTCTATTAATTCAATTTCAAAAATTTAAATGGTTTCTAAAAGAATTAAATTAAGGCTTTAAATTTTCCTCTGACATATTTTGAGCTAAATTCATGTAAACATTATCCAAAACAATTTCATTAAAAAATTTCTTAAGCAAACATAACATGCTTCGTCATGTTTAACAAATAATGACATGATTTTGTTCTTATTTTTTGTTTTTCGTATAATGACATGATTTTTCTTGGCATGTAAAAAAATTTCTTATCCTATTTAAGTTTTCAACCCCTTTTCTTACATTTTCTTAAAAATTTTTCTTCTTATTTACTTAATAGCATTATAAAATATTTTGTTTGTGTTCTTGTTTTTGAGTGCCATGTACTGGAAAGAAAATAACAACTAAAATCGTGTTAAACATCTTGTATTTAACTTTCAATAAAAGTAAAACATTAACTTTTTTTTTAATTTTTTATTTTTTTTATTACTTTGAATACACAGAAAAAATTTGAAACAAATTTCAATCAACAAAATCGTGGATTCAATAAATTTTTTGATTGAAATTCCTCCAATTAAAAAAATTGTTATAATTGATTGGACATTTTTTCAATCAAACATTTTTTCGATTTTGATCAAAAATTTTATCAATTTTTTATTTATAGTGAATCAAAATAATGATTGATTTAACAAATGAATTGTAAGCTTCTGACAAAATTATCAAAAAATACATATTTTTTGCTTTTCAATATGTTGCCAACATAAAAAAAGTAAAACCCGATTATTTTGTATATTTTTGAATTAATCTATTCAAATAAATTAAAGCGAAAAAAATCTGGTATATTGAAAATTTGTAATTCGACAATTTAAGAAAATAATAAAAATTTTATTCAAAATATTGATTCGACTCATATAAACTTTGTTGATCAATAGATTTAATTGAAAATTTTTAGCCAATAATTTTTTGTGTGTAAGGAGCAGCAAGCCAAATCAGCAATAAGTTAAAAGAGCTGCCAAGCCAAAGCAGCAATAAGTTCGAGCTTTAGCATAGTTAAAGTACTAAAATTAGCTATAGCATCTACAACCTAAAACTTCTGCTACAATCCATAGCATCAGCTATAAAAATAAAATTTTTATATTATTTCTTAAAACTCTAGCAGAAATAATAAAAATGTAAGAATATCTTGGGGAAATAAGTGTTAAATATTAAATACATTTTTTTCATACAAAAATCTTTCATTTATTTTGTAATCTTTTTGATTAAAAGTTTTAGTTATTCTTCACTTTACTATATTTCTTTTTAAATTTAATGATATTACACTTGATTAAAAGTCTGAAATGAAATCACTTCATTTTAGCTTTTCTTTTCATTTTTCCTTTTTTTCTTGTATAAAAAATGTAATTTCAAATTTTTCTCCTGTAACAATTGGAAAAAAGAAGAACAATTGAAATTTTTTTTGCTAAAGTAAACTTCTCAATTACTATTACTGTTTTTTTTGTAAGAAAAAAAAATATTAAAGAATATAAGAGTTTGTCTTAAAAAAAAATCATGAATTGAAGAAATTTCTTTTTTATTGCAAATTCCAATTTTACTTGAAATGATTTTCTTAAGTTTTTTGAACTTTAAATGTGCTTAAAAGTTTAAAATATTTAATAAATTATAAGAATTTAATCAAATAATTCAAAAACCATCATTAACTTGTAATAGCTATAACTTTTTAGGAAATTGTGATTTTTAACATGATAATGTTTTAAGGCTGGTGTCTAATTTTAAAAAAGTTGCAGAACGCCACCTCAGTTTGACTATATAAGCTAACAATTAACGAAAAAGAAAACAAGAATTACTATTTTCATTTTCTTAAAACCAAAAATTTTAATAACTTGGGTTTGTAACTTGGATAATAATTCACCTCGTAGTGAATAAACCCGTTTTTCACCAGCTGGTGAATATAAAGTAACATAAATATTTTTAAAAAAAAAAAAAAATTATTTTTTCATCAAATTTTTTTTCTTTCATCAATTTTTTTTATTTCATTAATTTTTTTCCATCAAATATTTTTTTATACCCTCCACTCTAGTGATAGAGGGTATATATAAGTTTGTCATTCCGTTTGTAACACCTCGAAATATTGGTCTAGGACCCCATAAAGTATATATATTCATGATCCTCGATCGATTTTAAGACGATCTAGCGATGTCCGTCCGTCCGTCCGTCCGTCCGTCCGTCCGTCCGTCCGTCCGTCTGTCCGTCTGTCTGTCTGTCTGTCTGTCTGTTGAAAACACGCTAACTTTTGAAAGACTTTACGGAGGCTCCTGAAGTTTGGCATATATGTTGGACATTTACCTGGTCAGGTTGGTATTGCAATCCAGCGAAATCGGTCCAGTGGTTCAAAAGTTATAAGCAAGTGAGTGAATTTCGGCAAGGGATTTTCTGGAATTTACGAGATAAAACACACTGTAACTTTCGAACGGCAATTCTGAGGGTGCTGAAGTGTGGCATATATATTTACCGTTCCTCTGGTCCGGTTCGTTTTAAATTTCAGCCAAATCGGTCCGGCGGTTCAAAAGTTATTAGCAAAACCGTAAATTTCAGATTAGTTCACCTTAAATTCACGTGTTGAAAACCCGTTCAACATGTTTTAAAAACATTTGTAAGTCAGAAAATATTTTAAAAGGTATTTTTGTCACACAAAAATATTTTTACACTAAACCAAAAAAAAAAAATACACTTAAAAAAAAAGTTTACACTCAAAAAAAATTTTACACTCAAAAAAAAAAATTGGTAAATTATTTTTCTTTTTTTTCAAAAAATAAGTTTTTTTACACTAAAACAAAAAAAAATACACTCAAGAAAATTTTACACTCAAAAAAAAAATTAGTATTTTTTTTTTTCAAAAATTAATAAAAAAAAAGTTTTTTTACAGAAAATAAAATATTTCAAACCAAAAAAAAGTTTACACTTAAAAAAAAATTTTACACTCAAAAAAAAAAATTGGTAAATTATTTTGTTTTATTTTTCAAAAATTAACAAAAAAAGTTTTTTTACACTAAAACAAAAAAAAAATACACTCAAAAAAAAATTTACACTGAAAAAAAAAAAATTGTATTTTTTTTTTTTTTTTTTTCAAAAATTAATAAAAAAAATTTTTTACAGAAAGTAAAATATTTCTAACCAAAAATGTTATTTTTTTCACGTTAGAAAATTTACTATCACTTAAAAAGGGCATTGTGGAGGGTATTCATAGATTCGGCCAAGTCGAATTTAACTTTTCTACTTGTTTTTTCATCAAATTTTTTTTTTCATAATTTTTTTTTTCATAAATTTTTTTGTTTTATCAAACTTTTTTTTCATAAAATTTTTTTTATCAAATTTTTTTTTTTCATAAAATTTTTTTTTATCAATTTTATTTTATCAATTTTTTTTTTCATCAAATTTTTTATTCATCAATATTTTTTTTTTTCATCAATTTTTTTTTCTCACCAAAAAAATTTTTTTTCATATTTTTTTTTCATCAATTTTTTTTACATCAAAAAATTTTTCTTTTTATCAAAAATTTGTTTTCACCAAAAGTTTTGGGTTCATTAAATTTTGAGGCATTTTTACTATAGAAAAAGTCTCATATTCTGAGACATTTTTTCTATAGAAAAAGTCTAAAATTCTGAGACATTTTTCCTATAAAAAAGTCTCATGTTCTGAGACATTTTTTCTATAGAAAAAGACACAGATTAGGAGAAATTTTTTCTTTAGAAAAAATCTCAGATTCAGAGACATTTTTCCTTTAGAAAAAGTCTGAGATTCTGAATTTTTTTCTATAAAAAAGTTTCAGATTCTGAGACATTTTTCCATTAGAAAAAGTCTCAGATTCCGATACATTTTTCCTATAGAAAAACGTCTGAAAATTTATAGGAAAAATGTCTAAGAATCTGAAACTTTTTCTATAGGAAAAATGTCTCAGATTCTGATACAATGATCCTTTAGAAAATATCTCAGATTCTGAGACATTTTTCATATAGAAAAAGTCTCAGACTCTGAGACATTTGTTCTATAGAAAAAGTCTCAGACTCTGAGACATTTTTTCTATAGAAAAAGTCTCAGACTCTGAGACATCTTTTCTTTAAAAAAAGTCTCAGACTCTGGGACATTTTTTCTATAGAAAAAGTCTCAGGTTATGAATAATTTTTTTTATGGAAAAAGTCTAAGATTCTGAGATATTTTTCCTAAAGAAAAAGTCTCATTTTCCTACAGAAAAAGTCTCAGATTTTAAGAAATTTTTTCTATAGAAAAAATCTCAGATTCTGAGACATTTTTTCTATAGAAAAAGTCTCAGATTCTGAGACATTTTTTCTATAGAAAAAGTCTCAGATTCTGAGACATTTTTTCTATAGAAAAAGTCTCAGATTCTGAGACATTTTTTCTATAGAAAAAGTCTCAGATTCTGAGACATTTTTTTTATAGAAAAAGTCTCAGATTCTGAGACATTTTTTCTATAGAAAAAGTCTCAGATTCTGAGACATTTTTTCTATAGAAAAAGTCTCAGATTCTGAGATATTTTTCTTATAGAAAAAGTCTCAGATTCTGAGACATTTTTCTTATAGAAAAAGTCTCAGATTCTGAGACATTTTTCTTATAGAAAAAGTCTCAGATTCTGAGACATTTTTCTTATAGAAAAAGTCTCAGATTCTGAGACATTTTTCTTATAGAAAAAGTCTCAGATTCTGAGACATTTTTCTTATAGAAAAAGTCTCAGATTCTGAGACATTTTTCTTATAGAAAAAGTGTCAGATTCTGAGACATTTTTCTTATAGAAAAAGTGTCAGATTCTGAGACATTTTTCTTATAGAAAAAGTGTCAGATTCTGAGACATTTTTCTTATAGAAAAAGTCTCAGATTCTGAGACATTTTTCTTATAGAAAAAGTCTCAGATTCTGAGACATTTTTCTTATAGAAAAAGTCTCAGATTCTGAGACATTTTTCTTATAGAAAAAGTCTCAGATTCTGAGACATTTTTCTTATAGAAAAAGTCTCAGATTCTGAGACATTTTTCTTATAGAAAAAGTCTCAGATTCTGAGACATTTTTCTTATAGAAAAAGTCTCAGATTCTGAGACATTTTTCTTATAGAAAAAGTCTCAGATTCTGAGACATTTTTCTTATAGAAAAAGTCTCAGATTCTGAGACATTTTTCTTATAGAAAAAGTCTCAGATTCTGAGACATTTTTCTTATAGAAAAAGTCTCAGATTCTGAGACATTTTTCTTATAGAAAAAGTCTCAGATTCTGAGACATTTTTCTTATAGAAAAAGTCTCAGATTCTGAGACATTTTTCTTATAGAAAAAGTCTCAGATTCTGAGACATTTTTCTTATAGAAAAAGTCTCAGATTCTGAGACATTTTTCTTATAGAAAAAGTCTCAGATTCTGAGACATTTTCCTTATAGAAAAAGTCTCAGATTCTGAGACATTTTTTCTATAGAAAATGTTTCAGATTCGAAAACATTTTTTCTATAGAAAAGTCTAAGATTCTGAGACATTTTTTCTATAGAAAAAGTCTCAGATTCTGAGGAATTTTTTCTATAGAAAAAGTCTCAGATTCTGAGACATTTTTTCTATAGAAAAAGTCTCAGATTCTGAGACACTTTTTCTATAGAAAAAATCTCAGATTCTGAGACATTTTTTCTATAAAAAAGTCTCAGATTCTGAGACATTGTTTCTATAAAAAAGTCTCAGATTCTGAGACATTTTTCCATTAGAAAAAGTCTCAGATTCCGAGACATTTTTCCTATAGAAAAAGTCTTAGATTCTGATTTTGCTATAGAAAAATTTTCAGATTCTGATTTTCTATAAAAATTTCTAATATTATGTGACATTTTTCCTATAGAGTATGAGGCAATATCCGTCGTCGCTAGACCTACGTTAAACCAGTCAAGGATCATGAATATATTGTAATGGCACTTCCTAAAGACTATAAAATTTTTATTTGTTTAGCACATGTTATATGGAAAGGAATGAAACCTACAAGATACGAAATGGAAAAGAATGGGGAACGAAATGGAATAGAACAGAAACAACATGGAATGAAATTTTTTTGTACTAAAAAAAATTTTTCTCAATTTTTTTTTTGCTTTATGTATCTTTTCACTCAAAATTCTTTCACAATTTTTTTTTTTTACAAAATTTTTGCAATTGAAGTTTTTCCAATGTGGAGGGTATCAGTATAGCGAGGCAAAATTGAAATTTGTGTTTCAAAATTTAATTACTGAAAATTTCATTGTATACTCAAACAATGACAGGCATCAAAGAACATAAAGTAAATATATATTTTTTTAAAAAATTACACCTTTGCTGAAGTTTACTTACAGGCATAAAAATCTACTCTTATATTCCACCCACCTGGCATTACTACTTGCATGGAGTACACCACAACGAATGAATTGATGGCATGTATGTGGCTGGAAGAAACACAATATCCTTTATCAGCTCCACATCCTCTTGTAGCCAGTATTTTGGTATTTGTACTTTTAATAACAAACTGTGCAATTCAAAAAAATACTTTTATGATTTTTAAAGTCATATTAACTATTTATTAAATGAAAGACAGAAAAAAATCTTTTGTTAAAAAAAGAAAGAAGTTAAAATTGAATTATATATTAAATTTTGTATTAAAGAAATTAAAAGAATTATCTTAAGTCCAAAATGCTTTAAAATTTCTAATATAGATAAATAAAAATTCCTCAAGCTCGAGGCCAGTTTTTTCTTGTAAATGAATATTCTTTTATTCTATTCCAAAATTTCGATTCTCTTTGAGAATCATCATCAGGGGATTTAGTGAATTTTTATGCACACAAAAACTTAAAAATATGTTGTATATAAAATTCTCTAAATCCCCTGATGATGATTCGAAATATTGCAATGGAATAAAAGAATATTTATTTACAAGAAAAAACTGGCCTCGAGCTCGAAGAATTTTTATTTATTTATTTAAATTGGAAAGGTCGAATAATAACAACTGTACTTTCTAATATCGCTTTTAATGAAACTACGCCCTATTTCACCCTGGAATCAGTTTTCTTTTTTTAAAAAATCGATATTTTCAAAAAGTGCTGTTTCAAAAATAATTTTAAAAAAGTTTCCCCGCAATGGTTAATTTAATTTCTTAAACTTTTAATTTGTCTTTTGCATTTGCACTATATTTTTTATATTTTTAAAATCCTCGGCCACTTTCTTTTCCTGCTACTTTGGTATTCCATACACTTAGGCTCTTTTGCTATTTAGCCAATTTAGCACGTATTTTTTTTTTCTTTCTTTCTATAATGCTAATAATGTTGCTAAGAGAAACACCTTTTCGTATTAAATTGATTGAATAACTTTTTGCTCATTTATCGCTGCTGCTACTGCTACTACTACCAACTTCAAGTTCATTTAATATAAATTTATGCATTAAATGGTGTTTTGTAGATGAAATGGAAGTTTTTCTTAAGTTTTTATTGGCCATTTCTTTTTAGTTAACAACTCTAGCCATGAATTTGAATTTATTTTTTTTAAAAAAAGTTTATCGTTTAACTACTATATTTAAAATTCAATTATCATGAAGTCAGGCGTATGAGTGTTTTTAATTCAATAGTTATTTTTTAATTTAAAGGAATAATGTAGAGACTGCAATAAGTTTAAGATGCACTCAAAAAAAAAAAAAATGTAAAATTACAAGAAAAGTTTGTAACTTTTTTTTTTGCTACTTCCTATTTAACAAGAATTTCTTTGAAATTTTACAAGCTTTTTACCAATAATTTTGTAATTTTACAAGCTTTTTACCAAAAAATTGTAAATTTACAATTTTTTTGACGCGATAAAACTTACAAGGAGGTTTAGTTACCTTAATAGATTTTTTGTTACCTCCTATTTTACAAGAATTTCTAGTAAAAATTACGAGCTTTATTGTAATTTTACGAGATTTTTACCAATAAAATTGTAAATTTACAACTTTTCTTGAAATTTGTAAAATTACAAAAAAGAAATGCAAATTTCGATCGAAAATTATTTTTTTAAAAACAAGGAATACTGTCAAATATTGGTAAAATGGGATTACGAGACTTTTTCTAGTAATTTGACAAGGTTTTTTTTTTTTTGGAGTGTGCTTATTTTTATTTTTCAATGAAAATTTTTATTCTTTTTTCAAATTTGTGTGAATTTTCCAAAATTTTTCTGAATTTTTCTTATTTTGTTCAAATTCAGATTAATTTTTATTAAAAATTTAAAACTGTTTTATTCGATCTTTAAAATATTATATTTTAAGCAGTTTTATTCTAGCTCGAGGTCATTATTTTATTTACTAATTCAGACTATGATATTCTCATAGAATAATTTTTAAGAAAATCATTTTTCTGCTTTAAATTTTATTATGTTGGTATTTTTTGCAAGACTTATTGTTAGTTGACACATGTTTCGGAATTTGTCAAATTCCATTGTCAATACTATTTAGCAAATAAAAAAATTCTATACTACAAGTAGCAAAGGGAATTTAAATGACAAATCGCTAATGTTTAAACAAAAATATTAATTTATATTCTTCTCTACTCTCATTGAGAGTTTTAAAAATAAGATTTTTTTCGAAATTTTTCTTAATCTTCCTGATTTAGAATTTCTTTGTTCCATTATGAAATTTCCAGGTTTTTTTTAATTTTTTAATCTTTTTTGAATTTTACATCGTTTTTCCGAAAAAGATTTTTTTATTCAACTAAGTTTTTCGAAATGTTTCCCAAGGTTTTCTGATTATTCCTAAGGGTTTCTGAATTTTTCTAACAAGGGAAGTCTCCCTAGTGTCACCCTCCGATCTTCATGAAATTTGGATATGTTGTTAAGAACGAAAATTAATTCGACACATATTTTTTTTTAGCGGCCCAAACTCATTTTTATTGGGGGTCGATTTGTATGGGGGGAAATTGACCATTTTCAGTTTTTTACGATTTACGCCTATTTAAACAAAATTAATATAGGCATGTGTGGTATCAGATTAAAGGTATTATAATACCTATCTCGTAGTGCTAACAACGGGCCAAAGAAGCTAATATTTTTCGACTTATTAACAAAAATGTCCTAAAATTTTGGTATTTTACTCAATATGACGAAAAGTTGTGCATGTTTGCACACGTACTTAGCACACGTAGATAGGTTTTCCAAAGACCTTTCATTTGGTATGTAACATGACTAGGTTTCTTTACATAATATAGGAGATAAACGAAAAAAACTGAAAAATGGCCTTGTCTTCGCCCCTCCTTTTTACCTCCTAAATAGGAATTTGGGCCGCTAAAAAAAAAATACGTGTCCCTTTATTTTTTCTGATCTACAAAATAAAATCAACTCCATTAAGATCCGCGGGTGACACTAGGGAGACTTCCCCAGTAAGTTTTTATGATTTTTTTTTAGTTTTTCTAATTTTTTTTCCAAATTTTTCTAAATTTTCTTAGTTTTCGAAAATTTTTTTTTTTGTAAACTTTTCTAAATTTTTCCAAAAATTTCTAATTTGTTTCTATTTTTTTCTGAATTTTACAGAATTTTCTCAACTTGTCTTGATTTCTTTACCCTAGTTTGGTGGTATATTCTCTTTATCATTTCGTGTGTAACGCATACAAATATCGGTCAAGGTTCCCATGAAGTTTATATATGGGGCATTCCATGCCCCATGATATTCCCATTTTTTTTGCACTTTTTAGCACCCTTCGAAAACTCTTTCGTGGTAAATTTTTTGATGACCCGTTCAAAAGATATCGAATTTTTAAAAATTCGTCGGAGTTGGTTCCTTTACTCAAACTTATTTTACTCAAACTTATTTAACTTCTTTAAAAATTGTCCAAAACTATTTTTTATTTATAATTATTTTTATGTTCTTTTCAAAAAATTCTTAAGTGTTCTAATATGTGATTTTAAAGTTTTAGGTCTCACTTCATAAAAAATAATTAATTTATTAATTGAATTTCCAAATGTTGTATACATTTGTTTTATAACCCCAGGGCCGCATTAAGGTATGGCGGGGCCCTGAACACACAAGAATTTGGGGCCCCTGGAAAGTAAAAAGTAGCATGAGAAAAAAAAACATTTTTTTGTTACAAATCAAACTCTGTTTTAAGATAAAGAAACTTCAAAACAAGTATAAAAGTTAAATTCGACTTGTCCGAATCTATGAATACCCTCCACAATGCCCTTTTTAAATGACAGTAAATTTTTTAATGTAAAAAAAATTAACAATTTTGATAATAAATATTTTTTTTTGAGTAAAAAACATTTTTTTTTGCCATTTTTGTAAAAAAAAAAAAATAATTTACTAAATTTTTTTTGAGTGTAAAATTTTTTTTGAGTGTAATTTTTTTTTTTTTTAGTGTAAAAATATTTCTGAGTGACAAAAATACTCTGTAAAGTAATTTTGTGGCTTATCATTGTTTTTAAAGCCTGTTATTTAAAACTCTGGTTTTTCAACACGTGAATTTTAGCCTAAAATTTTTAGGTGAAACCAATCTGAAATTCAAGGTTGTGCTTATAACTTTTGAACCACTGGACCGATTTGGCTGAGATTTGAAACGAACCGGGACTGAGGAACGTCAAATATATATGCCAGCGCTTTCAGAATTGTCGTTCGAAAATTACCGTGTGTTTTATCTAGTAAATTCATGAAAATCCCTTGCCGAAATTTAGTCTTTTGCTCATAACTTTTGAACCACTGCACAGTGCCACATTTGGCCAATCTAGCACGACAAAAATAAAAAAAAAAAAAGTTCCCCGATTTTCATGATATGTTTGTATGTATTATAGAACATTCCTAAAAGCACGGAAATAATCATATAAGATCGATAATTCTGTTCGTTACTAACAGGTGGGTGCATAAAGTTGCATCTTGTAAAATCCTGTAACTAGTGTACATTATTTCGCATAAATTAAGTCGAGTTTAAACTGTTGTAACTTTTGAACAAAAAGAGATATTTATCCACTCTTTCTAGGTAATTTTAAATGATATTTAAATTCTTTAAGTCATATCTTTTCTTTTTTTTTTAAACAAATTTTTCTTTTTTTATTAAATTTTTAACAAAATACAAATTTTTTGAAAAGAAAATTATATATTTATTTTTTTTTTGATGGAATAGAACTTTTGTGTTTGGTCCGTATTGGTCGCCGGACTTTTTCAGATATATTGACCAATATCCATAGTACTTATTTCAACGGCTAACTTTTGCGACCGTCTGCGACGCCGACTACAGTGGGGCGATATGTAAACCTTGTTTTTACATATTTTTTAAAATTATTTAAAAAAAAGTGGGCGTGGCAGTTGTCTGACCGCCCCCTTTTTTTGTGATATTATTTCTACAGTCATTGAGAGTATATATACCAAATTTAAAGAAATTATAACCAAAATTACAAATTTTAAAAAAAGTGGGCGTGGCCCTTAACCGGCCTCCCACATTTTTCATAATGTTATTTTCGAAGTCAAAACGAACATTTATAACGAATTTCAAGTCAATATAATTAAAATTGGATTTTTGTCGTCCTAGATTGGCCAAATGTGGCACTGTGCACTGGACCGATTTCGTTTTTTTTTTTTTTTTTTTTTTTTTTAAAGAAGCAACACTCAGGCAATGCTGCCTATCAATTACTAATGTAACCGTGATGCTTCTTTCGGAAAGGGGATAGAAGAGAGATGAAAGATTTGAAAGATAGAAGGGCTTCAGTATGGCAACACTGTAATTGCGCGTGTTGATAATTTTGAGTACAGTTGTTGCATCGCCATCTGTTATTGATCTGGCGAATTATTTTTGAAGCTGTGTTTATAGCCATTATTTTATTATTTTACTTCGTTGACGTTTTAGTGCTATTTATCAACGAAGGAGGGTGCTGCGATAGATATTAGTTATAAATAGAAACTAATAAATATCTGAAAAAAAATTTTGTTCTGCCTGAGCTGAGAATCGAACCCAGGCTTGCTGGTTAGTAGTCCAACGCGCTAACCACTAAGCCACAGCACCCTCAAAGGAGCCTCCGTAAAGTCTTTCAAAAGTTAGCATGTTTTCAACAGACAGACGGACGGACAGACAGACAGACGGACGGATGGACAGACGGACGGACAGACGGACAGACGGGCGGACAGACGGACGGACAGACATCGCTAGATCGTCTTAAAATCGATCGAGAATCATGAATATATATACTTTATGGGATCTTAGACGAATATTTCGAGGTGTTACAAACGGAATGACAAACTTATATATACCTTCTATCACTAGAGTGGAGGGTATAAACAAAATTTTGTTTAGGGATATTCTAGCTCGAGGTAATTTTACTTTACTTCAACCCTGATAGTTGTGTAGAAAAAATTGGTTTTAATGAGATCTTAGAATCTGAAACTTTTCCTATACAAAAAATGTCTTAGAATCTGAAACTTTTTCTATACGAAAAATGTTTCAGAATCTGAAACTTTATCTATATGAAAAATGCTCAGAATCTGAAATTTTTCTATACGAAAAATGTCTCAGAATCTGTAACTATTTCTATACGAAAAATGTTTTAGAATCTGAGAATATATTACACGAAAATATATTATACGAAAAACGTCTCAGATTTGAGAGTTCGGCACTAAAAATGACTCAGAATATGAGACTTTTTCTGTACGAAAAATGTCTCAGAATCTGAGATTTTTTTTTGTACGAAAAATTTCTCAGAATCTGAGACTTTTTCTAAGAAAAATGTCTTAGAATCTGAAAATTTTTTTATACGAAAAATGTCACAGAATCTGAGAATTTTTCTATACGAGAAATGCCTCAGAATCTGAGACTTTTTCCATACGAAAAATTAAAGTGTTGAAAAAACCGAGCTTTAAAAAAAAAAAAAACAACTGGTAAAAAATTTTAAAACATTGGAAAGCCACAACAAAGTATTTACAAAGTATTTCTTTCACTCAGAAATATTTTTACACTAAAAAAAATTTACACCCGAAAAAAATTTACACTCAAAAAAAAAAATTAGTAAATTATTTTTTTTTTTTTCGAAAATTACTTAAAAAAAAGTTTTTTTACACAAAATAAAATATTTCTAATCAAAATTTAAAAAGAGTATTGTGGAGGGTATTGATTGATTCGGCCAAGTCGAATTAAACTTTTATACTTGTTTTTATATTAAAATTAGTGAGAATTTTTAATAATTTAATTTTTTTTTTTAGCCAAACTTGAATCACTTTATTAATATTCCCAAGTGTTTATTCTTGTACATAATATTTAAGCCAGCCAATATTATTTTTTTTTTTTAAACTTTTCATGAATATGTTTTTCTTAAAAATTTCCTTTTTCTTCTTTTAAAAACAGTCTGAAAGTCAAGTGTTGTTCTATAAATTTAAGAGTTTCCTTTTTGCCATTTCTCTAGCATAAGTAGTACTGCAAACAAACAAAAACTAGCGACATATTTATGTACAAAATATATATTTCTACATTTTATTTTAAACATTTTCATAATTTATGGTCTACACATATATTTGTTTTTAAGGACTGTAGTTTTGTATATAAATTTTTTGTATTTTCCTCTATTATATCCAAGGTATGAGCCAGTTTTTTTTCCAATAGTTTGTTTAACTTTGGCAGTCTTTATTTGCAAAGTGTGTTGTAGAAGTAGATGATTTGTTAGTTTAGGACGTGTATGTTAAACTAAGTAAAAGCTAAAGTGTAGAGTATGGTACTTAAATATTCTTAGGAAATAATAGAAAAAAATACTATGGGAGGACATTTTAATAAAAAGCTATAGGAAACAGGCTATTTTAGAAATATTACAAATGACATATGGTTTATTGATAAGCTAGTTTAAAGAAAAAAAGAAGTTAATTTGAAGTCGAAGATTCGGTTTACTACTTTGACTAAAAATTTAGAATCTGGGAGGCGGACTCCTAGAAAATAGATCTAATGATGCATTTTCGAAAATTGGGGTTCGAGTGGGTAAAAAGATGTAAAAATAAATAATAATAAAAATGTAGGATCCTTTAGCGAAAGAAATCATTCTGAAACAAGAAGAAATGTTAAATTCGACTTGCCCGAATCTATGAATACCCTCCACAATGCCCTTTTTAAGTGATAGTAAATTTTCCAACGTAAAAAATATCATTTTTGATTGGAAATACTATATTTTGTGTAAAAAAAACTTTTTTAAGTAATTTTTGAAAAAAAAAAAACTAATTTACTAATTTTTTTTTTGAGTGTAAAATTTTTTTTGAGTGTAAAATTTTTTCGTGTGTTTTGTTTTTTTTTTAATGTAAAAATATTTTTGAGTGACAAAAATGCGTTCTAAAATATTTTTATATCCTCCACTCTAGTGATAGAGGGTATATATAAGTTTGTCATGCCGTTTGTAACACCTCGAAATATTGGTCTAGGACCCCATGAAGTATATATATTCAAGATCCTCGATCGATTTTAAGACGATCTAACGATGTCCGTCCTTCCGTCCGTCCGTCTGTCCGTCTGTCTGTCTGTTGAAAACACGCTAACTTTTGAAAGACTTTACGGAGGCTCCTGAAGTTTGGCATATATGTTGGGCATTTACCTGGTCAGGTTGGTATTGCAATCCAGCGAAATCGGTCCAGTGGTTCAAAAGTTATGAGCAAATAAGTGAATTTCGGCAAGGGTTTTTCTGTGTCTTTATCACGAAGGTACAGAGAATGGCGTCAATGTGCATCACTGGTGCTCTTCGTACTACACCTACGGCTGCATTAGAAATCCTCCTTCACCTGATACCCTTGGACATATTGGGTAGGCAGTATGCAGCTGCGTCGGCAATTCGACTTAATAGCACGCTGCAATGGAGGAACAGCGATTGTGGCCATAGCGCGATCTTGAAAAAGATAACAATACCACAAAATGTGGATTGTGCTCCCTCTTTGAGCCTTTTTGAGCGCCACTTTACCACTATGATACCATCCAGGGAGTCTTGGATTGGGGATACTCCGGGAAGAGGAGCTACCATAAATTTTTACACAGATGGATCGAGGCTGCACGAACAAGTGGGCTTTGGGGTCTATTCGGAAGAGCTTGGATTGAGCCTGGCTCGTAGATTGCCAGATCATTGCAGTGTTTACCAGGCAGAGATGCTGGCAATAAAGGAAGTGGCTGACTGGTTGAGCTGCAATGTCTTGTCTACAACCGCAGTCAACATCTATACTGACAGTCAAGCCGCGGTCAAGTCCCTGGATTCAATGTTTCTGAAAACAAGATCTGCCCTTAACTGCCGCACGTCTTTAAATGAGATGGCCAAGCAGTTTAACATACGACTCATATGGGTCCCAGGCATAGGCGTATGCAGGATTGTTTTTTCAGGGCCCAACAACAACAACAAAAAAAAATTTGTTGTTATTTTCGTGAGATTTGTGTTTTCCAATACATATAAAAAAAAATAATTTTTGTTGTTGTTGTTGGGCCCCCCCCCCCCTCTGAATACGTCGTTGGTCCCAGGGCACAGAGACATTCCAGGGAATTGCAAAGCCGATGAGCTTGCAAGACTAGGAACTACCTTACAGGTTCCAACAGAATTGGAATGTGTTGGTATGCCTCTAGAAACTTGCAAGCAAAACCTACGGCTTTGTTCAGCGACGGAGACTAATCAAAGATGGGCAAATGGATGGACGTGTGAGACAACACGACTGATTTGGCCTTCTCTTAATCAGGGGCGCACAAGTGAGCTGATATCGCTTCCAAGAGGAGAGATTTCGACGGTGGTTTCTATAATTACCGGACACTGTCTTATAGGGAAGCACGCAGAGCGGTTAAATGTGCCGTCGAATGACTTTTGCCGAAGTTGCATGGATGAAGAGGAGTTGGAAACTATCGAACACTTTATTTGCCATTGCCCGGCACTTTCTGGTCAGCGACTTGCTTCACTGGGATCTAGGGAGATGTACGATCTTTCTGATTTGTCGGATGTCAAAATTCAACATCTAAGGAGTTTCATAAGAAGCTCAAACTGGTTTAACGACAGGGACTAGTAGGGAAACCTATTACGATTCCGTGGTATCACAATGGACCTCAGAGTCTACGTGTGTTGACGTAAAACGTCAGCAGCCACTTACAACCTAACCTAACCTAAGGGTTTTTCTGGAATTTACGAGATAAAACACACGGTAACTTTCGAACGGCAATTCTGAGGGTGCTGAAGTGTGGCGTATATATTTGCCCTTCCTCTGGTCCGGTTCGTTTTAAATTTCAGCCAAATCAGTCCAGTGCACAGTGCCACATTTGGCCAATCTAGCACGACAAAAATCAAAAAAAAAAAGTTCACCGATTTTTATGATTTGTTTGTATGTATTATAAAACATTCCTAATAACACTGAAATACTCATATAAGGACTATAATTTTATTCGTTATTAAGATGTGGGTGCATAAAGTTGCATCTTGTAAAATCCTGAAAGTAGTGTTCATTATTTCGCATTAATTAAGTCGATTTTAAACTGTTGTAACTTTTTAACAAAAAAAGATATTTATGCACTTTTTTTTGGTAATTTTAAAGGATATTTAAAGGCTTTAAGTCATATCTTTTCTTCTTTTTTTAAACAATTTTTTCTATTTTTTATTAAATTTTTAACAAAATAAAAATTTTTGAAAAGAAAATTATATATTTATTTTTTTTGATGGAATAGAACTTTTGTGTTTGGTCTCTATTGGTCGCCGGACTTTTTCAGACATATTGACCAATATCCATAGTACTTATTTCAACGGCTAACTTTTGCGACCGTCTGCGACGCCGACTACACTGGGGCGATATGTAAACCTTGTTTTTACATATTTTTTAAACATATTTTTAAAAAGTGGGCGTGGCAGTTGTCTGACCGCCCCCTTTTTTTGTGATATTATTTCTACAGTCCTTCAGAGTATATATACCAAGTTTAAAGAAATTACAACCAAAATTAAATTTTTTTTAAAAAGTGGGCGTGGCCGTTAACTTGCCTCCCACATTTTTCATAATGTTGTTTTTGAAGTCAAAATGAACATTTATACCGAATTTCCAGTCAATATAAATAAAATTGGATTTTTGTCGTCCTAGATTGGCCAAATGTGGCACTGTGCAGTGGTTCAAAAGTTATTAGCAAAACCGTAAATTTCAGATTAGTTTCACCTTTAATTCACATTTTGAAAACCCGTTAAACATGTTTTTAAAACATTTGTAAGCCAAAAAAATATTTTACAAGCTATTTTTGTCAATCAAAAATATTTTTTCACTAAAACAAAAAAAAAATCATTAAAAAAAAAAATTTACACTCAAAAAAAAATTAGTAAGTTAATTTTTATTTTTTTTTTTTTTTTTTTTTTTTCAAAAATTAATAAAAAATTTTTTTTACCTAAAATAAAATATTTCTAATCAAAAATTTTATTTTTTTCACGTTAGAAAATTTACTATCACTTAAAAAGGGCATTGTGGAGGGAGGGTATTCATAGATTTGCCCGTTGAGCATTTTTTTCGAGTTCAAATAATTGTCTGACCGAAATGATTTCTGTTCGAAAAACACAAAAAAAAAAAATTCCATTGATCGATTTTCATAGTATTTATGAATAAATTCATACAATTTATTAACTCTTTCATAATACTTATAAACTTTTTCATAGTATTTATGAAAAATCTTAATAGTTCCTAAATTTCACATATTATGATTTATTCATTAATACTATGAAAAAGTTTATAAGTATTATGAAAAAGTTAAATTTGTTCATAAATACTTTGAAAGTCGTGCATTGGATTTTTTTTGTGTGTAATAAGCTAACAAAGTAAACATTTTTAAACCCTCCACTAAGTATAAATATAAGTATATTTAAGTTTGTCATTGCGTTTGTAACACCTCGAAATATTGGTCTAGGACCCCATAAAGAATATATATTCATGATCCTAGATCGATTTAAAGACGATCTAGCGATGCCCTTCCGTCCGTCCGTCCGTCTGTCTATTGAAACACGCTAACTTTTGAAATACTTTACGGAGGCTCCTGAAGTTTGACATATGTGTTGGGCATTTACCTGGTCAGGTTGGTATTGCAATCCAGCGAAATCGGTCCAGTGGTTGAAAAGTTATGTGCAAAAGACTGAATTTCGGCAAGGGTTTTTCGTGAATTTATGAGATAAAAAACACCCTAACTTTCGAAAGACAATTCTGCGGATGCTAGATTTGTCGTTCCCCTGGGCTAGTTCGTATTGAATTTCAGCCAAATCGGTCCAGCAGTTCAAAAGTTATTAGCAAAACCGTGAATTTCAGATTAGTTTCACCTTAAATTCACGTATTGAAAACCCGTAAAACATGTTTTAAAAACATTGGTAAGTCATAAAAATATTTTACAACGTATTTTTGTCACTCAAAAATATTTTTACACTAAAAAAAAAATAACACTCGAAAAAAATTTTAAACTCAAAAAAAAATTTACACTCAAAAAAAAATTTCGTAAATTATTTTTTTGTTTTCAAAATTTACGTAAGAAAAAAGTTTTTTTTCAAAAAATAAAATATTTCTAATCAAAAATGTTATTTTTTCACGTTAGAAAATTTACTATCACTTAAAAAGGGAATTGTGGAGGGTATTCATAGATTCGGCCAAGTCGAATTTAACTTTTCTATTTGTTTTTGGTTAAAGCAGTTTTCGTCAACACACCTTCTTGTAAACCATAACATTTCTTTAAAATTATGATTAAGAAAATTTTTTTAAACTTTACATTAACACCATTAATTTCAATTTAAATCAGTCATCTGGCTTTTCAGCCAACAATTGTAAAAAGACGACATGATTTTTGAATTCTCTTAATATTTTTTGTATTCTTTTCGTTTTTATATTTGTGTTATTATTTTATTTTTTTTTTAATAATAAATATTCATTTTAGTATAGTATTTCCCATTTTTACAAAATCTTTTTTTACTCCTTTTGCTCCTGCTTTTGTATCCTTGAATCAGACAGTTTTAAGCGCCGGAAATCTGTCTGACTCATATACAAACATTTTATAACATTTTGATTTTTTTTTTTTTACAAAAAATAAAAATAAAGCAGTAAATATGCCTTTTTCATTCTAAATAAGAAACTGAACAATATCATCACAAAAAAAAAAACTATGAAGAAAAATGTAAAAGAATTTATATATAAGATGCTACTTATATTTCAATGCTACATTCAAACAACTGATTTTATTATAATGCAAAAGATTATATTTTTCTACGAAAAAATAAATCCTCCAGAAAAAAGGGGAGGACATTTGTAAGAAAATGTAAAAAAACAAGTAAAAAAGTTAAATTCGGCCTTGCCGAATGTAGTGATACCCTCCACAATTTCAAAAAGATTATTGCAAACAACTTTATTTAAAAGGAAAATACTTTTGAAAAAAAAAATTGAAAAAAATTTCCGCGAAAAAAAATTTGGTAAAAAAAAAAATCCGCGATTTTTTTCTTTTTTTGTCAAAAAATATGTTTGTACTTGTTTAAATACCATTTGGTGCTCAATTATGTTCACATATGTCAACCAGAAGCCGAATTAAAGCATTTTGTGTTTTTAGGTTATGTTGAATGTACTGAAATTTTTGAGGTGTGCTTACATTTTCGTTCATAACTTTTGAACCGCTGAACCGATATCGCTCAAATGCAATACCAAACTTCTCGGGAGAACTTCCAATATATATGTTAAGTTTCAGTCATCTCTGTGCAATATTTTGTCCGCGAGAGCATTTTCAACAGACAGACAGACGGACAGACGGACAGACGGACAGACGGACAGACGGACATCGCTAGAATGTCTTAAAATCGATCGGGCATCATGAATATATATACTTTATAGGGTCCCAGACCGATATTTCGATGAGTTACAAACGGAATGACAAACTTATATATACCCTCTATCACTAAGTGGAGGGTATAAAAAAAAAATTGGAATGCATTTGTTTGAAATTTTTTTTTGTATTTTTTTTTCTAAATTCTAAATAAATTGTTACAATTTATTTATATTTCTTGCAAGTTTTAGATTTTATTTTGTTTGATTATCTAAAAATCAAAATAAATTGTTAAATTTTATTAAGATTAATTGAGCGTTAACAAAAAATAGAAAATATTCTTAAATTGTCCTTTCTTTTATTTTTTTTTTGTAAATAAAGGTTGTTTGTTTTTCTGTCATGCTGTAATTTCAAATTTTGTACTCAATTTCCGGTTTCCGATTTTCTACGCACTTCCTGTTTCCTTTAACATGTTTACACTTTATTTTAGACAGGCAATTTTGTAGCACATCTTGTCAAATATTTACCCTCTTCCCTTCTTTAAACAAAATTTTTTTTCAAATTTTTAATTAAAATTAAATATTTTGTAGCAATTAAGTTTAAAGTCAAAACAACTAACACTCCATTTATAAGTTAAAAGCATTTTGGGTAAAAAATTTTGAAAAAAATTTCTGAGAATTTTTCCTATAGAAAAATTCTTAGATTCTGAAAAATTTTTCTTATAAAAAATTCTCAGATTTGAAAAACATGTTCTGAAGAAAAATTAACAGATTCTGAAACACCTTTCCTATAGAAAAATTCTCAGATTCTGAAACATTTTTTCTATAGAAAAATTTTGAGAAATTTTTTCTACAGAAACATTTTTCCTATAGAAAAATTCTCAGATTATGAGAAATTTTTTTTATAAAAAAATTCTCAGACTCTGAGAAAAAAAAATTCATAGGAAAAATTTCTCAGAATCTGACACATTTTTTCGATAGAAACATTCTTAGATTCTGAGCATTTTTCTTATAGAAAATTTCCCAGACTCTGGGACATTTTTCCTATAGATAAATTTTCAGATTCTGAGACTTTTTTCCTATAGAATAATTCTCAGATTCTGAGACATTTTGCCTGTAAGAAAAATGCTCAGTATCTAAGAATGTTTCTATCGAAAAAATGTGTCAGATTCTGAGACATTTTTCCTATGAAAATTTTTTTCTCAGAGTCTGAGAATTTTTTATAAGAACAATTTCTCATAATCTTAGAATTTTTCTATAGGAAAAATGTTTCTGTAGAAAAAATTTCTCCTTTAAAATTCTTAGACTTCTGAGACATTTTTCCAATAGAACATTTTTCAGATTCTGGGACTTTTTTCCTAAAGAAAAAAATTTTAGATTTTAAGAAGTTTTTCCTATAGAACAATTTTAAGATTCTGAGAAAATAAAAAAATTCTTAGATTCTGAGACAAATCAGATTTTGAGACCTTTTTCCTATAGAACATTTTTCAGATTCTTAGACATTTTTCCTGTAGAAAAATTGTCAGATTCTGAAATGTTTTTTTATGGAAAAACTCTCAGGTTCTGAAACATTTTTTCTATAGAAAAATTAACAGATTCTGAGATATGTTTATATAAAACGATACTCAGATTTTGGGACATTTCTAAGACATTTTTCTTATAGAAAAATTCTCAGACTCTGAGAAAAACAATTTCCATAGGAAAAATGAGAAATTTTTTGTTTAGAAAAATTCTCAAATTCTGAGACATATTTTCCCTATTGTCTCAGATTCTTATTCTTAAACATTTTTCCTATAGAAAAATTCTCAAATTCTGAGACATTTTTCCTTAAAAACGTTTTTTCTATGGAAAAATTCTTAGAAATTGTTCCTACACACAAAGAAAAAGCTTCATTAATATAAAGAAACTCTTCATAAAAGTTCGTCCAATGAAACAGTTTCATTATATTTATGAACATTTTCATAAATATTCATAGTATTTATAAAACATTTCATTATATTTATGAACATTTTCATAATATTTATGAAAATTTCATTAAAAAGTTTCATTGGACGAACTTTTATGACAAATTGTTTTAAATTTCTTTGAGTGTGTACCTAAAAAATTTTAGATTCTGAGACATTTATTCATCAAAAAAATTCTAAGATTCTGAAACATTTTTTCTATAGAAGAATTCTTCGATTCTGAAACATTTTTTTCTTTAGAAAAATTCTCATATTCTGAGACATTTTTCCTATAGAAAAATTTTCAGATTTTGAGACATTTTTCGTTTAGAAAAACTCTTTAATTCTGAGACACATTTCCAATAAGAAAATTTCAGATTCTGAGACAGTTTTCTTATAAAAAATTCTAAGATTTTGAGAAATTTTTTCAATAGAAACATTTTCAGATTCTGACATATTTTTTGTATAGAAGAATTCTTAGATTCTGAGACTTTTCCTATAGAAAAATTCTCATCTTCTGAAATATTTTTCGCATAGAAAAATTTTCAGATTCTGAGACTTTTTTCCTATATTAAAATTGTCACATTCTGAGACGTTTTTCCTATAGACAAATTTTCGGATTCTGAGACATTTTTTTTAAGAAAAAATCTCCGATTCTTTTAAATATTGGTCAGATTCTGAGACATTGTTCTTTAAGAAAATTATCTCCGATTCCTCGAAATATTGGTCTAGGACCCCATAACGTATATATATTTATGACCTTCGATTGATTTTAAGACGATCTAGCGATGTCCGTCCGTCTGTCTGTCTGTTTAAAACACGCTAACTTTTGAAAGACTTTACGGAGGCTCCTGAAGTTTGGCATATATGTTGGGCATTTACCTGCTCAGGTTAGTATTGCAATCCAGCGATATTGCTCTAGTGGTTCAAAAGTTATGAGCAAAAAAATAAATTTCGGCAAGGGTTTTTTTGTGAATTTACGATATAAAAAACACGCTAACTTTCAAAAGGTAGTTCGGAGGAGGCTGGAGTTTGGCATATATATTTTTTTGTCATTCCCCTGGTCTGATTGGTATTGAATTTCAGCTAAAGCGGTATTGTGGTTCAAAAGTTATTAAGAAAACCGTGAATTTCAGATTAGTTTCACCTTAAAGTCAAGTGTTAAAAACCAGGGTTTAAAAAAGCTGCTAATATTATCCAAAAACAGACAAATATTTGATAATTTTCATTAATGATATCTAAAAATAGTCATCACACTTTAATATTCAACAACAAGCTTTCTAACAGCAGCCGGCTGTACACATTATCTTGTCCAATAGTAGCTCTGATGAATGTTTGGACAACGAATGGCTTTTTTTATTTTATGTATATCCAAAAAAAGCAAAACAAAGTCTATTTTTTTTATGTCTAAATATATTTAGCTTGTGTGTTTATTCTGCTTTGGACGCTGCTTTTGGATTCTGCTTTTGGACGCTATTTTTGGATGCTGCTGTTAGACAAATATTTAGATTATTTTATATAAAATGGAATGAAGAATAAATAACTCAACATTGAAAATCTTTTTTAATGATTTGTATATTTTTAAGTGTAAATGAATTTGTTAATACAAATGTAATGAAATTTGTAAATATTATTAGAAGTTATGATTTGTTTTGTATTTAAATTAATATAAAATTAAAGTTAATTAAGATAAAACAATTGTTGTTGTAAATTTAAGTATGTACAATTTTTTTTTGCGGTACGGGCGGGGGTGGTTTTACTAACTGTATAATATTTCGTTAAATGCTTTAAACATAATTGATGTTAAGAAAGAAAATTCACAGTTAAAATTGAAATAAATTTATGATGTACACCAAAACCTCAATATGCGGCCAATTGTTTTAATTAGAACACTGTGGTTCGTTCAAGTAAAACTCAAGTTATGCAAATATTGTATTTACCTTTTATTTTATTTAAATTTTTTATGCGCTAACGAAAAATCGAAAAAAATAAAATTAATTTATATTGTGCTTTACAGCGAATTTATGACATTTTGCTATCTAAAACATTTTTATATAACCAAATTTCTATAGATAAAATTTCTAAGAATCTCAGATTTCCTTTCTCTGGTTGAAATACAAAAAATTTCTTGCAATATTATAACAGTTTTTAACACAAAATCTTTTTTAAACCAAAAATTTTTCCATTTTTGTAATTTTGCCAAAGAAAAGTAATGATCGGAAGTATAGTGCAATGCAAATATTAAAAAAAAAAAAATTATATGTATATAGTAGGTATGAAAATTACATAAAAATTATGAAAATTATATAAAAGCAACCACGTGTATGACATACTACGTATTTTTTACTTCTATTGACACAAATAACAACTAACAAGCCAACAAGACAAAAAACATCAACGACTATAAAATGGCGAGCTGCCACGCCATACATGGAGGTTTATATTGAAACTCATTTCAATTGCTCATAGCTTCTTAACCCCTTGACCGATTTTGCCGTAATTGGTACCAAAATAACCAAAAACACGTTGAGAATAATAAAATATAAACCTATTTAAAATTTTATTTGAATATGTCAACCATGAGCCAAGATAAATCATTTTTAAATTTTGGGTTAAATTTCTGGTGCCTCACCCCATTGTGCAATTCCGCCCAAATTTTTTTTGAGTGTTAGGAATGATAAAACTACATTAAATGCCAAGTTTCGTTCACATTCATTCAACAGGTGTCAAGTTATAGCATTTTTTTGTGTAAAATTCACCATAATTTTAGAGGTACCTTTACCTTTTCACTCATAACTTTTAAAATACTTAACCGATTTAAAAAAAAAAATACATCAGTTTCTGCCTAGGAGAATTACGCCAAACGTTTAAATCGGTTCCGGTTTATTGCCAAAAACATGGTTTCAACAGACAGACGGACAGACAGACAGACGGATATCGCTAGATCGACTTAAAATCGATCAAGGATCATGAATATACAATATATTATATATACTTTATGGGGTCTTAAACCAATATTTCAATGTGTTACATACGGAATGACAAACTTACATATACCCTCTATCACCAGAGTGGAGGGTATAAAAACAATCACTCCACCTTTATGAACCCCAGTGAAAAGTCATGAAGCGATAGATAAACTGGCTAATAAAAAAACTCATTCATTATATAATTTTTTTTCAATCCGGGCAACGCCGGGTTCAAAAAAGCTAGTATTTAATAAATAACTTGAATAGTGGGTCCCGCGTGAATCATGCGGTACTCACGTTAACAACGCCAACCATCTTTAAAGAACAACTAGTGTATCATAACGACGGGCGCATATAAGCGGGAATATTTTTTTGTATTATGTAAGTTTGATTTTATGTTTTTAACACCTTGAAATATCAGTCGAGGACCCCATAAAGTATATATATATTAGAGTGTCCCTTATTTTGGAAATGTTGGAAATCTTGAGACGGTACCCGCTCATTTTTTTCCTTTTGACTTAAAAATAACTCAGGAAAAATTTTACGCCCCTAGGACCACGCCTTCCCTACGCGACGGGCCCTTAAAGAGCGGGGCCTAAAAAATCATTTTTCCATACAAACCAAAAAATTTTTTTTTTGATTTTTAATTTTTTTGTTATTATTTATTATATTACTTGGTTTGCTTATTCACAACAAAAAATTTGATTTTGGTGGGATAAGTCTTTCAGCGCTAAAAAATTTTTCGCAAAAAAAAATTTTGAGCCGCCGGGGTCCTACAGTAAAAAATTTTTAAAAAATATTTTTTTTTAGTTTTGACCAGCAACGGTTTTAGCTGCTATGTTGCTTTAAATGATATATATTCATAAAAAAATATTTTTTGTATCTGTGACATCTTAATCGTGTTCTAAAAAAGGGTAAAAAATGCATTGATGATTTTTTTCGATACACGATAAAAATGTCACAAATATGAATAATATTTTTTTGGAATATATATCATTAAAAACAACATAAAAACTAAAACCATTGCTTTTCAAAACTAAAAAAAAATATTTTTTAAAAATTTTTTACCGTAGGATTCCTAAGGCTCAAAATTTTTTTTTTCGAAAAAGATAAAGATGTCACAGATATGAATAATTTTTTTTTTGGAATATATATCATTTAAAGCAACATAGCAACTAAAACCGTTGCTGGTCAAAACTAAAAAAAAATATTTTTTAAAAATTTTTTACTGTAGGACCCCGGCCGCCCAAATTTTTTTTTTGCGAAAAATTTTTTAGCGCTGAAAGACTTATCCCTCCAAAATCAAATTTTTTGTCGTGAATAAGCAAACCAAGTAATATAATAATTAATAACAAAAAAATTAAAAATAAAAAAAAAATTTTTTTGGTTTGTATGGAAAAATGATTTTTTAGGCCCCGCTCTTTAAGGCCCCGTCGCGTAGGGAAGGCGTGGTCCTAGGGGCGTAAAATTTTTCCTGAGTTATTTTTAAGTCAAAAGGAAAAAAATGAGCGGGTACCGTCTCAAGATTTCCAACATTTCCAAAATAAGGGACACTCTAATATATATATATATTTATGATCCTCGATGGATTTGAAGTTGTTCTCACGATGTCCGTCTGTCTGTATATAGAAAACAATCCAACTATTGAAAGACAGCTTGGATGCATGTGAGGTTTGTCATATATATTTATAATTTTCTAGTTGGTAATGCATTACCATTGTAGGAGTAAAAGGAACAACTATATTTATATATATAGTACAACCTCGCTTAACGCAACTAATAGAAACTTACTCAGTTGCGATAACTGAGTCACAATTTTTAGGGTCATATTTTTCTTTTATGGTTTAAATTGAAAAAAAAAACAAATTTTAACGCACATTTAAATCATTTATTTAAAAAAAATCATTATTTTTCTTTAAAATAGCAAAAACCCCTATTAATAAATAAAAAACAACACGGAATTTTTGAGAATTCTTTGTCTACACCGAACCAAATACGGCAGTAATATTTACGAAAAAGCATGTTGATTTGACGAAAGAACAATCATTATACAGCTAACAAAACAGGGGTGTTTGAATAAAATTTTCGTTAATTTATATTTGAGATAAATTTGACGAAATTTCGTCAAATTAACAGAATTATTTTCGTCAATTTGAATAAAATAGTTTATTCAATTTGAATAAATATCATCAATTTAACAAAATGATTTTCGTTGATTCTACGATATTTTATCAATTTTACTAAATTTTTCTACCCTTTCAAAAAATAAAATATCCATAAATATTATTTTTATTTTTGAAATTATATTTTTTTTATTAAAAGGAATATGTTAATATTTTAAAAACTTAAAAAATGTTTACTATAATAAACAAAAAAATTACAAAATAATAAACTTACAAAAAGGGAATGAATTTATTAAAGACGAAGAAACTGCTGCCCTGTGTTCATATTTCCAATGTGTTAATTTAAATTCCAGACCGAAACTTATTTATCTATCTATTATCTACCTATGCCTAAACCTTTGTCAATGTAATGTATAGAATACCTAAAAACATTAATAAAAATAAAAATTATTTTATAAATTTAATTATTATATACATATATCATTACTTACACAAAGTTTTGTTTTCACATGAAGTTTTGTAGAATTTGAAGACACTTTTATAATGCCAAAAAAACATGGCAAAAACTTAAAACCTTTAGCAATTGCATAAAATTGCATGAAAAAATAAATAAATTTTAGCAAAACATAATTTTTTTTTATGACACTGCACAATGCAAAAAGTAATGGCGTCCAAACTAATAGTTTTAGTCAATTTGACGAAATTTAGTCAATTTGACAAATTTTAGTCAATTTGACAAATTTTAGTCAATTTGATGAAATTTCGTCAATTTTACTTCTTTAGAGGATGTAAACTTGACGAAATTTTGTTGATTTGAATAAAATTTGTTGAATCTTAAAAAAAAAATTGACGAAATTTCGTTAAAGATCTACAAAATTTTTTTGTTGATTTTACCTACGCGATTTGGTTCGGTGTAGCGGTAAATACTAAACTAATTTTAAACGCAATAGTTTTGGGCATCAGTAACATTAAGCAGCGATTTCAGTGGTTCAAAAGTTGTGAGCAAAACTGTGAATTTATTATTGATTTCATTTTAAATTTAATGGTAAAAACACGCTAAATACTCTTTGATAAACATTAGTATGTAACAAAAATATTAAACAAAGTTTGTTCCTCACTTTTAATTTTTATCAATTGATTTTTTTAATTAATTAATTAATCAATTTTATCAATTGATAATACTTTCTCTAAAGAAAAAAAAATACCGTAGAATCTGAGACATTTTCTGTAGTAAAAGTGTCTAAGAAATATGGGGCATTCATTTATTAGAAAAAAATCTGAGATTCTTAGAAATTTTATCTATAGAAATTTGGTTATATAAAAATGTTTTAGATAGCAAAATGTCATAAATTCGCTGTAAAGCACAATATAAATTAATTTTATTTTTTTCGATTTTTCGTTAGCGCATAAAAAATTTAAATAAAATAAAACGTAAATACAATATTTGCATAACTTGAGTTTTACTTGAACGAACCACAGTGTTCTAATTAAAACAATTGGCCGCATATTGAGGTTTTGGTGTACATCATAAATTTATTTCAATTTTAACTGTGAATTTTCTTTCTTAACATCAATTATGTTTAAAGCATTTAACGAAATATTATACAGTTAGTAAAACCACCCCCGCCCGTACCGCAAAAAAAAATTGTACATACTTAAATTTACAACAACAATTGTTTTATCTTAATTAACTTTAATTTTATATTAATTTAAATACAAAACAAATCATAACTTCTAATAATATTTACAAATTTCATTACATTTGTATTAACAAATTCATTTACACTTAAAAATATACAAATCATTAAAAAAGATTTTCAATGTTGAGTTATTTATTCTTCATTCCATTTTATATAAAATAATCTAAATATTTGTCTAACAGCAGCATCCAAAAATAGCGTCCAAAAGCAGAATCCAAAAGCAGCGTCCAAAGCAGAATAAACACACAAGCTAAATATATTTAGACATAAAAAAAAATAAACTTTGTTTTGCTTTTTTTGGATATACATAAAATAAAAAAAGCCATTCGTTGTCCAAACAAACACTTAAGCTGCTAAAATATCTTGCTATTTTCATTTAGCTTAATGTTATAAAAAAAATGGATTGGTATATTTTTGGAATAGCCATCAGACAAGAAAAAAAGATATGTCCAAGCTTTTAAACCCTGTTAAAAACCCGTTAAACATGTTTTAAAAACATTGGTAAGTCACAAAAATATTTTACAACGTAGTTTTGTCACTCAAAAATATTTTTACACTAAAAAAAAAAAATACACTCGAAAAAAATTTTACATTCGAAAAAAAAAATTTACACTCAAAAAAAAAAAATTAGTAAATTATTTTTTTTTTTTTTCAAAAATTACTTAAAAAAAGTTTTTTAAACAAAATAAAATATTTCTTATCACTAGGGTTCGGACTTTTATGCAGTTAAAATCGCGTTTCATGTGCATAAAACATGCACCAAAAATAGAAAAATATGCACTAAAAATTTAAAAAATATGCACTTAAAAATTTTTTTAAAACATTTATAAATGATAAAATAAAACAAAAATAACAAGAAAAAACAAAAAAGAATATAACAAACGTAAAAATTCAGTCTTTCAAACGAAAATAAAGTACAATAATAAGTTTTGAAATGGGTCAAATAAAAATTTACTTAAAATTTATTTATTTTTTTTTTTTTTAAATGGAAAAAAAATGTTCAAAAAAAAATTTTTTTTAATCTTTTACCAAATATATTTTTGTCTTACAGACATAGAAAAATTTCATAAAAATGATTTCAAACTTTCATATACACATACAAAAAACTACAAACTAAATGAGAATTCGAAAAAACTAAAAGAAAAAAAATAAGATTAAAAAAAAACTATTACATTTTTATTAAATTATTTGCTCAAATTTTTTTTTTATAAACTTTTGTGTAAATTTTTAATTGCGTCAATTTAAAAATTTACTCAATATTTTTTTTTGAAATTTAAACAAGTGAATACTCAAATTTTTCCCATATATTTTTCTGTGTACTTTAAGGCATATGTACATTATAAAATAAAATATGCATATATACATATATACAGCAATGTAAAAATGTAATAAAATAAAAAAAACACTTTTTTTCAAAATATGCGACAAAAATATGCAATATCAGCAATATATGCAAAAATATGCATGAAAGGCAAAATATGCAAAAATATGTACTAACGAATCGATGCCATTTTACTGCAAATTTCTTAATTCGCAAAGGTATTTAGTTTTTGTTGATCTCAGACTGACGACAACAAATATGCATTTGCATAAAAGTCTGAACCCTACTTATCACAAATGTTATTTTTTTCACGTTAGAAAATAAACTATCACTTAAAATGGGCATTGTGGAGTGTATTGACAGATTCGGCCAAGTCGAATTTAACTTTTCTACTTGTTTTTTTTTTTAATTTCAAAAATCCAATACTTTGATCGCCGGGCGCCACGGGTCGTTGTAAGCCGATTGACCTCAAATGTTTGCAACATAATTTTAAGGTCTAGTAGTAAAAAAACTTTTGCCGCACTCTTGGGAAAATCAAAAGTAAAAGAAAAATTTTACTCTTTATTTTAAATTTTACAACAGTATAAGAGAATTGAATATATATATCTTTTGTAAATGTCCTGTTAATTAAATTAAATGCTTCCTTCTTTTTATTTTGATGAAATTTCATTTAATTAGTTTTTCGTTTGAATCTTTGTAATCTTTATTTTATTTCTATATTATTTCTATAGTATTTTATTTTTTGTTACATTTATAGAATTCTTGGAGACATTGTCATCATTAAATTTTTATGCCTGGCTTAATATTCTTAAGTTTTTTTTCTTACATTTTTATATTTTCTTCCTTTTTCTGTTTTTCAAGGGTTTTATAAAATTTTGGACAACATGACAACCATTAGATGCTCTGTTGAAATGAACAAAGAAATCCAGGAAAATGTTAAAAGACCTTGAGACATTTAATTGGTTTTCTATTATGGAAAATGTCATTTACCATAATTTTTTTAAAACAAAATAAACAAGTAGAAAAATTAAATTCGACTTGGTTGAATCTATGAATACCCTCCACAATGTTATCTGATAGTAATTTTCTAAAATTTTCAAAAAATTGCATAACAAATTTTTTATTAGAAATATGTATATTATTTTTTTTAGTCAAACTTTCTTTTAATCGATCAAATTTTTTTGAGTGTAAAATTTTTTTGACTGTCAACATTTTTTTGAGTCTGCCATTTCATTAAAAAAAAATAATAATAATGTGTACATTTTTTTTTTGAGTGTAACATTTTTTTTTGAGTGTAAATGTTTTTTTAGTGTACAATTTCTTTGAGTAACAAATTACTTTGTAATATATTTTTGTTGTTTTATACCTACGTATATGTAATACAAAAAAAAACTATTTCACATATTTTTCTCTTTTTATACCCTCCACTTAGTGATAGAGGGTATATATAAGTTTGTCATTCCGTTTGTAACTCATCGAAATATCGGTCTGGGACCCCATAAAGTATATATATTCATGATGCCCGATCGATTTTAAGACATTCTAGCGATGTCCGTCTGTCCGTCTGTCCGTCTGTCCGTCTGTCCGTCTGTCTGTCTGTTGAAAATGCTCTCGCGGACAAAATATTGCACAGAGATGACTGAAACTTAAAATATATATTGGAAGTTCTCCCGAGAAGTTTGGTATTGCATTTGAGCGATATCGGTTCAGCGGTTCAAAAGTTATGAACGAAAATGTAAGCACACCTCAAAAATTTCAGTACATTCAACATAACCTAAAAATACAAAATGCTCTAATTCGGCTTCTGGTTGACATATGTGAACATAATTGAACACCAAATGGTATTTAAACAAGTACGAGCATATTTTTTGACAAAAAAAGAAAAAAATCGCGGATTTTTTTTTTACCAAAATTTTTTTTCGCGGAAATTTTTTTTCAAATTTTTTTTTTTTTTTTCAAAAGTAATTTCCTTTTAAATAAAGTTTTTTGCAATAATCTTTTTGAAATTGTGGAGGGTATCACTACATTCGGCAAGGCCGAATTTAACTTTTTTACTTGTTTTATATTACCATCCTCTTCTTTAGAAACCAAAAACAAAAAAACATTCAATCATACACATACTTTATTTGATTTTTTCCCGTTACATACAGTTACACTAACAATAACAAAACAATAACAAATATGTACTTGTCTAACAACTAAACTGCACCCCACGACAAGAAAACAAACAACAAGTTTTACAAAACTGGTATTTCACCATGCTTTTAAAACTTGTTTAACGAGTTTTCAACAGTTTAAGGTGAAACAAATCTGAAATTCAGTGCTTTGCTTATAACTTTTGAACCACTGAACCGATTTTGCTGAAATTCAAAACAGCCTTGTGGAACGACAAATATATATGTTAAGCTTCAGCCCCCTCAGAATTGTATTTCGAAAGTTATAGTGGTTTTAATCTTGTAAATTCGAAAAATACCCTTGCCGAAATTTACTCTTTTCCTCATAACTTTTGAACCACTGGACCGATTTCGCTGGATTGCAATACCAACCTGACCCGGTAAATGGAGAACATATATGTCAAACTTCAGGAGCCTCCGTAAAGTCTTTCAAAAGTTAGCGTGTTTTCAACGGACAGACAGACAGACGGACGGACGGACGGACGGACGGACGGACATCGCTAGATCGACTTAAAATCGATCAAGGATCATGAATATATATACTTTATGGGGTCCTAGACCAATATTTCGATGTGTTACAAACGGAATGACAAACTTATATATACCCTCTATCACTAGAGTGGAGGGTATAAAAATCAGTAATTTTAAAATTTTAATTTTGCACTTAGGGCGTATGATTAATATTAACAGGTTGCCAGACGGTTTCTTTAATATGTAAAGTTATAGTGAAACAATTTGTATTTTTTGTTAATAACGTTGTTATTAATTTATTATTTTTTTTCTCTTTCAGGTAAGTGCCAACAAATTTTAATCATCATTATAATAACGAAGCAATTTTGTAAGTAAAATAAAAAATTAAAACGCAAAAAAGTTTAAAATTTTTCCTTTAAAAGTATTTGTTCTATAAAATTTATCATAATCTGAGAATTTTTCCCATAAAAAATCTCAGATTCTGAGACATTTTTCCTATAGAAAAATTATTAGATTCTGAGACATTTTTCCTATAGAAATATTCTCAGATTCTGATACATTTTTCTTATAGAAAAATTCTTAGATTCTGAGAATTTTTTTCTACAGAAAAATTCTTAGATTCTTAGAAATTTTTCCTATAGAAAAATTCTCAAATTCTTGGACAATTTTTCCATAGAAAATTTTTCAGATTCGTAGAAATTTTTTATATAAAAAAAATCTCAGATTCTTAGACATTTTTCCTCAGACACATTTTTCCTTTGAAAAGAATCTCAAATTCTGAGATATTTTTCTTATAGAAAAATTCTTAGATTCAGACACATGTTTCCTATAAAATAATTCTCATATTTTGGGACATTTTTCTATAGAAAAATTCTCAGATTCATATAGAAAAATTTTCTGATTCTAAGACAGTTTTTCCATAGAAAAATTCTTGATTCTGAGACATTTTTCCTATAGAAAAATTCTCAGATTCTGAGACATTTTTCCTATAGAAAAATTCTCAGATTCTGAGACATTTTTCCTATAGAAAAATTCTCAGATTCTGAGACATTTTTCTTATAGAAAAAATCTCAGATTTTGTTTTCGGTTTCTTTGTAATTGCAAACCCCAAATATATATGTATATAATTGAAATACCCTGTGGTTGGTGTGACTATCAGTGTTGCCAGACTAAATTAAAATCGCCGAAGAAGTTGTAAAATCCCAGCGAAACGTATCCCAGAAAAATTGGAAAAAATATTCAAAAATAATATTGTTTGATAGTTTTTTATGGTTACGGAAGCTGAATCTTTAGAACCTGAATCATAAGGGTTAAGAATTAGATGCAAAGACATTTTTCCTCTATAAACATTTTCAGATTCTAAGTTTTCTACAAAATAATTATCAGGTTCTGAGACATTTTCCTAAAGAAAAAGTCTCAGATTCAGACACATTTTTCCTATAGAAAAACTCTCAGATTCTGATACATTTTTCCTATAAAAAAATTACCCGATTCTAAGACATGTTTCTATACACAAATTCTTAGACTCTGAGACAATTTTTTTCTATAGAATAACTCTCATTTAGATTCTAAGTAACTTTTCTATAAAATAATGCTCAGATTTTAAGACATTTTTCCTATAGAAAAATATTTAGATTCGGAGATATTTTTTTTTTTTTTTTTTAAATCTAAGATTCTTAGAGAATTTCCTTATAGAAAAGTTTTCAGATTCTAGGGCATTTTTTCTATAAAAAAATATCAGATTCTGAGACATTTTTCTTCTAGAAAAATTCTCAGATTCTGAGACATTTTTCTCCTAGAAAAATTGTTAGATTCTGAGACATTTTTCTTATAAAAACAATTCCCTGATTCTGAGACAGTTTCCAAACTAAAATTCGTAGATTCTAAGACAATTTTTTCTATAGAATTACTCTCACTAAGATCCTAAGTCATTTGTCTATAAAATAACTCTCACATTCTGAGACATTTTTCCTATAGAAAAATTTTCAGATTCTGAGATATTTTCTTTTATAAAAAAATTCTTAGATTCTTCGACATTTTCCTTATACAAAAATTTTCAGATACTGAGGCATTTTTTCTATAAAAAAAATATCAGATTCTGAGACAGTTTTTCTAAAGAAAAATGCTCACATTTTTCGTACATAAGAAATCCCAGATTCAGAGAAATTTTTTCTACAAAATAATTCTTAGATTTTCAGACATTTTTTATAAAGAAAAATTCTCCGATTTCTATAAAAAAAATTTTCAGATACTGAAACACTTTTGCTATTGAAAAATTCTTAGATTCTGATACATTTTTCTAAAAAAAAATTTCTAAAATTCTGAGGCATTTTTCCTGCCGTAAAATTTTTGATTTTGATTATGAGACATTTTATATGTAGAAAAATTCCCAAATTCCGAGACATTTTTTGAAAGAAAAATTCGCATATTCTGAGACATTTTTCTTAAAGAAAAATTCTCAGATTCTAAGACATTTTTCGTACAGAAAAATTCTCAGATTCGTGGACATTTTTCCGATTGAAAAATTGTCAGATTCTGAAACATTTTTCGTACAGAAAAATTCCCAGATTCTGAGACATTTTTCCTACAGAAAAATTCTCAGATTCTGAGCCATTTTTTTATCTCAGATTCTGAGACATTTTATCTATAGAATAATTCTCACTTAGATTCTTAGTCATTTTTCTATAAAATAATCCTCAGATTCTGAGTCATTTTTTTAATAGAAATTTTTTTTTAGATTTTGAAACATTTTTGCTATAGAAAAATTCTCAGATTCCGAGACATTTTTCCTATAGAAAAATTTTCAGATTCTGAGATATTTTTCCTTTACAATAATTCTCAGATTCTTAGTAATTTTTACATAAAATAATTCTGAGACATTTTTTCTATAGAAAAATTCTCAGATTCTGCAACATTTATCCTTCAGAATAATTCTCAGTCTGATTCTGAGGCATTTTTCCATACAATAATTTTTTGATTCAAAAACATTTTCCTATAGAAAAATTTTCAAATTCTTAAAAATTTTTCCTGTAGAAAAATTCTTAGATTATGAGACATTTCTCCTATAGATAAATTCTCAGATCCTGAGACATTTTTTTCTATATAAAAATTTCAGATTCTTAGACATTTTTCCTATAGCAAAACTCTTTAATTCTCAGACATTTTTTCTATAGAATAATACTAATGTTTAAAGACTTTTTATCAATAGAAAAATTCTTCGATTCTGAGATATTTATCCTATAGTAAAATTCTAAAATGTTGATACATTTCCTATAGAAAAATTCTTAGATTCTAGGACATTTTTCCTCTGGAAAAATTCTAAGATTCTGAAACATATTTCCTATCGAAAAATCTCCGAGACATTTTTCCTATTGAAAAATTCTTAGAATCTGATTCTAGGACATTTTTCCTATGGAAAAATTATAAGATTCTGAAACATATTTCCTATCGAAAAATCTCCGAGGCATTTTTCCTACAGAAATATTCTTAGATTCTGAGACATTTTTGCTTTAGAAAAATTCTTAAATTCTATGACATTTTTCCAATAAAAAAATTCTTAGATTCTGAGACATTTTTTCTATAGTAAATTCCAAAGGGTATGCACCAGCTAAAAATTATAAAGTTGTTCACTTGGCTTTTTTGTGGGCTCAAAAATTGGACCAACATTTTCTATTTGTATACAAAAATTTCACTAATACTATCACATATTTAAATTGGAATAATAAGAAAATCTAATATGAATTACTAATACTGTCGCATTTTATAACATTTTGTGACAAAAAATGTTGGTCCGAGATTTGAGATTTCTCCAAAAATTGAATATGTCTCCACTGCCACCTCTTTCTTTATACTCTTTGGTAAATTCTTAGATTCTGAGATATTTTTTCTATAGAAAATTCTCAGATTTTGAGAAATTTTTCCTTTAGAAAAAGTCTCAGATTTTAAATCCATTTTCATATTAAAAAAATCGCAGATTCTAAGACATTTTTCGTACAGAAAAACTGTTAGATTCTGAGACATTTTTCATCCAGAAAAATTCCCATATTCTGAGACATTTATAGTTTACAAAATGGGGATGAGACTTACATAGCATCTGGCAATGTCAGTAATGCCAGACTGGCATCTCTAAAATAAATTATTTTGAATCACCCGTTGTTTTGGGTGTCTTTACTAGTCTAGTTGGTGTGTGCTAAATAACAACAATACCCCCATTTTATATTAAGTGTGACTAAGTGACGTTAGATGCCGTCGTGGTATAATCGTTTCGTTCGTATGTATAACAATAGATGGTGCTGGTAGTAATTTAAAAATATTTATCATATATTTACTGATAATTGTTTAATTTAGAACACGTTTCTAACGTTTTCATAATGTTTTTAAATTATAGAAAAAATTAAAAATGTTATTTATTTAACAATTTATTAAGTTCTAAGAAAAATATTATATCAACCTCTTGAAATTGATAGATTAATTGAGATTATTAAACAAAATTCTTTAAACAAATACATTTTTTTGTATTGCAATCAAAAGAAAATATGACCCTGATAAGCGCAAATTGATTAGGATTAATAATCATATTGTGGAAAACGCAATAATTCATTTAAAATAACTTTCTTTTAATATAAATCATTTTTAAAGCATGAATAATGTAATAATGACCCTCTCCAAAAATTTTTTTAAAATATTTTTTGTTTTTATTCGTCCTTTTCTTTATAGAATCTTAAATGAATAAATACTCAAGCTCGAGGTCACAAATTTTAAATGTGATTTATTTATTTAAATATTTCCAATATTTCAATATTCTTTGAATATCTTCATCAGGGAAAACAATGTGAAACATTAGACTGTCCCTGATGAAGATATTTAAAGAATATCGAAATATTAGAAATATTTAAATAAATAAAAAACATTTAAAACTTATGAACTCGAGCTTGAGTATTTATATTTGCTAAATAGTCTTGACAATGGAATCTGACAAATTCCAAAACAAGTGTCTGGACCAACATAAAAAAAATTTCAAACAAAAAAAAATTTTCTTGTAAATTATTTTATAAGAATATCATAGTTTTAATTAGTAAAAGAAAAAATGACCCCGAGCTACAATAAACCTACTCAAAATATAATATTTTAAAGGTCGAATAAAACAAATTTTATTTTTTTAATAAAAATTAAACAGAATTTATATTTTTTTTATATAAATTATAAATCACATTTATTTATCGTTTTAAATTTCTACAAAAAAATTTAATCAAGTGCTGGTACACAAGTTTCTCTTTCAACGGGATCAGAACTGCTTCCACCACCACCACCACCAAGAATAATTCCAATAAGATCCGAAAGACCTCTATCACCAATAGCGGCATTAGCAATGGGAACACCATATGCATTTGTTAATTTAGCCAAATTATTGGTATTATCATTAACAGCCAACATTACCCATTCTTCAATAATTTGATTCAATTTTCTGTTGATAATCTTATATTTGGAGAGACCTTCAATTTCAGATTTACATTCGCCCAATGACATGTAGATGCTGATTTCCTTAACACTGAAATTACCGCTTAGAATACCCAAAGAATAACGAATAGTACCCCAGACAGTTAAATCCTTAATGGCAAATTTAGCATTACCGGATCGCTTAACACCCAAATTATCCAAACTGGTAGCCATTTCGTAGTCTGTGTTCAGGAAAACATGATTCCAGTTGAATTTAAAAGTGACACGACTTAAAATAGTGCTGACTTTCATTTCAACAACATCGAAATTGTCCAAACCATCCAATTGGAAATTGTCAATTTCACCAAAAGCCTTAATGCTGTCAGTATTAATGTTGATTTCTTGATGGGTAGTTTTTAAGGGAGCCAATGGTGGAATGCCCATGCCGGGGAAACCACAGGGCATTTGTAATTTAGCTGCTTCAATGGCATCAACAATTTGACTGGAAATTGAACGTTCTTTAGCTAAAAGAAGAAAAAAAAAAATAAAAATAAATTAATAAACTATGTAAGATTTAACAAATTTAAAATAAATTATGTAAAATTACTACTTAAAGGTGTAAAATTTTTTTTATAAAATGTGTGAAATTTTTTTTGCAAAATTTTTTTGACTAAAATTATTAGTGTCCGACCGAATACACCTTTTTTGGCCGAAGCCGAATATTCGGCCAAATTTTCACTATTCGGCCAAACCGAAGCCGAAGCCGAATATTAAAAAAATATATATATTTATGTGGTAAAAACAAGAAAAAAATAAAAGTCGACTCGGCGGGATACTCAAATGCATGAGAATGCTGTCTAGAATGATTTTATTTTAAGCAAAAAATTTTTTTGGAAATTTTTGTAAAAAAATATATTTTAGAGTGTAAATTTTTTTCGATCGAAAATTTTTTTTGAATGTAAAAAATGTTTTTAGTTGCAAAAACACTTATTAAAATGTTTTTGTGGCTTACTAATGTGATTCAAAGTTAGTTTAGTATGTTTTTCAACACGTGAGCACAAATATTATACAATTATTCGGTATTCGGCCTATTCGGCCAAAATTGTGGCCGAAGCCGAACCCGAATATTCGGTCGGACACTAAAAATTATACTAAAAGTAAAGTAAAAAGAATATTAATTTTTTTCAACAACATTTGTGTAATATTAACAACATTTGTGTAATATTACGTATCTTATATCATAAAGTGTGTAATTTAATTTTTAAACTAAAAAGTTAAAAAATGCTTAGATCTGAAAATTTGTCTATGGAAACAATATCTCAGAATCTGAAAATTTTTCTATATAAAAATGTCTCAGAATCTGAGAATTTTTCTATTAGAAAAGTTTCTGAAAATCTAAGAATCTTTCTATAGGAAAAATGCCTCAGAATCTAAGAAGTTTTCTATAGGAAAAATGTCTCAATATCTGAGAATTTTTCTGTAGGAAAAATGTCGCTGAATCTAAGACGTTACCTTTAGGATATTACACACATTTTGTGTAATATTACATATTTTCTGCGTATTGTTTAAATATATACGTATTTTTAATCACATAGAGTGTAATCAAAGTTTAAAACTGATAAATTGAAATTATGTTTTATATAGAAAAAGTGTATCGAAGCATATAAAACTTTTTCCAGAAAAAAACGACTCAAAATCTATAACTTTTTCTAGAAATTTTTTGATAGCAAACAAGTCTTAGAATCTGAGAATTTTTCTATATACAAAATGTTTTAGAATCGTAGAATTTTTCTATATACAAAATGTTTCAGAACCTGAAAATTTTTCTATTAAAAAAATTTCTCAGAATGTGAGAATTTTGTATAGGAAAAATGCCTCAGAATCTGAGAATTTTCTATAAGAATAATGTCTCAGAATTAAAGAATTTTTCTATAGGAAAAATGTCTCAGTATCTGAGAACTTTCTATAAAAAAATAGCTCCGAATCGGAGACTTTTTCTACAGGAAAATTTCTCAGAATCTAAAAAATTTTCTACAGACAAAAATATTACACATCATTTGTGTAATATTGTATAGATAAGTATTTTTAATCAAAAAAAGTTTTAAACTGAGAAATAATAAATATTTGCTTGACAAAAAAAAACATAAAGTTCTTAAAAAATCGAATAGTAAACTTTAAACATCATGTGTGTAATAATACACATTTCGTACATATTTTTAAGCATATAGTGTGTAATCTAATTGTGAAACTAAAAAGTTAAGAAAAAAAATGTCTCAGAATTTCCAAATCTGGGACTTTCTTTAGGAATCTGCGAAATTTTCTATCGGAAGAATGTCTCAGAACCTGCAGAAAAAATGTCACAGAATCTGAGAATTTTTCTAAAGGTAAAATAACTCAGAAGCTGAGACATTTTCTATAGGAAAAATGTCTCAGAATCTGAAAATTTTTTTGTAGGAAAAATGTTTCAGAATCTGAGAATTTTTCTAAAGGAAAAATGTCTAATTATCTGAAAATTTCTCTATAGGAAAAATGTCTCATAATCTGAGAATTTCTCTATACAAAAATTATCTCAGAATCTTTTCTGTAGGAAAAATGTATCAGTATCTGAGACTTTTTCTATAGAAAATAAATATTACACATCATTTGTGTAATATTACATATTTTTTGCGTATTGTTCAAACAAATACGTATTTTTAATCATAAAGAGTTTTAAACTGAGAATTTCAAAATATGTTTCATTTAGAACTAATAATGCATATTTGCTTGCGAAAAAAATAAGTGCATAAAAAATCGAATATTAAATTTTAATCATCATTTGTGTAATAGTACACATTTCGTGCATACACATGAAATATGTGCGTATTTTTTAACATAAAGTATGTAATCTAATTGTAAAACTAAAAAGTTAAAAAAAATCTCTGAGAATCTGAAATTTTTTTTATAATAAAAATGTCTCAGAATCTGAGAATTTTTCCTTAAGAAAATATCTCAGAATCTGAGAATTTTTCTATAGGAAAGATGTCTCAGAATCTAAAAAGTGTTATGTAGGAAAAATTTTTCAAAATCTGAGACTTTATCTATAAGAAAAAATATTACACATCATTTGTGTAATATTACATATTACGTTTTGTTTAAATGTATACGTATTATAGATCATAAAGAGTGTAATCAAAGTTTAAAACTGAGAAATTGAAAATATGTTTCATATAGAACAATTTTATCTAAGAATTTTAAACTTTTTGTAGAGAAAAAATGTCTCAGAATCTGATAATTTTTTTATAAGAAAAATGTCTCAGAATCTGAGATTTTTTCTTTAGGAAAATGGCTCAGAATCTGAGAATTTTTCTATAGGAAAAATGTCTCAAAATCTAAAATGTTTTTAATCGGAAAAATGTCTCAAAATCTGAGACTTTATCTAAAGAAAAAAAAATATTACAAATTATTTGTGTAATACTACATATTTTCAGCGTTTTGCTTAAATATATACATATATTTAATCGTGAAGGGTGTAATCAAAGTTTAAAACTGAGAAATTGAAAATTTGTTTCATATAGAAAAATTTATCTAAGGATATAAGAATTTTTTTAGAGAAAAAAAAAATGTTTCAGAATTTAAAACTTTTTTTAGAATTTTTCTATAGGAAAAATATTTCAGAATCTGAGAATTTTTCTATAGAAAACAGGTCTCAGAGTCTGAAACTTTTTCTATAGAAAAAAGGTCTCAGAGTCTGGAACTTTTTTTAAAGGAAAAATGCCTCAGGATTTGAGACTTTTGCTTTTCGGAAGAATATATGCAGAAAATATGTAATAATACACAAATAAAGTGTAATATGTGCCTCAAAACCTGATTAGACTTTTTCTATAGGAAAAATGTCTTAGAATCTGAAAATTTTTCTATAGGTCAGAATCTCAGAATTTCCCTATATGAAAAATCTCTCAAAATCTAAGAATTTTTCTATAATAAAAATATCTCAGATTCTGAGAATTTTTCTTCTGGAAGAATATATGCAGAAAATATGTAATAATACACAAATGATGTGTGATATGTGCCTCAGAATCTGACTAGACATTTTCTATAAAAAAATGTCTCAGAATCTAAGACTTTTTTCTATAGGAAGTTGGGTATTTTAAAGCATTTTAAGTTTTACTATTTTACTATGTCCTACTTTAGGGGCCCCTTTTTGTACCCTTATGGGAAATGTGGGGGAAATGTTAAGCTCAAAGTTATGTTAGCTATAATCGGTATGAATTTCACTGCAATCGGCCGAATTATTAAATATAAAACACAGTGAACCATTGCGTATGATTGTTATTCTATGGCAATTAAAAAAATTAAGTATACGCCCCTTATACAGTTTTCAAGTAATTATTTATAATTATAATAAAAGTTCACCAATTTCAAATGCGTTAAAAAAAAATCTAGCAATAAACAAAAAAATCCTTGAGGGGTTTTTTATGGAAAATGTTAACTTTTATTTGCTTTTGGTTTTATCCTATTCCGATTTTGATTGTTGCACTGTGTTATTACTAAATTTTGTCTGCTAAATCATAACGAAATTGCTAGATCTAGCATAAAAAGTGCTAACACAAACCTGGTGAGGTTGCAAAAAATCCTTAATCCGTTATTGTTTTTTCGCAAATTTATTATTAAATCAATTTAAAAATTTTTCAAACGAAATTAATTTAAAAATCATAAATAATTACTTTTAACACGTTTATAATCGCTTGCTTTTTAAAAAAATATTAAATCTAATCAATCTTTTTTCGCTAATCTTTTTATTTCAAAATTATTTTTATGGTTTTATAATATTATTTTGCTTCTACATATTCGCCTAATCTATCCTAATGCCAATATTTCTCTTGAGGGGGGCTGTTTTATGTTTTAACCATCAATAATGGCTATTCAAAGTTTAACAATTGTTTATTGTGGTTTTTAAAAATTTCTAATCAATTTTTGATAGCAAATTTTCTTTTTTTGATTAAAGATTAATTTAAAATATAATATTTTAAAAAGGTGCTAAATTTTTTGTTTGTTGAAGGAGAGTTTAAGGATAGTTTAAGAAAAGTTGCGATTTTAAGACAGTCTAGCATTGTCCGTCCGTCCGGACGTCTGTCTGTGGAAATCCCAATGCTGTCTTAACCAAAAAGGCTAGAGCTCTGAAGTTTGACACGAATATGTGTTATAGTCATAGTCATTTTAAGTTCGTAAATGGGCTAAATCGGATCAGCTGGGAAACATTTTGCTCTTGAAGAGCTCACTTACACTTTTTTTTTTTTTAAATTTAAAACAGTTTAATGCCAAAAGAAGTTCATACACTCAAAAAATTATGTTAGTAAAATTAACTGAAAATGTCAGTTAAAATAACTACTTTGTCAGTTGTTTTGGGGTCAACTACTTTTTCAGTTAAATCAACTAACAATGTCAGTTATTTTAACTGACAAAAAACAACTGACTTATATAGTAAAAACTACTTACATTTGTAGTCAAAACAACTAACATGTAGTAAAAATAAAATAATCAATATATAATTTTTTTTTTGAAAACATTTTTCAGAAAAAAAATTGAAGACCAAATTTTTTCCAATTTTTTTTTAAATGTGAAAAATAAAAAAACTGAAATTTATTTTTATTTGTTGAAAAAAAACTGAAAAATTTTCAGAGATAAAAAAAATAAAATTAACTACTTTAAATAACTGTCACTACATTACAGTACTTTTTTGTTAGTTATTCAAAAAACGACTTAAAATAACTAACAGAAATAGTTGTTTGATATTTTTCATACAAAAACAACTGACTTTGTAGTTGAAAACAACTAACAACTGTAAAATATACAAGCAACTAACATGTAGTAACTTACATAATTTTTTGAGTGTAGTCACGAATTTAAGCCAAGAGGCTCAAGTGCCCCCTTTTATGGGCGTAGGTATAAAAACACTATAAACAAGTAAACATGTTAAATTCGGCCTTGCTTCTTTCCACAATGCAAAAAAGATTTTGACAAAAAACTTATTTAAAAAAACAAAAAAAATCCACTGAAAAATTTTTTTTGTTAAAAAAACTCGCGAAAAAATGTTGGTGTTAACAAAATTGTCAAAAAAATTATTTAAAAAAAAATAACAAAAATTTCGCGAAAAAAAAATTTTGACAAAAAAAAATTCCACCAAAAATTTTTGACGAAAAAAAAGCCTCTAAAAATGTTTTTGGGTAGCCAAATATGTTTGTATTTGTTTAAAAAAGCTTTTGTATCCAATTCTGTTCACAAATGTCAGTCAGCAGCCGAATTCAAGCATTTTGTATTTTTAGGTTATGTAGAATGTACCAAAATTTTGGAGATGTCCTGACATTTTCGTTCATAATTTTTGAACCGATATTGTTCTAATGCAATACCAAACTTCTCGAAGCAACAAAATGTAAATGCGTTAAATTGCAGTCATATCTGTGTAATATTTTGGACATGATTACAATTTAAAAAGAAGCATGAAGAGATCTTGATCCAATAATGCAATCGATTCTACTAAAATGTTGTACCATTTCCAGAGTTGATGATTTACATTCAAAATTATCACGAAAGCAACCGCTTTCTAGACAAGTGATTTTTATAGAAAAATTATTTTACATTAAAAATTGCATAGTGAATACCGTAAAATATATTTTTGAATTATTGCAGTGAAAAAAAATTCCGCGGAATTTTTTTTTTTTTTGGTGAAAAAAAAAATTTCGAAAAAAAAATTTGTTTGTTAAAAAAACCGAGAAGAAAAATATTTGGTGTAAAATATTTGATGGAAGGAAACAGTTTTGACAACAAAATGTTTAAAAAAAATTCCGCGAAACAAATTTTTTGGCGAAAAAAAAATCCGCGAAAATTTGTTGGGTAAACAAATATGTTTTATACTTGTTTAAATACCTTTTGGTACCCAATTCTGTTCACATATGTCAGCCAGCAGCCAAATTAAAGCATTTTTAGGTTATGTAGAACGTTCATAACTTTTGAACCGTTAAACCGATATCGCTCAAATGCAAAACCAAACTACACGAAAAAAATGTTGGTGCAAAAAATTGGTAAAAAGAATTGGCGAAAAAAAAATTGGTGAAAAAACAAATATGTTATGTACTTGTTTAAATAACTTATGGTATCCAATTCTGTGCACATATGTCAGCCAGCAGCCAAATTAAATCATTTTTTATGTAGCCAAAATTTTCGAGGTGTCCTCACATTTTTGTTCATAACTTTTGAACCGCTGAACCGATATCGTTCTAATGCAATAAAAGTTTTTGGTATTGAATTTGAAAATCCACGAAAAACAATATTTTTTTGTAAAAAAATTGGTAAAAAGAGAGAGAAAAAAAATTTCCGCGGAAAAAAAATTCCGCAAAAAAAATTCAGCGAAAAAAAATTTCGCGAAAAAAATTTTTGGGTAAACAAATAAATATGTTTTGTACTTCTTTAAATAACTCTCCGTATCCAAATTTGTTTGAAGATATTACCCAGCAGCCATATTAAAACATTTTGCATTTTTAGGTTATGTAGAATGCACCAAAATTTTCGAGTTGTCCTCACATTTTCGTTCATAACTTTTAAACCGCTAAACCAATTTCGCTCAAATACAATACCAAACATCTCGAAGTTTGATATTGGCTTTGAAAATCCACGATATTTTGTGTAAAAAAATTGGTAAAAAGTATTGATTTTGAGAAAAAAAATATTTCCGCGGAAAAAAAAATTCCGCGAAAAAAATGATTGGGTAAACAAATATGTGTGTACTAGTTTAAATAACTTTTGGTGTCCAATTTTGTTGGAATATATCGACCAGCAGCCAAATTAAAGCATTTTGTATTTTTAGGTTATGTAGAATGTACCAAAATTTTTGAGGTGTCCTCACAATTACGTTCATAACTTTTGAACCGCTGAACCGATATCGCTCAAATGCAATACCAAACTTCTCGAAGCAACAACAAGTAAATATGTTAAATTGCAGTCATATCTGTGTAATGTGTTGGCAGTAATCGCTATTTCAATAGACAGACGGACATGTCTTCATCGAAAAAAAATTTGCAAAAAAAACTCCGCGAAAAAAAAATTCCGCGAAAAAATTTTTTGGGCAAACAAATGTGTTTATACTTATTTAAATACCGTTAGGTATGTTACATGTTAGGTATGTTACATTGTTACATGTGTCAACCAGCAGCCGAATTAAAGCATTTTCGTTCATAACTTTTTAACCGCTGAACCGATATCGCTGAAATGCAATACCAAACTTCTCGAATCAACAACAAGTAAATGTTTTAAGTTTCAGTCATTCCTGTGTTATATTTTGGCCGTAATCGCCATTTCAACAGACAGACGGACATGTCTTGGAATCGATCACTGATCAATTTTATATTAACTTTATAGTGTCCTAGACCTATATTTCGATGAGACCTATATTTCGATTAGTTACAAAAGGAATGCCAAACTTTATACCCTTTACCACTAACAATAAGTGGAGGTTTCCAAATTGTTAAAAAAAAAAAATTGTGAAAAAAATAAATTGCGCGAAAAAAATTTTTTTGGTAAAAAAAAATACGAAAAAAATTTTGGTGTAAAAAAAATTGTTTAAAACATTATTTTGAGACAAAACAAAACTTAAAAAAAAATTCCGCAACAAAAAAATGGAAAAAAAAAAAATTGCAAAAAAAACTACGTGAAAAAAAAAATTCCGCGAAACATTCCGTAAAAAAAATCTAGCGCTGAGCAAAACCTTGAGTGTTATGTTATGAAATATGTCAACTTTAACTTGCCTTTGGATTCATCTCATTCTCATTGTTCATGTTGCACTGTGTTATTAAAAATAAACCACTGTACTTATGATTGCTATTTAAAGGCAATTACAAAATTAAGCATACGCCACTTATACACTTTTCAAGGAAATATTATTATAATTATAATAAAAGTTCACCAACTTCAAATGCTTGTAAAAAATTCTAGCGCTGAACATAAAAAAAAACCTTGAGGGCTTTGTTGTGAAATTAATGCAAACTTTCAGTTGCTTTTGGTTTCTTCCCATTCCGCTTTTGTTGCACTGTGTTATTTTACATTGACAATTTTGTAGGGATTACTAGGGATGTGATTTCTATGCAAATGCATGTTTTTTGTCGATAGTCTAAAAACGATATTGATCAATTATCTCTCCGAATGATGAAATTTGCATTAAAATGGCAATGATTTTTTTTGCATATTTTGGTGAAAATGCATATTTTAGCATATTTTGGTTTTAAAAGCATACTTTGTGCATATATCAAACTTTTAAGTTTTTTGCATATTTTTGGATATTTTGTCATAAATTAGTAAAAGCACAAATTTAAACTTTTTTAAATTTTAAAAATTTATTTTGAAAATATGAAAAATTATTTTTGAATAATTTTTGAGAAAGAGGAATTTTTTGAATAATTTTATTCACAGGCTGATTAAATTTTATTAAAAAATAAAAATTGTTTTGTTCAACCTTTAAAATATTTTATTTTAAGTAGGTTTTTTATGTGTATCTGTTTTAATATTTTTTTTTGGTTGTTTGATAATCGTGTTAATCTAAGAGATTAAAATGGCATCGATTTGTTTTTGCATATTTTGTTTAAAATGCATATTTTTGCTAATTTTGTTTTTAAAAGCATATTTAGTGCATATTTTCAACTTTAAAGTGAATATTTTTGCATATTTTGTCATAAATTAGTAAAAACATAAATTTGTTATTTATTTGTTTCAAAAACTATTTAAAAATTTATTTTGAAAATATGAAAAATTATTTTTTGAATAAATTTATTCACAGGCTGATTAATTTTAAAAAAAAAAATAAAAAATAGTTTTATTCGACCTTTAAAATTTTTTGTTTTTTTAGTAGGGTTTTTTATGTGTATCTGTTTTAATATATTTTGTTGGTTGTTTGATAACCGTGTCAAACTAAGAGAAGATATAATTGTTCTTTCTCTAATGCTCAATGAGTGCAGAGTTGAATATATATTAATATTGGTATTGGACAATAGCAATTGTCATTTAAATTCCCTATGCTACTTGTAGTCAAGACAATATCTTAGCAAGATCGAAACACCCCAGCAGAAATTTTGCTGAACGTTCAGCAGCTTTTGGAAGGGGAACTTGAGTAAAGGAGCGCATCCAATTGCGCTGAATTCATGCATGATTCCCTAAGGCGATGTCCCACTTTAGAGCGCTAGTTGGATACACAGAAACAGCGCTCTTTAGATGCACTGAAATCACGTGTCTTTAGAGCGCTGATTTAAGCAGAATAAAGATGCTGTAAATTCATGTATCTTTTTAGCGCTGATTTAAGCAGATTAAAGATGCAGTGAATTCATGTATCTTTGTAGAGCTGATTTAAGCAGAATAAAGATGCTGTAAATTCAAAGTTGTAATCAAATAACTAAAATTTAAAAAAATATAACAAAAAAATTCATTCGTTTTACTTTACAAAACTTTATTTATGTGAAACAAAATGAAAAAAAAAAATCGGAAGTGAACATCAAAAAAATATCGGAAATTTTCATTTTCACATTTTTTATGGGATTTTTTTTGGGAACAGCGGTCAAAGATGCTATGATTGAAGCGCTGATTAATGCGCAATAATGATGCAGTCAAATCATGTGTCTTTGTCTAAAACTCATGTTTTTTTATTCAAAAAGTGTTAAAAATATTAAAAAGGAAAGCAAGTGTAAAATTTTATCAAAAAATAATTACACATTATAAGTTTTATATAAAAAATCTTAAAAAAAAATTAAAATTTTTTCCTCTTCCTTTTACTGCATCCCTAAGAGCGCTCTTTGGATGCGCTACGGTATGCTATAAACAGATGCTGTGTCGCCAAAATCTCGATTTATTTCTGCTGGGACGTGTCGGCTAAATCATGCAAAAATTTCCAACATAATTAATTTTAAAACGGAAAAATAAATTTCTTCAAAATTATTCTATAATAATATCATGGTGTCATTAGTAAAGAAAAATTACCTCGAGCTAAAATAACCCTACTCAAATATATAATTTTATTCACTCACTTATTTTAATTTCACTTTATTATTTTCAAATCCTTTTTTAATTAAACTTTTTGAAAATTTTTATTTCACTTTTTTCTTAAAACTTACCTTCAGTAATTTCTTGGAATTCAGCTCCCAAAGCTAATGGCATTAAAGCCAACAACACTAGTAGGTACTTCATAATTTCTGTGTTTTTTGTGCTTATTTCCCCAATTTTGCAAATAAACTAGTCGATTAACGCGTTTAATACCAGAGTTTTATACTCAATGTCAAACGTTTTAAATATTCAGGAAAGTTTAAACAAAGATAATCTAGCGCAAAAATTATATACTACATGAAAATTAGATAACATTAATCGGGAAACAAGATAATGATTATAATAATAAAAGAAAAAAGTTGACAAAAAATTATTGATAGATAATGGTATTGGCGAATACTTTCTTGGCTTATTCAAAGGCGAATTGAATAAACCCCTTAAATTTTTGAAAAAGATTACCAAATGAACCATAAAAGAGTTATTTTGTGGCTGAGATAAAGATAAAAATTATTTAAAAGAGTAGTAAAAACAAAAATAACGGTTAATAACTCTCTTAAATTTTTTAATTTAAAAAGAGAAGAAGGTTAAAGAGAGTAAATTTGATTTTACTCTTAAATATAATAACAAAGAGAACGATAACAGCGTAAGAGTAAGTCATTTTTCTTATAGAAAAAGTCTCAGATTCTGAGACATTTTTCTTATAGAAAAAGTCTCAGATTCTGAGACATTTTTCTTATAGAAAACATTTTTCTTATAGAAAAAGTCTCAGATTCTGAGACATTTTTCTTACAGAAAAAGTCTCAGATTCTGAGACATTTTTCTTATAGAAAAAGTTTCAGATTCTGAGACATTTTTCTTATAGAAAAAGTCTCAGATTCTGAGACATTTTTCTTATAGAAAAAGTCTCAGATTCTGAGACATTTTTCTTATAGAAAAAGTCTCAGATTCTGAGACATTTTTCTTATAGAAAAAGTCTCAGATTCTGAGACATTTTTCTTATAGAAAAAGTCTCAGATTCTGAGACATTTTTCTTATAGAAAAAGTCTCAGATTCTGAGACATTTTTCTTATAGAAAAAGTCTCAGATTCTGAGACATTTTTCTTATAGAAAAAGTCTCAGATTCTGAGACATTTTTCTTATAGAAAAAGTCTCAGACTCTGAGACATTTTTCTTATAGAAAAAGTCTCAGATTCTGAGACATTTTTCTTATAGAAAAAGTCTCAGATTCTGAGACATTTTTCTTATAGAAAAAGTCTCAGATTCTGAGACATTTTTCTTATAGAAAAAGTCTCAGATTCTGAGACATTTTTCTTATAGAAAAAGTCTCAGATTCTGAGACATTTTTCTTATAGAAAAAGTCTCAGATTCTGAGACATTTTTCTTATAGAAAAAGTCTCAGATTCTGAGACATTTTTCTTATAGAAAAAGTCTCAGATTCTGAGACATTTTTCTTATAGAAAAAGTCTCAGATTCTGAGACATTTTTCTTATAGAAAAAGTCTCAGATTCTGAGACATTTTTCTTATAGAAAAAGTCTCAGATTCTGAGACATTTTTCTTATAGAAAAAGTCTCAGATTCTGAGACATTTTTCTTATAGAAAAAGTCTCAGATTCTGAGACATTTTTCTTATAGAAAAAGTCTCAGATTCTGAGACATTTTTCTTATAGAAAAAGTCTCAGATTCTGAGACATTTTTCTTATAGAAAAAGTCTCAGATTCTGAGACATTTTTCTTATAGAAAAAGTCTCAGATTCTGAGACATTTTTCTTATAGAAAAAGTCTCAGATTCTGAGACATTTTTCTTATAGAAAAAGTCTCAAATTCTGAGACATTTTTCTTATAGAAAAAGTCTCAGATTCTGAGACATTTTTCTTATAGAAAAAGTCTCAGATTCTGAGACATTTTTCTTATAGAAAAAGTCTCAGATTCTGAGACATTTTTCTTATAGAAAAAGTCTCAGATTCTGAGACATTTTTCTTATAGAAAAAGTCTCAGATTCTGAGACATATTTCTTATAGAAAAAGTCTCAGATTCTGAGACATTTTTCTTATAGAAAAAGCCTCAGATTCTGAGACATTTTTCTTATAGAAAAAGTCTCAGATTCTGAGACATTTTTCTTATAGAAAAAGTCTCAGATTCTGAGACATTTTTCTTATAGAAAAAGTCTCAGATTCTGAGACATTTTTCTTATAGAAAAAGTCTCAGATTCTGAGACATTTTTCTTATAGAAAAAGTCTCAGATTCTGAGACATTTTTCTTATAGAAAAAGTCTCAGATTCTGAGACATTTTTCTTATAGAAAAAGTCTCAGATTCTGAGACATTTTTCTTATAGAAAAAGTCTCAGATTCTGAGACATTTTTCTTATAGAAAAAGTCTCAGATTCTGAGACATTTTTCTTATAGAAAAAGTCTCAGATTCTGAGACATTTTTCTTATAGAAAAAGTCTCAGATTCTGAGACATTTTTCTTATAGAAAAAGTCTCAGATTCTGAGACATTTTTCTTATAGAAAAAGTCTCAGATTCTGAGACATTTTTCTTATAGAAAAAGTCTCAGATTCTGAGACATTTTTCTTATAGAAAAAGTCTCAGATTCTGAGACATTTTTCTTATAGAAAAAGTCTCAGATTCTGAGACATTTTTCTTATAGAAAAAGTCTCAGATTCTGAGACATTTTTCTTATAGAAAAAGTCTCAAATTCTGAGACATTTTTCTTATAGAAAAAGTCTCAGATTCTGAGACATTTTTCTTATAGAAAAAGTCTCAGATTCTGAGACATTTTTCTTATAGAAAAAGTCTCAGATTCTGAGACATTTTTCTTATAGAAAAAGTCTCAGATTCTGAGACATTTTTCTTATAGAAAAAGTCTCAGATTCTGAGACATTTTTCTTATAGAAAAAGTCTCAGATTTACTAATTTTTCTACTAAGATATTTCTATGAGTGTAGTATTAAAGCCAAGGAAATAAACTTTAATTTAAAACCAGTCTCGACCCCGTAGCTCTTCTAGGAACAAAGTTATTAAGGTTCAAATTTAGGAAGATTTTTATGTGAAATTTTTTTTTGTCTTAAAAGTTTTTCTGCATAGGAAAAGTCTCAGATTCTGAGACATTTTTCTTATAGAAAAAGTCTCAGATTCTGAAAAATTTTTCTTATAGAAAAAGTCTCAGATTCTAAGACATTTTTCTAAAAAGTCTAAGATTCTGAGACATTTTTCTTATAGAAAAAGTCTCAGATTCTGAGACATTTTTCTTATAGAAAAAGTCTCAGATTCTGAGACATTTTTCTTATAGAAAAAGTCTCAGATTCTGAGACATTTTTCTTATAGAAAAAGTCTCAGATTCTGAGACATTTTTCTTATAGAAAAAGTCTCAGATTCTGAGACATTTTTCTTATAGAAAAAGTCTCAGATTCTGAGACATTTTTCTTATAGAAAAAGTCTCAGATTCTGAGACATTTTTCTTATAGAAAAAGTCTCAGATTCTGAGACATTTTTCTTATAGAAAAAGTCTCAGATTCTGAGACATTTTTCTTATAGAAAAAGTCTCAGATTCTGAGACATTTTTCTTATAGAAAAAGTCTCAGATTCTAAAACATTTTTTATAAAAGGTACTTTTTATAAAAGGTACTTTTTATAAAAGGTACTTTTTATAAAAGGTACTTTTTATAAAAGGTACTTTTTATAAAAGGTACTTTTTATAAAAGGTACTTTTTATAAAAGGTACTTTTTATAAAAGGTACTTTTTATAAAAGGTACTTTTTATAAAAGGTACTTTTTATAAAAGGTACTTTTTATAAAAGGTACTTTTTTTAAAAGGTACTTTTTTTACTACATTTTATTAAATGCACTTTTTTTACAAAAGAAAATAAAAAATGAGAAGTCTCCCTAGTGTCACCCGCCAATCTTAATAAAAAAAAATATGTTTTTTTCAGCCTAAATTCAAATTTAGGGGGTGCAAATTAGGGGGGGAAAACGGAAATGCCACGCATGGTGACATTAGGAAGACTTCCCTTGTTCGACAAATCTATAAACACCCTCCACAATGCCAAAAAACATTTTCATTAAGAATAAATTTGAGCATAAAAACATTTTTCTCAACGATGGTGTTTTTTTTTAGTGCAAAATTTTTTCGGTTACAAAATTTAAAAAAAAAAAATTTATTATACATTTTTACTACAAAAAGAGTTTTACAAATATTAAACTTTTGTTTAAAAACTATCAATCATATGTATGTCCTTTAAAAACTTATTGAGTGGGATGGCGAAGGCAACTAACCTTTTCAGTATCCTCCCCGCCCCCACCAACGATTGCAACCAAATCGGTCAATTTGAATTCATCCAAAACACTGTTGACAACGGGTAAAGCCACGCTTTCAATAGTTTCAGCGATCATATCTTCATTTTCGTTAACAGCAATTTCAATAGCTTCAGCCAGAACATAGTTCATTCTGTGGTTGATAACACCTTCACCCAAAATACCTTCAATATCAGACTCAACTTCACCGATATGAGTGCGGACCTCTAAGGATTTCAAAGTCAATTTGCCAGATAACAGACCCAAATTGTATTTTAAAGTTCCCCAGATCTGCATATCCTTAATGGCGAATTTACCGCGACCAGCACCGACCATATTAATAGTTAAACCCGCCTTCTGCAACATTAAAGCAAAATCGTAAGTGGTATCAACATTGATGTTTCGGAAGATAAAACGATAAGTGACACGACTAAGGATGGCATTGACTTTCATTTCAGCGACATCGAAATCGTTCAAGCCATTGAGGATGAAGTTATCAATGGAACCGCTAAGACGGAGAGCGGGATAATCAATATTGATATCGTGATGGTAAAGTTTAAAGGGAGCCAATGGGGGAATACCCAAAGAGGGGAAACCGCAAGGCATTTGATCACGAACGCCTTCAATAACATCGACTATGGTGCTGGAGATGGAACGATCAGCTGGAGGAGTAAACGAAAAAAAAATATGTAAATAAAACGGATAATATTTTCTGCAGTAAAAAAGCACTTTTTGACGGAAAATACTACCGATACGACAAAAAGTCTTTCAATCAATATCGTCGTCCTTGATCCTTAAAACATGCCCGCCAATTATCCAAAAACTTTTCGAGCTATAGAAAAAATAAACTCACCAAGTGGATCGATCATCTGGGCAGCGGAGCTGAAGGCCACTATGGCCAATAATGCAATTGCGGTTTTCATTTTGTTAAATTTTATATTTTATATGAACTGATCGTGAATCTTACAGTTGGTATACTAGTTATAGCCAAATTTAGCTATAAGCTTTTATAGAGTGCCTTTGCAAATCTATAAACAAATATACCGATAATGATAAGCTAGATTATTATTGACTGCATGATATCCGAAAATGTGTATTCCTTTACCATTTCGATGTTTTCTTATCTATTTGTTTTAAAATTCAATGTATTTTATTGTTTTATTTATGTTTTACTAGCTTACCATCCCGGTACTTCGTTACCGGTTGTGTTAAATACTGAATAATAGAAGGATCAGGATTACTCTATCGATTTCCAAAAAATTTCCATACGTAGTCTTTGTTTTATTTACTTGTGGACGTTTAAGTCTTCCATAAAAAAATATTTCAATGAATAATTTAAACAATAAAATTTTAATAACTTCGTTGGTATGTTATCATGTTCGTTCCGGGGGAAAAGTATATTGACAATTTTCGAGCCCTTATGTCGGGATTTTGGATTTTGAGTGAATAAATATTTCAGTGAAAAAAGAAATTGGAATAAAAAAAATAAGTTTGAGTGAAAAAAATATATAGAGGGAAAAATATGGAGAAAAAAGCTAAACACGAAAAATTTGAGTAAAAAATGTAATTCCATATTGTTCCCTGCTCTATTCCATCTTGTTTCCCGTTCTACTCCATTTCATTTCCAATTCCATCTCCTTCTTCTAAAGTCATTATTATAGGAACAAAAAAAGTACCAAAAGTACACTTTATTACCCCCATTAGAAACGGAATTTCCAAAAAGTACCTCTTCCAGAATGTTTTTTCTTCACCGAAGTATCCTATACTCCATATTTCAATTATATAGGATCATTGTTTCAGCAAATATTAAAAGTACTTTTGATCCCCGTTAAGAAACGGAATTTCCAAAAAGTACTTTTCCACATATTTGTTTTCACCGAAGGATTTTACATTCCAAATTTTAAGTTTCTGTGACCATTATATGTTTTGGAACCTTTTCCAATTTCAAGTTTCTATGATTATTATTTCAGGAAATAAAAAAGTACCAAAAAGTACTTTTGGTACTTTTAACAAAACGTACTTTTTATAGAAGGTACTTTTTACAAAAGGTACTTTTTATAAAAGGTACTTTTTATAAATGGTACTTTTTATAAGTGGTACCTTTTATAAAAGGTTCTTTTTATAAAAGGTACTTTTAATAAAAGGTACTTTTCAAAAAGGTACTTTGTATAAAAGGTACTTTTTATAAACGTTACTTTTTGTAAAAGGTACTTTTTATAAACGGTACTTTATATAAAAGGTACTTTTTTTAAAAGGTACTTTTTATAAAAGGTACTTTTTATAAAAGGTACTTTTTATAAAAGGTACTTTTTATAAAAGGTACTTTTTATAAAAGGTACTTTTTATAAAAGGTACTTTTTATAAAAGGTACTTTTTATAAAAGGTACTTTTTATAAAAGGTACTAATAATAAAAGGTACTTTTTATAAAAGGTACTTTTTAAAAAAGGTACTTTTTATAAAAGGTACCATTATTTCAGAAAATTAAAAAAAGTACCAAAAGTACACTTCTTTCCATTTTACCCCCGTAGAGTCAACATTGGCAAAAACCCAGCCCAGAGGTGAACCTACATTGCAAATTTTAAGTTTCTATGACCATTATTTAAGAAAATATAAAAAGTACAAAAAGTACAGTTTTTTACCCTTTTTATCCCCTTAGAATCAACATTGTCAAAAAACCAGCCTTACTGGATCTATATTCCGGGAGGTGAACATACAGTCCAAATTTCAAGTTTCTGTGTTCATTATTTCAGGAGATATAAAAAGTACCAAAAGTACAGTTTTTACCCTTTTTACCCCCTTATAATCAACATTGGTAAAAATCCGGCCTTACTGGATCTACATTCCAGGAGTTGAACATACAGTCCAAATTTCAAGTCTCTGTGACCATTATTTCAGGAGATATAAAAATTACCAAAAGTACAGTTTTTTACCCTTTTTGTCCCCTTAGAATCAACATTGGCAAAAATCCGGCCTTACTGGATCTATATTCCGGGAGATGAACATACAGTCCAAATTTCAAGTCTCTATGACCATTATTTCAGGAGATATAAAAAGTACCAAAAGTACAGTTTTTTACCCTTTTTATCCCCTTAGAATCAACATTGGCAAAAATCCAGCCTTAGCGGATCTATATTCCGGGAGGTGGACCTACAGTCCAAATTTCAAGTCTCTAGCTTCAGCGGTTTGGGCTGGGCGATGATGAATGAGTATGTCAGTCAGTCAGTCAGTCAGTCAGTCAGTCAGTCAGTCACATTACTCTTTTATACATATAGATTGTGCGATTTCAGTTAATTGATATATGTATTTAGATTTGTTGAATTATTTTATTTACAGTGGCGGTTAAAAAATTTTGAACAACAATCGCCAAATATGAAATATGCCAACTAGCAACCGAATCAAAGCATTCTGTATTTTTAGGTTATGTCGGATGTACCAAAATTTTCGAGGCGTCCTTACATTTTCGTTCATAACTTTTGAACCACTGCAGCGATATCGCTCAAATGCAGTACCGTTTTAACCGTAAAGGCGCAGTGGGCACGGTCCCAGGGCCTCGACCTCACAGGGGCCCCGGAATGCCAATATATTCGCTTACACGAAAAATCCATTTTATTTTGGAGACTTTTTTCGTAAAAAAAGTCTCAGATTCTAAAACATTTTTCTTATAGAAAAATACTCAGATTCTGAGACATTTTTGGTATAGAAAAAGTCTCACATTCTAAGACATTTTTCGTGTAGAAAAAGTTTCAGATCCTGAGACATTTTTCGTGTAGAAAAAGTCTGAGATTCTAAGACATTTTTTTTTACGTGTAGAAAAAGTTTCAGATTCTGAGACATTTTTCGTATAGAAAAGTCTAGAAAAGTCTCAGTTTCTGAGAAATTTTTCTTATAGAAAATGTCTCAGATTCTGAGACATTTTTCGTATAGAGAAAGTCTCAGACTCTGAGACATTTTTCGTATAGAAAAAGTGTGGGATGCTGAGAGATTTTTTCTATAGAAAAAGTCTCAGATTTTAAAACATTTTTCGTATTGAAATGTCTCAGATTCTAAAACATGTTTCGTACAGAAAAAGTTTTAGATGCTGAGGCATTTTTCGTACAGAATATGTCTCAGATTCTGATACATTTTTCGTGTAGAAAAAGTTTCAGATTCTGAGACATTTTTCGTATATAAAAAGTCTTAGATTCTGAGACATTTTTTGTTAAGAAAAAGTCTCTGAAATATTTTTCATCCAGACAAAGTCTCAGACTCTGAGACATTTTTCGTATAGAAAAAGTGTGGGATGCTGAGACATTTTTTCTATAGAAAAAGTATCAGATTTTAAAACATTTTTCGTATAGAAAAAGTCTCAGATTCTAAAACATGTTTCTTACAAAAAAAAGTCTCAGATTCTAGAACATTTTTCGTATAGAAAAAGTTTCTGATTCTGAGACATTTTTCTTAGAAAAACCCTCAGATTCTGAGACATTTTTCGTATGGAAAAAGTATTAGATTCTGAGACGTTTTTTGCATAGAAAAAGTCTCAGATTCCTAGACATTTTCGTACATAGAAAAAGTCTTAGATTCAAAAACAAGTTTCGTATAGAAAAAGTCTCAGATTCTAAAACATTTTTCGTATAAGAAAAGTCTCAGATTCTGAGACATTTTTCGTATAGAAAAAATTTCAGATTCTGAGACATTTTACGTATAGGAAAAGTTTTAGATTCTGCGATAGAAAAGGTCTCATTCTCATTAAAACCAAATTGTTATACACAAATATCATGGTTTTAATTAGTAAAGAAAAATGACCTCGAGCTAGAATATCCCAACTCAAAATATTTTTTTTTAGTTTCTTTGTCTTTAAACAGGTAACAACATGAGTTTAGTTTGTACCAAAAAATTGTTTTTTTTTTGTCGTGCGACTTTTTACATTCCAGCGGGGCCCCAAATTCTTGTGTGCCTAGAGCCCCGCCATACCTTAAAGCAGCCCTGGGTTTTATTATACTTTTGATAAGCAATGAAAACATTTTAATGTCGGAAGAAGCTTTAAGTCCTGCATTTGGAGCTATGGGATTAGAAAATGTTTTCTAAAAATTAATTTCTATATTATTGATCATATACAGTGGGCGACAATACATTGGAAACTTTTTTATAGTAGATACAATTTGTTTTAGACAAAGTTAGCAATATCAAACATTATTATCATCAAACGAGTATTATTATAAAAAAATTTTATGTACGTAATTTTAAAGCTTTAATTTAAGCTTGATAGCGTCCAGATTGAGTAAAAATAAATGTGCTACGAGGGTCGATCTGGAAAATTAAATTATTTATAGACATTTTCAGAAATATTGGACCTTTTTTCAGATTTTTGATGTTTGAACTTGGAAAAGATCGACTTAGAAATATTTTTAAAAAATGTTTGAAAAATGTCTATAAATACTTTAATTTTCCAGATCTACCCTCGTAGCACATTTATTATTTACTTAATCTGGACGCTATTAAGCTTAAATTAAAGTTTTATAAATGATGTACTTCCATAAAATTTTTCAAAATAGTACTCGTTTGATAATAATAACGTAGTATTGTTAACTTTATATTTAACAAATTGCATCTAATATAAAAAAGTTTCCAATGTATTGTCGCCTACTGTATAAGTTTGTCTTTTTGTATAACCTAAAAAAACAAAATGCTTTAATTCGGCTGCTGCATGACATATCTTAACAGAACTTTATATCTATTGGGATTTAAACAAGCTCAAACATATGTTTTTACCTGAAACATTTTCTCGCGGAATTTTTTTTCACAACATTTTTTTTCAGCTGATTTTTTTTAACTCGCGGACAGAGAGACGAGCTTCACTAGATCGTCTTAGAATATTGTCTTAGAATTCTATCATTACACCCGGAATGATAAAATTAGTATAGATAGTTATTAAAACATTAAGTTCAAATTACATTCTTAAGGCGCTTTTAAACGGGGGAAAAATTTGGTAGATTTAAAGTAAATTACACCACTATACAACTTTAAATATATTCTAGATAAGTTTGTATATCGGTGATATTTCAAGCTAGATTTGTTTTTAGATATATTTTTTTCTAATAAAAAATAGTTTAGTTTAATGAATTAACATAACAACTACTTATGTTAATTCTTTATTAGGATATTCTCCCAACGAATACTGCTTTAAAAAAAATTAAACATTTAGAAATGAATCGTTTGGGGGGCTTTAATTTTAATTTTATTTAGCTAGAGTTCACATAAAAGTGTTTATATAATAAACAAATCTAGTAGAGAAATCTAAAGCAAATTTAACGCGCGCCCGGCTAAACGCGCCATTAAATGATGTCAACTAAAGATTATAGTTAAAACGCCAGTTAAATAAATAAATAAAATGGTTTTCTTAATTTTCGTTTTATAATTTAAAATGTTTTTTATTCAACAACAAAGTTAAAAAACTTTCAGTCATAATATTGCCATTGCAGCACTTATTGAGGGGGAATACAAGCTTCCTTTTCGGTATCATCACCACCACCACCAATGCTGCCAACCAAATCGGTCAATTTGAATTCATCCAAAACACTGTTGACAGCGGGCAAAGCAATGCTTTCAATAGTATCAGCGATCATATCTTCATTTTCGTTAACAGCAATTTCAATAGCTTCAGCCAAAATATCGTTCATTCTGTGGTTGATAGCACCTTCACCCAAGATACCTTCAATTTCGGAATCAACCTCACCAATGTGGGTGCGGACATCCAAGGATTTCAAAGTCAATTTACCGGACAAGATACCCAAGTTGTATTTCAAAGTACCCCAGATTTGCATATCCTTAATGGCGAATTTAGCGGGACCAGCACCGATCATGTTGATGGTGAAACCAGCCTTCTTCAACATAACAGCAAAATCGTAAGTGGTATCAACATTGATGTTTCTGAAGATGAAACGATAAGTGACACGGCTAAGGATGGCATTGACTTTCATTTCAGCGACATCGAAATCGTTCAAGCCATTCAAGACAAAGTTATCAACTGATCCTTTAAGACTAAGAGCGGGGTAATCAATGTTGATAGCTTGGTGGTTGATTTTCAAGGGAGCCAATGGGGGAATACCCAAAGCGGGGAAACCGCAAGGCATTTGGTCGCGAACGCCTTCAATGACATCGACAATGGTGCTGGAGATGGAACGATCAGCTGGAGGGATAAAAAAAAAATAGTTATTATAACTGTTAATGCGATATAATTTTAATCACTAGAGATTTAAACCAAAAAAAAAAAACTAAATTGGCCTTATTAAAGTGCACATAAAAAAGTTTATCTCTAACCACTTAAAATGCATTTTTTTGCAGACATTTCAACAAAAAATTTTTTAAAAAAAAAAAATTTTTACTAAATTTTTTGTAAGAAATCTAAAAAATATTGAATAAAACAACATTTTAACAAAGAATTTATTTAAAGTGGTTTAGCTAACATTTTTAGTAAAACAAAATTCTACTAAAGTTATCCGTTTTAAAAAAAATATTTAGTAAAAGATTTTGTTAATAGTAATGCTACATAAAAATTTAAAAAATATTTTGCCAAAATTTTTTTAAAAAATATTATTTTTTTTTTTTTAATTTTGAGTAAAACAAATTTTTACTTAAGTTTTAGTAAAACTAATTTTAACTAAAATTTTAGTAAATAACGTTTCAAATAACTATTTTTAGCTAAACTAAGTTAAACTATAATTTTAGTAAAACTAATTTTGACTAAAATTTTAGTAAATAACATTTTAAATAATTTATTTTAGCTACACTAAGTTTAACTAAAATTTTACGTAAACAAATTTTAGCTATAATTTTTTGCTAAAATAATTTTTATAAAATTTTTTATTCAGCTTAATTTATCTAAAATTTTTGTAAAGTATTTTACAAAAATTATTTTAACTAAAATTCTTAGTAAAACCAATTTTAAATAAAATTTTCAGTAAAACAAATTTTATATAAAATGAACAAAAATCAACTTAAGCGTTAAGTAAATTAAGTTTTAACTCAAATTTTTAGTAAAACTAATTTTAATTTGTTTTGCTGAAATATTACCCTAAAATATTTAGTAAAACAAATTTTGACTAAAATTTTTTAGAAATTTAGCTAAAAATTGAAGGCAATCAAATTTTAACTGAAAATAACTTTTACCTTATAACAAATTTTAAATAATAATAACAAAATTCAACTTAAGCATTAAGTAAATCAAATTTTAACTAAAATTTTTTAAATTGTTTTACTGAAATATTAACTAAAATACTTTGTATAACAAATTTTGACAAACATTTTTAGAAATTTTCCTAAAAATTTAAGTTAATCAAATTTTAACTGAAAATAATTTTTACCTAATTTTTTAGTAAAACAAGTTTTGAATATAATGTGTTTTGTAAAACCAATTTAAACTAGCCAAAATTTTTAGTGAAACAAAATTTACCAACATTTTTTTTTTGTTAAGCAACTTTTAACAAAAATTTTTAGTGAAACAAAATTTATGTACACTTTTAAGTCAAACAAATTTAAAACAAATTTTAACTAAAATTTATAGTGTTTTGACTAAAATGTATAGTTTAAATTAATTTTAACTAATATTTTTTGTAAAACAAATTTTAACTAAAATTTTAAGTAAAACTAATTTTAACGGAAACTTTTAGTAAAATAAAATTCAGCTAAAATTTTAGCTAAATCAAATTGAAACTAAAATTTTTAGTTAAATTGTTTTTAATTTATTTAACTTAAAATTGTAACTCAAACAAATTTTAAGCAAAATTTTAAGTAAAACAAATTACCATCAAATTTTAAATTTAATAAATTTTATCAAAAATTTTTGGTACTCGGTGAAAAATGGTACAAATATGATCATATATGCGTTCATACAGCGTCATGTATGTCCATATATGTAGCATATATGAATGTATATGGCACTGTATGAAGGCATATATGATCATATTTGCAACATATATGTCCATATACGTAAAATGAGGGCATATGAACATATATGACATATATGCTCCATATATGTCCACATTTGTCATACTTATATGGGCATATGCCCTTATTTACGTATATGGACATATATGTTGCAAATATGATCATATATGCCTTCATACAGTGCCATATACATTCATATATGCTACATATATGGACATACATGACGCTGTATGAACGCATATATGATCATATTTGTACCATTTTTCACCGGGTACCAAAAATTTTTGATAAAATTTATTAAATTTAAAATTTGATGGTAATTTGTTTTACTTAAAATTTTGCTTAAAATTTGTTTGAGTTACAATTTTAAGTTAAATAAATTAAAAACAATTTAACTAAAAATTTTAGTTTCAATTTGATTTAGCTAAAATTTTAGCTGAATTTTATTTTACTAAAAGTTTCCGTTAAAATTAGTTTTACTTAAAATTTTAGTTAAAATTTGTTTTACAAAAAATATTAGTTAAAATTAATTTAAACTATACATTTTAGTCAAAACACTATAAATTTTAGTTAAAATTTGTTTTAAATTTGTTTAAAATTTGTTTGACTTAAAAGTGTACATAAATTTTGTTTCACTAAAATTTTTTTTTAAAAGTTGCTTAACAAAAAAAAATGTTGGTAAATTTTGTTTCATTAAAAATTTTGGCTAGTTTAAATTGGTTTTACAAAACACATTATATACAAAACTTGTTTTACTAAAAAATTAGATTAAAATTATTTTCAGTTAAAATATGATCATATATGACTGCATACAATTTCATATATGACCATATATGCTCATATATTTACATATATGCATCCATATATTTACATATATGTATCCATATATGCTCATTTTTCACCGGGTATAACAAATTTAAACTGAAATTTTCAGTAAAAAAATTTGACTTAAAATATTAAGTATACAAAATGTTGCTTGGATTTTTAGCAAAACAAATTCTACCTAAAATTTTAAGTAAAACAACTTTTAACTTAAATAGCAAATTTCACTTAAAATATAACAACCCGAGTAAAAATTTTTATATGATGCAATATATAATGATATGTAACACAATATATATTTATACGCAATTTGATCCGAATAATGGTGGATGTTTTTGCATTAAAAAATATCAACTTGTATAAAATATGATTTGATTTCATCCGAGTTTTGACCAGACATTGCCATATATTGGTGGATCTAATTAGATCTAATTTCATAAAAACATATAAAATCCTGGTGTTTTTTCGTTTGGGTTGAGATACACCACCGGTCAACGATACATTCACCAAACATATAATTTTCTAAAACAAAAAAATGTTTGGGTACGCTTCGAACCAGATAGGTGATATACATAACCCTAACAAGGAAATGTTTAGGAACATTCTAAAAAGTTTCTTATACTTAAACTTAGAAAATTTTTGGTTAATTGGAAACATATATAGTTTTATATGGAACAGAATAAGCTACCCGAGTAAAAAAGATCTGATATAATCATATATGCTATTATATAGTTATTTATATTTGTATATGGTTATGCATGAACTTTGATATGGACATACAAGTTTATATATAGCATTGTATTTTTCCTTGTTTTTTGATATGATAGCATACATATTCATATCTATTTATATACTGATCTATATGAAATTTGATATGACATATAAGGTCGGGAATTTTTAGATATGGCAGATAAAAAGATATATGATTTTATTTATAAGTATATCCCGAAAAAATTTTTCAAAATTTTCTAAGTCCCAGACAATAAAAACAAAAATCAAGTCCTAAAAAATTTTATAAAAATTTTTCAAAGTCCCGGACACAAAATTGTTTTGGCAATTTTTTTGGAGTAAAAAAATCATTGAAAATGTTTTTATGAGAAATTTAATTTTTTTTAAAAGTTTTTGAGTTCCGAAAAAATGTTTTTAAATTTTCTAAGACACAAACATTTTTTGGAAAATTTAAATCCCTTATAAATGATATTAGAAAAAAAAAAAAAATACAAATTTTTAATAATTTGCTAAGTGCCGAAAAAATTCCGAAGAATGCAATAAAAACTCTTCTAATTGATAATGTATCCAATCTGATAAAATAATTTCTAATTTCACGTTTAAAATTCCAAAAAATTTTACCAGATTTCATCCAATTATATAAAAATTTATCTAATTTTAACAGATAAGATATGATTTAATACAATTAGATAGACCCATTTTTGGGATCAAACTTAATCAAATTTGATATTATTTTATCAAAAATAATAGAATTTGATATAATCGTATAATATTCGATCCGCCAATTTTCGGATCAAAACTAATATGGATTTACATAAAAGCATATCTGTTCATATATAATTAAATATTGCGTCATATAACTTTTTTTTACTCGGGTATATATAATTTTATGTTAAATTATACAGAAAATCAAATTTTGTATTGACCCTTATATAATTTTATATAATTATATCAACCTTACACTTTTTAATCCGAATCATGATTAGATTATATATAACTCCATATGACTGCATTTAAAAAATTTAGAAAATATCTCACGCGATGTATAATCATATATGATTTATTATGTTTGCATCAAGATATATATTGTTATATATGATTATTTTTACTCGGGAAATTAAAAAAAAAAATAGTAAAAGAACTAACTAAAATTTTTAATAAAACAAATTTTAATGTAAAACAAGTTTTACATACAAAGTTTACATACAAATTTTTTTAAACAAATTTTACCCAAAATTTTAAGTGTTAAATTTTACAAAAAATTTTTTTGTAAAAATGATTTTAACATAAAATTTTTATTAAAACAAATTTTAACTAAAATTTTTGGTACACCAAATTTTATCTAAAACATAAAAAATATTAAAAAAAAAATTATATCAAAATTTTAACAAATTAAACTGACTTAAAAATTTTACCTAAAATTTTAAATACCACAAATTTTACCTAAAATTTTAAGTAAACAAATTTTAACTAAAATTTTATGTAAACAAATTTTACCTAAGCTTTTAGGTAAAACAAATTTTACCTAAACTTTTAGGTAAAACAAATTTTATCTAAAGTTTTTAGGAAATATTGATTTCTACCAAAAAATTTAATAAAAATAGTTTCAACTAAAACTTTTAGAAAATCAACTTTTATTAAATTTTCTGTAAGACAAAATTGATCTTATTTAAGAAAATTTTTACAGAAATTTTAAAATTTTAAACTTTAACCAATATTTTTTTTTGTAAAACATATAAGGTAAAACCAATTTATACTCTTATTTTATGTAAAACAAGTTTTACATACAAATTTTAGTATAAAATGTTTTATCTAAAATTTTTAGTGAAATAAATTTTACCAACATTTTTTATGGAAAATAAATGTTATCAAAAATTTTTAGTAAAACAAATTTTAACTAAAATTTGTAATAAAACAAATTTTTATGTAAAACATTTTGGGTTAAACCAATTTATGCTCTTATTTTATGTAAAACAAGTTTTACATACAAATTTTTAGTATAACAAATTTTACCTAAAATTTTTTAGTTAAATAAATTTTACCAAAAAGTTTTTAGTAAAATTAATTTTAACAAAAATGTTTAGTAAAAAAATTTTAACTAAATTTTTTAATAAAAAAATTTTTAATGTTAACAAATTTTACCGAAAAATGTTTAGTAAAATAATTTTTACCGAAAATTTTAAGTGAAATAAATTAAAAAAAAAACTTTTTGTAAAAATAATTTTAACAAAAAATTTTAGTAAAACAAATTTTAACTGAAATTTTTAGCTAAACAAATTTTAGGTAAAACATAAAAAATATTAAAAAAAATTCTACCAAAATTTTAACAAATAAAACTGACATAAAAATTTTACCTAAGTAAAACAAATTTTACCTAAAATTTTATGTACAACAAATTTTACCTAAACTTTTAGGTAAAACAAATTTTATCTAAAATTTTTAGGAAATACAGATTTCAACCAAAAAATTTAGTAAAAATAATTTCAATTAAACTTTTAAAAACCCAAATTTAAGAAAAAATCTAATTAAAGAAATTTTTTTAAATTTTAAGCAATTTTTTTTGTAACACATTTTAGGAAAAACCAATTTATACTCTTACTTTATGTTAAACAAGTTTTACATACAAATTTTTAGTATAACAAATTTTACCTAAAATTTTTAGTGAAATAAATTTTACCAAAAATTTTTTAGTAAAATAAATTTTAACAAAAATTTTTAGTAAAACAAATTTTAATTCAAATTTTTAATAAAACAAATTTGACCAAAAATTTTTAGTGAAGTAAATTTTACTAAAATTTTTTTAGTAAAATAAATTTTAACCAAAATTTTTTGTAAAACAAATTTTAACTAAAATTTTTAATAAAACAAATTTTTATTTAAAACAAGTTTTACATAAAAATTTTTTGTAAACAAATTTTACCTAAAATTTTAAGTGAAAGGAATTATACCAAAAAAAATTTAGTAAAATCAATTTAAAAAAAAAAAAATTTTAGTAAAACAAATTTTAACTAAAATTTGTAATAAAACAAATCTTACCAAACATTTTTATTAAACTAAATTTTTTTAGTAAAATAAATTTTAACCAAAATTTTTAGTAAAATAAATTTTAACAAACATTTTTAGTAAAACAAATTTTAATTCAAATTTTTAATAAAACAAATTTTAAGTGAAGTAAATTTTACTAAAAATTTTTAGTAAACTAAATTTTAACAATAATTTATAGTAAAACAAATTTGAACTAAAATTTTTAATAAAACAAATTTTTATTTAAAACAAGTTTTACATAAAAATTTTTTGTAAACAAATTTTATCTAAAATTTTAAGTGAAATGAATTTTACCAACAAAATTTTAGTAAAATCAATTTTAACAAAAAATTTTAGTAAAACAAATTTTAACTAAAATTTGTAATAAAACAAATCTTACCAAACATTTTTAGTGAACTAAAATTTTTTTAGTAAAATGAATGTTAACCAAAATTTTTAGTAAAACAAATTTTAACTAAAATTTTTAATAAAACAAATTTTTATTTAAAACAAGTTTTACATAAAAATTTTTTGTAAACAAATTTTATCTAAAATTTAAGTGAAATGAATTTTACCAAAAAAATTTTAGTAAAATCAATTTTAACAAAAATTTTTATGTAAACAAATTTTAACTAAAATTTTTAGTAAAACAAATTTTATCTAAAACATAAAAAATATTAAAAATTTTCTACCAAAATTTTACAAATAAAACTGACTTAAAAATTTCACCTAAAATTTCAAGTAACACAAATTTTACCTAAAATTTTTTGTAAAACAAGGTTTACCTAAACTTTTATGTAAAACAAATTTTAACTAAACTTTTAGGTAAAACAAATTTTATCTAAAATTTGTAGGAAATATTGATTTCAACAAAAAAAAATTAGTAAAAATAATTTTAGCTAAATCTTTTAGAAAATCAAATTTTATCAAATTTTTAGTAATTTTTACAGAAATTTTTAAATTTTAAACTTTAAGCTATTTTTTTTTTAGGTAAAACCAATTTAAACTCTAATTTTAAGTAAAGCAAAATTTACATAAACATTTTTAGTATACCAAATTTTACTTAAAATTTTAAGTGAAATAAATTTTACCAAAAAATTTTTTAGTAAAATAAATGTTTACCAACATTTTTAGTAAAATAAATTTTACTAAATTTTCAGTATAACAAAATTTATGTAGTTTAAGACACGTTTTACATAAATTTTAAAATTATAAACTTTAACCATTTTTTTTTTTAAACATTTTACGATAAATCAATTAACACTCTTATTTTATATAAAACAAGTTTTACATACAAATTTTTAGTATAACAAATTTTACCTAAAATTTTAGTGAAATTAATTTTACAAAAAATTTTTTAGTAAAATAAAATTTAACAAAAATTTTTAGTAAAACAAATTTTAATTAAACTTTTTAATAAAACAAAATTTACCAAAAATTTTTAGTGTAGACTAAAATTTTTGTTAGTGAAATAAATTTTAACAAAAATTATTTGTAAAACAAATTTTAACTAAAATTTTTAATAAAACAAATTTTACCTAAAATTTTAAGTGAAATGAATTTCACAAAAAAAAAAAAATTAGTAAAATCAATTTTAAGGAAATTTTTATGTAAACAAATTTTAACTAAAATTTTTGGTAAAACAAATTTTTTAGGTAAAACATTTTAGGTAAACCCAATTTATACACTTATTTTATGTAAAACAAGTTTTACATACAAATTTTTAGTATAGTATAACAAATTTTACCTAAAATTTTTAGTAATTAATTTTTAGTAATTAATTTTACTAAACATTTTTTAGTAAAATAAAATTTAACAAAAATTTTTAGTAAAACAAATTTTAACTAAAATTTGTTATAAAACAAATTTTTGTGTAAACAATATGTACCAACAAATTTTTATGTAAGCAATTTGTACCAACAAATTTTTAGTAAAACAAATTTTACCTAAAATTTTTAGTGAAACAAATTTTACCTAAAATTTTTAGTAAAACAAATTTTAACTAAAATTATTAGTAAAACAAATTTTAACTAAATTTTTTAGCAAAACAAATTTTATCTTAAATATAAAAAATTTTTTAATTTTTTTTTTCTACCAAAATTTTTACAAAACACATCTGACTTAAATCTTTTAAAACTCACCAAGAGGATCGATCATCTGGGCAGCAGAAGCGAAGGCAACTAAGGCCAATAAAGCAATAGCGGTTTTCATCTTGTAAAATTTTATGTTTTGTATGAACTGCTCGTTAAACTTACAGTTAGTATACTACTTTATAGCCCAATTTTGCTATAAGCTTTTATAGCATGTCTTTGCGCACCAAAAAAACTGATAAGCCAGATAATTAAAGACTGCATAATTTCCCAAAAATTTTATTCTTTGACCGAAATACGTAAACGCATTTTAGAGTTGTCTTTATCAATTTCTATTTTTACATGCAAGCAATACATTTTTAGTTTTATTGGTATATTTCAAATACGATTTCAGATAATTTACTTTCATAAATCATTCATAATTTCAGGTAAACTAACGTGTGCCAAATATTCCAATTAAAACTCCATAATAGATTTTAAATTTCCGATTAACCTCAGTTGGTATTTTTGGCACTTGAGTAACTAGATTATCTTTGACATACTATTGTCTAGCATTGTTTGCGCAAATCAGTTGATCAATCCTCTTTTTGGTTTTTACCAAATAGATTATTTAAAGACAGTCTAAAAGTCTTTCGATAAGATTATTTAAATCTACTTTAAAAAAAATACCCCACCAGAAGAATGCAAGTCATAGAATTGGAGTCTTTTAAAATTTTTGGTATAAAAGCTCTTGTAAGCCGGTAACTGAATAGCTATCAAAATTGTATTGTTTTGGTGCACACACATAAAAGTTTAAAAAATGAAATTCTTAATTGTTTTCGTGGCCTTGTTTGCCTGCATTGCCGCCTATGAAGTCGAATTAGTGACTGAGGATCAATGGACCGACTTTTTGCAAGATGAGAGTAAGAAAACTTAAATATTTTTGAAAAAAAAATAATTTTTTTTAACAAATGGGTAGAAATTTTAGGAAGTTTTAAATAATAAAGTAATTTTAAACAAAATATGTTGATTTTTACTTTTTTTCAAGATTTTCGTTAGAAAAAAATAAAAAATGTTTTTTTTTTTTTAAGTTTTACCTAATTTGCTTAAATTTATATGAATTTTTGTTTTAAAATTTTTTAAAAAAAATTTTTAAAGAAAATTTTTAAATTTTTAAAAAATTTTTTTTAATTTTTTAAAAAAAAAAAATAAAATTTTTTAATTAATTGTTGATAAATTTATTTAATTAGCCATTGAACCCGAAACTAAGGGTTTAATTTTAAACGGTCAAGCCAAAAAAGCCATTAAGGGTATGTTGGAACAAATGCCCTGCGGCTTCCCTGACATGGGTATTCCCCCATTGGCTCCCTATACCAATGCCGATTTACAAGTCCATGTTGCCAGATCTGTTGTTGAGTAAGTTTTTAAAAGATGTCTATAAATTTTTATCAAATCTCTAAATTTCTTTCCTTACATTTCTAGTTCCCTCATCCAAATGATTCGTTTCCGTTTTGATGGTTTGGATCAAATGCAAATCAAGAAATTGAAGGTCTCTTACACTTTCTCCAAGAAAGTCAAGTTCCATTTCAAATTCGCCGAATTGAAGGCTCAAGCTTCCCTTTTGAACACTGACACTTTAATCGATATGTTGAAAGAATTAGGTTTGTCGGTCCGTTATGAAGGTACCGGTCCCATGGAATTCGCTTTGCAAGATTTGTCCATTCAAGGTTCTTTCAAGTACAAGATGCCTTTCATTTTCGGTTCCATTAAGATCTACAACTTTGATTGTGTTGTTGCTTTGGGTGGTGTTCGCTCCAACATTGGCGGTATCTTGGGTAATGGCAGAATCAATGAATTGATCAATGATGAAATTGAATATATTATTCCTGCCTTCATCAATGGTAATCAAAAACAAATCAGCGCTAAAATTGAAGAAATTTTCGTTCCTAATGTCAACGCTATGTTAAAGGGTAACAAAATCTGGAGTTTATTGGGTATGTTGGGTGGTGGTTCCAGCACCAAATGCAATCCCACTCCTGCCCCTTGGTTGGCTGAGATGTAAACATAATAGATTTTTTTTTTTTAATTTTCCAAATGTTTTAATAAAGAATAAAAAAATATAAAAAGAAAACTTTTTAAAACAAAGAAAATATTTAAGTATTTGAAGTTAAATTTTCTCTATGTGGACTCACTAAAGCTAGAAATTTTAAATTTGTTATATGGATTCGTTTCCTGGGATCTACTAAAGCTGGGTTTTTGTTTCCATGTAAACATCGATTTGATCTTATCAGATCTTCTTTGATCTGATAATATATCATTGCATCTGATTGTATATAATTGTATTTGATCAGATATAATAAAATGTCAAATTTGTTGTTTATATAATTAAATATAATTAGATCCCAAAAATGGAACGGTAAATTTCATCTGATTTGATATTACAGATCATATTAGATATCATAATATATGATTATATATAACTATATCTTATTAGATCTCATTTTTATAATATCAAATTAGATAATATTTACCATTCCATTTTTGGGATCTAATTATATCTAATTATATGAAATTAGATGTAACAAGATATAATCATATATTTTTGGATCCTCCATTTTTGGGATCAAATGATATATGGCACCATATTATTTTTTTTTAGTCGGGGATGTTGACCAAATCCGAGATATAATTAGATCTCAATTTTGATCATTTCAGATATAATTATATCTAATCAAACATGATCATATATGAATAGATATAAATAGATCAAATAAGATCTAATCCATTTTTACACGGGTCTAATAGGGTAAAGTGTAGTTTTTATATTCCTTGAAAAATGATTATCCAAAAATAAAATTTGACATGAAAAATCCCTGCTCCGAAAAAATATTCTAAAAAAAAGTACTTTTTGGAAATTCTGATTCTTAAAATAATAATTTCAGCCAAAAAAATCTGAAAAAGTACTTTTTAGGAATTCCAATTTTATTGGAGTTAAATAGGTGAAAAAAATGTACTTTGGTACTATTTCTGTCTCCTGAGATCCTAAAACTTGGTTGTAGGATTATTAAACTTTTTGATCTTCTGAAATATTGGCCGTAAAAACTTAATTTATGGAGTGTAGGATCTTCTATCGAAACAAAACATTATGAATAAAGGGTTTGGGAATTATATTATACTAAAAAGGGTAAAAACTGGTAAAAATTTGTACTCTAATACTTTTTCGGTTTCTTAAAAATAATGGATTCAAATTTTAAATTTAAGATTCACCAATATTATAAGTAAAAAAGTTAAATTTGGCCTTGACGAATGTAACTTTGGGGTCGGGAAAGTTGCCTTTTAGGGTCGATATTAACACACAAAAATATTGGACCTGTAGGACAATAGTGGTTTTTTATACCCTCCACTTAGTGATAGAGGGTATATATAAATTTGTCATTCCGTTTGTAACTCATCGAAATATCGGTCTGGGACCCCTAAAGTATATATATATTCTAGCGATGTCCGTCTGTCCCCCTGTCTGTCTGTGGAAATGGTGATGACGGCCAAAATATTACACGGAGATGACTGAAACTTAACATATTTATTGGAAGTTCTCCTGAGAAATTTGGTATTGCATTTGAGCGATATCGGTTCAGCGGTTCAAAAGTTATGAACGAAAATGTAAGGACGCCTCAAAAATTTTAGTATATTCAACATAACCAAAAAATACAAAATGCTTTAATTCGACTGCTGGTTGACATGTGTGAATATATTTGAACACCAAATGGTATTTAAACAAGTACGAACATACTTTTTGACAAAAAAATAAAAAATGGCGGATTTTTTTTCGCGGAAATTTTTTTTCAAAATTTTATTTTTTTTTATAAAAAAAATTCCGAAATCGTGGTTTTGTCCACAGGTGCTGATTTTTAAAACTATTTCTTTTTTCTAAACTATTTTTGAAATAATCTGTACAAAACTAAGCTTTTTTATTGCATATTTTTAGGCAGAAATAAATATCATCTATTATAGTTTAAAAAGCTTTAAACTTTTTTCATTTTTTTGAAATCAACGGAAAATTATTTTCTTATACACAAGAACATTTCTAAAAGTATCGAAAATTATACCTTATATTAATTTTTCCCTTAATCCTAAAAGTATGCACTCCTGTTTAACACAAAACATCGTTTTATTCATCTTGTCGTGTTGTGAAAATGATTTTAAAGTTTCCTTTTTATAAAAAAATTAAAACAATTTTTCCTACACACACTACCGATTTATAAATAAATTTTTTTAAAAATTATACATCTATGAATATAAAAAAAATAATTTATTTTTTAATTTCGTTTTATTATTATAAAATTTTTCAACATTTTCTTTTTAATTATTCTTTAAACAAAAAAAGTTAAAAAAACTTTTAATCATAATATTTGTCCTTCAAACGCTTATTGAGGGGGAATGCAAGCTTCCTTTTCGGTATCATCACCACCACCACCAATGCTGCCAACCAAATCGGTCAATTTGAATTCATCCAAAACACTGTTAACAGCGGGCAAAGCAATGCTTTCAATAGTATCAGCGATCATATCTTCATTTTCGTTAACAGCAATTTCAATAGCTTCAGCCAAAATATCGTTCATTCTGTGGTTGATACCACCTTCACCCAAGATACCTTCAATTTCAGAATCAACCTCACCAATGTGGGTACGGACATCCAAGGATTTCAAAGTCAATTTACCGGACAAGATACCCAAGTTGTATTTCAAAGTACCCCAGATTTGCATATCCTTAATGGCGAATTTAGCGGGACCAGCACCGATCATGTTGATGGTGAAACCAGCCTTTTTCAACATAACAGCGAAATCGTAAGTGGTATCAACATTGATGTTTCTGAAGATGAAACGATAAGTAACACGGCTAAGGATGGCATTGACTTTCATTTCAGCGACATCAAAATCGTTCAAGCCATTAAGGATGAAGTTATCAACGGATCCTTTAAGACTAAGAGCGGGATAATCAATGTTGATAGCTTGGTGGTTGATTTTCAAGGGAGCCAATGGGGGAATGCCCAAACCGGGGAAACCGCAAGGCATTTGGTCGCGAACACCTTCAATAACATCGACAATAGTGCTAGAGATGGAACGATCAGCTGGAGGGATAGAAATAAAAAATAGTTAATAAATTTGTAAGTAAGATATAATTTTAATCTCAAAAGATTTAAACATAAAAACGCTAAATTGGTCTTATTTAAGTGCACAAAAAAAGGCTTATCTCTAACCACTTAAAACTAGATTTTTTAGAGACATTTCAAGAAACATTTTTTGTCAAACAAACCTTTTTACTAAATTTTTTGCAAGAAACTAAAAAATCAGGAAAAAAACATTTAAACAAAGAATTTATTTAAAGTGGTTTTGCTAAAATTTTTAGTAAATAAAATTTTACTTAAGTTACCCGTTTTTAATAAAATATTTAGTAAAAGATTTTGTTAATAGTTATGTTACATAAAAATTTGAAAAATATCTTGCCAAAATTTTTAAAAGAATGTTCGTTTTTTTAATTTTAAGTAAAACTAATTTTTACTAAAATTTTAGTAAAACTAATTTTAACTAAAATTTTAGTAAATAACGTTTCAAATAACGTTTTTTTAGCTAAACTAAGTGTAACTAAAATTTTAGTAAAACTAATTTTGACTAAAATTTTACCAAAAACAAATTTTAGCTATAATTTATTTTTTTCTTTAATTTTTAGTTAAAATAATTTTTATAAAATTTTTTATTAAACTAATTTTAACCTTAATTTTTGTAAGTTATTTTACAAAAACTATTTAACTAAAATTCTTAGTAAAACCAATTTTAACTAAAATTCTCAGTAAAACGAATTTTAACTAAAATGAACAAAATTCAACTTAAGCGTTAAGTAAATCAAATTTTAACTAAATTTTGTAGTAATAACACTAATTTTAATTGGTTTTACTGAAATATTAACTAAAATATTTAGTAAAACAAATTTTGACTAAACTTTTTAGAAAATTACCTAAATATTTAAGTTAATCAAATTTTAAGTGAAACAAAATTTTACCTAATTTTTTAGTAAAACAAGTTATGAATATAATGTATTTTGTAAAACCAACTAAAATTAGTCAACATTTTTAGTGAAACAAAATTTATCTAAATTTTTTTGTAAAACAACATTTAACTAAAATTTTTAACTAAAATTTATATCATTTTGCCTAAAATGTGTAGTTTAAATCAATTTTAACCAATATTTTCGGTAAAACAAATTTTAACTGAAATTTTAAATTAAAATAATTTGAACAGAAACTTTTAGTAAAATAAAATTCAGCTAAAATTTTAAGTAAATCAAATTTACCAACAATTTTGAGTAAATTTGTTTTACCTAAAATTCTAAGTAAAAAAAATTCTACCTAAAATTTTGAGTAACACAAATTTTGCTTAAAATTTTTAGTGAAATAAGGTTTACCAACAATTTTTTATTTTAGTAAAACAAGTTTTAACAAAAAATTTTAGTAAAACAAGTTTTAACAAAAAATTTTAGTAAAACAAAGTTTAACTAAAATTTTTAACAAAACTATTTTATTTTATGCCTACCCGTGTAAAAAAATAATTATATCAAAACATATCTCCTTTGATAAAAACATATATGGATCATATCTAAATGGATATAATCAGATCTACTCCATATATATTCATATCTGCTTCAGATATGTTTTGATCCGTAAATTGAGTCTATCTGGCATATATGGCATATATGATCAGCCATTTTCAGATATGTTCATATATGTAAAATTGTCAGATAGACTCAATTTACGGATCAAAACATATCTGAAGCAGATATGAATATATATGGAGTAGATCTGATTACATCTATTTATATATAATCCATATATGTTTTTATCAAAAGAGATATGTTTTGATATAATTATTTTTTTACACGGGTAAAATTTTACACAAATTAGTGAAACAAATTCTACCTAAAATTCTAAGTAAAACAAATTTTACCTAAGATTTTAAGTAAAACAAATTTTACCTTAAATTTTTAAAAATAATTCAACAAAAAAAATTTAGTTAAAATAATTTTAACTAAAAAAAATTTTAGTAAAATTAGTTTTACCTAAAATTCTATGTAAAACTAGTTTTGCCGACAATTTTAAGTAAAACAAATTTTACCTAAAATTTTAGGTAAAACTAATTTTACCTAAAAATTTTTGTAAAACAAATTTTACCGAAACTTTAAGGTAAAACTAATTTTATCTAAATTTTTAGGAATTACTGATTTTAACCAACAAACTAAGTAAAAAAAATTTAACAAATTTATCTAATTTAAGATAATTTTTACAGAAATTTTTAAATTTAAAACTTTAACCATTTTTTTGTAAAACATTTTGAGTAAAACCAATTTATACTCTTATTTTATGTAAAACAAGTTTTACATAAAAATTTTTTATAATAAAATTTTACCAAAAATTTTAAGTGAAATAAATTTTACCAAAAAAATTTTATAAAAATGATTTTAACAAACATTTTTAGTAAAACAATTTTAACTAAAATTTTTAGTAAAACAGATTTTATCTAAAAGATAAAAAATAGTCAAAAACATTTTTTCTACCAATATTTTAACAATAAAACTGACTCAAAAATTTTATCTAAAATTTTAAGTAAAACAAATTTTACCTTAACTTTTAGGTAAAACAAATGTTATCTAAAATTTTTAGGAAATACTGATTTTAACAAAAAATTTAGTAAAAATATTATTTACTAACACTTTTAGAAAATCAAATTTTAGTAAATTTTCAATAAAACAGAATATTAATCAAATTTAAGAAAATTTTACAGAAATTTTTGGAAATTTTAAACTTCAACCAATTTTTTTTTTGTAAAACAGTTTAGGTTTAACCTATTAATACTCTTATTTTATGTAAAACAAGTTTTATGTAAAAATTTTTAGTGTTTATTTTACCAAAAAATGTTTGTGAAATAAACAAAAGTTTTTAGTAACATTTTTTAACTTAAATTGTTAATAAAACAAATTTTACGTAAAATTTTAAGTGAAATAAATTTAACAAAATAATTTTTAGCAATTTTAACAAAAATTTGTAGTACAACAAATTTTAACTAAAATTTTTTGTTAAACAAATTTTATTTAAATTTTTAATAAAACAATTTTTTTGTAAAACAAAGTTTACATAAAAATTTTTGTTAAACAAATTTTACCTAAAGTTTTTAGTAAAATAAATTTTACTTAAAATTTTTAGTAAAACAAATTTTACCTAAAATTTTTAGTAAAATAAATTTTACCAAAATTTTTTTAGTAAAATAAACTTTAACGAAATTTTTAGTAAAACAAATTTTAACTTAAACAAAAAAAATATTAATTTTTTTTTTTTTACCAAAATTTTTACAAAACAAATCTCACTTAAATCTTTTAAAACTCACCAAGAGGATCGATCATCTGGGCAGCAGAAGCGAAGGCAACTAAGGCCAATAAAGCAATAGCGGTTTTCATTTTACTAAATTTTACGTATTGTATGAACTGCTCGTGAAACTTACAGTTAGTATACTACTTTTAGTCTTACTCTGCTATGAGCTTTTATAGAATGCCCTTGCGAAATCTATCAAAAATATCTATAATGATAAGATTTATTAAAGACGCAGACTATCTGAAATTTTTAAATTTTTGTTCTCAAAATACTTTACCCCATGTTAATGTTGTCTTATCTGTTTTGCATGGTCATTGCTTTTAAATAAAACAATTTTTTATTAGATAATATATAATCGAAGGGGGTCTTAAACCCCTTGGGTGAGACAAAAGTTACGAAATTTACTATACAAGCTAAATTTTTTGCTAAATGATTTTTATTAACCCTTTGAACACCAAAAACAAATTAAAGCCAAATAAAATCAAATCAATTTTTACTCGAAGTATAGGGTTTTGAAAATTTAGCTTGATCTCTTTTTTATGGCCCACTGAAGTTTTTTAATTTTTTTCAAAGGCGTTTTGAATAAAACCAAAAATATCCTGTAAAATTTAATGGATTTTCTTTTCTAAGAACTTACCTAAAATTTTAAGTGAAATAAATTTTATTAAAAACAAATTTTACCTAAAATTTTTAATAAAACAAATTTTTATTTACAACAAGTTTTATATACAAAGTATTTTGTAAACAAATTTTACCTAAAATTTTAAGTGAAATAAATTTTCCAAAACAAAAACTTATTGTAAAAATGAGTTTAACAAAAATTTTTAGTAAAACAAATTTTGACTGAAATTTTTAGCAAAACAAATTTTATGTAAAACATAAAAACTATTAAAAACTCTACCAATATTTAAAAAAATAAAACTGACTCAAAAATTTTACCTAAAATTTTAGGTAACGCAAATTTTACCGAAAATTTTATGTAAAATTAATGTTACCTAAACTTTTAGGTAAAACAAATTTTATCTAAATTTTTTAGGAAATACTGATTTCAACCAAAAAATTTTAGTTTTCAAAGTCCTTCGGGGGTTTACATTACTTTTTTTTTTTTTTGACAAAAATCAAAAGAAACTTCAAAATGACTTCCACCGATAATATATAGTCCTCAAATGGTTAAAATTACGCATGCCAAATATTCTAATTAAAACTTCCATAATAGATTTAAAATTTCCGATTAAACCATTTGACACTTGAAATTCTAGATTATCTTTGACGTACTATTGTCTAAGGTTGTTTATAGCACGAATCTCAATTGATCAATCCTCTTTTAGGTTGTTTTTTTCAAAGACATTTCAAAAGTCGTTAGATAAGATTATTACCACACAAGAAGAGTGCAAATCATAAAATTAGTTAGTCTAAAAGAAACAAATTTTGCTATAAAAGCTCGTGTAAGCCGGTAACTGAATAGCTATCAAAATTGTATTGTTTTGGTGCACACACATAAAAGTTAAAAAAATGAAATTCTTAATTGTTTTCGTGGCCTTGTTTGCCTGCATTGCCGCCTATGAAGTCGAATTAGTGACTGAGGATCAATGGACCGACTTTTTGCAAGATGAGAGTAAGTAAAACTTAAATATTTTTGAAAAAAAAATACAATTTTTTAATCAAATGGGTAAAAATGTACGGAAGTTTTAAAAATAAAGTAATTTTAAACAAAATATGTTGAAATTTACTTTTTTTTTTAATTTTCGTTAAAAAAAATGAATACATTTCTAAATTTGTACCTTATTTTCTTAAAATTTTTAATTTTTTTATTTAAAGTTTTAAACAAAAATTTAATTAATTGTTGCTAAATTTATTTAATTAGCCATTGAACCCGAAACTAAGGGTTTAATTTTGAACAGCCAAGCTAAAAAAGCCATTAAGGGTATGTTGGAACAAATGCCCTGCGGCTTCCCTGAAATGGGTATTCCCCCATTGGCTCCCTATACCAATGCCGATTTACAAGTCCATGTTGCCAGATCTGTTGTTGAGTAAGTTTTACATTTTTTTTCGTAAATTTTACCAAATTTCTAAATTTCTTTCCTTTCATTTCTAGTTCCCTCATCCAAATGATTCGTTTCCGTTTTGATGGTTTGGATCAAATGCAAATCAAGAAATTGAAGGTCTCTTACACTTTCTCCAAGAAAGTCAAGTTCCATTTCAAATTCGCTGAATTGAAGGCTCAAGCTTCCCTTTTGAACACTGACACTTTAATCGATATGTTGAAAGAATTAGGTTTGTCTGTCCGTTATGAAGGTACCGGTCCCATGGAATTCGCTTTGCAAGATTTGTCCATCCAAGGTTCTTTCAAGTACAAGATGCCTTTCATTTTCGGTTCCATTAAGATCTACAACTTTGATTGTGTCGTTGGTTTGGGTGGTGTTCGCTCCAACATTGGCGGTATCTTGGGTAATGGCAGAATCAATGAATTGATCAATGACGAAATTGAATACATTATTCCTGCCTTCATCAATGGTAATCAAAAACAAATTAGCGCTAAAATTGAAGAAATTTTCGTTCCCAATGTCAATGCTATGTTGAAGGGTAACAAAATCTGGAGTTTATTGGGTATGATTGGTGGTGGTTCCAGCACCAAATGCAATCCCACTCCTGCCCCTTGGTTGGCTGAGATGTAAAAATAGAATTTTGTTAAAAAATTTCCAAATGTTACGATATTAAATAAAATGAAAACTATTTAAAACAAAAAAATATTTATTGAGTTTATTATTTGAAAAATAAATTTTTGAGACACTGAGATTCTTCACTCAATACTCTCTTTGCTAATGAGAATTTATGAGACGATAGGAGAGCAAAGTTTAAGAGATAGATCGTAAAATGTTATCAAAAATTGTTGAGAGCTTACACCAGTGTTGTCAGGTTTTTAGGGGTTTTCCCCCCAGAAAAACCCCTAAATCGACTTTGAATTACCATAAATTTTGAAATAATCGTCGGATAGTTTAGATTTTGGTCAATTTAGCTTTTTTAGCATTTTTTCTATTAGACTTATCCATTAAACAAGGTAAACGTGTAATAGATTTACTTTATTAAACGTTTAATGTATTGACATTCGTAAAAATAGAATGTACAAAATTGTCTTCAGACTTTTTTAAGATTTTTGGCTACAGAAACATTAATTCGAAAAAATAATACAATCTGAGGTAATACTCTTATAAAGAAAATGTTGGAGAACCCAAAAATTTCAATTTTGGAAAAATTCGATCATTATGTAAAAAGTTATGATAAGTCAAAGTCGATTTAGGGGTTTTTCTGAGGGGAAAACCCCTAAAAACCTGACAACACTGGCTTACACTAAAAAACAACCTTGTCAAATTACTAGGACAAGTCTCGTAATCCCATTTTACCAATATTTGACAGTTTTCCTTGTTTTTTAACAAATAATTTTCGATCGAGATTTACATTTTTTTTTGTAAATTTGCAGTTTTTCTTGCATTTTTACAAAAATCTAGTAAATTTATGAGAGTTCCTTGTAAGTTTTATTTCGACAAAAATTTGTAAATTTAAAAATTTATTGGTAAAAATTTTGTAAAATCACAAAAAAGATCGTAATTTTTACTAGAAATTCTCGTAAAATAGGAGGTAGCAAAAAATAGAGAAAAGTCACGAAACTTTCTTGTAAGTTTTATCGCGTCAAAAAAATTGTAAATTTACAACTTTATTGGTAAACAAGTAGAAAAGTTAAATTCGACTTGGCCGAATCAACAAATGCCCTCCACAATGCCCTTTTTAAGTGATAGTAAATTTTCTAACGTGAAAAAATAACATTTTTGATTATTTTGTTTTGTGTAAAACAACAACAACTATTTTTATACCCTACACCACACTGTGGTTCAGGGTATAATGAGTTTGTGCTGATGTTTGTAACTACCCGAAATATTGGTCCTAGACCCACCTTTAAGCATACCGATCGACTCAGAATCACTTTTTGAGTCGATTTAGCGATGTCCGTCCGTCCGTCTGTCCATGTAAACGGTGTAAACACGATACAGGTCGCAATTTTTATTCAATTGACTTGAAATTTGAAACTTAAGCTTTTCTTAGCCCAAGGACGAAGCCTATTGAAATTGGAAAAAATCGGTCCATATTTAGACCTAGCTCCCATACAAAGGTCCTATTTAGTTTTGACTCAAATGACTCTAATAACCGTATTATAATAGGTATATTTTTGGCATGTAAACGTGTTTTGTCGTCACAAATCAACATTCCGAATTTTAAAGAAATCGGACCAGTTCTTCTTGTAGCCCCCATACAAACCACCTTTCCGATTTTCACATAAATCTCTCAAATTTCATGAAAATAGAAAATATTTAATTAAAATTTTGTTTGTGTATTTTAAACGCGTACTTAAATAACTTTATATAATCTAATAGTCATCGGATCAGTTTTGGACTTAGGCCCCTTTTGAAAATTTCGCCCGATATTCAGTTGAAGCGGTTTATTGTCAACAAATAGAAGCCCATTTCACTCAAATTTGATTTGTGAGTGTTTTTTACACTTATTAAAGATTTGACAAAATATATATCTAATCGGTCCATATGACCCATTTTCCGGGCCAATTTTCGAAAAACTCTGGTGTAGGGTATTTTATGGTCGGTATTGACCGACTATAATTTTCTTAATTGTTTTTAGTAATTTAAAAAAAAAAAAAATTACTAAAATTTTTTTTGAGTGTAAAATTTTTTTCGAGTGTATTTTTTTTTTTAGTGTAAAAATATTTTCGAATGACAAAAATACGTTGTAAAATATTTTTGTGACTTACCAATGTTTTTAAAACATGTTTAACGGGTTTTCAACACGTGAATTTAAGGTGAAGCGAATCTGAAATTTACGGTTTTGCTAATAACTTTTGAACCACAGGGGAACGACAAATATATATGTCAGGCTTCAGCTTCCTGAGAATTTCCTTTAGAAAGTTATCGTGTTTTTATCTTGTAAATTCACGAAAAACCCTTGCTGAAATTCAGTCTTTTGCTCATAACTTTTGAACCACTGCACAGTGCCACATTTGGCCAATCTAGGACGACAAAAATCCAATTTTATTTATATTGACTGGAAATTCGGTATACATGTTTGTTTCGACTTCAAAAACAACATTATGAAAAATATGGGAGGCTAGTTAACGGCCACGCCCACTTTTTAATAAAAATTTAATTTTGGTTGTAATTTCTTTAAACTTGGTATATATACTCTCAAGGGCTGTAGAAATAATATCACAATAAAAGGGGGCGGTCGGACAACTGCCACGCCCACTTTCTAAAAATATGTTTAAAAAATATGTTAAAACAAGGTTTACATATCGCCCCACTGTAGTCGGCGTCGCAGACGGTCGCAAAAGTTAGCCGTTGAAATAAGTCCTTTGGATATTCGTCAATATGTCTGAAAAAGTCCGGCGACCAATAGAGACCAAACACAAAAGTTCTATTCCATCAAAAAAAATAAATATATAATTTTCTTTTCAAAAATTTTTATTATGTTAAAAATTTAATAAAAAATAGAAAAAATTGTTTAAAAAAATAAGAAAAGATATGACTTAAAGCCTTTAAATATCCTTTAAAATTACCAAAATAGAATGTATAAATATCTTTTTTTGTTAAAAAGTTACAACAGTTTAAAATCGACTTAATTAATGCGAAATAATGAACAAAACTTTCTGGATTTTACAAGATGCAACTTTATGCACCCACATCTTTATAACGAACAGAATTATCGTTCTTATATGAGTATTTTCGTGCTATTAGGAATGTTTTATAATACATACAAACAAATCATAAAAATCGGGGAACTTTTTTTTTTTTGATTTTTGTCGTGCTAGATTGGCCAAATGTGGCACTGTGCACTGCACCGATTTCGCTGGATTGCAATACCAACCTGACCAGGTAAATGCCCAACATATATGCCAAACTTCAGGAGCCTCCGTAAAGTCTTTCAAAAGTTAGCGTGTTTTCAACAGACAGACAGACGGACGAACATCGCTAGATCGACTTAGAATCGAACGAGGATATACATTATGGGGTCTTAGACCAATATCTCGAGGTGTTACAAACGGAATGACAAACTTATATATACCCTCTATCACTAAAGTGTAGGGTATAATAATTTTTCTGTTTAAAAGTCAGCAACTGTGAACCAAAATCGCGGTTTGGAATTTTTTAAATATTTTTCCAATAAAATACGCAAAATTTTAGAATTTTTGAGCCGAAGTTGGTAAAAAAAATCGGACATGAATTTTGTTCGAAATACGTAATTTTTACCAACTTTGACCGCTGGTTGCCGACTGAAGATGATCTTGCAAAATTTTTTTCATAAATTTTCCCACAATTAGCTTTAACGTGACCATCGTTTGGCAGGTAAAATTCGAAAATTTAAATTTGACTGGACGCCCTAATAGGTGTGAATTAAACGATTTTCGATGTTTTGTATAAAAAAGGAGTGCATACTTTTAGGATTAAAGGAAAAATTTATATTACGTATAACACTGTGCGACAAATTTACAGTTTTGGCTGTACACATGAACCGGACCAAAAAATTCTGAGAGTATGGCCGAAAATAAAATGCCTGTGTCTCTCAGTTTTTCTACACAAAAAAAAAAAAACTTTGTCAAATTACTGGGAAAAGTCTCGTAATCCCATTTTAGCAATATTTGACAGTTTTCCTTGTTTTTTAACAAATCGAAATTTACATTTTTTTTTGTAATTTTACAATTTTTTTTGTAATTTTACAAATTTCCAAGATAATTTTACAAAAAAAAATCTAGTTAATTCACGAGAATTCCTTGTAATTGTAATTGCGTCAAAAAACTGTAAATTTACAATTTTATTGGTAAAAAGCTTGTAAAATTACAAAATTATTGGTAAAAAGCTTGTAAAATTACTAACAAGGGAAGTCTCCCTGGTGTCACCCGCTGATCTTTATGGAATTGGTTTTATTTTGTAGAGTAGGAAAAATAATGGGACACTTATTTTTGTTTAACCGCCCAAATTCATATTTGGGGGGTGAAAATGAGGGGGGAAGAAACGGTAATTTTCAGTTTTTTGCGTTTATCTCCAATACTATGCTAATAAAACAAGTCGTGTAACATATCAAATGAAAGGTCTTTGGAAAACCTATCTTCGTGTGCAAAGAACGTTTCCAAACATTTGCAACTTTTCGTCATATTGAGTGTAATGCCAAATTTTTAGGACATTTTTGTTAATAAGTCGAAAAATATTTACTTTTTCGGCATCAAGAGATAGGTATTTTGAATACCTATAATCTGGTACCAAATATGCCTATATTTATTTTGAGTAAATAGGCGTAAATCGTAAAAAACTGAAAAAGATCAACTTCCCCCCATACAAATCGACCTCCCCTAAAAATGAGTTTGGGCCGCTAAAAAAATGTCGAATTAATTTTCGTTCTGAACAACATATCCAAATTTTATGAAGATCGGAGGGTGACAGCAGGAAGACTTCCGTTGAAAGAGTAAGTTTTTCTTGTAGTTTTACAAGGTTTTTTTTTTAACGTGGGTCAATTCGCGTTTTTGCGAAAAATGCAAAAAAAAATATTTCACTATAGAAACACAACTTTTTTTATTGGCGGTTTTCGCGAAAATGTGAATTGATATAGAAAAACTGGCAGACAGGTGTATTTTATTTTCGGCACTTCTTTTAGAGTTTGTCGGTCTAGCCCAAGTGTACAAAAGCGTGTCGGACAGTGTAATATTCGACATTTTTAGAAATGTTTACAAAAATTTTCATAATCATTCGACTAACAAGGAAGGTTTTTCACAGGGCACCTACGGATTCTCCTGAAACTTTAATATGAGAATGAGGGGGAAAATATAAGAGTTACCTGTTTTTTTTTTAGCTGCCCAATCTCAAATTTAAAAAAAAGGTTGCCACCTTATGAAAAAATAAGGTCTTTCGGGAAAATCCGTATAAAAGCCGAACTAGCAGGAGTTTTGCCAAACGAAAAACAACGGGTCAGCTTAATTTTATAAAGATTATTATATATAATTTTGGCGGTCGTACGTATATACATCTCCATATAAACTACCCCAACGTTTTTACATTTTTGACTTTAAGGACTTAACGAAGCCAAATTCGGACACGACCTATACACCATTAGATAGGCCTTAAAAAACCTTTCGATCCGTATAAAATGTTTATATAGTTTCTTTTAAAGAAATGTGAAATATCCTCACAAAACAAAAAAAAATCCCGTTTTTCCCCCTCCCCTTTGACCCGCTAAATGTGAGATTGGGTAGCTAAGAAAAAAACAGGTTACTCTTATTTTCCTTCCCTCTTTCCCATATACAAGTTTCAGTAGAATCGGTGGGTGCCCTGTGAAATCCCCTCCTTGTTAGTCATTTTATACTAAAACAAGTGAGGGTGTTAAATTCGGCTGAGCCGAATCTTTTATACCCTCCAACATGTATAAAAATAAAAAATAAAAATTTTGACAGGGGCGTTTTTTAGGGGAGGGAGCAAGGTGGGGGAGGGTCGCTGAGCTGGGGGGACTCCTTGGTCCTCCCGGTATATGTTTAAAAGTTAATTTTTGTCTGCTTTGTGAACTAAAGTATTATAGTTTTATAATTATTTAAACTATTTTTTTATCCACGCCCTTATAAAAGGGGCGGGCAAAAAAATGCAACATTTTTTAATACCCTGGGTCCAAGCGCAGGACTATAAACTTCTGCGAACATAAAAATGTTTCATTTGTTTCACAAATATACAAAGAAACGTCTAAAAAATTGGCATTTTTAAGAGGTTGGTTTAGTTCCTCAAGGGGGAACTTTTTTCCCCCTTGTCCGATTTGGCCTATTTCCGAACTTAAACTTCCTAGGGCCATAAGACATATTTATGCCAAACATGAGGGGTCTAGCTCTTTTATTTTGGACTGCATCGTGTTAACTACAGACGGACGGACATCGCTAGAATGTCTTAGAATCGATCACTGATCAATAATAAATATACTTTATGGGGTCCCCGACCGATATTTCGATGCGTTACACACGGAATGACAAAGTGAGTATGCCCCCATACTGTAGTTGGAGGGTATGAAAAAACTTATATTTGGTTACAATTGGAAATTAAAAATTGGCGCCCAACCTGGGGCCAAGTCAAAAGACTTGTACCTTTGAGTTTCAAAAGAATAATTCAATTGAAATTTGTTTTTCTACTGTTTTTATTTGTTCTGTGAAAAATTTGAGTGATGAAAAATTCACACCAGCTGCTTGAAAAGAAGATTAAGGGAAAGTTATTATTTTTTTGGAAAAAATAGCGTTAGTTCTTAAAGATTTTTAAAATTATCTTTTTTTTGTTTTCTGGTAATGATTTGACATAATTTTTTTGATTAATGGAAACTTATATTGGAAACTAAAAAATTGGCGCCCAACATGGTGCCCATTCAAAAACTTGTGATTTTGAATTTCAAAAGAATAATTCAATTTAAATTTGTTTTTCTACTGTTTTTATTTATTCTGTGGAAAATTTTGGTGATAAAAAAATGCACACCAGCTGCTTGAAAAGAAGATTAAAGGAAAATGATAAATTTTTTGGAAAAAATAGCGTTAGTTCTTAAAATTATCTTTTTTTATTTTCTGGTAATGCAAATATATCAAGTTTAACTTTTTTAAATGATTTGACATAATTTTTTTGATTAATGGAAACTTATATTGGAAACTAAAAAATTGGCGCCCAACATGGGGCCAAGTCAAAAGACTTGTGTCTTTAAGTTTCAAAAGAATAATTTAATTGAAATAATTCAATTGAAATTTGTTTTTCTACTGTTTTTATTTATTCTGTGGAAAATGTTGGTGATAAAAAATTCACACCAGCTGCTTGAAAAGAAGATCAAGGGAAAATTATAAATTTTTTAGAAAAATATAGCGTTAGTTTTTAAGGATTTTTAAAATTATCTTTTTTTGTTTTGTTGGTAATGAAAATATATCAAGTTTAACTTTTTTAAATGATTAGACATAATTTTTTTGATTAATGGAAACTTATATTGGAAATTAAAAATTGGCGCCCAACATGGGGCCCAATCAAAAATTTGTGATTTTGAGTTTCAAAAGAATAATTCAATTGAAATTTGTTTTTCTGATATTTTCATTTGTTCTGTGGAAAATTTTGGTGATAAAAAAATTTACACCAGCTGCTTAAAAAGAAGACTAAGGGAAAATTATAATTTTTTTTTGGAAAAAAATAGCGTTAGTTTTTAAGGATCTTTAAAATTATCTTTTTTTGTTTTCTGGTAATGAAAATATATCAAGTTTAACTTTTTTAAATGATTTGACATAATTTTTTTGATAAATGGAAACTAATATTGGAAATTAAAAATTGGCGCCCAACATGGGGCCCAATCAAAAATTTGTGATTTTGAGTTTCAAAAGAATAATTCAATTGAAATTTGTTTTTCTGATGTTTTTATTTGTTCTTTGAAAAATTTTCGTGGTTAAATTCACACCAGCTGCTTAAAAAGAAGACTAAGGGAAAATTATAAGTTTTTTTTTGGAAAGGATTTTTTAAATTATCTTTTTTTTTGTTCATGGTAATGAAAATATATTAATGGAATTATTGACAGTTTTTTTCAAAACTTTTGTGCTAACACCCAAAAAAGTGCTTGATCTAGCACTAAAATTTGCTAAAATGACATCACTGATATCAAGAGAAAGAGACTATTTTAGAGAGTGAAATAGGTATATAGTTAACTCTCTTAATTTGTTTCAACTCTGTTAGCAAATGACGAAAATTCTGAAAAACTACCCCCTTTTCTGAACAATCAAATAAAAGAAAATTATTTCTTAAAATTCGTTTTATTATTTAAAATTTTCCAACATTTCTTTATTTATAAAAAAAAAAGTTAAAAAACCTTTAATCATAGTATGTCTCCTTCAAATGCTTATTGAGGGGGAATGCAAGCTTCCTTTTCGGTATCATCACCACCACCACCAATGCTGCCAACCAAATCGGTCAATTTGAATTCATCCAAAACACTGTTAACAGCGGGCAAAGCAATGCTTTCAATAGTATCAGCGATCATATCTTCATTTTCGTTAACAGCAATTTCAATAGCTTCAGCCAAAATATCGTTCATTCTGTGGTTGATAGCACCTTCACCCAAGATACCTTCAATTTCGGAATCAACCTCACCAATGTGGGTGCGGACATCCAAGGATTTCAAAGTCAATTTACCGGACAAGATACCCAAGTTGTATTTCAAAGTACCCCAGATTTGCATATCCTTAATGGCGAATTTAGCGGGACCAGCACCGATCATGTTGATGGTGAAACCAGCCTTTTTCAACATAACAGCGAAATCGTAAGTGGTATCAACATTGATGTTTCTGAAGATGAAACGATAAGTGACACGGCTAAGGATAGCATTGACTTTCATTTCGGCGACATCGAAATCGTTCAAGCCATTGAGGATGAAGTTATCAACGGAACCGGTAAGACGGAGAGCGGGGTAATCAATGTTGATAGCTTGGTGGTTGATTTTCAAGGGAGCCAATGGGGGAATGCCCAAACCGGGGAAACCGCAAGGCATTTGGTCGCGAACACCTTCAATAACATCGACAATGGTGCTGGAGATGGAACGATCAGCTGAAAGGAATAGAAATAAAAAATAGTAAATTTGTTAATGCGATATAATTTTAGTCTCTAGAGATTTAAAAAATAAAAACGCTAAGTTGGCCTTATTGAAGTGCACATAAAAAGGTTTATCTCTAACCACTTAAAACGAGATTTTTTAGAGAAATTTCAACAACAATTTTTTGTAAAAACAAAAATTTTTGCTAAATTTGTTATAAGAATATTGAAAAATTTTTAATAAAAGAACATTTTAACAAAGAATATATTTAAAATAAATTAGCTAAAATCTTTAGCAAAACAAAATTTTACTAAAATTGTCCGCTTTTATTAAAATATTTAGTAAAAATTTTGTTTTAAGTGTTGTTACAAAAAATTTGAAAAATATTTTGCCAAAATTTGTAAGTTTTTTTTTTAATTTTTTTGTAAACCTAATTTTAACTAAAATTTTAGTAAAACTAATTTTAAATGAAATTTTAGTAAAACTAATTTTAACAAACATTTTAGTAAAATTAATTTTTACTAAAATTTTACTAAAACTAATTTTAACTAAAATTTTAGTAAAACTAATTTTAACTAAAATTTTAGTAAAACTAATTTTAACTAAAATTTTAGTAAAACTAATTTTAACTAAAATTTTAGTAAAACTAATTTTAACTAAAATTTTAGTAAAACTAATTTTAACTAAAAATTTAGTAAAACTAATTTTAACTAAAATTTTAGTAAAACTAATTTTAACTAAAATTTTAGTACAACTAATTTTAACTAAAATTTTAGTAAAACTAAATTTAAATAAAATTTTAGTAAAACTAATTTTAACTAAAATTTTATGTAAATCAAATTTTAATTATAATTTTATTTTTTTTACTAAAATTTTAGTAAAACTAATTTTAACTAAAATTTTACGTAAAACTAATTTTAACTTAAATTTTAGTAAAACTAATTTTAAATAAAATTTTAGTAAAACTAATTTTAACTAAAATTTTATGTAAACCAAATTTTAATTATAATTTTATTTTTTTTACTAAAATTTTAGTAAAACTAATTTTAACTAAAATTTTACGTAAAACTAATTTTAACTTAAATTTTAGTAAAACTAATTTTAACTAAGATTTTATGTAAACCAAATTTTAGTTATAATTTTATTTTTATTTTTAATTTTTAGTTAAAATAATTTTTATGCAATTTTTTATTAAAATAATTTTAACTAAAATTTTTGTAAATTATTTTACAAAAATTATTTTAACTAAAGTTCTTAGTGAAACCAATTTTAACTAACATTCTCTGTAAAACTGATTTAAACTAAAATGAACAATAGCCAACTTAAGCGTTAAGTAAATCAAATTTTAACTAAAATTTTTAGTAAAACTAATTTTAAATTGTTTTTGAAATGTTAACTAAAATATTTAGTAAAACAAATTTTGACAAACATTTTTAGAAATTTAGCTAAAAATTTAAGTTAATCAAATTTTAACTTAAACTAATTTTTACCAAATTTTTTAGTAAAACAAGTTATGAATATAATGTTTTGTAAAACAAACTAAAATTAGCCAACATTTTTAGTGAAACAAAATTTATCTAAATTTTTTTTTTTTGTAAAGCTACTTTTAACTAAAATTTTTAGTGAAACAAAATTTAATAAACTTTTAAGCCTAACAAATTTAAATGAAATTTTAATTAACATTTATAGTATTTTGACTAAAATTTATAGTTTAAATTAATTTTAACTAGTATTTTTTGTAAAACTAATTTTAACTAAAATTTTTAGTAAAACTAATTTTTACAGAAACTTTTAATAAAATAAAATTCAACTAAAATTTTAAGTAAATCAAATTGAAACTAAAATTTTTAATAAAACAGTTTTTTATTTATTTAACTTAAAATTGTACTACAAACTAATTTTAACCAAAGTTTTTAGTAAATCAAATTTACCTCAAATTTTTACTGCAACAAATTTTATCAAACAAATTTTAGTAAAATAAATGTAAACTGAAATTTTTAGTTAAATAAATTTAGTTAAACTTATTCTAATTAAAATTTTGAGTAAAACTAATTTTACCTAAAATTTTAAGTAAAACACATTTTACCTAATATTTTAAGTAAAACATATTTTACCTAAAATTTTAAGATTTTTTTTGTAAAACACATTTTAACTAAAATTTTAAGAATTTTTTTGTAAAACACATTTTAACTAAAATTTTAAGTAAAATCAATTTAAAAAAATTTCAACTAATTGTAAGTAAAACTAATTTTACCTAAAATTTTAAGTAAAACACATTTTACCCAATAATTTAAGTAAAACAAATTTTTCCTAAAATTTTAAGGAAAATAAAATTTTAGCTAAAATTTTAGGTAAAACAAATTTTACCTCAAATTTTAAGTAAAATAATTGTACCTAAAACTTTAAGTAAAATAAAATTGTACCGGCAATTTTAAGTAATACTAATTTTACCTAAAATTGTAAGTAAAACAAATTTTACCTAAAATTCTATGTAAACCAAATTTCACCTAAAATTTTTAGAAATACTGATTTCAACAAAAACAAAAAATTATTAAAAATAATTTTAACTAAAACTCTTTGAAAATCAAATTTTAAGTAAAACAAAATTTATTTTAAATTTGTGATAGTTTCTTCAGAAATTTTAAAATTTAAAATTTCAACCATTTGTTTTAGTAAAACACATTTTAACTAAAAAATTAGGTAAAACCAATTTAAACAAATTTCAACAAATTATACCAAAAACTTTTAGTAAAACAAAATTTAAACTAAAATTTTAAGTAAAACAAATTTTATCTCAAATTTTAACTAAAATAAAATTTTACCGAAAATTTTAAGTAATACTAATTTTACCTAAAATTTTAAGTAAAACAAATTTTACCTAAACTTCTTTGTAAAACAAATTTCACCTGACATTTTTAGAAATACTAATTTCAACAAAAAAATTTAGTAAAAATTATTTTGACTAAAACTCTTAGAAAATCAAAATTTTGTATGTTGAATTAAAACAAAATTTATCGATTTTAAGATAATTTTTTACAGAAATTTTAAAATTAAAATTTTTTTTTGTAAACCACATTTTAACTAAATTTTATGTAAAACAAATTAAAATTCCTATTTTAAGTAAAACAAATTTGACATAAAAATTTTTGGTATAACAAATTTTATCTAAAATTTTTAGTAAAATAATTTGTAACAAGAATTTTTTGCAAAATAAATTTTACCTAAAACTTTTAGTAAATTAAATTTTACCCAAAATTTTTTAGTAAAATAAATTTTGACTAAAATTGAGGTAAAACAAATTTTAACTAATATTTTTAGTGAAAAAATTTTTAACTAAAATTTTTAGTAAAATAAATTTTAAATTGTAACCATTTGTTTTTGTAAAACACATTTTAACTAAAATTTTTGGTAAAACCAATTTAAACAAATTTCAAGAAATTATACCGAAAACTTTTAGTAAAACAGGTTTTACCTAAAATGTTTAATGAAACAAATTTCACGAAAAAGTTTAGTAAAACAAAATTTAACTTATGTTTAATAAAACAAATTTTATCTAAAATTTTGAGTAAAACAAATTTTACTTAAAATTTTAAGTAAAACTAATTTTACCTAAAATTTTAAGTAAAACTAATTTTACCTAAAATTTTTATAAATACTAATTTCAACCAAAAAATTTAGTAAAAATAATTTTAACTAAAACTTTTAGAAACTCAAATCTTAGTCAGTTGTAGTAAAACAAAATTTATCTATTTAAGATCATTTGTTACAGAAATTTTAAAATTTTTTTATAAAACACATTTTAACTAAATTTTTAGTAAAACCAATTTTAAGTAAAATAAATTTTACATAAAAATTTTTAGTATAACAAATTCAACCTAAAATTTTTAGTGAAATAAGTTTTAACTAAAATTATTTCAATTTTAACTAAAGTTTTTAGTAAAATAAATTTTACTTAAAATTTTAATTAAAATAAATTTTACCTAAAATTTTTAGTAAAATAAATTTTACCAAAAATTTTTAGTAAAATAAATTGATCCTAAAATTTTTGGCAAGACAAATTTTAACTAAAATTTTTGGCAAAACAAATTTTAACTAAAATTTTTAGTAAAATAAATTTTACCTTAATTTTTAGTAAAATAAATTTTACCTAAAATTTTTGGTAAAACAAATTTTTAGTAAAACAAATTTTAATTAAAATTTTTAGTACAAGAAATTTTCACTAAAATTTTTAGTACAACAAAATTTCACTAAAATTTTTAGTACAACTAAAATATAAGAAATGTCCGATTAGAGTATTATTCTAGCTCGATGCCCAAAAATATTTCAATTATAACTGTCTCTAAAGTGTTTCTCCCAAAATTTTACCTAAAATTTTTGGTAAAACAAATTTTAACCAAAATGTTTAGTAAAATAAATTTTACCTAAAATTTTGGGTAAAACAAATTTTAACCAAAATTTTTAGTAAAACAAATTTTAACTAAAATTTTTAGTACAATAAATTTTCACTAAAATTTTTAGTACAACAAATTTCACTAAAATTTTTAGTACAACTAAAATATAAGAAATGTCCGATTAGAGTATTATTCTAGCTCGAGGCCCAAAAATATTTCAATTATAAATGTCTCTAAAGTTTTTCTCCCAAAATTTTACCTAAAATTTTTTAACCAAAATTTATAGTAAAATAAATTTTCACTAAAATTTTTAGTACAACAAATTTTCACTAAAATTTTTAGTACAACAAATTTTAACCAAAATTTTTAGTACAACAAATTTCCACTAAAATTTTTAGTACAAAAAATTTTCACTAAAATTTTTAGTACAACAAGTTTTCACTAAAATTTTTAGTACCCAAATTTTAACTAAAATATAAGAAATGTTAGATTATTATTCTAGCTCGAGGCCCAAAAATATATCTATTTAGATATGTCTAAAAACTGTTTCTCCCAAAATGTTTACACAAAAAATCTCACTTAAATCTTTTAAAACTCACCAAGAGGATCGATCATCTGTCCAGCGGAAGCGAAGGCAACTAAGGCCAATAAAGCAATAGCGGTTTTCATCTTGTTAAATTTTATGTTTTGTATGAACTGCTCGTCAAACTTACAGTTAGTATACTACTTTTAGCCTAATATTGTTATGAGCTTTTATAGAATGCTTTTTGCAAAATCTATAATAATACCAAAAATGATAAGCTAGATTATTTTGACGACTGCAGGCTATCCGAAATTTTCTATTGTTTTGCTAAAAATACTTAACCCCTTGTTAATGTTGTCTTATCTAGTCGAGGGGTTTTTATTTTAATTTTTATACTTGTTTTTGTATGATTTAAAATAATTGATATAGATTTTTTTTGTATTTTAATTGTTTTATATATTTACGATTTTGTTATAAATCATATTTAGCTACTTGAATTAATAAATTTGTATGTGATTAATTTATTAAAGGGGGTCTTAACCCCCTTTAATTTGCCAAAAATAAATTGATTTTCACTTCTTAAATTTACTATGTAAAATAAATTTCTATAGAATTTAAGTAGAAAAATAGATAATCATTGACGTATTTTTTTTAATTTAAAATATTTTTAGTTTATTTATGATTAAAATTTGCATTTTGTAAGTTTTTTGAGTTTAGAAAGACTTTTAAAGGACCCTATAGTAATTTTAGTTTATTTGTCTAATCTATTTTAAGAAATTATGATTCATTAAGCCTTATCTGATTTGAATTAGAAAATTTATTATAAAGGCTGGCGGAGCAGCTGATGAATACTTTGATAATTGTCTTTCGAAACAGGTGTTCAAATCTTATCGGTTAATAGTTTTTGTAATTTTTCAATGTTAAATAGAAACATAAATTACAAAAAAAAAATATAAATTTTTAAATTTGAACACCGAAAATAAATTTGCTAAATGACAACTGAAATTTAGTTAATGCATCAACAATTCGGTAGAAATTTAGTTGGATTTTAATTTGTTTGTTTCTATCTACTTGGACTGCCTTAGATGTCTTCCGCTACCGCAGCACAGATAAAAACAAGTCTTATTTTTAGGTAAAATTTGTTTTAGTTAAAATCTGTTTTACTAAAAATTTAAGTTAACATTTGTTTTACTAAAAATGTTAGTTAAAATTTGGTTTATTAAAAATTTTAACTTTAAACTTTGTTTTACTAAAAATGTTTGTAAAATTTTTTTATTTACTAAAAATTTATAACATTTTTTTTTAATTTTTTGGAATTTTAGTTAAAATTTATTGTACTAAAAATTTTATAACAAAAAAATAGTTTTACTAAAAGAATTAGTTAAAATTTGTTTTACTAAAAATTTTAGTTAAAATTTCGTTTACTAAAATTTTTAGGTTAAATTTGTAATACTTAAAAAGTTTTTTATAAAACTTGTTAAAATGTAAGTTTAAATTGGTTTTACCTAAAATTTTAGTTAAAATGTGTTTTACAAAAATAATTGGTTAATATTAATTTTTTTAAATTTAAGTGAAATAGTCTGAAGGTTAATAAATGTTGTTAAAAATTTACTGAAATTTGATTTTGTAAAAGTTTTAGTTTAAATTATTTTAAAATTTTAGCTAAAATTATAATTTTATAATTATTTTTAATTGAAATCTAATATAAGCTTTGTTTTACTAAAAATTTTAGTTAAAAGTTATTTTACTTAAAAGTGTAGTTAAAATTTATTTAACTAAAAAAATAATAAAAGCTTTGTTTTACTAAAAATTTTAGTTAACATTTTTTTACTAAAAATGTTAGTTTAAATTTATTTTACTAAAAATTTTAGATAAAATTTGTAATATACATTAATTTTTTTTTTATAAAATTTATTTTTATTAAAAAATTACTTTAAATTGGTTTTACTTACAATTTTAGTTAAAATGTATTTTACAAAAATAGTTGTTCAAAATAATTTTGTTTTAAATTTTTGTAAAAGTTATTTTAAATAAGATAAATTTTGTTTAACTAAAAATTTCCTAAAATTTGATTTTCTAAAAATTTTGTTGAAATTAGTGTTTCTAAAAATTTTAGGTAAAATTTGTTAAAATTGGTTTTAGGTAAAATTTGTTAAAATTGGTTTTAGTTTAAATTTTAGCTAAAATTACTTTTACTGAAAATTTAAGATAAGCTTTGCTTTACTAAAAGTTGTAGGTAAAATTTGTAATACTTAAATTTTTTTTATCAAACTCGTTTTACTTAAGATTCGACTTTTTTTTCTTAAAATTTTTGTTAAAATTTATTTTACAAAAAAATTAATTTTGTTTTAAGTAATAATTTACTGAAATTAAATTTTCTAAAAGTTTTAGTTAAAATTATTTTTACTAAAATTTGTTTTTTGTTGAAATTAGTGTTTCTGAAAATTTTAGGTTAAATTTGTTTTACTTAAAACATGAGTTAAAATCCGTTTTCGTTAAAATTTTAACTAAAATTACTTTGTTTTACTTTAAATTGTAGTTTCAATTTATTTTACTAAAAATTTTAGAAAAAAAATAGTTTTGTTTAAAATTTTAGTTAAAATTTATTTTACTAAAAATTTTAGGTAAAATTTGTAATACCTAAAATGTTTTTAATAATACTTGTTTTACTTAAAAAAAAGAGTTTAAAGTGATTTTTCTTAAAATTTTAGTTAAAATGTGTTTTACAAAAAAATTGGTTAAAATTAAAATTTTATTAAATTCCCGAGTAAAAAAGCTTATATATAATTATATATAATTTGATAAAATTATATAAATTTATATAAAATTATATATAATTATATATAAATTTATTTTTATTAAAATGTCGTTATATATAATTATATATAATTATATCTGTTTTATATAATTATATATAATTTAATATACATCTTTTTTGATGCGAGAAATAAAAATAAAATAACGTATATGCAAATTATATATATTTTATACCCTCCAACAATTGTATGGTGGTATACTCACTCCAACGAAAAAATTCTATGTGTTTTTTTTAAATTTTTTGAAAAACAAGAAAACTTCATTATTTTGTCGTTTTGCACGTTCTTTTTTATAGGTGAAATTGCAATGTGTTTTAAACAATATTGCAATTTCTATCATAAAAAATTTATTCCAAAATAGTGGAATAATGGGTTACGTAAAAATATTTTCCCGGACTCTTCAAAACTCCATATAGAGTTTTTTTTCAGGATAGTGACGACATGTAAAAATTTCCGTATATTTTTTACATTTTGTATTACTAATAAGTTGCTAACATTAGGTGTGTTCCAGAACGTTACCGCGGGTGCCCGCGGGTACCCGAACCAGCCCGAAAAGCGTTCCCGTACGCAAAAATTGGGTAAATGAGAGAGTTTTTGAGAGAATAAATTACTTTCTCATTTTACCGAACTTAAGGTAGAAACAGAACAAGCACGGCACGGGGGACGGTTGCCGTTGCCGGAGAATATAGGCCCAAAACAATGACGGGGGACGGCGACGGCAAAAAATTTCATTTGTTTGTTCAGTGGTGCCAACTTTTAATAAAATTTGGGTAATTTTACGGAAAAAAATCGCTTATCACACAGTCAATGTGATTAAGTTGGCACTACTGTACTACTGTTTGTTACACCATTGTGAATGAAAAAATTAAAAATTGTTGTGAAAATGCGGCAACCCTGGAGTGTGAGAGAGAGAGAGAGATTGAGAGAACCCGGAGATAAAATAAAACAAGTTTTAATTTTTTGTCGTGCCGGTCACGGGTTTTAACTGTCAAATCGTATGGAAAAAGTCGTGCCGGGCTTGTTCTGTTCATACCTTTACCCGCACTTTTTTTTCGGGTAAATTGGTAACAGTCAGATGTTAAAAAAACAGCTGATTTTTTTTGTGAAGCTAAATTGGAAATTTAAATAAAATAAAGAACTAACCCAAGGAAATGTGTTTTTTCAATACAAAAAAAGATAATTTGTTATTAAAATAAACTTTTACAATTTCTTTTCTTGTTTAAAGTAATTTTTCTTACGAAAATATTTTAGCGTTATTGGTTTGTTTACATTTTCTATTATTTTGGGCTTGAAATGTGGTTTTTAGCGTTCCCGTACTTTTGTGCATTTTTGTGGTATCGTGAGAGGTTTGATTTTTTGATTTTCTCTCATTTTACCGAACTTTACCCGGAAAGTTCTGGAACACACCTATTATTTGTTTACTATTTCATAAAACTACAATTTTGGTTTTGTCAACTTTAAAAGTTTTTATTTTAAAAGTTTACTTTATTTTATTTGTGAAAATTGTCATTGTCAAAATAAACAACAAAACTGAAATGAAAAAAATAAAATAAAATTTTCATAAAAATAAGATATTGCTTTCGATTCTTTGTGATTAAAATCTATAGAAATGGTTAAATTGTTACCAATAGCCAAACATTTCAAGAGAGGTAATGTTAAAATCTTGAAAAGATGGAAAATTAGTTTGATTTAAAATATTATTCAATTTCAGGTTTGTAAGCATCACAATAAATTTAAATAAAAAAAGGCGCAAGCTTCCCTGTGATGACATTATGGACTATCGATACTATTATGGATTATACAATTTACAAACTATGGATCAATTGTAATGCAACAAGAATTCTGTTCAAACCCGTGAATCTTATACGCCTAAGAAAGTGTTTAAAAAGGTAAGGCAGAATGTTGTCTTTTTTAGTTTATTTTCCTATGCCATAAGTGACAAACCGATTAAAAATTTTGCCTAGACGAAGCTTCAAAGTTATTAATAGTGGTATTCGGAATGTACCACCGATGGTGCTTATAGGCATAATTTTTTCCCCGGGGCGTATTGGTAACACGACGTCAGATCAGAAATAAATTAGTTATGACGTAAGACAAAACGAATGCGAATAAAAAATAACAAATACGAAATTGTTTTTGTTTCCATGTGTTGGCATCTGTTATAACCAGTTTATTTTATGGTCCAGACGCCGTGTAAGGAAGGAAATTTAAAGGCAACAATTATGCCTTCCTTTATAACATACAAGTTATCAGAAGCATTTTCGCAAAGTTAATAACATATCGTTGGCTGACCTTCAAGAAGGTCTATGTGGAGTTTTAAACAATCTCGAAAAGATTTCGTGGTAGTGTATGTATGCAACATAGGACCACAATGGCGTAGGTAACAGCATTTTAAAAAATCTTGCACATAGGCTTTCTTGAAGGCCATCCAACGCTATGGCGTTTTATTATCTGCAAAAAAATACGTACTTTTGTTAAATAAATAAATAAAAAAAAACAAAATTAATTTATGAAATTTTAATTAAAAAATCGAAATCATAGGGGGCATGTATAGGGGGCATTCCTGGGGGGCTTAAATATCTAATTATATAAAATCATATCTTTTTTTATAAAATTATATCAAATTATATAAAAAACTTTTTCGGATATAATTTTATCAAATTATATATAATTTTATAAAATTATATATAATTTGATATAATTTTATATAATTTTATAAAATTTGATCCACCAATTCCTGGATAGAATTATATATAATTTTATAAAATTATATATAATTTGATAAAAGTGGTTTATATCAAATTATATATAATTATATATAAATTTTTTTACTCGGGTTTGTATAAAAGTTATCTTAAATTAGATAAATTTTGTTTAACTAAAAATTTACTGAAATTTGATTTTCTAAAAATTTTATTTAAAACAATTTTTAACAATTTTTTTTGTTGACATTAGTTTTTCTAAAAATTTTAGGTAAAATTTGTTTTACTTAAAAGTTTAAGTAAAATTAGTTTTACATAAAATTTTAGTTAAAATTTGTGTTACTTAAAAATTAAGTAAAATTTGTTTTACATAAAGTTTTAGGTAAATTTTTTTTTACATACAATTTTAGGTAAATTTTTTTTATGCTTAACTTTTGTAAAAAATTTATTTTTTTTAATTAACATTTTTTAACTAAAATTTTAGGTAAAATTTGTTTTACTGAAAATTTTAGGTAAAATTTGTTTTACTCAAAAAGTTCCGTAATTTTTTTTTACTAAAAATTTGAATTAAAATTTGTTTTACTAAAAATTTGTTATACTAAAAATATTAGTTAAATTTGTTTTACTAAAAATTATATGTAAAATTTGTTTAACTTAAAACATGAGTTAAAATTAGTTTAATTTAGAACATTAAATTAAATTACATTTACTTGAAATTTAAGCCAAGCTTTGTTTTACTAAAATGTTTGTAATTTTTTTTATTAAAAAGTAAAAATATGCTAGAAATTTTAAATAAAATTTATTTTACTAAAAATTTTAGTTAAAATTTATTTTACGGAAAATTTTAGTTAAAAAATTATTTTAATAATAACATAATTTAAAATTTGTTTTACTAAAAGTTTTAGTTAAAATTAATTTTACTAAAAATTTTAGGTAAAATTTGAATACTTAAATTTTTTTTATAAAACTTGTTTTACTTATAATATGAGTTTAAATTGGTTTTACCTGAAATTTTAGTTAAAATGTGTTAAAAAAAAATTGGTTAAAATTTTTAAATTTTTGTAAAAATTATCTTAAAATAAAATAAATTTTGTTAAACTAAAAATTAACTAAAATTTAATTTTCTTAAAATTTTAGTTAAAACTATTTTTTAAATTTTTGTTGTTGATATTAGTGGTTCCAAAAAATTTAGGTAAAATTTGTTTTACTTAAAATATAAGTTAAAATTAGTTTTAGTTAAAATTGTAACTTAAATTACTTTTACTTTAAACTTAAGATTAGCTTTGTTTTACTTACTAAACTAAACATTTTAGTTAAAACTTATTTTTCTTAACATTTTTGGTATAATTTGAAATACTTAAAAATTGTTTTACGTAAAATTTCAATTATTTTTACCTAAAATTTTAGTTAAAATGTGTTTTACAACAAAACTGGTTCAAAGGAAAATTTTTTAAATTTGTGTAAATATTATCGTAGTTTAGATAAGTTTTGTTTTACTAAAATTTTACTAAAATTTGATTTTCTAAAAATTTTAGTTAAAACTATTTTAACCATTTTTTTTTTTTGTAAATTAGTGTTTCTAAAAATTGTAGGTAAATTTTGTTTTCCTTAAAATATGAGTTAAAATTAGTTTTAGTTAAAATTTAAACTAAATTTACTTGAAATTTAAGGTATGCTTTGTTTTACAAAAAATTTTAGTTTAAATTTATTTTACTAAAATTTTAGTAAAAAATTTGTAATACTTATTTTTGTTAACTAGTTTTACTTAAAATGTGAGTTTATGGTTTTACTTTACATACGATTTTAGTTAAAATATGCTTTACAAAAAAAAAATGGTAAAATTTACTAAAAATTTACTGAAATTTAATGTTTTAAAAGTTTCAGTTAAAATTGTTTTTACCAAAATGGTTTTTGTTGAAATTTTTTTGTGTTTCTAAAAATTTAAGGTAAAATTTGTTGTACTTTAGATATGAGTTAAAATTAGTATTAGTTAAATTTGAACTAAAATTACTTTTAAGATAAATTTTTTTTTACTAAAAATTTTAGTAAAACATTGTTTTACTAAAAAAATTGTAGTACTTAAAAAATTTTTTATAAAACTTATTTTAATTAAAAAATGAGTTTAAGTTGGTTTTATTTAAAATTTTAGTTAAAATTATTTCTACCAAAAAAAAATGGGTTAAAATTTAATTTTTTTAAATTTGTCTAAAAATTTTCTAAAATTTGGTAAATTTTGTTTTGCTCAAAATTTTCTGAAAACTGATTTTTAAGTTTAAATTGATTTTCTAAAAGTTTTAGTTAAAATTAATTTTACCAAATTTTTTTGTTGAAATTTAAAATTTTAAAATTAAAATTTATTTTACTAAAAATTTTAGGTAAACTTTGTAATACCCTAGCACAAATTTTTTACTTCCCGAGTAAAAAAGTTTTGATATAATCATATAGTTTTTTATATAATTGTATATAAATAGATCCATCATTTGATCCCAAAAATGAAGGATCTAAAAATATATGATTATATCTTATTAGATCAAATTTGACACAATTAGATATAATTAGATACCAAAAATGGAACGGTAAATTTCATCTGATTTGATATTAAAGATCATATTAGATCTAATAAGATATAATTATATATTTTTTATAACATCAAATTAGATAATATTTACCGTTCCATTTTTGGGATCTAATTATATCTTATTATCTAAATTTTGATCTAATAAGATATAATCATATATTTTTGGATCCTCCATTTTTGGGATCAAATGTTATATGGCACCGTATTATTTTTTTTAGTCGGGTTATTTGACCAAATAGATCTAATTTAATTAGTGAAATGGTTGTATCAAACAATATCTAATTGTTTTACTTTAGATCAAAAAATGTAAAGATTGATACAATTTGATCCGTAATGTTATCAAACCCGAGCAAAAAAGTTTTGATATAATCATTAGAGTCCGACCGAAACCAGTTTTCGAGGCCGAACCGAAACCGAACCGAATATTCGGCCGATAAAGCAATATTCGGCCGAAACCGAACCGAAACCGAAACTTAAAAAAAATTACCGCCTGGCATGAATAAAATTATTAAAAAGTTGTTAAAGGTAAATATACAGCATATAATGCTTTTAAACCATAGGAATGTTGTATTTTTGAAAAAAAAAATATGTTTTTTAAAAAACTTACAAAAAAAATTGTGTATTTCGTTTGAAGATTAGGAGAAAATAATTTTTGAACTGAAACATTTTTACATTTATTGCATAAACTTTTAACATTTTCTTCAATTGAACTGAATCAAGTGTAATGAAATACGAAATCAAAAAATTCAGCGACTTTTTTACATATTTTTCAAAATACCAAAAAGTTTCGGTTTCGGCTAATATTCGGCCAAAATTTTGCCGAATACCGAATAGTGGCCGAAACCCCATTATTCGGCCGAAACCGAGACCGAAACCGAATATTCGGTCGGACTCTAGAAATTTTACATAAAATTTGTTTTGATTTTCTAAAAGTTTTAGTTAAAATTATTTTTACCAACATTTTTTGTTGAAATTGAAAATTTTAGGTAAAATTTGTGTTAAAATTAGTTTTAGTTGAAATTTTAACTACAATTAATTTTAATTGAAACTAAGGATAAGCTTTGTTTTACTAAAAATTTTAGTGAACATTTATTTTACTAAAAATTTTAGTAAAAATTTATTTTACTGAAAATTTTAGGTAAAATTTGTAATGCCCTAGTAAAAAAATTACACTAATTTGACTAAATAGATCTAATTTGATTAGTGAAGTTGTTGTGTTAAACAATTTCTAATTGTTTTACTTTAGATCAAAAAAAAAAGATTGATACAATTTGATCCGAAATTTGATCAAATCTAATTATATCAAATTGATCTTATAATATCTATTTTTATATAATTTGATGAAAAAAAACAAAATACTAATCTAATCATATATGGAGCAATATCTAACCATATAAAGTGGATCAATCGTATCAAGGTGATAAATATAATTTGATATAAATTTATACGGATGCATATTAACTCACATAATATTGTATCAAATTATATATGATATCAGAAAATTGTTTACTCGGGGTTGGAACAGTTGGCTGGGTGCTATCTGATCACTTAACATACCTACTATAGCTCAAAATTGTTTACCCCTCGTCTAGTCTACGTTTAATCTTTAGATAATCTTCAAAAATACAAAATATTTGCATTGACGTTCATTTTATAAATGATAAGACACTCACTGCATTAAATGACCAAACATAGAATTATGCAATAAATTCTTAAGGTTATCGAAAATTAAAAAAAAAAATATGTACAGTTGTAAAAAAATACTTTTTTGAGTTTGGAAACATAGGACTGAGGATGTGATATTTTTCTAATCTGCTTTAGCGGATAAAAAGTGGACAAACTAAAATTTTTTCAGTTTTTCTGTATGCCTAAAATTATGCTGAAATAAACACAAGCTGTTTAAATGTTTATTTTACAACAATGAAACATAAGAACATGAACAAAACATAAAAAAGTTCGTATTAATCAAAGCATAATTTTAGGCAAACAGAATTTTGATCGAGAATTAGCCCCCAGATTTTCTCATACTTGGGTTCTAATTCTCGGAGTCAATAGCGATCGAAATTTTACTCGAATGTGTGTTTTTTCAGTTTTTCTTGGTGCCTAAAATAATGCTTTGATAAGTAAAAGCTTTTTATATTTTTGCATGTTTTTATGTTTCTGTGTTGTAAAAGAAACAGGTAAATAGCTTGCATTTATTAAAGCATAATTTTAAGCTTTCAAAAAAATTAAAAATCGCACATTGAGAAGAAGGGCCCATTTTGACAAAAAATTCAAAAATGTTTTTTGGTTTTTATGTTTCCGTGTTGTAAAAGAAACAAAAAAATTTTGTATTTATTAAAGCATAATTTTAGGCATCAAGAAAAATTGAATAATCTTACGTTTGCTTAGAATTTCGATAGCTATCGACTTAAAGAAATTACCCCATGATCAGAAATTAATATATCAGACCAGGAGGCTAATTCTCGGAATCGATTGCGATTGAAATTCTACTCGAACGAGAAAATTATGCTTTAATAAATAAAAGCTTTTTATATGTTTCTTTTACATTACTGAAACATAAGAACATGAAAACTAATACAAAAAACTTGTATTTATCGCAGCATAATTTAAGGCTTAAAGGAAAATTGAAAAATTGCACGTTCGAGTAAAATTTCGATCGCTATCGAATACAAGAATTAGCCCCAGGATCTAATCGAATTGTCCAATTTCAAAACTTCAAATTTAAAATTCTAACAAAATTTGTTACAGATTTTTTTTATCAATAACAATTAAATGTGGGCGGGATTAGACAAAGGGGCGGGGCATCCGATTTTAACGATTTTAACGAAAACACTGTAAAATGCTTTAACCCGGCTCATAAATCAAATTTTGCATTTCTCTGAAAATTTCCTAAGAGCTGTAGTAAATATGGGCTGAATTATAGCAAGGGGCGTGGCATCTTTCTTTTAACTTAAAATTACAAAATATCAATAACAATTAAATGTGGAAGGGATTAGACAAAGGGGCTCGCAAATAAAATTTGACTTAGAAAGTACTCTGTTAACTTCCTAGAGAGCTTTACAAATTTGGGCTAAAGTATAGCAAGGGGCGTGGCATCTCTGTTATAACCTATAAATAAAAAATAATTTAGATTCTCTTCTGGTACACATATTTAAACAAAATTTTACGCAGTTTGTAACTTTATCTTTCTTAATCCCCGTTTCAAATGTGTGGGCCATATTGGAAAAAGGGGAGTGGCACCTGCCTATTTTTGAATTTATAATAGATTTTATTTTGGTTGGACGCATCAAGTAAAGTTCAAACTTGTTTTACAAATTTTATGCATTTCTATTTTTAACCTTAAATTTTTTTCCAACTTTGTTATGCCCCCCAGTAAAACCGTTTAATAAATTCATATAGATTTAAAATGTCCGATTAACCCTCTTGTTTGCATTTTTTTTTATAAAATTACAAGTGTTTTGTACTTGAAGTTTTAGATTATCTGCGATATATTATTGTCTATCGTTGTTTATAGCACGTAAGCAGCAGTTAATCCTTTTTTATTTTCGTCATCGAGATTATTATCAGCGAATATTTTTAATTATTTTGAAATTTTTTGAAAAAAAAAAAATACATTTTCGATAAGATTATTTAAAGAAATAAAAATAAACACTTGTTATTAATTTTTAAGTATTTTAAATCTAATAATAAAAATAATATCTCAAAAATACAAAATGGTAAAAGTGGGGTTAGGTTTTCAGGTAAAATTTTTGAGTATAAAAGCTCGTGTAATTCAGTAATTGAATAGCTATCAAAATATTAATTTTGTTGCACACACTGTAGTTGAAAGTAAAAAAAAAATGAAATTTTTTGTTGTTTTTGTGGCCTTGTTTGCCTGCATTGCGGCCTACGAAGTCGAATTAGTGTCTGAAGATCAATGGACCACCTTTTTGCAGGATGAGAGTAAGTTAAACTTTTATTAAACTAATAAAAAAAAAATTACAAAATTTTTAAATAATTAAGGTAAACAATAAAAAACTGCGCGTTATAATAAAATTTTTTGGCAAAAAATAAATTTTCTTTAAAAATTAAATTTTTTAAGCAAAATTGTAATTTTACTCAAAAAATGTTTAAATTTACACATTTTTTATTTACGCCGTAATTTGCATTTAAAAGTTACAAATATATCGAAAATATGCATTAAAATTTAAAATATGTCAAAATATGCATTTTCCACCAAAATATGCAAAAACAAATGAATTCGAAAAGTTAATTTCCCAATATCCACAAAAAAATATGCAATTGCATAAAAATCTTATGCCTTACTTAAATTATATAATTTTCTGCAAAAAATGTTTCGAAATTTTCATTTAAAATTTCAACTTTTAACTAAAATTGTAATTTCACTCAAATAATGTGTAAATTTACACAGTTTATGTATGGCTACATAGTGCTGTATATTTTTTTTTACCAAATTGGGTAAAACATTTAAAAACTTTGCATGATAATATAACTTTTGACAAAAAAATGTATGAATTCCAACAGTTAACCAAAATTGTAACTTTACACAAACAATGTGTAAATTTACACATTTTCTATTTATGCTGTAATATGCATTGAAAAGTTACAATTATACCGAAAACATGCATTTGAATTTGAAATATGCCATAATATGCATTTTCAACCAAAATATGCAAAAAACAGATAGAATCGGAAAAATATTTTTCCAATATTACATGCAAAACATACATTCGCATGGTAATTGCATACCTTATTTTAATTATATAATTTTCTGCAACAAATGTTTAGAAATTTTCTTTTAAAATTTCAACTATTAACTAAAAGTGTAATTTCACACAAATAATGTGGAAATTTACACAGTGTATTTATGGCTAAATAGTGCTGTAAATTGTTTTACCGAATTTTGTTAAACATTCACAAACTGCGCATGATAATGTAATTTTTGGCAAACAAATGTAGAAATTGCAACTATTAACCAAAATTGTAATTTTATTAAAAAAATTAGTAAATTTACACGTTTTTATATATGCCATAGTTTGCATTTAAAAGTGGCAAATGTGCCGAAAATATTCATTTAAATTCAAAATATGGCATAATATACATTTTCAACCAAAATATGCAAAACAAATCGATTCTGAATGATATTTTCCTACTATCATTTTTAGACTATCGGCAAAAATCCAATAATGTGTAAATTTACACAGTATATATATTGCTAAATAGTGCTGTATATTGTTTTACCGAATTTGGTTAAATATTCACAAACTGCGCATGACAATATAATTTTTGGCAACAAAATGCAGAAATTGCAACTGTTAACCAAAATTGTAATTTTACTCAAAAAATATTTAAATTTACACATTTTCTATTTATGCAGTAATATGCATTTAAAAGTTACAATTATACCGAAAACATGCATTTGAATTCGAAATATGCCAAAATATGCATTTTCAACCAAAATATGCAAAAACAAATAGATTCGGAAAAATATTTTTCAAATATTACATGCAAAACATGCATTCGCATGGAAATTGCATACCTAATTTTAATTATATAATTTTCTGCAAAAAATGTTTAAAAATTTTTATTTCAAATTTCATCTATTAAACAAAATTGTAATTTTACTCAAATAATGCGGAAATTTACACAGTTTTTGTATGGCTACATAGTGCTGTATATTGTTTTACCGAATAGGGTTAAACATTCAAAAACTTCTCATGATAATATAATTTTTGTCAAAAAAATGTAGAAATTCCAACTGTTTACCAAAATTGTAATTTTACTCAAAAAATGTTTAAATTTACACATTTTCTATACATGCCTTTATATGCTTTCAAAAGTTACAAATGTGTAGAAAATATGCATTTAAATTCAAAATATGCCACAATATGCATTTTCATACATTATATGCAAAAAAAAAACAAATCGAATCGGAAAAATATTTTTCCAATAACAATTTTAGACTTTAGACAAAACCATGCATTTACATGGAAATTGTAAACTTATTTTTTTTTCTACAAAAAGTTTAGAAATTTTCTATTAAAATTTCAATTATTACCCAAAATTGTAATTTTACTTAAATAATGGGGAAATTTACATAATTTATGTATGGCTACATAGTGCTGTATGATGTTGACGAATATTTTATTGACATTGAGTAACAAAATGTGTATAATTTTGCTAAAACTTAAATTTTATTATTTACACTTATTTTGTGTAATTTAAAACTTTGTTTAAAATTTGTTAAATACGAGCAGACAACACTAAAACCACACTTTTTTGGCCGAATACCTAATTTTAATAAAATAACTTTCTGCAAAAATGTTTTGACATTTTCTTTTAGAATAGTAAATTTACTCAGAAAAGGTGGAAATTTACACAGATGGCTACTTATTATATTGTTTTTAGCGAATATTTTATTGACATTAAGTTACAAAATGCCTATAAATTTTATGAAAGTTAAATTTTGTTAATTACACATATTTTGTGTAATTATAAACTCTTAAACATCGAAACCAATATTTATTTTAATAAGAGCTTTTATAACGCTTATGACTTTATTCCTAAAATGTATGAAAAACATGGAATTTAATTTTTCCCAAATAAAACACACATTTAATTGATATAAATTACACACAATCTGTGCAATTTTATTTTAAGCAGTACGCACAGAAAATTATTGTTTACATAATGTTGAAAATTACACATTTAGTATATATGGTTAGTTATTGCTAGTGGTTGGAGACTAGCAATTTTAAACAAAATTTACATTTTTCAATTTTACAATTTTTTTGATGGCTACATATTGCATTGCAATTAGGTAAGACAATGTGTATAAATTTTCTAGGAGTTTTTTTCGGCCAATTACACACATTTTGTGTAATTTTAAACTTTGTAAAAAAATTGTGTATATGAGCATTGTACTGAAAGAATTATTTTTGATAAGAGTTTATTTCTTTCAATTACACTTATTTTGTGTAATTTTAAACTATCTATCAAATGTTTAGTATAAAAGTCAATATCCCAATTTTAATTTATAACCTGATTTGTTACTTTATATTTTAAATAATTTTTATTTAAATTTTGAAATTAATCAAAACTTTGTGTAATTTAAAACAAAATTTACGTTTTTTGTATTTTTTCTAATTTTTGGCTAGAATTTACAATTTAATGATTGCTATATATTTCATTGCAATTAGATAAGCAATTGTATAAACATTTATAGGAGTTTGTTTACTTCGGTTAATTACACACATTTTGTGTAATTTTAAACTCTGTACAAAATGGATTATATATGAGCATTAGGTACTACAAGAACTAATTTTTATTACATCAATGGTTTTTTATAAAGCTTATGACTTTATTTATAAAATTTATGAACAGTTTCATTAAATTAATGAAAACTTTCAAAGCTTTTGTGTGTTTTTTTTTCAATCTTTTTTTATCAAATCAATGAAAAAATTCACTATTTAACTAAGAATTTATTAAAACATTTATGAAAAATTATGAAAAAAATCATTTCACAAATAAAAAATATAAAATCTTTCATAGATTTTATGAAAAACTTACATTAAAATCATGCTAAAAATGTTTAAGTGCTTTAGATGAACCCAAAAGGACATACAGCAATAAATTTTCGATTGCACAAAATTTTAGGAATTGCACAAAATTTTAGAAATTGCACAAAATGTTGAATTTTACACGTTCTATATTTATGCCGGTTAAAGTTACAAATGTGTAGAAAATATGCATTTAAATTCAAAATATGCCATAATATGCACTTTCAACCAAAATATGCAAAAAAAATCGATTCGGAAAAATATTTTTCCAATTTTTCCAATAATTTTAGACTGCTAGACAAAAACATGCATTTACATGGAAATTGTTCAACTAATTTTAATTTTCTGCAAAAAGTTAAGATTTTTTTTTTATAAATTTCAATTATTAGTTAAAATTGTAATTTTACTCAAATAATGTGGAAATTTACATAATTTATATATGGCTACACAGTGCTGTATTATGTGACCGATTTTGTGTAATGTTCCTGCAAGTGTCTTAATATTTAACCAATATCGCATCGGTATCAAAAAAAAAAAAAAATTAGATGCGAAAATAATTTTGATTCTAATTACACAAAATTTGTGTAAATTTACTTATTTAAAATTAATTTAAAAAATTAAAAGTTTTAACTCATAAAATACCTGCATTAAATTATTGATTACTTTTAATTGTTGAAATGTTTTGAAAATTTTACACAATTTTGTGTAATTTTAATAAAACTATAACTGCAGTAAAAAATAATGTAATTTCTTAATATTTAAACGATATTAAATTAATGTAATAAAGTTTTCAAATAATTTTAACAGATTTTTTTTATTAAACAAAATTTGTGTAAAAATGTTTAAAAGATTACACAAAATTTTGTGTAATTGTTAAAATACTATAATTGCATTAAAAAAAGTTTGTAATTTTTTCATATTAAACTGATATCAAATCAATGTAATAAAGTTTTCAAATAATTTTAACAGACTTTTTTTTTTATTAAACAAAATTTGTGTAAAAATGTTTTGAAAATTACACAAAATTTTGTGTAATTGTTATAAAACTATAACTGCAATAAAAAAAGTATTTTTTTCATATTAAACCGACATCAAATCAATGTAAATAAAGTTTTCAAATAAGTCTAACAGTAAAAATATTTTTTAATTAAACAAAATTTGTGTAAATTTACTTTTGATTAGAAATTATTTTAAAAAAATTTTAAAAGTTTTAACTCGTAGAATGTTGAGCATGATAAAAAAAAAAGTTTTCAAAAACTTGTTCTTACAGAATTTTTCAATTACACAAAACTTGTGTAATGTAATGGTGCTAAGTTACAAAACAATCGCGTAGTCTTAAATAATTTTTTTATATCAGCAAAGTTTTGGGAAATGTTTTTTAATTTTTACCTGGTTTTCTTAAAAGTTTTGGATTTTTTTTAATTTAAAACAAAAACTTATTTATTTTATGTAAATTTATTTAATTAGCCATTGAACCCGAAACTAAGGGTTTAATTTTGAACAGTCAAGCCAAAAAAGCCATTAAGGGTATGTTGGAACAAATGCCCTGCGGCTTCCCTGAAATGGGTATTCCCCCATTGGCTCCCTATACCAATGCCGATTTACAAGTCCATGTTGCCAGATCTGTTGTTGAGTAAGTTTAAAATAATATTTATTAATTGTTGCCAAATTTCTAAAATTCTATTAATTTTATTTCAATTTTTTTATTTCTAGCTCCCTCATCCAAATGATTCGTTTCCGTTTTGATGGTTTGGATCAAATGCAAATCAAGAAATTGAAGGTCTCTTACACTTTCAGCAAGAAAGTTAAGTTCCACTTCAAATTCGCCGAATTGAAGGCTCAAGCTTCCGTTTTGAACACTGACACTTTGATCGATATGTTGAAAGAATTAGGTTTGTCTGTCCGTTATGAAGGTACCGGCCCTATGGAATTCGCTTTGCAAGATTTGTCCATCCAAGGTTCTTTCAAGTACAAGATGCCTTTCATTTTCGGTTCCATCAGAATCTACAACTTTGATTGTGTTGTTGCCTTGGGTGGTGTTCGCTCCAACATTGGTGGTATCTTGGGTAATGGCAGAATCAATGCCTTGATCAATGACGAAATTGAATATATGATCCCTGCCTTCATCAATGGTAATCAAAAACAAATCAGCGCTAAAATTGAAGAAATGTTCGTTCCCCGTGTCAACGCTATGTTGAAGGGTAACAAAATCTGGAGTTTATTGGGTATGATTGGTGGTGGTTCCAACACCAAATGCAATCCCACTCCTGCACCTTGGTTGGCTGAGATGTAAACATAATAGAAGTTTGTTCTAAAATTTACGAAATTTTTTGAAAATAATAAAAATGGATTTAAAAAAATATTTAAAAAAAATATTGCCTATTAGTTATTATTGGTAAACGATAGGAGTCGACCGTATGTTAGGCTTTTCTTTAAAAATATAGAAATCCCAAAGTATTTGCCCTTGCTAATACCAATTTTTGGACCAAAACCAAATATTGGGAAGGACACTTGTTGTTATTTAAAAATAATAATTTTGGAAACATGAAAATTACTTAAGAGAGATTTTGTAGAGAGTAGTCAAAAAGGGAGAGAGAGGAGAGCGATCATAAAATCGTAACTAATTATTGAAAAATAATTAAGTAAGCTTTTAAAATCTACTAAATACATAGCACTCAAAAAAAAAAAACTTGTAAAATGACAAGAAAAGTTTGACAACAATTCCTTGTAATTTTTTTTTACAAGCTTTTTACCAATAATTATGTAATTTTACAAGCTTTTTACTAATAAAATTGTAAATTTAGATTTTTTTTTACGCTATAAAATTTACAATTAGGTTTTGTAACATTACTAGATTTTTTGCTACCTTCTATTTTACGAGAATATCTAGTAAAAATTACGAGATTTTTTGTGATTTTACAAGCTTTTTACCAATAAAATTGTAAATTTACGTTTTGTGGCGCAATAAAACCTACAAGGGATTCTCGTGAATTTACTAGATTTTTTTGTAAAAAAATCTTGGTAATTTGTAAAATTACAAAAAAAAATTGTAATATTGCAAAAAAAAATGTAAATTTCGATCGAATTTTTGTTTTTTTTTTTTTTTTAAACAAGGAAAACCGTCAAATATTGGTAAAATAGGATTACGAGATTTTGTTTTAGTAATTTGACAAGTTTTTTTTTTTTTTTTTTTTTTGAGTGTACTAAACAGCTTTTAAAAGACTTTTATAGATAACACAATACAAGATGTCCGATCAAACAATTTAGCCAAGGATGTTTAAAAAAGTTATAGAAAACGAGTCTGATTGCCATATTTAGGGCGAGTACAAAGTGCATTTCATAGACTTTTTTCACTTCACTTCATTACTTCATTACATTTTTGAAGTTTTCGTAAATATAATGAAATTTTATTACAAAAATATTTATGAAATCATCTCATAAATATTATGAAGCATTTTTCTCTGATAATGAGTGCTGAAAAAAATTTGGAAAATTTTCCAAGTCCCAGACACAATTCTTTTTTTGGGTTTTTGAGGAAAGAAATTCATTAAAAATGCATTTCGGACAAATTTTACAAAACCTTTCAAGTTCCAGACAAATTTTTAAAAATAAAGTGATTTGCTGGAACCATTTTTTTGTTGGTTGACAGCTTCTGCCTGGGTAGAATCAATCTTTTAATTTTTTAAAACTTTAAATCAGCATTTATTTTATTTAAAAGCTTGTAAATTTAAAAGCTTGTAAATAGCTTACATTATATTTATTTATAAAAAAAGCTTTTCTCAAAATAAAACTTGATATTTTTTAATAACATTTTCTTTTAATATAGCTTTAATTATATTTATTTATAAAAAAAAAGCTTTTCTCAAAATAAAACTAATATTTTTTTTAAAAAATATTTTTTTTTAACTAGCCTTCTATATGTTTAACACCCTGAAGACAGTATTTACACACAAAAAAAAAACTTGTCAAATTACTTGAAAAAGTCTCGTATTCCCATTTCACCAATATTTTCTTGTTTTTTAACAAAAAATTTTCGATCGAAATTTTAATTTTTTTTTGTAACTTAACAATTTTTTTTGTAATTTTACAAATTTCTACAAATTTCAATTTATTTTGACCAAAAAATAATCTAGTAAACTCACGAGAATTCCTTGTAAGTTTTATTGCGCTAAAAAAGTTGCAAATTTACAATTTTATTGGTAAAAAGCATGTTAAATTACAAAATTATTGGTAAAAAGCTTGTAAAATTACAAGGAATTCTTGTCAAACAGGAGGTAGCAACAAAAAGTTAAACATTTTTCTTTTAATTTTACAAGGTTTTTTTGAGTGTAACTTATTTCAAAAAGCTTCCTAATAGATTTTATTAAATTTTTTAATAAAAAAGCTTTTTTACTAGAAATTCTCGTAAAATAGGAGTTAGCAAAAAATCTAGTAAAGTTACGAAACCTACTTGTAAGTTTTATTGTGTCAAAAAAATTGTAAATTTATAATTTTATTGGTAAAAAGCATGTAAAATTACAAAATTATTGGTTTAAAGCTTGTAAAATTACAAGGAATTCTTGTCAAGTATAGATGTAGCAAAAAAAGAAGTCACAAATTTTTCTTTTAATTTTACAAGTTTTTTATGTTGAGTGTAACTTAAAGCTTCTTAATAGATTTTATTAAATTTTTCAATAAAAAAGCTTTTTTTTTAAATACTACTACATAGGTAGTATTTTTAAAAAATATGTTATTTATAAATCTGATTAAATGCTAGAATAAAGCTTTTCAAAAATAATTAATACTTTTAAAGCTTCTAAAAGCTCTTTTGTATTCATTACTTTTTTTAAAAGCTTAGAAAAACTTGTAATTTATTTTTCTAATAAAAAAGCTTTAAGCTTAAAAAATCCTTAAGTTTACTCAAAAGAAGCTTAAAGCTTAAAATTCTAAATCTGATTAAATGCTAGAATAAAGCTTTTTAAAAATAATTAATACTTTTAAAGCTTCTAAAAGCTCTTTTGTATTCATTACTTTTTTAAAAGCTTAGAAAAACTTGTAATTTATTTTTCTAATAAAAAAGCTTTTTTAGCTTTAAGCTTAAAAAATCCTTAAGTTTACTCAAAAAAAGCTTAAAATTCTAAAAAAAACTTTAAGCTTATAGGTAATTCAAAAAAACTTTAAGCTTGCAAAAGCTTAAAGTTAAATAAAAAGCTTTAAGCTTAAAAACGCTTAAAGTTAATTCAAAAATGTTTTTTAAACAAATAGGTCTTGAAAAGGTTTACAAGCTGTAAGAGGAGAAAAATTTATAAAGTAATATAGTTAAATTATTTTTTTGTATATCATGATATTTTTAAAAGCTTAATTCAAAAAAGCTTTTTATTCAAATAGGTCTTGAAAAGGTTCACAAGCAGTAAGAGGAGAAAAAGATTCTATAGCAATATTTTTTATGACATTTTTTCTATATAATGATATTTTTAAAAGCTTGAAAAAATTTCATTATATATATTTTTTTTATAGAAAACCTTTTTATATTAATTAATAGATATTTTATAAAAAGTTTACCAGCTTTGACAAAGCCTTTAAGAAATTGTTAAAGCTTAAAATAGCTTTTAATATATTTTTTCTTTAGAAAAGTTTTTTGTTATACACATGACGTTTGAAAAAGCTTTTAGTGATTCTTACGGAGCTTTTTAAGCAAACTGGTATGAAAAATATAAAAGAGTAAAAGTGAAAGCTTTTAGTGATTTTAGGAGAGCTTTTTAAACAAACTGGTATGAAAAATGTAATAGAGTAAAAGTTAAAGATTGGAAGAAAGCTTTATATTTAAATAAATTTCAGCTTTGGAAGAAAGCTTTATATTTAAATAAATTTCAGCTTTGAAGTATAATTCTTTCAAAAAAACCAAAATGGTGTTACAAATCCAGACATTCCTCTATATTGTTTAAAATAGTTTGTTTTGCCAAACTTTGTTGTCAAAGATTGCTATCTCCTTTTTTGTGGTCTTCAATTTTTTTTTTGTCCTTCTGATAACCTACCTGCAAATAAACCCATAAAAAAAAACTATATTATTTTTTTAATTGTCCAATTGATTGGTCAAAAATAAAAGGAAAGCATTGGCTTATCACTATTTTTTTCGCTAGATAAGACGGCTGAAATCACAATTTTTTGCTACTGTGCAATTAGATAACAATTCATATAAATCAATTCTTTTTGAAGTTCATATCTTTTTATTTGCGAATTTATTAAAAGTATATAAGCCTTATATTGGCCAATATTTAAAACAGTTAACTGGTAACATTTCTTAAGAAAAGTTACTGTACGAAAACATACAACAAACTAAAAAAATATGCGCTTCTTAGTGGTTTTGGCTTTTGCCACCGTTGCCTTAACCGGCACCGTATTGGCTGATAATATTCGTCCTATGTCTGACAAGATTGACGAATATGTTATGGATTTGATTGAAAATGACAATGAAGTTGAATATGTTGTTGATCATGAAGATGGTACTGTGGATGGTAAGTTTTTAAAAAATTAAATATCCTTTAGAGCTTTTGTTAATTTTCTCTTGTGTTTATTTTTATTCTTTAGTTGCTCCTCAATTCATTTTGTCTTGGCAAATCCGTCGTATGATCCGTAAAGTGCAAAAGCAAATGCCCTGCGGCTGGCCTCAATATGGTATTCCTCCATTAGCTCCCTTGAAGTTGAGCGAAGGTGAACTCTCTTTGCAAAGAGGCATTTTGGAGTGAGTATTCTTAAAAATGTATTTTTAAAAAATAGCTTAAAACTTTGTTTAAACCCCTTAAAAAAATGCTGATACCAAAGCTTTCGTGCTTTAAAAGCTAAATAGTATTAAAACATTTCTATAAACAGCTTGATCTCTTTATAAAGCTGTTTAAAATAACTTAAAAACACTTTCAACTCTAAAGCTTTCGTGTTTTTAAACCTAAAATAAAATTTTAGATTATGCTATATTAATGTCAGCTATCCATATTAAAGCAATGTTAAAAAAGCTATATTTTTGAAAGCCTTCTTGCTTTTAATATTTAAACTTTTTTCTTGCAAAGAGGCATTTTAGAGTTAAAAGTTTTACAATATTTGAATTAGTATTACTAAATGTTGTTTAAACCACTCTACAAAGACATAAAGCTTTCGTGTTTTAAAAGTTAATGGTATTTAAAAAACAAATTCTTTAAACAAAGATACTTTAAAAGATTTACAAAATATCTTTATGAAGATGTTAAAAAAAAAAGACTTTAAAACACTTTCAACTCAAAAGCATTTGTGTTTTTAAACCTAAAATAAAAATTTTGTTTATGAAATTTCAATTTTGATTATCCATATTAAAGCAATTTTCAAAAAAAGCTCGATTTTTAAAGCTTTTTTTGTAATATTTTAATGTTTTGTGTAAAAACCTATCCAAGCATAGTATCTTAAACGCTTTTTAATTTGAATTCAGAATCTCTACATAAAGCTTTTTTCAAAGCTTTTTTAAAGGTTCTCTTTTCTAAGGCTCGATTTTAAAAGCTTTTTTTGTAATATTAAAATTTTTTGTGTAAAAACCTATCCAAGCATAGTATCTTCAAACGCCTTTTAATTTGAATTCAGAATCTCAACAAAAAGCTTTTTTCAAAGCACTTTTAAAAGATCTCTTCTCTAAGGCTTTTGTGTTTTTAAACCAACCTTACAAAATATTTTGTTTTATAAAGCCACTTGAACGCATTTCAAATATTAAAAAAGAAGTTCTTTAAAAAGCTTTCTATTTTTAAATCTTTAACATTTAAATTGAATTGATTTAATAAAGCTATTAATATCTTTATGAAAGCTAACAAGAATTTTCTTTACAAAAAAACTTTGAAGAATCTTTGTTTTAAGCAAATAAAATCTGTGTTTTTTTAAGCTTTTTAGAGTGGAGCAGTCGTATTTTATTTTAATTTTTTGTAAATCTAATTTGGCATTTAAGAATTTTAAAATCTAAAAAAAAAAATATGAAAAAGCTTTTACAAAACTTTTTTCAAAGCACTTTTAAAAGCTCTCTTCTCTAAAGCTTTTGTGTTTTTAAAACAACCTTACAAAATATTTTGTTTTATAAAACCTCTTGAACGCATTTCAAAAATTAAAAAAAAATTCTTCTCTTAAAAGCTTTATTATTTTTAAATCTTTAATATTTGAATTTGATTGGTTTAATAAAGCTATTAATGTATTTATGAAAGCTTACCATACTTTTCTTTACACACAAACTTTGAAGAATCTTTGTTTTAAGAAAGTAAAATCTGTTAAGGAAATAAAAGCTTTTTAGTCTGCAGCAGTCAGGTTTAATTATAATTTTTTGTATATCTGTTATGGCACTTAATAATTTTAAAATCTTAAAAAAAAGCTGTTAAGGAAATTAAAGCTTTTTAGACTGCAGCAGTCAGGTTTATTTATCATTTTTTGTAAATCTGTTATGGCACTCAATAATTTTAAAATCTAAAAAAAAATTTATAAAAAACTTTTGCAAAACTTCTCAAAAAGCTTTTACGCTTTAGAGCTTTAATTATACTTTGTTAGATTTTTACCTTAAAAAAGAACAAAATTACGTTCTTCTATAACAAGCAGTAAGCAAAGCTTTTATATACCGCTCAAAAAGCTATTATACTAAAGCTTTTGTGCTTTAAAACTTTAATTGTATTTTTTAAAAAATCTTACCTAAAAATAAACAAAAGTGAAGTTTCGTCTTTATCTTTCTATATAAAAAAGCTTTAATAAAAATTGATCTCTTAAAAGCTTTATTGCCATTTTTTTTGTTTGACACATTTTGAGTAAAACTATAATTGAATTAAATAATTAAATTTGGCTTACTCTAGTTTATGTAGTTAAAAGCTTTTTTAAAATCAGCTTTAAAAGCACATGAGATTTTGATCTTGTCTGCTACATTTCTGTCATACAGAATTTTGCATTACTCAAGTTTACCTAGTTTAACGTCTTTTTAAAGAGCTTTACTTTTTAATAAGTTCTGTGTGCTTAAATTTTTGTTCTTGTCAGCTGCATTTCTCTCACACAGAATTTGTGAATAATACGCAAAAAATTAAAAAAAAAAACTTTTCGTTAAAAAGCTCAAAATGTTAAAACTGTCATAAAAATGGTTTTGGTGTCAGTAAATAATAAAGTTTGCTTAATGCAGTAGTGAATCACTTTAAAAAGCTTTTAAAAAAAAACTTTTTAAAAAGCTCTCTATGCTTCTGTGCTTTTACACTAAATTTTTAGTAAGTTAGAAAATTTCAGAAACTTTCGCGAAACTCTATTCTAAATCTGTATGTGAAAAAAGCTCTAAAAAAGCTTCTTTCAACTTAGTGGTTTTTATGTTTATTTTTTATCAAAAGCTTGGTTTGAATTAAATATAGTTTTTCTAAACTTTTAAACAAATTTTGTGGCATCCTACTAACGTTTTTATAAATCTCTTTATTCCTTAGAACCATCAACAAAGTCTTCCGTTTCCGTCTCGATGGTTTGGATGATTTCAAAATCAAGAAATTCAAGTTGAACATGTTCACCTCCAAAATTAAGTTCGATTTCTTGTTCCGCAACATTAAGGCTTCCGCTAACAAATACGAAACCGATACCATCTTAGATGCTATGCGTCAATTGGGTCTCTCTGTCCAATATGAAGGTCAAGGTGGTTTGGAATTCGGTTTGACTAACTTGCGTATTGCTGGTACTTTGAAATACAAAATTCCCATCTTGTGGGGCTCCGTCAAGATTACCTCCTTAAAAACTGAATTCTCTTTGGAAAAATGCACTTCTAATATCGAAGGTTTCATGGGTGATGGTTCCATCAACCGTATGATCAATCGTCAAATTGAAAATTTCGTCGAAATGGGAATTAACGATAACTCTCAAGCTTTCTCCGACTACATTGAAGGCAATTTGGTACCCAAGGTCAACAAGATGTTGAAGGGTAACAATTTCTGGACTATTATCGACATGATCTTCTCCAGCACTGAAGGTGAAAGTGAAAATGATCCCATTATCACCAAATGTGTTGCTCCCGCCGATCCTTGGGCTTAAGTTTTTGTAGGAATTTTTTAAAAGAAAAAAATATTAAAAAATTTTATTTATTAAAAACTTTTTGAAATGAAATAAAATTGATGAAAATGGAAATTTTTGGAAGTCTTTTTTTTAAATCCATTTTTGTTCTTGAAGGGGAAAGTTTTTCTCCCTTGGAACTGATTTGGCTTAGCCTATGACCTGAGACTTTTTTCTATAGGAAAATTGTCTCAGAATCAGAGACTTTTTCTAGTGGAAAAATGTCTTAGAATCGGAAACTTTTTCTATAGGAAAAATGTCTCAGAATCTGTGACTTTTTCTATAGGAAAAATGTTCCAGAATCTGAGACTTTTTCTATAGGAAAAATGTCTCAGAATCTGAGACTTTTCTATAGGAAAATGTGTTAGAATCTAAGACTTCTATAGGGAGAATGTCTTAGAATCTGAGACTTTTTCTATAGGGAAAATGTCTCAGAATCTGCGAATTATTGTATAGGAAAAATGTAGCACTAACTAAAACTTTTTTACAGAATCTTTCTATATGAATCTGAGACTTTTTCTCTAGCAAAAATATCTCAGAATGTGAGACTTTTTCTAAAAAAAAAAATTTCCTAGAATCTGAGACTTTTTCTACAGAAAAAATGTCTCAGAATCTGAGACTTTTTCTATAGGAAAAATGACTCAGAATCTTTTTCTATATTTTTCTATAGATAATTTTTTTATGACAAATTTTTCTACAGAAATTTTTTTGTGACAAATTTATCTATTTAAAATTTTTTGTGACATATTTTTTTATAGAAAATTTTTGGTGACAAATTTTTCTATAGAAAATTTTTTGTGACAAATTATTCTATAGAAATTTTTTTTGTGACAAATTTTTCTATAGAAAATATTTTGTGACAAATTTTTCTATACAAAATTTGTTGTGGCAAATTTTTATATACAAAATTTGTTGTGACAAATTTTTCTTTAGAAAATTTTTTGAGACTAATTATTCTATAGAAAATTTTTTGTGACTAATTTTTCTATAGAAAATTTTTTGTGACAAGTTTTTTTATAGACAATTTTTGTGATAAATTTTTCTATAGAAAATTTTTTTGACAAATTTTTCGATAGAAAATCTTTTGTGACAAATATTTCTATAAAAAATTTTTTGTGACAAATTTTTGTATAGAAAATTTTTTGTGACAAATTTTTCTATACAAAATTAGTTGTGACAAATTTTTCTTTCGAAAATTTTTTGAGACAAATTTTTCTTTAGAAAATTTTTTGAGACAAATTATTCTATAGAATTTTTTTTGTGACAATTTCATCTATTTAAAATTTTTTGTGACAAATTTGTTTATAGAAAATTTTTTGTGACAAATTTTTCAATAGAAAATTTTATGTGACAAATTTTTTGTGACAAATTTTTCTATAGAAACCTTTTTGTGATAAATTTTTCTATAGAACATTTTTTGTGATAAATTTTTCTATAGGAATTTTTTGGTGACAAATTTTTCTGTAGAAAATTTTTTGTGACAAATTTTTCTATAGAAAATTTTTTGTGATACATTTTGCTATAGAAAATTCTTTGTGACAAATTTTTTTATCGAAAATTTTTCGATAGAAAATTTTTAGTGATAAATTTTTTTGTGACAAATTTTTCTATAGAAGATTTTTTGTGAAAAATTTTTCTATTGAAAATTTTTTGTGACACATTTTTTCTATAGAAAAGTCTTTGTGACAAATTTTTTTATAGAAAATTTTTTGTGACAGAATTTTCTATAGAAAATTTTTTGTGACAAATTTTTCTATAGAAAATTTTATGTGAAAATTTTATACAAAATTTGTTGTGACAAATTTTTCTGTTGAAAGTTTTTCGATACAAAATTTTTTGTGACAAATTTTTCTTTAGAAAATTTTTTTAACAAATTTTTCAATAGAAAATTTTCTGTGATAAATTTTTCTATACAAAATTTATTGTGACAAATTTTTCTTTTGAAAATTTTTTGAGACAAATTATTCTATAGAAACTTTTTTGTGACAATTTTTTTTATAGAATTTTTTTTTTTTACAAATTTTTTGATAGAAATTTTTTTGTGACAAATTTTTCTATAGAAATTTTTTTGTGACAGATTTTTCTATAGAAAATTTTTTGTGATAAATTTTTCTATAGAACATTTTTTGTGATAAATTTTTCTATTGGAATTTTTTGGTGACAAATTTTTCTATAGAAAATTTTTTGTGACAAATTTTTCTATAGAAAATTTTTTGTGATACATTTTTCTATAGAAAATTCTTTGTGACAAATTTTTTTATAGAAAATTTTTTGTTACAAATTTTTCGATAGAAAATTTTTAGTGATAAATTTTTTTGTGACAAATTTTTCTATAGAAGATTTTTTGTGACAAATTTTTCTATTGAAAATTTTTTGTGAAACATTTTTTCTATAGAAAAGTCTTTGTGACAAATTTTTTTATAGAAAATTTTTTGTGACAGAATTTTCTATAGAAAATTTTTTGTGACAAATTTTTTTATAGGAAATTTTATGTGACAAAGTTTTCTATACAAAATTTGTTGTGACAAATTTTTCTCTTGAAAGTTTTTTGAGACAAATTTTTCTATACAAAATTTTTTGTGACAAATTTTTCTTTAGAAAATTTTTTAACAAATTTTTCAATAGAAAATTTTATGTGATAAATTTTTCTATACAAAATTTATTGTGACAAATTTTTCGTTAGAAAATTTTTTGAGACAAATTATTTTATAGAAAATTTTTTGTAACAAATTTTTTGTGACAAATTTTTTTATAAAAATTTTTTTTTGACAAATTTTTCGATAGAAATTTTTTTGTGACAAATTTTTCCATAGAAAATTTTTTGTGACAGATTTTTCTATAGAAATTTTTTTGTGACAGATTTTTCTATAGAAAATTTTTTGTGACAAATTTTTCTATGAAAAATTTTTTGTGACACATTTTTCTATAAAAAATTTTTTTGTGACACATTTTTCTATAAAAAATTTTTTTGTGACAAACTTTTTTATAGAAAATTTTTAGTGATAAATTTTTATGTGACAAATTTTTCTATAGAAAATTTTTTGTGACAAATTTTTCTATAAAAAATTTTTGCTGACAAATTTTTCTCTAAAAAATTTTTTCCGACAAATTTTTCTATAGAAAATTTCTTGTGACAAATTTTTCAATAGAAAATTTCTTGTGACAAATTTTTCTATAGAAAATTTTTTGTGACAAATTTTTCGATAGAAAATTTTTAGTGAAAAATTTTTTTGTGACAAATTTTTCTATAGAAATTTTTTTGTGACACATTTTTTTATAGAAAATTCTTTGTGACAAATTTTTTTATAGAAATTTTTTGTGACAGATTTTTCTATAGAAAATTTTTTGTGACAAATTTTTCTATAGAAAATTTTTCTATAGAAAATTTTTTGTGACTAATTTTTCTATAGAAATTTTTTTTTGACAAATTTTTTTATAGAACATTTTTTGTGATAAATTTTTCTATAGACAATTTTTTGTGACAGATTTTTCTATAGAAAATTTTTTGTGACAAATTTTTCTATAGAAAATTTTTTGTGACAAATTTATCTATAGAAAATTTTTTGTAACAAATTTTTCTATAGAAAATTTTATGTGACAAATTTTTCCATACAAAATTTGTTGTGACAACTTTTTTTTTAGAAAATTTTTTGAGACAAATTATTCTATAGAAAATTTTTGGTGACAAATTTTTCTATAGAAAATTTTTTGTGACAAATTTTTCAATAGAAAATTTTTTGTGACAAATTTTTCGATAGAAATTTTTTTGTGACACATTTTTCTATAGAAAATTCTTTGTGACAAATTTTTCTATAAAAAATGTTTCGTGACACATTTTTCTATAGAAAATTTTTTGTGACAAATTTTTCAATAGAAAATTTTTAGTGATAAATTTGTTTTGTGACAAATTTTTCTATAGAAAACTTTTTGTGAGAAATGTTTCTATAGAAACTTTTTTGTGACAAATTTTTCTATAAAAAATTTTTTTGTGACACATTTTTCTATAGCAAATTCTTTGTGGAACATTTTTTTTTGTAGAAAATTTTTTGGGACAGATTTTTCTTATAAAAAATTTTTTGGGACACATTTTTCTGTAGAAAATTTTTTTGTGACAAATTTTTCTATAGAAAATTTTTTTGTGACAAATTTTTCCATACAAAATTTGTTGTGACAAATATTTTTTTTGGAAAATTTTTTGGGACAAATTATTTTATAGAAAAATTTTTGTGACAAGTTTTTCTATAACAGCTTTTTTTAATTATTTTGTTTATTTGTTAAACCCGAAATCGATCGGTTTTGGAAACGAAAACTACAGTTTTGAAAAAGGTAGGTTTTTATGTAAATCTATGTAAAGAAGTGACAAATGAACATTTCCCCAATATCTGTGTCTCAAATTTCGCTTTTCGTGCTCTCAGAATCTGAGACTTTTTCTATAGGAAAAATGAATCAGAATCTGTGACTTGAATCAGAAACTGAGACTTTTTCTATAAGAAAAACATCTTAGAATCTGAGACTTTTTTTAAGAATATATATTTTATGTAGGAAAAATCTCTCAGAATCTAAAATCGAAAATTGTGTGAAGAAAAACGGTATTTTTGAGAAATTTCTATAGCATTAAAAAGTGTTGCATACTCTTGTGCTCAGCTAAGGTTTTCGAATCATTGGTTTTTGTTATACCGTTAGAAAAACTTCCAATTGGTCGAAATCTAATTGGTATTTAAATATGGTTTGTGATATATGTTTTCCAATAGGACTGATTTAATATATTTTATTTTAGCAATGTTTTAATGTATTTTTGCCTACTTTTAGGCTTAATGCAGTTTGAAAACCATTGGTTTTCTTAAAAAGTTAGCCTTATCTTTTTATAAACACTTTGTTTAAAAATCTAATCATTTTATATTCAAGTTAACACTATCATTAAACAATTTTGACTTAACTGTTTTATTAACAAAAAATTCATTAAGACAGTTGGTGTTAATTAGTCATATATTAAAGATGGTTAAAATATCGGTTTTATTAGGCAGTGTCTTATTAATAGGAGCTTTAAGCTCTATTAAAGCTTTGGATGTCATAGATCAAGATGTAAAACCCGAGACTCGTACCAAATTTGATGATGATTTACGTGATTTTGTGGAATATATAAAATTACAAATGCAGTGTGGTTATCCGGCAGCGGGTGTGCCTCCATTGGCTCCCTATCAGTCGGAGTTTAAGGAATTTAATATACAAGGTTCGGGATTTAGGTAACTGCTGTCAGCATAAAATTTCTATTACAATTTTTTTTTTAATACATTCTTTCTGTTTTAGCTTCAAAGGCAATCTATCCGATTTGGTAATCACCGGTCTCAATGATTTCGATATTGTGGATTTAAATTGGAATAATGTTTTCCAACGTATTACCTTCGATTTTAAATTTCCCAGTATCCACGCTCTTAGCTCCTACAAACTTAATGCCATTACCAGCATGTTTGGTTCCGCTGTTGGTTTCTATGGCAATGGCCTCTTCAATTTAGAACTTATTAACTTAAGAGCTTTTGGTAGTTTTAAATTGAGACCTTCGCTAACGGGTGGTTTGACAGCATGGGGCTTTAAAGTTCAATTGGAATTGGAATCAACACGTTCGAAAACTACTGGCATTATGAATAGTTTAATTTATACTAAACTTTTCAATTCCTGGGTAGAAGAATTTATTAATTTGACATTTGCCGAGCAGGAAGCTGTTACAGAGGCTATAGAATATTTAGTGCTGCCACCCATGAATAAAGCTTTAAAAAATATTTCCTTGGTGGAGTTGGTGGCACTTATAATGGGTTTAGCTGGTGATGTGGTGCCAGCTGATGTTGTGTGTTAATTATAGTAAATGGAAATTATTTTTTTAAATAAAGTAAAACTTTAAATAAAGTTTAATTAAAGTTTAATCGCTGAATTATTTTAAGTGAACATTTGGGACTTGTGACAGAAGATTTGGGGCATTAAATTTGTCACAAAAAATTTTCTATAAAAAAATTTGTCAAAAAAAAATTCTAATGAAAAATTTTTTTTTGACGAAAAAAATGTTTGAGAAAAATGTGAAACAAAAAATTTTAAATAGAAAAATTTGTCACAAATATATTAAATAGAAAAATTTGTCACAAAAAAGTTTCTCTAGAAAAATTTGTCAGAAAAAATTTTCTGTAAAACAATTTGTCACAAAATAATTTCTATAGAAAAATTTGTCACAAAAAAACTTTCAATAGAAAAATTTGTCACAAAAAATTTTCTATAGAAAAATTTGTCACAAAAAATTTTCTATAGAAAACTTTTTCACAAAAAATTTTCTATAGAAAAATTTTTCACAAAAAATTTTCTATACAAAAAATGTATCACAAAAATTTTCTAAAAAAAAATTGCCACAACAACTTTTCTATAAAAAAATTTGTCACAAAAAATTTTCTATAGAAAAATTTGTCACAACAAATTTTTCTATAGAAAAATTTGTTAGAAAATATTTTCTATAAAAAAAATTGTCACAAAAAATTTTCTTAAAAAAAATTTGTAATAAAAAATTTTCGATAGAAAAATTTGTCACAAAAAATGTTCTAAAAAAAATTTGTCACAAAAAATTTTCTTTAGAAAATTTGTTACAAAAAAAATTGGTCTCAAAAAAACTTCTATAGAAAAATTTGTCATCAAAAATTTTCTAAAGAACAATTTGTCATAACAAAGTTTTATAGAACAATTTGTCACAAAAAATGTTTTATAGAAAAATTTTTCACAAAAATTTTCTATAGAAAAATTTGTCACAACAGATTTTCTATAAAAAAATTTGTCACAAAAAATTTTCTTAAAAAAAATTTGTAATAAAAAATTTTCGATAGAAAAATTTGTCACAAAAAATTTTCTATAGAAAAATTTGTCACAAAAAATTTTCAATAGAAAAATTTGTCACAAAAAGTTTTCTATAGAAAAATTTGTCACAAAAAATTTTCTAAAGAAAAATTTGTCACAAAAAATTTTCCACAGAAAAATTTGTCACACAAAATTTTCTATCGAAAAATTTGTCGCAAAAAATTTTCTATTGAAAAATTTGTCACAAAAAATTTTCTATAGAAAAAATTTGTCACAAAAAATTTTCTATAGAAAAAATTTGTCACAAAAAATTTTCTATAGAAAAATGTGTTACAACAAATTTTCAATATTAAAATTTGTCACAACAAATTTTCTATAGAAAAATTTGTTGTTAAAAATTTGTTACCAAAAACTTTCTTTAGAAAAATTTGTCACCAAAAATTTTCTATAGAAAAATTTGTCACCAAAAATTTTCTATAGAAAAATTTGTCACCAAAAATTTTCTATAGAAAAATTTGTCACCAAAAATTTTCTATAGAAAAATTTGTCACCAAAAATTTTCTATAGAAAAATTTGTCACCAAAAATTTTCTATAGAAAAATTTGTCACCAAAAATTTTCTATAGAAAAATTTGTCACCAAAAATTTTCTATAGAAAAATTTGTCACCAAAAATTTTCTTTAGAAAAATTTGTCACCAAAAATTTTCTTTAGAAAAATTTGTCACCAAAAATTTTCTATAGAAAAATTTGTCACCAAAAATTTTCTATAGAAAAATTTGTCACCAAAGATTTTCTATAGAAAAATTTGTCACCAAAAATTTTCTATAGAAAAATTTGTCACCAAAAATTTTCTATAGAAAAATTTGTCACCAAAAATTTTCTATAGAAAAATTTGTCACCAAAAATTTTCTATAGAAAAATTTGTCACCAAAAATTTTCTATAGAAAAATTTGTCACCAAAAATTTTCTATAGAAAAATTTGTCACCAAAAATTTTCTATAGAAAAATTTGTCACCAAAAATTTTCTATAGAAAAATTTGTCACCAAAAATTTTCTATAGAAAAATTTGTCACCAAAAATTTTCTATAGAAAAATTTGTCACCAAAAATTTTCTATAGAAAAATTTGTCACAAAAAATTTTCTATAGAAAAATTTGTCACCAAAAATTTTCTATAGAAAAATTTGTCACCAAAAATTTTCTATAGAAAAATTTGTCACCAAAAATTTTCTATAGAAAAATTTGTCACCAAAAATTTTCTATAGAAAAATTTGTCACCAAAAATTTTCTATAGAAAAATTTGTCACCAAAAATTTTCTATAGAAAAATTTGTCACCAAAAATTTTCTATACCCCAGTAAAAATATTATGCTAATTTAACTGAATAGATCTAATTTGATCCGTAAAATGGTTGTATCAAATAATATCTAATTGTATTACTTTAGATCAAAAAATATAAAAATTGATACAATTTGATCCTGAATTTGGTCAAATCTAATTAGATCAAATTGATCTTATAATATCAATTTTTATATAATTTGATGAGCAAAACCAAAATACGAATCTAATCATATATGGAGCAATATCTAACCATATAAAGTGGATCAACCGTATCAAAGTGATAGATACAATTTTATATAAATTTATACGGAAGCATATTAACTCATAAAAGATTGTATCAAATTATATATGATTAGACCAGAAAATTTTTACTCGGGTAGAAAAATTTGTCACCAAAAATTTTCTATAGAAAAATTTGTCACCAAAAATTTTCTATAGAAAAATTTGTCACCAAAAATTTTCTATAGAAAAATTTGTCACCAAAAATTTTCTATAGAAAAATTTGTCACCAAAAATTTTCTATAGAAAAATTTGTCACCAAAAATTTTCTATAGAAAAATTTGTCACCAAAAATTTTCTATAGAAAAATTTGTCACCAAAAATTTTCTATAGAAAAATTTGTCACCAAAAATTTTCTATAGAAAAATTTGTCACCAAAAATTTTCTATAGAAAAATTTGTCACCAAAAATTTTCTATAGAAAAATTTGTCACCAAAAATTTTCTATAGAAAAATTTGTCACCAAAAATTTTCTATAGAAAAATTTGTCACCAAAAATTTTCTATAGAAAAATTTGTCACCAAAAATTTTCTATAGAAAAATTTGTCACCAAAAATTTTCTATAGAAAAATTTGTCACCAAAAGTTTTCTATAGAAAAATTTGTCACCAAAAGTTTTCTATAGAAAAATTTGTCATATAAAATTTTTTATATAAAAATTTGTCACAAAAAAATTTTTAATAGAACAATTTGTCACCAAAAATTTTCTATAGAAAAATTTGTCACCAAAAATTTTCTATAGAAAAATTTGTCACCAAAAATTTTCTATAGAAAAATTTGTCACCAAAAATTTTCTATAGAAAAATTTGTCACCAAAAATTTTCTATAGAAAAATTTGTCACCAAAAATTTTCTATAGAAAAATTTATCCCAAAAAATTTCTATCGAAAATTTGTCACAAAAAAATTTCTATCGAAAAATTTGTCACAAAAAAAATTTTATAGAAAAATTTGTCACAAAAAATTTTCTATAAAAAAAAATTTGTCACAAAAAATTTGTTATAGAATAATTTGTCAAACAAATTTTTTTACAGAAAAATTTGTCACAAAAAGTTGTCAAAAAATGCATAAAAAAAAATTTGTCACAAAAAATTTCCTATACAAAAATTTGTTAAAAAAATTTAATTTTTTATAGAAAAATTTGTCACAAAAAAGTTTCTATTTAAAAATTTGTCACAAACAATATTTAATAGCGAAATTTGTCACAAAAAAAATTTTATAGAAAAATTTGTCACAAAAAATTTTCTATAAAAAAAAAATTGTCACAAAAAATTTGTTATAGAACAATTTGTCAAAAAAAATTTTTTACAGAAAAATTTGTCACAAAAAATTGTCAAAAAAATGCATAAAAAAAAATTTGTCACAAAAAATTTCCTATACAAAAATTTGTTAAAAAAATTTAATTTTTTATAGAAAAATTTGTCACAAAAAAGTTTCTATTTAAAAATTTGTCACAAACAATATTTTATAGCAAAATTTGACACAAAGAATTTTCTATAGAATAAGTTGTCACAATTTTTTTTTTTTTTATAGAATAATTTGTCACAAAAGTTTTGAATAGAAAAATTTGTCACAAAAAACCTTGGATAGAAAAATTTGTCACAGAAAATTTTCTATAGAAAAATTTGTCACAAAAAATTTTTCTGTAGAAAAATTTTTTACAAACAAATTTTCTATACAAGAATTTGTCACAAAAAAAATTTTCTGTAGAAAAATTTGTCACAAAAAAAAATTCTGTAGAAAAATTTGTCACAATAAAAAATTTTCTATAGAAAAATTTGTCTCAAAAAATTTTTTTATGGAAAAATTTTTCACAAAAAATTTTCTATTATAAAATTTTTCACAAAAAATTTTTTATAGAAAAATTTGTTACAAAAAATTTTCTTTAGAAAAATTTGTCACAAAAAAATTTTTACAGAAATATTTTCTAAAGAAAAATATTGTCTATAGAATAATTTATCACAAAAAAAAATTTTGCTAGAAAAATTTGTCACAAAAAAATTTTTGATTGAAAAATTTGTCAAAAAAAATTTTTTATAAAAAAATTTGTCTCAAAACAATGTATGTAGAAAAATTTGTCACAAAAAATGTTCCTAGAAAAATTTGTCACAAAAAAAAAGTTGTCACATAAAATTTTCTATAGAAAAATTTTTTACAAAAAATGTTCTATACAAAAATTTGTCACAAAGAAGTTTCTATAGAAAAATATGTTACAAAAAATTTTCTTTAGAAAAATTAATTACAAAAAATTTGCTATAAAAAAATTTGTCACACAAAATTTTCTATAGAAGAACTTGTCACACTGACATTTAGTTAAATTACTAAATTGTGGAAAATTTATAAACTATTTTGAAGGAAATCTCTTTTTATTGTTTAGTTATGTCTATATTTTATTGGAATTTAAAATTTTATAAATTTTTTCTATCGTTTCTTTTATTTTTAGGTATGTTTATTAATCTATAAATTTTCAAATCAGTAAGTTTTTCTTTTAAAATTTATAATTTTTCCTCATTGTTTTGAAACCATAACTATCACAATATTTTTACTTAAATCTTGTAAAATATAGTTAGTAATTGATTTTTTTTATTATGATATTTCTCTCAATCTTGGCAAAAAAGATAATAAATCATAATTAAAAATCCTTAATCGGCTTAAAGAATTGTACTAGAATTTTTTTTTCCCAACAAAACTAAATTAATACCTATGGCTGACTTCAAAACCATCAATACAAATCGCTAGGACCTTTAACAAAACACAGACAGACGCACACACACAGTCAGTCATCATATTTATTAACCTAACACAACACAAATCAGTAAAAAAAAAAATAAATAAGGACAGACAGCAGGATATCTTAATTTTAACACTCTTCAAACCAAACATTACACTCTACTCACTGACTCACTCTCACATACAACCAAATACTCGATGGTATTTATACCCTACATCACTTTGTTGGAGAGGGTATATTGAGTTTGTGCTGATGTTTGTAACTGCCCGAAATATTGGTCCTAGACGCATACAATCATTTTGTCACAACAAATTTTGTATAGAAAAATTTGTCCCAAAAAAATTTCTATAGAAAAATTTGTCATAAAAAATTTTCTATAGAAAAATTTTGCACAAAAAATTTTCTATAGAAAAATTTGTCAGAAAAAAAATTTTTCTGCAGAAAAATTTGTCACAAAAAAATTTTTTCTGTAGAAAAATTTCTCACAAAAAATTTTTTATAAAAAATAATTTGTCACAAAAAATTTTCTATAGAAAAATTTGTCACAAAAAATTTTCTAGAGAAAAATTTGTCACAAAAAAAATTTTTCTGCCGAAAAATTTGTCACAAAAAAATTTTTTCTATAGAAAAATTTCTCACAAAAAATTTTTTATAAAAAATAATTTGTCACAACAAATTTTATATAGAAAAATTTCTCACAAAAAATTTTCTATAAAAAATAATTTGTCACAAAAAATTTTCTATAGAATAATTTGTCACAAAAAATTTTCTATCGAAAAATTTGTCACAAAAAATTTTTTATAGAAAGATTTTGCACAAAAATTTGCCACAAACAAATTTGTCCCAAAAAATTTTCTAAAGAAAAATTTGTCCCAAAAAATTTTTTATAGAAAAATTTGTCCCAAAAAAATTTTTATAGAAAAATTTGTCCCAAAAAATTTTCTATAGAAAAATTTGTCACAAAAAATTTTATAGAAAAATTTGTCACAAAAAAATTTTTATAGAAAAATGAGTCACATAAAATGTTATATAGAAAAATTTGTCATAAAAAATTTTCTATAGAAAAATTTGTCATAAAAAATTTTATATAGAAAAATGTGTCACATAAAATGTTATATAGAAAAATTTGTCATAAAAAATTTTCTATAGAAAAATTTGTCATAAAAAATTTTATATAGAAGAATTTGTCATAAAAAATTTTCTATAGAAAAATTTGTCACAAAAAACTTTCTATAGAAAAATTTGTCATAAAAAGTTTTCTATAGAAAAATTTCTGACAAAAACTTTGTGGCAAAAAATTTTCTATTAAAAAATTTTTACAAAAAGTTTTCTATAAAAAAATTTTCTATAGAAATATTTTTCCCAAAAAATTTTCTATAGAAAAATTTGTCACAAAAAGTTTTCTATAGAAAAATTTGTCACAAAAAATTTTCTGTAGAAAAATTTGTCACAAAAAATTTTCTATCAAAAAATTTGTCACAAAAAATTTTCTATAGAAAAATTTGTCACAAAAAATTTTCTATAGAAAAATTTGTCACAAAAAATATTCTTTAGAAAAATTTGTCACAAAAAATTTTCTATAGAAAAATTTGTCACAAAAAAATTTCTATAGAAAAATTTGTCACAAAAAATTTTCTAAGAAAACTTTGTCAAAAAAAATTTTCTATAGAAAAATTAGTCACAAAAAGTTTTCTATAGAAAAATTTGGCACAAAAAATTTTATAGAAAAATTTTTCACAAAAAATTTTATAGAAAAATTTTGCACAAAAAATTTTCTTTAGAAAAATTTGTCACAAAAAATTTTCCATCGAAAAGTTTCTCCCAAAAAATTTTCTATAGAAAAATTTGTCCCAAAAAATTTTCTATAAAAAACTTTGTCACAAAAAAATTCCTATAAAATTTTCTATCAAAAAATTTGTCACACAAAATTTTCTATAGAAAAATTTGTCACACAAAATTTTTACAAAAAATTTTCTATAGAAACTTTTGTCCCAAAAAATTTTATAGAAAAATTTTGCAAAAAAAAAATTTTTTGTGACAAAATTTTCTATAGAAAAATTTGTCACAAAATATTTTCTATAGAAAAATTTGTCACAAAAAATTTTCAATAGAAAAATTTGTCACAAAAAATTTTCTATAGAAAAAGTTGTCACAAAAAATTTTCTATAGAAAAATTGTTAACAGAAAATTTTCTATAGAAAAATTTGTGACAAAAAATTTTGTATAGCAAAATTTGCCACAAAAAGTTTTCTATAGAAAAATTTGCCACAAAAAATTTTTGTCACAAAAAATTTTCTATATAAAAATTTGTCACAAAAAATTTTCTATATAAAAATTTGTCACAAAAAATTGTCTATATAAAAATTTGTCACAAAAAGTTTTCTCTATAAAAATTTGTCACAAAAAATTTTCTGTACAACAGTTTGCTACAAAAAATTTTCTGTAGAAAAATTTGTCACAAAAAATTTGATAGAAAAAAAATTTCTATAGAAAAATTTGTCACAAAAAATTTCCTATAGAAAAATTTGCCACAAAAAATTTTTTATAGAAAAATTTGTCACAAAAAATTTTCTATAGAAAAATTTTTCCCAAAAAATTTTTTATAGAAAAATTTGTCACAAAAAATTTTCTATACAAAAATTTGTCCCAAAAAATTTTCTATAGAAAAATTTGTCACAAAAAATTTTCTATAAAAAAAATTTGTCATAAAAAATTTTCTATAGAAAAATTTGTCACAACAAATTTTCTATAAAAAATAATTTGGCACAAAAAATTTTCTATAGAATAATTTGTCACAAAAAATTTTCTATAGAACAATGGTCCTAGACGCACATTTACAAAAATTTCGCCCGATATTCTGATAAATCGGTCTATTGCCCACAAATATAAGCAGATTTCAATCAAATTTGATTTGAGACTATTTTCTACACTAATTACGTCCCTCCGAAATCCATATTTGGACTTTTACCCATTTTTTGAAAAAAAAAAAATTTGTCACAAAAAATTTTCTATACAAAAATTTGTCCCAAAAAATTTTCTATAGAAAAATTTGTCACAAAAAATTTTCTATAAAAAAAATTTGTCATAAAAAATTTTCTATAGAAAAATTTGTCACAACAAATTTTCTATAAAAAATAATTTGGCACAAAAAATTTTCTATAGAATAATTTGTCACAAAAAATTTTCTATAGAACAATGGTCCTAGACGCACATTCACAAAAATTTCGCCCGATATTCTGATAAATCGGTCTACTGGCCACAAATATTAGCCGATTTCAATTAAATTTGGATTAAGTGTATTTTCTACACTAATAAAAGTCCCAACCATATATAGATTCATTCGATCCATGTTTAGACTTTTGACCCATTTTCCGAAAAACACTAGTGTAGGATATTATATGGTCGGTCTTGTCCCACTATTATTTCTTACTTGTTTTAATATAATAATTTTTTTTGTGTTTGAAAAATCTTTGTCTGCGTTTTGCATTTGTGTCAACTAAACTCTAACACGAGCCTTTTTGGTCACAGCAGGACATCTACGGGTGGTCTGTTGTTGAACAGATTTTTGTCTGCTTTAGATTTTTTTTAAAAACTTCTTTCATTTTCTACTACGTTTGACATTAAAACCGAGGGCAGTTGACAGAGAGTAGAAGAAAACAGAATATAGCATGCATTTAGTACTTATTGTTGGTGTTGTATTGTTATGCAGTATGCAACACTTCTCTTTTAAATGCATATTTTTTAAATAACAAATGAAAAAAAAAAAACTTTAAATCCTTAATAATACTGTTTATCCTTTTGTATTGTGCAAAAAAAAAATATTTTAGAGCTACCATTTTATAACCAACAGCTGTTTAAAATTTATTTCTAAGAAATAATCCTTTAGGTGTTTTTAAACAGAAAGAGAAAGTAAAAGTAGGAATTTAAATTTATTGCAAATAAATTAAAAGAATTTTTTACTAACAGATCGATTGACAACACGAAACATTTTTAATTTTAAATAACATTCGGTATCAAATTTTGCTCAAATTTGTCAAGCAGCAGCCGAATTAAAGCATTTTGTATTTTTAGGTTATGTAGAATAAACCAAATTTTCGAGGTATCCTTACATTTTCGTTCATAACTTTTGAACTGGTGAACCGATATCACTCAAATATAGAGTGTAGTGATACCCTCCACAATGTCACAAAGATTATTTGCAAAATAAAAAAATTTCAGCGGAAAAAAATTTTTGGTGAAAAAAAAATCGCGAAATTTTTTTCACAATTTGGGTCCGAAAATGCTGATCAGCATCTGTGGACCATAATCGCAGATCAGCATTTTTGGACAAAATCGTGTTTTTATATTTTTTTAATATTAGTTAGATAGCACACTTAACATTTTCCAACTTTTAAGACCAATTTGGATAAAAAAAAATATTTTTATGTTTAGAAATCTGTGGACCAAAATCGCGGTTTTGGATTTTTTTCAATATGTTTCCAATAAAGTACGCAAAATTTCCAAACTTTTGTTAGGATTTGGTCAAAAAATTCGGCCATAAATTTTGGTGGAAATATGTAATTTTATTCAACTTTGGCCGCTGGTTGCCGACTAAAGATGACCTTGCGAAATTTTTTCAAAATTTTCCCACTATCAGCTCTAACATGGTCATCGTTTGGCAGGTATTACGACCAAGTTGGCAACGTCCTCGAGCCATCCTCAGTGACGGCGTGGTGACATGTCAGAGTCACTGCTGACATCCACAAGACATTTCTATGTACTGAGTTGAGGACAGTTTCATATTAATTTTCAAAATATCCTCCCTCAAAGTTAGCAGTAATCAGGGCATGCTGACCTTTTGGGACATGTCACCTAAGACTTCTTTGGGGAAATTTCTGACATAGGTCATACGAAAAAAATGGCGCCCAAGCTGGGGCCAAATCCAAAAAAAAAAAAACACTTATCAGCAACATCTCAGAGTCTCAGACTTTTTCTATAGGTAAAATATTTCAGAATCTGTGACATTTTGTATAGGAAAAAAGTATTAGTATTTGATGGCGCCCAAGCAGGCGCCAGAATCTAAAAAAATAGAATTTAAATTTTAGCAAAAACATGAAAAACACACATGTGAACGTTTGTTTATTCAAAAGGAACGTAGCAAAACATTTGGATGTGCTTGTTTATTAAAAGCAGAAAATTGCGCATTTTTTAATAATAAAAATGCTTCGGAATCTGAGACTGTTTCTCACTCAGAATCTAAAACTTTTTCTATAGGAAAAATTTCTTAGAATCGGGTACTTTTTTTAAAAGAAAAATGTCTCAGAATCTGAGACTTTTTTTATAAAAAAAATGTCACAGAATCTGAGACTTTTTTATAAGAATCTGAAACTTTGTCTATAGGAAAAATGTCTCAGAATATGAAAATGTCTCAGAATCTGAGACTTTTTCTATAAGAAAAATGTCTCAGAATCTGAGACTTTTTCTATAAGAAAAATGTCTCAGAATCTGAGACTTTTTCTATAAGAAAAATGTCTCAGAATCTGAGACTTTTTCTATAAGAAAAATGTCTCAGAATCTGAGACTTTTTCTATAAGAAAAATGTCTCAGAATCTGAGACTTTTTCTATAAGAAAAATGTCTCAGAATCTGAGACTTTTTCTATAAGAAAAATGTCTCAGAATCTGAGACTTTTTCTATAAGAAAAATGTCTCAGAATCTGAGACTTTTTCTATAAGAAAAATGTCTCAGAATCTGAGACTTTTTCTATAAGAAAAATGTCTCAGAATCTGAGACTTTTTCTATAAGAAAAATGTCTCAGAATCTGAGACTTTTTCTATAAGAAAAATGTCTCAGAATCTGAGACTTTTTCTATAAGAAAAATGTCTCAGAATCTGAGACTTTTTCTATAAGAAAAATGTCTCAGAATCTGAGACTTTTTCTATAAGAAAAATGTCTCAGAATCTGAGACTTTTTCTATAAGAAAATGTCTCAGAATCTGAGACTTTTTCTATAAGAAAAATGTCTCAGAATCTGAGACTTTTTCTATAAGAAAAATGTCTCAGAATCTGAGACTTTTTCTATAAGAAAAATGTCTCAGAATCTGAGACTTTTTCTATAAGAAAAATGTCTCAGAATCTGAGACTTTTTCTATAAGAAAAATGTCTCAGAATCTGAGACTTTTTCTATAAGAAAAATGTCTCAGAATCTGAGACTTTTTCTATAAGAAAAATGTCTCAGAATCTGAGACTTTTTCTATAAGAAAAATGTCTCAGAATCTGAGACTTTTTCTATAAGAAAAATGTCTCAGAATCTGAGACTTTTTCTATAAGAAAAATGTCTCAGAATCTGAGACTTTTTCTATAAGAAAAATGTCTCAGAATCTGAGACTTTTTCTATAAGAAAAATGTCTCAGAATCTGAGACTTTCTATAAGAAAAATGTCTCAGAATCTGAGACTTTTTCTATAAGAAAAATGTCTCAGAATCTGAGACTTTTTCTATAAGAAAAATGTCTCAGAATCTCAGTCTTTTTCTATAATAAACTTTTTTGTAGGAAAAATGTCTTAGAATCTGAGATTTTTTCTATGGGAAAATCCCCAAGAATCTAAGTTTTTTCTGATAGAAAAGTGTCTTAGAATCTGAGACTTTTTCTATTGGAAAAAATACTTTAAATATGATACTTCTTCAATAGAAAAATGTCTCGGATTTTAAGACTTTTTCTGTATAAAAAATGTCTCAGAATCTGAGGACAAACTTTGAAAAGTATGTAGTACACAAGTGAGGGGGTTATATTCGGCTTTGACGAATCTCTTAAGCTTTCTCATACTATAAAAAATAATTTAAAAATGGCGCCCAAGCTGGGGACAAATTCCAGAAAACAACGTCAACAACGAAGAATTGGGCCAATTTTACGACATTAACTAAAACGATTAAACAACTTATAATGAACATTATTGAATCCAAGATTTTTAGTACAGGAAAAATGTATCAGAATCTGAGACTTTTTTTATAGCAAAAATGTCTCAAAATCTAAGACTTTTTCGATAGGAAAAATGTCTTAAAATCAGTGGGACAACTATCTCTTAAACTTTCTTTAACGAATCTCTTAAACTATAAAAAAAAAATTAAAAATGGCGCCCATTCAAGGGCCAAATTCCAGAAAATATCGTCAACGACGAAGAATAGCTCCAATTTTACGACATCAACTAAAACGATTAAACAACTAATAATTAACATCATAGAAATTAAGACCTTTCTTAATTCTTATCTTATCCCATTGAAAAAGTCTCAGAATCTAAGACGTTTTCTATAGGCAAAAATGTCTTCAGAATCTGAGACTTTCTATATAGGAAGAATGTCTTAAAATCTGAGAGATTTTCTGTAGGAAAAATGTCTCATTGTCAGAATCTGAGACTTTTTCTATAGGAAAAATATCTCAGAATAAGAGAGTTTTTTTTAAGGAAAAATGTTCCAGAATCTGAGGGCAAACTATGAAAAGTACATAGTACAAAAGTGAAAAGGTAATATTTTTGGCTTTGACGAGTCTCTTAAACTTTTACTCATACTATAAAAACTAACTAAAACAATAGGTTAGGTTAGGTTAAACAACCTAACTAAAACAATGGCTCCCAAGCAGGGGCCAAATTTCAGAAAAAAATTTCAACAACGAAGGAGAAACGGGCAAATTTTACGACCTCAACGTCGATTTAACAGTTTATAATTAACATCATAGAATCTAAAACTTTTCCATAAAAAAGTCTCAGATTCTTAGATTTTATCTATAGTAAGAATGGCTCAGAATTTGAAACTTTTTAAAGGTCTATGGGCAAAGTATGAAAAGTACGTAGTTCACAAGTAAGAGGGATATATTCGGTTTTCACAAATCCCTTAAACTTTCTATCAAACTGTAAAAAAGAATTGAAAAAAATGGCGCCCAAGCAGGGGCCAAATTCCAGAAAACAACGTCTACGACGGAGAAATAGGCCATTATTGCAACATCAACTAAAACGATTTAACAACTAATAGACAGTATCACAGAATCTAAAACTTTTTCTACAAGAAAAATTTCTGAAAATCTGAGATTTTTTTATAGAAACATTTTTTAGAGTCTGGGACTTTCGCAATAGAAAAAATATCTCTAATTGTATAGGAAAAATTTGCCTTTTTCTATAGGAAAAATGTCTCAGAGTTTGAGACTTTTTTTATAGGAAAAATGTTTCAGAATCTGCGACTTTTCCTATAGGCAAAATGTCTCAGAATCTGAGACTTTGTCTTTGGAAAAAATGTCTCAGAATCTGAGACTTTTTCTTTAGAAAAAATGTCTCAGAATCTTAGTCGTTTTTCTTAATTTGTTAAACTGTGTTATTGATAATTTATTTTCCAATTTATTCTCCAATATAATTTTTTAATAATTTAAGACCTCACAGACAGTTTTAAAACATAATTTTCTTATTTTCAATTCTTGAGTAACATAAAAATAACAATATATTTCGGTAAATTATGATCAATAAATTTCTTAGAATCTTTGAGAGAACTAACAAAAAAAAAATCCATTGTGTCCAAATGATTCATATTGTCGATCATATATACTTTAAAATTATCCAAACCATCATATAATGTACGAAAAGAAAAAGATACAGATTGCACAACTAATATCGATTGTTTTTCATAAAACTAAAATAGTAAAAGGATTCGTTTTGGCTCATTTCATTTGCAATTTATGAGTAATAATGTATTACAAATGTTTGAATTTTTTTTTTTTTTGTTCTAAAATGTTAAAAAGAATTGTGTAGAAAAATAAAACACCTTGCTAGTTTTTGTTACTAAAGAAAAGATTTTTCTTTCTTTTAGTCATACATTTAAAAAAATAAATTTTTGCTGAAATATCCTGTGGCGTTTTATATTGTTGCACATTGCTATTTTATGATGTGTCAAAACGACAAGTATTTAAAAATCTTAAAAATCTTTTTGAAATACAATTTCTCAACTCAAGTTTTCTGCTTTTTTTGTAATTTATGCGGTTTTGTTTTTCTGTGTGTTTTCTTTTTTGAAATCATTTAATAGATTTCTTTTCATCATTTATTCTATACAATATCTATCAAGGACATCATATATATTCTCAGGTTATGAATTGTTTTGTCCCTTTTATGTGTTATTGCATTTAAATTTTATGAGCCATTAGTGTCATTTTACAATATTTTCATTTTCATAAAATTTTTATGACTTTTATTCACTTCAATTCAATTCAAGTCCTTTGCAATTGTGTTTTTAAAAGTCTTTCACGTAATTTTTTTTTTGTGTTCCCGAGTAAAAAAGTTCCTATATAATTGTATATAATTTTATAAACATCATATATGATTAAATAGAACTATATAGAATTTGATGCGAAAAATGAGTCGATAAAACCATATAAAATTTTATCAATGTTACTTGTGTTTTGATAAATTTTTTATATAATTTTATGCGAAATTTGGACCCCTATTTTTATATAACAAAAGCAAATTTATATAATCAGATATAATTATATACAACTATATCAAATTATATAAAACAATATATAATTTTATAAAGTTATATAAAATTATATCAAGTTTTATATAAATCATAAAATTTTGTTTTAATTATATATAATTATATATAATTTTATGTAACTTTATATAGTTTTATACAGTTTTATACAATTTTATATATTTTTATATAATTATATCTAATTATATAATTTTGCTATTATTATATAAAAATAGGGGTCCAAATTTCGCATAAAATTATATAAAAAATTTATCAAAATATATGAAACATTGATCAAATTTTATATAGTTTTATCGACTCATTTTTCGCATCAAATTCTATATAATTCTATTTAATCATATATGATGTTTATAAAATTATATACAATTATATAGGAACTTTTTTACTCGGGTTCTCATAAATGTGAAAAATGGTTTTAGTTCATTAATTTTCTATAGATTTTCAATTATTTAAATATTTGTTATTTAAACAAAAATAAATTGTGTGGTTTGTTTTGAAAACAAAATGTCCTTAAAATACTAAGAAAATTTAAATTTTCTTTTATAAATTCTTAAATTTATTAGCACATAAAAGTCATCATGAATTTTCTTTAGAAAAATTTGAATATATTTTTTTTGTCTCTTTAAGAAAATTTTAAATACAGTTTAGTTTTTTTTTATATCCTACCTCAAAAAGATAGTAATTTATTCACTATATCAGTACGTAAGTAACACCGTTAAATATTGACCGGATATCCCCTTAAGTATTTACGAAAATTTTTAATCGATCTGTCTGTTGAAATCACGATAAAACTTAAACTTAACTAGTTAGAGATCTAATATTTGAATTTAATATAGTTTAAAGTACGCTTTTAGTCGAGTTCGTAGTCCGACAAAATCGGACCAAAGGGAAACAAATTCCCCTTGTAAAACTGACAACTCTTAAAACCATACAAGTTCTTAAAGGACTTTTGTACATATTCAACTTTTCACTCATTGAGAATTATAAGAAGAAATTTGTACAATCTCTTAGTAAGATCGTTGTTTGAACATTAGCGATTTGTCATTTAAATTCACTTTGCTACTTGTAGTAAAGGGATTTTATATTTGCTAAATAGTCTTGAGAATGGAATTTGACAAATTCCAAAACATGTATTGACAAAGTCTTGCAAAAACTACCAACATAATAAAATTTAAAACAGAAAAATAATTTTCTTGGAAATTATTGTATAAGAATATCATAGTTTTAATAAGTAGAGAAAATAATGACCTCGAGCTAGAATAAACCTACTCAAAATATAATATTTTAAAGGTCAAATAAAACAATTTTTATTTTTAAATAAAAATTAATCAGAAATTCAGTAAACTTAAAAAATCAAAGAAATTAAGGAAAACTCAGAAAAATTCAGAAACGATCAGCAAAATTAACAAATGACCAATCAGAAAAACTCTTAAATATTGTGGAGGGTATTTTTGAAGCGGCCGAACCCATAATAGCAATTTTACTGGTATTTTTATATTTTTAGCATGATGTTGGGTATCTAAAGGCTCATCACAGCCGAATATATATTTTTTTACTTCTTTATATTTAACGTAAACTTCTTTCTGCCTTTAGAATTTTCTTAATATTTTTCTTATACCAGTTTTGTGTATATGACCTGCTTTGCATAACCCCAATCTTACAAAATAATATAAACACCCTTTTCTTAGTTTTCATAATTTGTTCATTTAATATGTAAGAATTATTAAAAATTGAATACTGTTAATTAGCCACATTTTAATCAATGTCAGTGAATGATTTCATATTAAGATTAAAATGTTTTCGTATAATATTTTCTTAAGAAAATGTCTCAGATTATAAGATTTTTTTTCTTATAGAAAAAGTTTCAGATTCTGAGACATTTTTCCTTTAGAAAAGTCTCAGATTCTAAGTCATTTTCCCCACAGAAAAATTCTGAGATTCTGAGACAATTTTCCTTTAGAAAAAGTCTCAGACTCGGACACATTTTTCCTATAGAAAAAAGTCTTAGATTCTGAGACATTTTTCCTATAAAAAAAGTCCTTTAGAAAATTTCTCAGATTCTGAGACATTTTTCCTATAGAAAAAGTCTCAGACTCTGAAACATTTTTCCTATAGAATAAGTCTCAGATTCTGAGACATTTTTCCGATAGAAAAAGTCTCAGATTCTGAGACATCTTTCCTATACAAAAAGTCTCCGATTCTGAGACATTTTTTCTATACGAAAAGTCTCAGATTCTGAGACATTTTTCTTATAGAAAAAATCTCAGATTCTGCGACATTCTTCCTCTAGGAAAAGTCTCAGATTCTGAGACATTTTTCCTATAGAAAAAGTCTCAGATTTTGAGGCATTTTTTCCTTTAAAAAAGTCTCCGATTCTCGGACAATTTTCCTGTAGAAAAAGTCTCAGATTATAGGATTTCCTATAGAAAAGTCTCAGATTCTGAGACATTTTTCTTATAGAAAAAATCTCAGATTCTGAGACATTCTTCCTCTAGAAAAATTCTCAGATTCTAAGACATTTTTCCTATAAAAAAAGTCTCAGATTCTGAGGCATTTTTTCCTTTAGAAAAAGTCTCAGATTCTGAGACATTCTTCCTCTAGAAAATTTCTCAGATTCTAAGACATTTTTCCTATAAAAAAAGTCTCAGATTCTGAGGCATTTTTTTCCTTTAGAAAAAGTCTCAGATTCTCGGACAATTTTCCTGTAGAAAAAGTCTCAGATTATAAGATTTCCTATAGAAATAGTCCCAGATTCCGAGACATTTTTCCTATAGAAAAAGTCTCAGATTTTGAGATATTTTTCCTATAGAAAAAGTCTCAGATTCTGAGACATATTTGCTATAGAAATAGTGTCAGATTCTGAGAAATTTTTCTTATAGAAATAGTCTCAGATTCTAAAATCTTTTTCCTATAAAAAATTTCTCAGGTTCTAAGACATTTTTCCTATAGAAAAAGTCTCAGATTCTAAGATCTTTAGCCTATAGAAAAAGTCTCAGATTCTGAGACATATTTTCTAAAGAAATAGTGTCAGATTCTGAGACATTTTTCCTATAGAAAGTCACAGGTCCTGAGAAATTTTTTTATAGAAAAACTCAGATTTTGAGACATTTTTCCTATAGAAAAACTCTCAGATTCGAGACAATTTTCCTATAAAAAAAATCTCTGATTCCGAGAAATTTTTTCTAAAGAAAAGCTTTCAGATTCGAGACATTTTTCCTATAGAAAAGTATATGATTCTGAGACATTTTTCCTATTGAAAAAGTCTCACATTCTGAAACATTTTTCCTACAGAAAAAGTCTCAGATTTTGAGACATTTTGCCTATAAAACAAGCCTCATATTCGAAGACATTTTTCTTATAGAGAAAGTCTCAGATTCTGAGACATTTTTCCCACAGATTCTGAGACATTATTCCTACAGAAAATTTCTTATATTGTCAGACATTTTTCTTATAGAAAAAGTCTCAGATTCTGAGACATTTTTCTTATAGAAAAAGTCTTAGATTCTGAGACATTTTTCCCATAGAAAAAGTCTCAGATTCTGAGACATTTTTCTTATAGATAAAGTCTCAGATACTGAGATATTTTTTCTATAGAAAAAGTTTTAGATTCGGAGACATTTTTCTTATAGAACAAGTCTCAGATTCTGAGACATTTTTCCTATAGAATTAGTCTCAGATTCTGAGACATTTTTTCTATAAGAAAAGTCTCTGATTTAAAGACATTTTTCCTATAGAATAAGTATCAGATTGTGAGACATTCTCTGAGACATTCTCAGATTCTTATTGTTAGACATTTTTCTTATATAGAAAGGCTATAGAAATAGTGTCAGATTTTGAGACATTTTTCCCATAGAAATAGTCTCAGATTCTGAGACTTTAGTTGTTAAATCGATTTTGTTAATGTCGTAAAATTTGCCCAGTTCTCCTTCGTTGACTTTGTTTTCTGGAATTTGGCCCCGGCTTGGGAGCCATTTTTAAACCCTCAAATACAATACATATTGCGGTATACTCACTTTGTCATTCTGTGTATATTGCATCGAATTATCAGTCGAGAAGCCCATAAAATATATATATTCTTGATCCATGATCGATTTTAAGACCTTTTTTGAATGTCCGTCCGTTCGTTTGTATACAATGCAGCCCAAAATAAAAAAGCTAGACTTCTGAGATTTAGCACGAATATGTATTTTTTATATCAGAGGAAGTTTTAATTACTTCGCTTTGACCCAGGGGATTATATTATATCATTGTTTTCAGCACGCCCCCTTTTGTGGGCGTGGATATAAAGAATTAATTTTAATAATTTAATAATTTTAAAATTTTTGTATTACCTTAGTAAACAAAAACATAACAATAGAATCTTTTGCGAAGGAGAAGGTACCAATTGGGCCAGGGGTTTTAGGCTTCGTAAACGCAGAATATACTTCCCTCTCATTTATTACGTACTTTTCGTAGTTTTACCTATTATGTTTCCTAAAATAAACAAATTTTTCATGAAACACGCAATTTCCTGCTTTCAAAAACAATCACATCCTAATGTTTTGCTACGTTTGTTTTGAATTAGCAAAAAATCACATATGTGCTTCATGTTTTTGCAAAAATTTTAATGTTATTTTTTGGATTCTGACCCCTGCTGGGGCGCCATCAAAAAGTGATACATTTTTCTGATAAAAAATGTCTCGGATTCTGAAATATTTTACCTATAGAAAAAGTCTGGGACTCTGAGACGTTACTGATAAGTGTTTTTTTTGGATCTGGCCCCAGCTTGGGTGCCATTTTTTAAATTTGATTTTATAATATAATAAAGGGTTTTTAGGATTCCTTAAAGCAATATATACCTTTATCTGTTATTTGTTACGTAGTTTTCATAGTTTCCCTATTGGTTTTTCTAAAATTAACAACATTTTGATGAAATACTTAAATTTCTGCTTTGATAAACTATCACATCCGAATGTTTTGATGCGTTTCTTTTTAATAAATGTGCACTTTCTATGTTTTTGCAAAAAGCTTGTCTGTTTTTAAAAAAATATATACATATATAATTACACATTTATTTGAATTTTATTTTTTTTTTGTAGTAGGGCCCTTGCTTGGGCGCCATAAAATACAGAACCATTATTTATTTATTTTTTCTCGGTAAGTGCAGATCGAGCTTGGGCTCTAATTATATTTGTTTAAAGTGTTTAAGTTGAAAAAATGCAAAAGAAAAATTGAATTTCCAAAAATTTTAGACATTTCTGGTATTCCCGTACCGGTTTCAAACACTCCAGTTAGTGTTATCATCAGTAGGACTTTAAATGTCGGTTTGTCTGGTTTTTCTTATAAACATTGTCACAGATTCTGAAATATTTTACCTATAGAAATGTCTGAGATTCTGAGATGTTGCTCATAAGGGTTTTTTTTTTTGGAATCTGGCCCAAGCTTGGGAGCCATTTTTTAAATTTGCTTTTATAATATGATGAAATGTTTTTAGGATTCATTAACGCAGTATATACTTCTCTCTCTTATTTATTACGTACTTTTTATAGTTTTCCTAATGATTTTCCTAAAATGAACAACATTTTCATGAAATACGCAATTTTCTGCTTTAATAAACAATTGCATCTTAATGTTTTACTACGTTTCTTTTAATAAACAAGAGAGCACATGTGTGTTTTTCGGGTTTTTTGCAAAAAAGATGTTTGTTTTGAGAAAATTTATACTAATTAAACATTTATTTGAATGTTATTTTTTGTAGTATGGTCCTTGCTTGGGCGCCATAAAATACAGAGCCTTTATTATTTTTTTTTGTAAGTACAGATCGATCTTGGGCTCAAATTATATTTGTTATAAGGGTTTAAGTTAAAAAATGCAAAATAAAAATTGAATTTCTAAAAATTATAGACATTTCTGGTATTCCCATACCGGTTTCAAGCACTCCAGTTAGTGTTATCATCAGTAGGATTTTAAATGTCGGTTTGTCTGGGTTTTCTTATAAAAATGTCACGGATTCTGAAATATTTTACCAATAGAAAATTTCTAAGATTCTGAGATGTTGCTGATTAGGGTTTTTTTGGAATCTTGCCCCAGCTTGGGAGCCATTTTTTTAAATTTGCTTTTATAATACTTTGTTACGTAGTTTTCATAGTTTCCTTATAGTTTTATCTCAAATGAAATACATTTTCATGAAATACTTAATTTTCTGCTTTGATAAACAATCACATCCGAATGTTTTGTTTCTTTTTAATAAACAAAAGAGCACATGTGTGTTTTTTATGTTTTTTGCAAAAATTTTAATGTTATTTTTTAGATTCTGGCCCCTGCGTGGGCGTCATCAAATACTGATACTTTTTTCCTATACAAAATGTCAGATTCTAAAATAGTTTGCCAATAGCAAATGTCTGAGATTCTGAGATGTTTGCTGCTAAGTGTTTTTTTTAGTCTGGCCCCTGCTTGGGCGCCATTTTTTAAATTTGATTTTATAATATGACAAAGGGTTTTTAGGATTCATTTACACAGTATATACTTCTTTTCTTATTTATTACGAACTTTTCCTAGTTTTCCTATTGTTTTTCCTTAAATGAACAACATTTTCATGAAATACGCAATTTTCTGCTTTAATAAACAATTGCATTTTAATGTTTTACGACGTTTCTTTTTAATAAAAAAAAGAGCACATGTGTATTTTTCGTGTTTTTTGCAAAAAGGTTGTCTGTTTTGGGAAAAAAAGAAAATTACGCATCAATTTGAATCCTTTTTTTGTTACTTGTAATATGCGCTCTATTAAAAAAATTTCCGTACTTAAGCAACAACAAATATCCCTGATCCCGCGGCTCAAAATTGTTCATTTACAGTTTTGTAACATTTTCGATGGCTGAATATAAGAATTAAATTTGAAAAAACTGTCAAATCTTATTAAAGAAAATAAAAAGAAATGGAATAAAGCCAACAAGAAATTGTATCAATTACAAAAAGGATACTTTTAGAAAAAAAAGGCTAATGTTCTACATGTTATTTCTACTTGAATAGTTCAAAACAATTAGGGTAGATATTTCGTTTTTCTTCTTTTATATAAAAAAAATCTTAACTTAAAATTACTAGAAGTTGTGGAAATTCTTAAACTTATATACTTTGCTTATGTCCTTTATAATATCCTTTTTAAACATGTTTTAGTATAAAAATTTTACATTCCTTAAAACTGTTTAATTTGAAATTTTTGTTTTCAAAATTTATCATTTATGATTTATTAGTTATACGTTGTTTTCAAACTCTTTAGCTAATGTGCGAAAATTTTATTACTTGTAGGTTTTTTTTTCATTATCCTTGCTTTACAAATTTTATTATCCTTGTTGTTTAGTTTTGTTGTTTAGCCTCTTAGTAATCTGTGTTAATTTTCATGTTTATCTTTTTTTTAAATTCCTGTTTCTCTCTGTTTGTCTGACTCTGTATTTTACCACTTCCAACCACAAAATTTCATATTGTCCTGTCATAAATTTTGATTTATAATTTTTCGCCTATTTAGTGAAACACTATTTGCAAAATTGCTACAAAAAAATGTTAAACACCCAAAGGGGTATTCATTTGAAATCCTTCTTAATGGAGTGTCAATTTTACTATAATAAGTAATTTTTTAAAAAATAAATTTACTGGTGGCAACATGAACAAAAATTTCATGGTAATTAAAAATTTTTGCTCATCTTTTTTTACGCAAACGAAAATAATTTATGAAAACATTAATTATAAGCGGTTTGGTGCAATATTTATGATCTTGCGAATTTAATAATACAATAAAAATTATATATATTTTTTTAATTTTTAATTTATGATCTTAAAAATTTATTAAGAATTTTTGGTGGGAACGGAAAATCAATGAAAAATTGTACTAGTAAATCAATAAGCACTTCTATAATTTGTTGCTTAAATCAACAGAATTATTTATAAACAAGTTAAAAACAAGTTTAAAAGTTAAATTCGGCCATGCCGAATGTAGTGATACTCTCCACAATTTCAAAAAGATTACTGCAAACAACGTTTTTTAAAAAAAAATTACTTCTGAAAAAAAAAAAAAAATCCGCGATTTTTTCTTTTTTGTCGAAAAATATGTTCGTACTTGTTTAAATACCATTTGGTGTTCAATTATGTTCACATATGTCAACCAGCAGCCGAATTAAAGCATTTTGAATTTTTAGGTTATGTTGAATGTACTAAAATTTTTGTGGTGTCCTTACATTTTCGTTCATAACTTTTGAACCGCTGAACCGATATCGCTCAAATGCAAAACCAAACTTCTCGGGAGAACTTCCAATAAATATGTTAAGTTTCAGTAATCACCGTGTAATATTTTGGACGTGATCACCATTTCCACAGACATACAGACGGACGGACATCGCTAGATCGTCTTAAAATCGATCGACGATCATGAATATTTATACTTTATGGGGTCCTAGACCAATATTTCGAGGTGTTACATACGGAATGACAAACTTATATATACCCTCTATCACTAGAGTGGAGGGTATACAAATAAATTTGGAATGGCCGAACTTATGAATACCCCCCGAAATATGCAAAAAAATTTAAAAAAATTCTGAATATTTTTTTGTTAAATAATAAAAATTGTTTTATTCAAACTTTAAAATATTATATTTCGAGTAGAGTTATTCTAGCTCGAGGTAATTTTTCTTTACTAATTACACTATGATATTCTCATAGAATAATTTTCATTATTTTTCTGTTTAAAATTTATTTCTGTTGATCATTTTTGCAAGACTACGTCTTTCGGAATTGGTCAAATTCCATTGGCAATACTATTTAGCATATAAAACACTGTCCGCAAAAATTAAAAACACACGAACTGCATAATATACGTTTGAAATTAGAGACTAAATAAAGTAAAACTGCATTTACAGTTTTTCATTTCGTGATCCTGTTTCGTTTTAAAAGGACTTCAAAGTTTTAGAGGATTAAATTTTACAAAATATTTTTTTAATTTCTGATTAATTTTTATTAAACAATAAAAATTGTTTTATTCGACCTTAAAAATATTATATTTTGAGGATGTTTATTCTGGCTCGAGGTCATTATTTTCTTTACTAATTAAAACCATGATATTCTCATAGCATAATTTTCAAGAAAATTATTTTTGTAAAAATGTTTCAAATATTTTTGTTGGTTATTGACAATCGTTGCCTTATTAGTATGGTACAATTTCTTCGTCTTTCTAATTCCCATTGTGGATAGAGTCGAATATGTATTAATATTTTAGTTTGTGCACAAACGATTTGTCTTTAGACTCGTTTGCTACTTTGTAGTGAATCGTTTCTATTTTTGCTAAATAATCTTGACAATGGAATCTTGACAAATTCCGGAACACGTGTCGATTAAATCTTGCAAAAATGACCAACATAAATAAATTTAAAACAAAAAAATAATTTTCTTGAAAATTATGCTATGAGAATATCATGGTTTTAATTAGTAAGGAAAATAATGACCTCGAACCAGAATAAACATCCTCAAAATATTATATTTTAAAGGTCGAATAAAACAATTTTTTTTTTTAATAAAAATTAATCAGAATTTGTTCATATTTAATATTAGCCGTAATTTGAAATTTGAGTATTTCTAGAAAATGTTGTTCATTTTAGAAAAAACAAGTAAAAAAGTTAAAATCGGCTTTGCCGAATTTATTGCTACCCTCCACAATATAATAAAAGATTATTTATCAAAAAAAAATTTTGAAAAAAAATTCCGCTGAAAAAAATTTTTGGTGAAAAAAAATTTCGCGATTTTTTTTTTTTGTAAAAAAATTGGTTTGTTCTTGTAAAAATTCCATTCTGTGTCCAATTCTGTTCACATATGCCAACCAGCAGCCAATTCAAAGCATTTTGTATATTTACACTCAAAATAATCACTCTGTTAAATTACAGAGATACTCTGCTGAGCCAGCAGAAAATACCATAGATTTCCAACCAGCAAGATTTTTTGTTATTTTACAAAGAAAACTCTGTAAAATGATTTCGATAAAAAAAACTGTAAATTTACAGAATTATCTGTAAAATATTGATAAAAGCGACCAGAATTTGACTATTTTATTTACTATTTGATTTCTGGTCAAATAGCCAATCTGGTGTTGACAATTGAAAAATGCCATCGAGTAAATTTGCCCGCTTTAATGCTTAAAAATTGTAAATTTACTTTTTTTTATTTTTGTGAAAGTTTTTTACGAGTACCTCCAATTTTACACGACATCCTCGTAAAATTTTCCAGGGTTTATAATTACAGAGCAATAAATAAAAATACAGTTGAAATTTTGTATTTTGGTTACGAGAAAAAACATAAGTATTTTATAAAATCTGTATTTTAACAAAAAACTCTGTTTATTATCTCTAAAATAGAGATTACAAAGTAAAAAGTAAAATTACAGATAAAATTTTGTTTTTCGGTTACAAGAAAATACAAAGTATATTATTAAAATCTGTATTTCGACAGATAACTTTGTCAAATAACTGTCGAATTGAGATTACAGTCATTTTACAGAGTTTTTAACAGAGTTATTATTTTGAGTGTAGGTTATGTAGAATATACCAAAATTTTCGAGGTGTTTTAGTTCATAACTTTTGAACCGCTAAACCGATTTCGCTCAAATGCAATACCAAACTACTTAGATCAACAACAAGTAAATTTGCTAAGTCTCAGTCATATATCTATAATACTTTGGTCGTGATCACCATTTCCACAGACGGACAGACAGACAGACACCGCTAGAATGTCTTAGAATCGATACTGATCAATAATATATACACTTTATGGGGTCCTTTATATTATTAAAGCAAATTTAAAAAAATGGCGCCCACGCTGGGGCCAGATTCCACAAAAAAACACTTATAAGCAACATCACAGAATCTCAGACATTTGCTATAAGCAAAATATTTCAGAATCTAAGCAAAATATTTCAGGAAAAAAGTATCAGTATTTGATGGCACACAAGCAATGGCCATACTACAAAAAATAACATTCAAATTTTTGCAAAAACATGAAAAACACACATGTGATTTTTTGTTTTGTTCATAAGAAACGTAGCAAAATATTAGTATGTGATTGTAGATTTAAGCAGAAAATTGCCTGTTTCATGAATAATTTGACCGTTTTAGAAAACATAATAGGGAAAACTACGAAAAGTACGTAATAAATAAGAGGTCGAAGTATATTCTGTGTTAACGAATCCTAAAAAACCTTCAAGGAATTGCCTTCTAGTTCGCAATAAATGATTACAAATTCTCAATTTTAAAATTATTTAAATTAATTCTTTATATCCATGCCCACAAAATGGGGCGGGCCGAAAATAATGACAAAATATAATCCCCTGGGTGCAAGCGAAGTAATTTTAACTTCTTCTCATATAAAAATTACATATTCGTGCTAAATCTCAGAAGTCTAACTTTTTCTGGGCTGAATCGTGTTATATACAAACGGATAGACGGACATTCATAAAAGGTCTTAGAATCGATCATGAATCAAATATAAAATTATGTATAATTTTTGGGCTCCTCGACTGATATTTCGATGCGATATACACGGAATGACAAATTGGGTATACCGCAATCTGTACAGTATTTGAGGGTTTAAAAATGGCTCCCAAGCCGGGGCCAAAATCTTACGCAAATTTTACGACATCAACAAAAACGTTAAACAACTAATGTCTGAGAATCTGAGATTAATTCTATAGGAAAAATGTCTCAGAATCTGACACAATTTCTATAGCAAAAATGTCTAAGAATCTGGGACTATTTCTATAGGAGAAATGTCTAAGAATCTGAGACTCTTTCTATAGGAGAAATTTCTTTGACTCTGAGACTTTTCTATAGGAAAAATGTCTCAGAATCAAAGACCTTTTCTTATGGAAAAAAATGTTTTAGCATCTGAGACTTTTTCTAGAGGAAAAATGTTTCAGAATCTTAGACATTTTTTCTATAGAAAATGTCTTAGATTCTAAAACATTTTTTTCTATAGAAAATGCCTTAGATTCTAAAATATTTTTTTCTATAAAAAAGTCTCAGAATCTGAGACTTTTTCTATAAAAAAAAGTCACAGAATCTTAGACTTTTTCTATAGGAAAAATGTATTAGAATCTGAGACTTTTTCTGTAGCAAAAATGTCTCAGAATCTTAGTTCAAACTATTAAAAGTACGTTGTACACAAGTGACAGGGTTATATTCGGCTTTGACAAATCTGTTAAACATTCTCTCAAACTATATAAAAAAAAATTAAAAATGGCGCCCAAACTGGGGCCAATTACAGAAAACAACTTCTGCTCCCATTAAAACTTATATGGAGCCCTCCTAGGAAGTGATGATAGAGGTGTGGGTAGGTATGTTCCAAAAAAAATATTGGATGGTAAAAATAAATGCTTAAAAAGTTAACATATCACAATCTATTTCTATTGTCCATCGAGGTTTTTTGCAGAAAATATGTTTAGAACATTTTAACCCTTTATATGAACATTTTATTAGACTTTTGTATAAAATTTTGAAACAAAGAACAAAATAAAATTTTACTGCAGAATTTTAATGCATTTTTAAGCTCAAAAATGCATATATAACAGATTTTTTGACATATTCCAAGCGCGTTTGTTGCACACAAAGGTTCGAAAGAATTAATTCTTTAATTCAATTTCCTAATTCGAATTAAAAAAATAGAATTTGGCATTCCCTAAAATCATTCAACTTTCATAATCATTGAATTAATTCTTTCAAGAATTCATTCCTTAAGAATGGTCATTCTTAAGGAATGAACTATTTTTTTATCCAAATCAATCTACTACAAATTGAATGGTGAAATTTTCTTATCATTCAATTTAAAACAGTGAAGCGCAACACACATACACACACATTTATGTTTGTGTGGGAAGCAGCAGACGAGACGTCAACAAAACAACAACCGATCATTTACACACGAAGATGCTTAAAATGCACACAAGCAACACATTTTTGAAAATACAAAGGGAATGAAATAAAAAAATCATCATTCATTTTGAAATAGATTTGAATGATGAAAAATTTTGATCATTCAATCGAATGATTGCTTGCAAGGAATTAATTCTCTTGGGAATTAATTCAATTTTATTTAAGCTTTGAGAATTAAGCCTTTGAATTAATTCGTGTTGAATGCTGGTAAGGAATGATAATTCAAAACTTATTAAAACAGAATTAAACTTTTGGTGAATTAATTCTCAATAGAATTAATTCGTTCGAAGCTCTGGTTGCACAGTGTTATTAATGATTGCTTTATATTTTTAAATAAAAGTTGTAAAAAAAACCACCACGTGTCTAAACTGTTATCAGCATTCTATTAAATCGTTCATTAAACTTTAAACTGTAATTGTTTTTTTTTTTAATTTTCTAAAACATAATCGATGAAATACATTTACAATGATTAATGATTGTAAACAACAATTCAGATAACTGTCAACATTTTAAATCTGATCAGCGTCAATAAATTCCAATAATTTAAAGAATTAATATAAACCATTAGCGAAAATATATATTTTTAGCACATTGCTAAAGGAATATAAGGGAGACTTTTAGTTTTCAAATGAAAGTTTTTATTTACACTCAAAGAAAAATGCTTCATCATATTGATGAAACGGTTTCATCATTTGCTGTCATTAGTTTTGATGACAAATTTTTATTATGTTGATGAAGCTTTTCTTCAGTATAATGAAAAATATCATCCAAATAGAGGAAACAAGTGACGACACATTTCATCATGTCATCAAAAAGTGTCATCAATTTGCCTTTTATTTTTTTTTTTTAATAATTCAAATAATATTAAGATTAATAAAACTATTGAATAAATATTATATTTTGAGTAGGTTTATTCTAGCTCAAGGTCATTATTTTCTTTACTAATTAAAACTATGATATTCTCATAGAATAATTTTCAAGAAAATTATTTTTCTGTTTTAAATTTATTTGTGTTGGTAATATTTACAAGACATAATCGACACGTATTTCGGAATTTGTCAGATTCCATTGTCAAGATTAAGCAAAATAAAAACCTTATACTACAAGCAACAATGGGATTTTTATGACATATTGTTAATGACTAAACTAAAACATTAATATAATGACCACGAGCTAGAATAAACCTACACAAAATGTAGTATTTTACAGGTCGAATAAAAACAATTTTTATTTTTTTAATAAAAATTAATTAGTATTTGATTACAAAATATATTAAAAAATAAAAAGATCAAAAAATAAAATGGCAAAAATTTCCTGCACTGGCTGGTACTTAAACCCACGGTCTCCAAATTGTAGTGTTTATTATCGGCGCCTTAGAAGTAGATTAAGTTTCAAATTTTGAGACATTTTTCGTATAGAAAAAGTCTTCGAAAAAGTCTTCTGACTCTGAAACATATTTCGTATTAAAAAAATCTCAGACTCTGAGATATTTTTCGTTTAGACTCTTGAGGCATTTTTCCTATAAAAAACTATAAAACTCTTGAGACATTTTTCATATAGGAAAAGACTCAGACTCTGCGAAATTTTTTGTATAGAAAAAGTCTTAGACTTTGAAACATTTTTCGTTAAGAAAATGTCTAAGACTCTGAAGCATTTTTCGTATAGAAAAAGTCTCACACTCTGAGACATTTTTCGTATAAGAAAAGAATCAGACTATGAGACATTTTTCGTATAGAAAAAGTTACAGACTCTGACATTTTTGCCTATAGAAAAAGTCTTAGATTCTGAGAAATTTTTCATGAGACATTTTTTTGTCTTAGATTCTAAGACATTTTTCCTATAGAAAAAGTCTCAGATTCTGAGACATTTTTCCGATAGAAAAAATCTTAGATTCCGAGACATTTTTCTTAAAGAAAAATTCTCAGATTCTGAAATATTTTTCATATGGAAAAGTCTCAGATTCTGACACATTGTTTGTAAAGGAAAAGTCTCAAATTTTGAGAGATTTTTTGTATAGAAAAAGTCTTGGATTTTTGACATTTTCCGTATGGAAACAGTCTCAGATTCTGAAGCATTTTTTGTCTAGAAAGGGACTTAGAAAAATTCTCTGATTTTTTGACATTTTTTGTATAGTGTAGAAAAAGTCTCAGATTCTGAGACACTTTTCTATTAAAAAATTATCTGATTCTGAGAACTTTTTTCTATAAGAAAGGTCTCAGATTCTGTGACCTTTTTCTTATAGAAAAAGTTTCAGATTCTGAAATAAAAATATTTTTTGTCTTTCGAGATAAAGACTGTATTTTTTTATACCCTCAAACCACAGTATCGGGGTATACTCAGTTTGTCATTCTGTGTGTAACGCATCGAAATATCGGTCTAGGACCCCATTATTTATATATATATATTATTGATCAGTGATCGATTCTAAGGCATTCTAGCGATGTCCGTCTGTCCGTCCGTCCGTCTGTGGAAGACACGATACAGTCCAAAATAAAAGAGCTGGACTCTTGAAGTTTGACACGAATATGTCTTATGGTATTGGGCTGGTTTAGTTCGAACATGGGCAAAATCGGATCAGTGGGGAAAAAGTTCCCCCTTTAAGAACGAAACCAACCTCTGAAATAACGTCATTTTTTATAGGTTTTTTGCACTTTTGCGTAGCAAACGAAACATTTTTATGGCAGAAGAAGTTCAAAGTCCTACAGTTGGATCCAGGAAGGATCCCCCCCTCATAAAAAAGCCCCTGTTTTTTTTTTTTACTTGTTGGAGGGTATAAAATTTTCGGCGCAGCTGAATTTAACACTCTCACTTGTTTATTTTGTTAACGATTTTATACAGAAAGGAAAAAAAACTGACATGGAACAAAATAAAATGAAACAGTGACGAAATGGAGTGGAACAGGGTACAAAATGGAGTGATTTTTTTTCATAATTTTTTTTACTCAAAATTTTCCACAATTTTTTTTTGTCACTCAAAAATCTTTTTTCCCACATTTTTACACTTGGACCTTTTCCACCATTTTGAATTTTTCAAATTTTAATGAAAATTTAAAAACAGCGTTCTCTTAAAACCACGGGTAACAAGTTTCAAGCGACTCGTAATTGAAAAAAAAAAATAAATTCGGCCTTGCAGAATGAATTGAATCCCTCCAAAATGCTAAATATTATTGAAAACCTTCCGCGAAAAAAAAGTTTGTTGGAAAAAATCCGCAATTTTTTTGGAAATTTGATAGGTATAGTAACGACCATTCCGAATTTCAAAGAAAGCGGACCAGTTCATTTTGTAGCCCCCATACAAACCACCTTCCCGATTTTCACATAAATCTCTCAAATTTCATGAAAATAAAAAAAATATTTAATTAAAATTCTGTTTGTGTATGTTAAACGCGTACTTTAATAACCTTATCAAATCTGATTATCATCGGACCATTTTTGGACTTAGGTCCCATGTGGAAACTTCGCCCGATATTCAGTTGAAGCGATTTATTGTCAACAAAAAGAAGGCTATTCCACTCAAATTTAATCAGTAAGTGCGTTTAAAACTTATTAAATATTTGACAAAATATAGATCTAATTAGTCCATGTTTGAACTTGGGACCTATTTTCCGGGATACTCTGGTGTAGGGTATTATATGGTCGGTCTTGACCGACTATAATTTTCTTACTTGTTTTAATATTCAGACTCGAATATCTTAAAAACGGTACGTGATAGAAAAATTTGGACAGCCGCCTTTGAATCGCGTGGTTAAAATCTCTCTTTTTCATGGGAGTTCGAATTTCTCTGAACTTGTTCAACAGTCGAACTAAAATATTAAAAATTCTTAAAAAAAATATGTTTATTTTTTGTATAATGCGTTGTAGTGTATTGAATTTTTAAAATTTCGAAATCGAAAAGGGGGGGCACGTGCCCCTGTGCCCACACCCCTGTATACGTCCATGGGTGTTCTTACGTTTCCGTTCATCACTTGAACCGCTGAACAGACATCGCTCAAATATAAAACCATGGTATGCTGAAAATTGGTAATTCGACAGTTAAAGAAAATAAAAAAGATTTAATCAAATCATTGATTGACTCATTTCAATTTTGTTGATCAATAGATTTAATTGAAGTGAAATGGCCCATGTATGTGCGCGTGTCTGTTGTAATCACAATGGAGAAAAAAATCAGGTACATAGAGAGCTGAAATTTGTTATGAATATGTTTTATAGTGCTCGGCAGGTTAGGTTCAAAAATGATCCAAATTCGATCTGGAAAAATTTCCATCTCTGATAACTTTTTATAACAATTTGTAATATATAAAAGTCCGCCCTAATGAACATAGTGACACAATTTTCCAAACCACCACCAACGACAACCTAACCAACCATCATCATTAAAATCAACATCATGTGCATCATTACATCATGTGACAAGAGACGGGGGGTCGTTCTTCTCATATAAAAAGTCATTAGTGTGTTTTTGCAAAACCTGGAAAAACTGCAGTACTTAACCTTATTTGCTATTTTTTTTTGTTAAAAGATTTAGCAAAAAAAAAACGTTTAGTAAAAATACTTGTAATGAACAATAATTTTCTGACATTTTTCAAGCAATTACATATTTTTAGGAAAAATAATTTTTTTTCAATTTCAAATAATGATTTGGATTTGTTAAGTTTTATATATGCCTGGCACATGTCAGTGATTCAAAGATTTAAGTTGTTAGAAATTTAACTTTTAAATCTTTTGCTACATATGCTAATTTTCAATACATTTTTAATTATTTTGAATTTTCTTTAAGAAAAAAGTATAAAATTTCGAAGTTTTTTCCCTTTCCCAAAGACCCTTATTAAAGTCAAACAATAAGAACATTTAGACATTTACAGTTGTATAGATAAAAAACCCCCCTCTTTAACCCTTTTTACCACTTTGACTATATGTGTGTTATTTCAAAAATCTTTAATAATGACTGATTAACCTTTGACAGCTGTCAATCACAACATACCTTTGTGGCAATAACCAACATATTTTCAAATGTTCAACCATCCACCATAATTATTGAATATTGAAATACAATTTTCTCAATATTGATTGATTATGGCTATTTTTTTTATAAAATGCCCAAAAAAAATTTACAGCTGGTTTTTAAAAAATTTGCATACAGATTGTGGTTTTTTGCATAGATTTTTTAAATTTTCTATGGTTTTGAAATTTTTGTAACAGTAGTCAATTTAACTGATTAGCATTTATATTATTCTTCTGGTCTCCTTTTGCAGTTATGGTGGGAATTAAAAAAAAAAAAAAGATTTGAATTGAAAAATTTTTTTGCACAGTCATGTTTTAGTTTTAATTAATATTAGTTTTTGTATAGTTAATTTTACAATTATGCTAATTTTATTTGGGAAACAATTTTTTATTTTTGAAATTTTGTTAAACAATCATCAATCATTTAAATTTTTATTTTGAAAATTTGAAAAAAAAAAATCGTTAAAAATGCTGGTTGCTATTTTTAGATTTCCTTAATGTAGCGGAATTTGAAAAGAAAAATTCGTAAAAAAAACAAGTAAATTCGATTTGGCCGAATCCATGAATCTACAGGTCTATTCGATTACCTTACTACAATCTACTATTTTTTACTCATTTTACTACAGCTGGAAATTTTCAATACAAAAAGTAAACAAGACTTTCCAGTTGTAGTAAAAAATAGTAAGAAATTTGAGTAATCGAATAGACCTTACATTGAAAGTAATGTTTCTAACGTAAACAAAAAATATTTTGACTATGGTTATTCTAGCTCGAGGTCAGTTTTATTAACTAAATACACAATGATATTCTCATAAATATTTTTCTGTATTTTGAGTTCGTTTATTCTAGCTCGAGGTCATTATTTTCTTTACTAATAAAAATGAAATTCTCATAGAATAATTTTAAGAAAATTAATTTTATTTTTTAAATTTATTTATGTTGATAATTTTTGTAAGACTTAATCGACACGAGTTTCAAAATTTGTCAAATTCCATTGTCAAGATTATTTAGCAAATAAAAAAAGCCCTATACTATAAGAGACAAGGGCTTTGCATGACAAATCGTTAATGATCAAACAAAAATATTGGTCCATATTTGACTCTACTCCCATTGCGAAGTAGAGTCAAGTTATATTTGCTAAATAGTCTTGACAATAGAGTCTTGCAAAAATGACCAACAGAAATAAGTTTAATACAGAAAAATAATTTTCTTGAAAATAATTCTATTAGAATATCATAGTTTTAATTAGTAAAAGAAATAATGACCTCGAGATAGAATAAACCTACTCAAAATATTATATTTTAAAGGTCGAATAAAACAGTTTTTGTTTTTTAATAAAAATTAATCACAATTTATAAGTTTTCTTACGTAAAAAAAAAGAGTAAAGTTATTCTAGCTCGAGGTAATTTTTCTTTACTAACTACACTATATAGTGTAGTAAGTAAAGAAAAGTTATAAATTAAAATATATGATACTCTAATAGAATTTTTTTTTAAGAAAATTGTTTTTCTGTTTTAAATTTATTTATGATGATCAGAAATATGACCTCGAGCTAAAATAAGCGAGGCAATATATAAAACTGATCTTATATTTGGGCCAGCAACACGGACCGGGCCAGCTAGAAAATATTATACTAATAAATATTTATATCGGAAAAAGTAGGCGTGAACAATTTTTCTTTCTATATATAGTACTTTCGATACATAGAAAAAAGTGGGCGTGGGAAAATTTACTATCTGTAAAAATCTTAGTTGAATTATGACGAACATTTTCAAAAAAAAAAAAAAATATCCAAAGTGGGCGTGGTGAATTTCAATTTTCGTAAAACCAAAGTTGGAATATATTAAAAATTCATTTAAAAAAAAATTTAGTCAAATCTGTCCAGCCGTTCTTAGATTTTAGATAAATTGAAAAAGTGGGCGTAAAAGTGGGCGTGGTCGATTTTTCTTTCAATAAAAACTTAAATTGGATTACTATGAACATTTATATAAAAAATTATCCAAATCGGTGCAGCCGTTTTCCGATTTTAGATATATCGAAAAAAGTGGGCGTAAAAGTGGGCGTGGTCAATTTTTCTTTACGTAAAAACCTAAGTTGGACTATAACGAACATTTCAAAAAAAAAAATTGTCCAAATCGGTCCAGCCGTTCTCAACTGATGCGGTTACCAACGAACGACAATTGATTTTTATTTATATAGATGATCAGAAATATGACCTCGAGCTAAAATAACCCTACATAAAATATAATATTTTAAAGGTCGAAAAACAGTTTTTATTTTTTAAAAAAATTTATCAGAATTTGTAAAAAAAAATGTTGTCTAAAAATATATTTTTTTTAACAACACTGTGCCCGAATTTGACACATTTTTTTAACAAGTTGGGCACCCATGGTAAAGTTAATTCGGCTACGCTGAATTCAATGGTGCTAGCCGTTTTTCGAAGTTAGCGCTCATATTCGCGATTTAAAATTTTGCGCAAAAAAATTTTAAATCGCGAATTTTTCCGCAAAAAACATTTTTTGTTCGCAAATCTTAATTTTCGTGAAAAAATTGGTTCAATACAAATATTTTTAGTTTGATTTGAATTTACGACAGCCATCTGGTAAAGCTAGTTCATGTACACTAAATCCCATTGTAATATCAGTTAGCGCAGCGGTTACCAACCTTTTTGGCTCGCGTACCCCTAATTTAAAATTTTATCAGCCGCCGACCCCCTAACGAGTTTTTTGTTTGCGTAAAAAAACTTCACATGTAAATATTAGAGTTCATTTTAATTTTTGATCTGCGGATATTATAATTTTTTCAAAAAATTTAGGCGAGATCAACACAATGGAGATATTTTTTTGGGAAAACGCTCCTTGGGGTAGTTCAATGCATCTAAAAACGCGGATTTTAAGCTGATTTTTCGGCAGAAAAAAGTTCCTAAAGCCCATCACAGGGGTCGGAAATATAAAGATTTTAATTTTTTTTAAATGTTTTTTTTTTTTTAATACGAAGTCAGATCAATAATTCCATGACTTTTCGAATGAAACACCCTCGTATATACAATGAAAGGGCATTGTGTGCTTAACAAAATGCCCAAAAACACGTTTTTTGAGAACTTTGACACAAATTTTATCAAAAACCTGACATCATAGAAAATTTGAGAACCATATTCGGAATCAGCATCGAAAGTTTAATCGAAAACAAGTGGTCAAATCTCAAAATATTATCCAAAAATATTGCAAAAAATGCTCTCTAAATTGCATAAAAACAAGTTTTTTGTGAACTTTGACAAAGAAATTTTGAGACTTTTTTTAAAAAATTTCTTGAACTTAGAAAAAAAAACCGCCATTTTTTACATATTTGAAATGGCGATATGTTGAAAACCGCTCGAGCGATTTCAAAAATTTTTTAATGTTCGTGCCAGCGCATCGAAATTAACATATATGACGTGTCGAAGGATATGTATATTTTTTAAATTTTATTTTTTGAAATTTTTCAAAAATCCAAAAATTTTTACCGCCATTACCCAATCAACCAATTGTTTATCGCCCGGCAATTAAAGTTTTAGATTTTTAAAAATTTTAAAATCATATTTATTAATTTTGATGCGAATATAAAAAAAAATCGACAGAACGGTTTTTGAGATATCGCTATTTAAAATTTGCAAAAATTGTGTTTTTTTCAGTAGTTTTTTTTGCGTGAGTTTGCGTGATTTATTTACTCTTTATATTTCGTTCGTAACAAAAAAAGCAACAAAAAAATTGTCAAATTTGGCTTAACGTAAGTTTTCGTCCCGAAAAAAGCAAAAAAAATTTTAAAATTTCGTTAAAATTTTGATTTTGTTGAAAATTTTGAAAGATTTTTGAAATTTTAGTTTTTGAAATTTTTTTTTTCGTATAAATAAGAGTTTCGTGAGTGTGAGTCAACGTGAGTGTGAGTGAAGCTTGTGTGAGTGCACGTGAGTGCGAGTTGTATTAAATTTACTCACGTGATTGTGAATGAGTGTGAGTAGAAAAGATATGCTCGTGAGTGAGTGTGCGTGATTCAAAAATTCTTCTCGTGAGTGTGAGTAAGTGTGAGCCAAAAATCACTCACGCGCCCATCTCTAATTTTAACCAAATTAAAGTTTTGGTTTTTGGAAAGTCCCACCAAATTTTGGATTTTTGAAACATTCAAAATTAAAAAAAAAAATATCTTGCAATACATTGTTTTTATTAATTTTGCCAAATCAGATCAAAACCGTGGCGCCTATTATTAATCAAAGTTTTGGTTTTTAAAAAATATTAAAATTGCAATACATTATTTTATATTAATTTTGGGATGCTGAAATCGAAGTAATATCAAATATAAAACAAGTAAAAAAGTAAAATTCGGCCTTGCCGAATGTAGTGATACCCTCCAATTTCAAAAAGATTATTGCAAACAATTTTACTTAAAAGGAAATTACTTTTGAAAAAAAAAAAGAAAAATTGAAAAAAAAATTTCCGCGAAAAAAAATTTTGGTAAAAAAAAAATCCGCGATTTTTTTCTTTTTTTGTCAAAAAATATGTTCGTACTTTTTTAAATACCATTTGGTGTTCAATTATGTTCACATATGTCAACCAGAAGCCGAATTAAATCATTTTGTATTTTTAGGTTATGTTGAATGTACTGAAATTTTTGAGGTGTGCTTTCATTTTCGTTCATAACTTTTGAACCGCTGAACCGATATCGCTCAAATGCAATACCAAACTTCTCCGGAGAACTTCCAATATATATGTTAAGTTTCAGTCATCTCTGTGCAATATTTTGTCCGCGAGAGCATTTTCCACAGACAGACAGACGGACAGATGGACAGACGGACAGACGGACAGACGGACAGACGGACATCGCTAGAATGTCTTAAAATCGATCGGGCATCATGAATATATATACTTTATGGGGTCCCAGACTGATATTTTGATGAGTTACAAACGGAATGACAAACTTATATATACCCTCTATCACTAAGTGGAGGGTATAAAAATAAACCTAAAATCGGTATAGAGGTTTTCGAGTTATCGCCTTTTGAAATTTGTCAAAAAAATTCCACAAGTGGCGGTTTTTTCCAACGTTCAAGAACTTTTTTTAAAAAACTCTTAATATTTTGCATTGACTATTTTATGAAATTTGAGACAAACTTTCATTTAATTTGAGCCAACTAAGAAAATTGAGTTTGAGCCAAATCAGCAAATTTTAGCCCATGGCTACCTTCGATCAAAGTTTAGAGTTTTTGAAGAAAATTAAAAACAACAAACACTGATCTGAGGGCGTCACAAGTTAAAATGTCCGTATTTGGCTCAAATTAAGTCTTAATAAAAGTATATCTCAATCTCTATCAAACTGTCAATGGAAAAAAAATACGTTTTTTTTTTAATATCTTAGAATAAAAAAATCCATTTTTGGAAATGTTTTGACAATTTTCGAATGGCGATATCTCGAAAATCGCTTGACCGATTTCAGAAATTTTTTAATATTCGTATTGATCATGTCAAAATTAATAAAAATAATGTGCTGCAAGATATTTTTCTTTTAGTTTTTCAAAAATTAAAAATTTTGGTGGACCACGGACGTGGTGGACCACCTATTATTGACTGCTTTGACTTTTTTTACCACATTTTTGTTTATTTTTCAGAAAATTTATTTAAATTCGTCAAATATTTCTTGATTATTTAAAAAAATTTCTTTACAACATTGTTTTTACAATTTTCAACAAAAAAGTTCACTAACTTATCAATTACATATTATTTTCCCCATGTGCTTGACAATTTGAACTCTTGATAATCTTTGATAGCAAATATACTCGTAAAGATAGTTGAAAAAACATCATTGTTAAAAACAGGTGTGCTCTTAAGAGTTTATTAAACTGTTTGAAAATCTCTAAAAAGTAGTTTATTTGCTTTATTTCTTAGTTATACTTACGCTACACTCTGTATATTTTTAATAAGAGTTTGGCTTTACTTTTGTAACATGTTAAAACGCAGGTTTATGTGCCATGATCAATTTCTAGTCATTAAAGTTGATTTTAACTCGATTAAGCAGTTTTTATTTAAGTTCGTTTGTCTGTTGAAATCAGTTTTATAGCAAAACTAATAAATTATGGTGGCCGTCTTTTGAGGGTAATGTTTTTTGTCCTTCTTAGCAGTTTGTATGTAAAAATGGGTGGAATCGGTCCAGTGCACTATGGTCCCAAATGCATTTTTTTTGGCATAAATTCAAAAAATGAAGCAAGGTCACTTGGATTAATTCTGGGATGATTTTTATCTCTTAGCGCAATCAAAAATCGATTGTCAAAAAAAAAAATTTTTTTTTTGAAAATTTTTTTTTTTTTAAATTTTTTTTTTTTAAATTTTTTTTTTTTTTTGTAAAAAAATTATTTTTTTTTTTTAAATATATTTTTCTTAATTAATTAGCTTTACGGAAGGTAAAAAAAATTATAAAAAAAATAATTTGAAAACGTGTCCCGCAAAAAACACCAAATTTGGCCGAAATTTGTGCTAAACTAAAATGGAAATTGTGGGAGTTTGCCAAAAAATGCTGGCAAGATGTAAATTTTAATTTTAAATATACAATATTGAAAACACTTTCACGTTTAAAGACTCATGCAAGTTCGTGCCCAAACACAACTTTTTGTCCACGAAAGATATAGGCTATTTTGGCTTCAAAATCCTCATAATCAAAACACCCAAGAATAACGCCAAAGATGCATTAACTGTAAAATAGGAATTTTAAACAAGAACTAAGTAGTATCCTTAGGTTTTAATTTGTCTCTTTAGCCTCTTAATAATTTTTGTTTTTCCCATTTGCCGTTTGTATAACTGTAATATTGATTTCACTCCGGTTGTATTATACGTCTTAAAACTTTCAACTTTGAAAGCCTAGCAAACTGACAGTATTGGCACCAATTTTTTTTCATTATACTTTCTTGATTGCTTATAGTGTTGACATTGAGGAAATGTATAAGCTTTTGAAAATTTGTTAAATTTTATTTTTTTAATTTCTGCCAAAAAAAACGGATTTGGAACCACAGTGCAGTGGTTAAAAAGTTATGAATGAAAACGTAAAAAATCCATTTTGCTAAATACTGTTAATTTTTTACATGATATTATGGCTTAAATTGTTATTTTAATGAAGTTTATAAAAATTTTTGACCCAAAATTTTTTCTTTGTCAAAAATTTTGAAAATTTTACTACAAAATCAAGAAAAAAAAATTAAACAAAGTTAAATAAAAAATATTTAAATTTTTCATAGTGAGTAGTGTATTAAAATATTCGTCTCAACCAAATATATTAACTTTCCTAGTTTTGTTTATCAATATATTACTCCTACTTCCCATTTTTAATGTAAGTAAAACCACATATGCTGAAGACAACAATGAATACCGTGTGAAATCCATACCACCTTAACAAGTTCTAAGACAATATCTTATGGTTGTCATTTAAAATATATATGCTCCTGTCTACTTCTTAACATAGTGACATGATTTTCAAAGTTAGATAAGAATGGAACAAAAAATATTCAATGAATGTAAAGTTGGGTGGTTCATAAAAATGTTCCCAAAATGGAACATTTTCTTTAAAAAAAGTTGCTGTATTAACAAACAATTTGATTGTATTGACAAAGAAAATAATTGATTTTTTATTCGACAACACAATTTGTCAATACAATCAAATTGTTTGTTAATATGTTACAGCAACTTTTTAATTTAAAATGAGACAAACATACAAAAAAAATTTCTGTGTACTACTTGTCGTATTTTTAATTAAAACGTTGTTATATTAACAAACAATTTAGTTGTATTGACGAGAAAAAACAAGATTTTTTATTTAACAACAGACTTTGTCAATGCAATCAAATTATTTGTTAATACAACAATAATATAATTGAAAATGAGGCAAACAAAAATCTTTTATCCGTTTTCAATTAAACATTTAATTGGTATTAAATTTGAGTTCAATTAAGTATACACTCATAAAAATTTGTTAGTATTCCTTACAAAAAAGTCTGTTACCATTACTAATAAAGTTTTCAATTTGTGCCCGATAACTTTTTCAGTTACCATTACAAACTTTGGTTTTCAAAAATTAGTAATCTTAAAAAATACTAAAAAAATTAGTATTACTAAATTTTTTTGTAAAAAAATTGTAAATTGTGTATTTTAAATTTTTGGTATTTTTTTACTATATGTAAACTGCGTATTGCGCTTGTTGTCGCCATTACTATTTCAATGCAAGTCAGATTTTGTTTGAATTTTTGACCTAAAATATGTAAGAGAAAATATTGAATACATTTTTTTTTTGTACAAAATATAACCCAGCAAAAATTGGCATTACTAGTAATGGGTTTTGTAATCCGAAACAGATGTTAATAAGTAGTTACTTATTGAATGAAACACTAATTATTTTAACATGGGCGTGAGACAAAAATAACTAGTGAAGAGTATGGAGATAAATAAGTAGTTACTGCCTCGGATTACAAATAAGGAGTAAAAACCCATTACCAATAAGAAGTAAAATAATTAGTTAATTAAAACTTTTAAAATTTAACTTGTTTTTACTAAAACTTAAAAATTCCGTAATTTTTATTAAGTTTTTAAGTTAATTGAATTGTAAAGTTAAAAACTACAAATTAAATGTTTACATCCAAATGCTGTAAGAAAAGAAAATTCGTCTCTACACAGATTACACTGGAAAGACAAGCATAAGCTTAAATATGTAGAAAAACTTACCTCCCTTACTACTACCGTTGATCTTCAAACAAATGTTCCCATAGATGATTTAGTCTCCTCAGTGTCAAATAAAATAAAACAAGCTGCAATGGTAAATGCAAATAAAATGTATTTTGAACCTAAACAAAAATGGTTTGACTGGAAGTGTGAACGTTCTCGAAAATACATGTTAAAAAGGCTTAGGCTCTACAGAAAAAATCACACAACTATAAACAAGTCTCGTTACTTTCTATCTCGAGCTAAATATGTAAAATTATGTAATGTCAAAAAATTAGAAATGTATAATAAAAATTTAGATAAATTAAACACAGTCAAATGCAGTAGTGATTGGTGGAAGCTGTCAAAATCAATGAAGTCAAGTAAGCAGGTAATAAAGGGTAACTTAAGAGCCGATGATTTTCAAACTTATTTTAGTAATATGTTACAAAATACCGAAAATAATACTACAATGAGCTGGTGTATGCCATACTTTACTGATCCTGTTTTAGATTCTCCCATAGAATTTTGTGAAATTTCATATGTGGTTAACAGATTAAAGTGCAATAAAGCTCCTGGCCAAGACGGCATTAGTTATGAATTTTTTAAATACGCTCCTACCTCTTTCATCTATGAAATACTCTCGATATTTAACATTATATTTTTGCATGAAAAGATTCCATCAAGCTTTCGAAGCTCTATAATGATTCCACTTTTTAAGAAAGGTGATTCATCCTTACCAGAAAACTATCGTGGTCTATCTCTTATTGATACTGCATGCAAAATCTTCAACACTATATTATTGAACAGAATAACAGAATGGTTAGAAAACAACAAAATACTGAACGAGTATCAAGCAGGTTTTAGAAAAAACTACTCAACTGTTGATAATATTTTTAACTTGGCAAACATAGTAACACTAAATAAACTAAATGGAAAAAATACTTATGCGTTTTTTGTAGATTTTTCCTGTGCATTTGACACTATTCCTAGAAATAGTTTATTTTATAAACTCTCCTGTATGGGCATGTCTTCCAAAATAGTTCGTATTTTACAGAATGCGTATGATAAAACTGAAAGCCGTATTTGGGATGGCAGCGCTTTCTCTGACCCATTCTCTGTTGGTGTAGGTGTTAAACAAGGATGTATTCTAAGCCCTATACTATTTTCATTATATGTCAATGATCTTGTTGATGAACTCCCTGGAGGGGTAAATGTTGCTGGTACAACTGTGAAAATTCTGCTTTACGCCGATGACATCGTTATTTTGTCCGAATCACCAACTGAGCTACAAGATATGGTAGATGCATTGTACAATTACTGTTTAAAGTGGAACTTGACTGTTAACTTAAACAAATCTAAAGTGATAGTTTTTCGGCAGGGAACAAGAATTTCAAGTCTTTTAAATTGGCATTTTGGTGACGAAAACATTGAAATCGTGAACAGTTACAAATACCTTGGTGTAGACATTACATATAATTTATCGTTTAAAAAATATTTAAAAAATAAATTAGCCGCATCAAAATTGGCAATAAACACAACGTGGTCTAAATATATTAATCATCCGCAAATTTCAAAATCTAATAAATTGAATATTTTTCATGCTGCTTCTCGTTCAATAATGTTTTATGCCGCACAAGTTTGGGGTTATGCAAAATTTGAGGAAGTGGAAAAGCTGCTTCGATTTTTTATTAAAAAAATGTTATATTTACCATCTACGACGCCTAACTATATGATATATTTAGAAACTGGTATAAACTCTCTATACCTCTCAACTTTAAAACTGCACTTTTGCTACATAAATAAGGTTTTGAATATGAATCAAGATAGATTACCTCGCATATTAGCAGAGGCAATCATTGCACAAAGCGCCTACTGGGCAGAAGACTGGACCAGTCTTTGCCAACGACTTCAATACACGCCTGATAATACTAATTCACCACTTTGCACCCATTGGAAAACAATAATAAAATTATTAGAAATAAAAGAACGCGAAGAAAATGTATTAAACGCAACAAACTCCCAACACCATGATCTATACTGCCAACTGAACCATAATGTTACACCTCTACTTGCTTCAAATTTTTCTTCCCGCATTACAAGTTTGTTAATTAAAGCCAGAGGTGGGTTACTTGAATTAAATGCCAGATCATTCAGTAATAACCCAACAGACAAGTGCACCATCTGCAATCTAGATGAATCTGAGAATACCTACCACTTTATTGGTGTTTGCCCAATCTACAAAAAACTTAGGTTTACACTGTTTGGAAAATATCAACTGAGTGTTATTGAGGTGCTTAACATATTGAATGGATCTAACTTTTTCTCCCTGTACAAATACATAGAATCATCTTTAAAATACCGTAAACTAATAATAAATGAATTTGAATTCTAGTCATCCTATTTCAAAAATAATTAAGTTTGAATTTATAAACTTTTGTAAAATTTATTTTAAACTACAATTAAATGAATTTAAAAATATGAAATTAAAACAATAACTAGTATTATGCCAATCTGGCTCACAACATTCATGTTATGCCAAATATAGAAAACAACATAATGTAAATTAATGAATATGTACATTAGAGTGTCCCTTATTTTGGAAATGTTGGAAATCTTGAGACGGTACCCGCTCATTTTTTTCCTTTTGACTTAAAAATAACTCAGGAAAAATTGTACGACCCTAGGACCACGCCTTCCCTACGCGACGGGGCCTTAAAGAGCGGGGCCTTAAAAATCATTTTTCCATACAAACCAAAAAATATTTTTTTTGATTTTTAATTTTTTTGTTATTATTTATTTTATTACTTGGTTTGCTTATTCACGACAAAAAATTTGATTTTGGTGGAATAAGTCTTTCAGCGCTAAAAAATTTTTCGCAAAAAAAAAATTTGAGCCGCCGGGGTCCTGCAGTAAAAAATTTTTAAAAAATATTTTTTTTTAGTTTTGACTAGCAACGGTTTTAGTTATTATGTTGCTTTTAATGATATATATTCCAAAAAAAAAAATTATTCATATCTGTAACATCTTTATCTTTTTCGAAAAAAAAATTTTGAGCCGTAGGAATCCTACGGTAAAAAATTTTTTAAAAATATTTTTTTTTTTAGTTTTGAAAAGCAACGGTTTTAGTTGTTATGTTGTTTTTAATGATATATATTCCAAAAAAAATATTATTCATATTTGTGACATCTTTATCGTGTATCGAAAAAAATCAACAATGCATTTTGTACCCTTTTTTAGAACACGATAAAGATGTCACAGATACAAAAAATATTTTTTATGAATATATATCATTTAAAGCAACATAGCAGCTAAAACCGTTGCTGGTCAAAACTAAAAAAAAATATTTTTTAAAAATTTTTTACTGTAGGACCCCGGCGGCTCAAAATTTTTTTTTGCGAAAATTTTTTTAGCGCTGAAAGACTTATCTCACCAAAATCAAATTTTTTGTCGTGAATAAGCAAACCAAGTAATATAATAAATAATAACAAAAAATTTAAAAATCAAAAAAAAATTTTTTTGGTTTGTATGGAAAAATGATTTTTAAGGCCTCGCTCTTTAAGGCCCCGTCGCGTAGGGAAGGCGTGGTCCTAGGGGCGTAAAATTTTTCCTGAGTTATTTTTAAGTCAAAAGGAAAAAAATGAGCGGGTACCGTCTCAACATTTCGAACATTTCCAAAATAAGGGACACTCTAATGTACATATATAAAATCTGAATATCTATTAATAAATAATAATAATAATAATAATAAGTTAAAAACTACAAGTGCAAGAAGATATTATTACTTAGAGGTGCTTTTATAACATATTACTGAGAAGTAGTTACTTTTGGGCTTAAAATAATGGTAATGGGTACTCATTATAAATAATGTACTCGGTAATGATTACTTTTCACAACTCATTACCATGTTTTTGCTGGGAAATTACATACCACATAAAATAAATGCTTTGAAAATTGTGTTGAATAAATTGGTGTTCTAGAATAAAAAATACATTATATTGATATTATTTAAATGGAACACATAAATATACAGTTGTTACCTGCTTTCATCATTTTCTATTTTGTTTTATTTATTGTCCTAAAAAAAGAGTTAATTTTAAACAAAAAATACTTCAACATTTGGTTGTGTTGTAATATTTTGTTGTTTGTACATTTTTTTATTTCTCCGCTCCGCGACGTTGTCAATTCAAATGCTATTTTCCAACTGAATAATAGAAAGAAAGACATGAAGAAAAGTACACAAAATTACCGATACTATTCTGAGTATTAAGAAATCCACCCTTTGTGTACACTATACACAAGAAAAAAAAAAATCGCAGATAGCGTAAAACAAAAAAGGACCGCAAGTGGAGAAGAAAGAAAAAAGAATTGAAAAAGGTCGGTGTTTTTTTGAATTTTGCATATCCCAGCAAAACTTTGGTAATGGGTAGTGATTATATAACACATTACCAGGTAATGTATATACTTTATTTGTGGCATTATTTTAGGATGTCTTACCAAACATTTGTTCCACAACGTATTATTTTAAAGTAAAAAATAATGCATTACTAATAATTTGCTACGTAATGCATGATTATTGGAAAAAATGTATTTCATATTTATTATTTCTAAACATTAAGTCATGGATGACTTATATTTGGTTACATTATGTATTATTTGAAAGTTTGAAATAATGCATTATTTATAATTGGATGCATAATGCATTACAATAACATAAAAAATAATTATTTTATAAAAAAATGCATAAGTTTGAACTAGAAATGGGCTCACGACAGGAAATTTCTAACGACACACACTCACGAGCATATTTTATCTACTTACACTCACTTACAATCACGTGAGTAAATTTAATACAAAATTACTTTTTCACTTCTCGTAACACCTTATATATTATCTTCTGGTATGCTATATTATTTCATTTCTCGTAACCTATAAAATATCATATATTTTACACCTTACTCGTATTCTTCGTTATAACCCAGTATGCAAAATGAGTCGATATCGATTCGAAAAAGAATCGTTTTCTCTAAAAATTTCATCGATATCGAGTTCGATATAATGTCGATATAAAGCGTGTTTTCCTATGTGGCATGCAAGGTGATATAGAATCGAGTTTTGGTACAGGATTCGATTCGATTTTTAATCGAAAATTTCTTGAATTTCGATACATTTGTTCTTTAATAATTTAGTTAATTGCTTTAAAAACGGTAAGAATAAAAAAAAATATTTTATTACTTACTACTACTTACTTACAATTAACTAATTTTTACTAATTTAATTTATTTATTTTCTAAATTTAATTTTTACTAATTACTATTTTTATCTGCCTCACTTGAGATTTGAACTCAGAACTCCCAGTTTACTGGTTGAACGCCTTACTCCTTCAGCCAAAGTTTGATCATAAAAGTACTTTTTTAAAATTACTTTTATTAAAATTTGAATTTTTTATTATTATTTGAATTGCCCTTAAATTTAAATTTAAAAATATTATTTGAATTACCCTGTTTTTATATTCATTTTATTTTGTTTTGACATACTTCTCATAATTTGAAAATATTTTTATTATAAAATATATATTAGTACAAACAAATTTCAAGTTGTGTATGGCCTAGTTGGCTAGCAGGTTCGGCAGTTTATGATTTGGAGATTTTTGGCCTTGGTTCAAACCCCGGTCGCGGATTTTTTTTTTTAATTTTTTTTTATTGTTCTAGTGTTAGATATTATTTTTTTTTAATAATAATAAAAGTAAAATTTGTGGAATTTTTGTAAAATTTAATAACTCTAAAACTCGATATTATATGGAAAATAAATATTTTTTTCGATGGAACAACAAATTCGAGAATTCCTAAAATGTAGATTGGAAATCATTTCGAAATCGATTTGTTTTTCAAAAAAAATATGAGTTCGAGAAACGTTAAAATATCGACTGTATATAATATCGACTTCGAATCATTTTTGCGGAAAACCTTCGATAAAACTTCGAAAAAATTGTCGCCTCGAAACTGTGCAGACTGGGAAATTTATGACTTATTTTATACCTTACTGGTATTCTTTGTGATAATGTGGATGCATTACTTTGAGTCTCATCGCCTGTTAAAATCATCAATGCTGCAATGTATAAAATAAGAGATCCTATACCTTATTTTATACCTTATTTGGTAATCTAAGTTTTGCTGGGATCTTCTCTTTACTGCATTTTGTTCCCTTTTTAATAAACTTTTTTATTTGAAAGAAAACAAAGTAGTTACAATGAAGCACACAAATAAGTGTAATTCAATATTGAAAATAATAAACATATTCATACTCATCAAAGCGCAGTTTTAACATTAAAATAAAAAAATAACTAACTGTATATTTTTTTTAAATGCTCTTTTTAATTTCCAAATATTTTAATAACATTTTCTTTTTGTATTACATTAGTGCATTACTTTTCTATAAAAGAAAACCGAAAAGTTAATACGAAATTTTTAAAAAATCAACTGAAAAAATTATTAAAAAATCAGTAAAAAATTAATAGTTTGTAACGCGAGTTTACTAAAACGAATTACAAAAAAATATTTTTTTAGTACAATTTAATAAAAAAGTTGTAAAGTTGGGATACAAACAATTTTACAAACTTTTTTACTGACGTATTTTTTTGAGTGTATTAATTGACTAAATAAAGCTATGGCCTTTAGTAATTATTTTCAATTAAATTTTTATTTAATTTTTATTTAATTGTTTTTAATAATTTTTTGGAATTTTTTTTGGAACAGATTTCTGTTAATGTTGAATTATTTTTTCAAACAAAAATTATTTATTCTAGAATGTTAGGTAGAATCGTTTGCAGGGAATTATGATGCGTTCTAGAACCGATTATTTAGTAGGAAAGATTTTTCGGGGAATAATAAAATCTTTTAAACATGAATTTCCCTAATACACTTGAAACATTCACTCCTATCTCTAATACACTTACAAACTCTAAAGTATTTAAGATAATATCAATGTTTCAGTATAAGTATATTTGAATATTGATACTAGAAAATTTTTACAAGGGCTGTTTCTCCTGTAAAGGAACTCTTCTTGGTGGTAGTTGAAAATATGATATTGTTAAAAGACAGGTTGACGACACCCTCAAAACAGAAAATATGCACAAATAATGTTACATTATTATTGATATTGTTTAAAAATTTTTCATAATATAAAACCGCTTGTTGACATAAACTGTTGACATAATTAGGGGCAGAAGATAGGAATTTGTTCAGAACAAAATTATGATGGGAATTAAAAATATTTGAAAAATATTTTATAACAAGGAATTTATTAGAAAAGTTCTTAGATTTTGAGACAGAAATTAAATTTTTTCGTATAAAAAAATTTTAAAATTCTAAAACATTTTTAGAGTTTTTAAAATATTTATATTCTCTGTTAGTTTTTCTAAATTTATAATTTTAAGATGAACATTTTTTTCAAAATTTTAAAAATGTCGGTTTCTGTGAAATTTTCCGAATCAGATTCTGGAACATTTATCCTATAGAAAAATTCCCAGATTTCGTTCTTCAAAGAAAGACAACATGTCGGCAAAGAATAAATAAAAACAATAGGCCTCGAGCTTAAAAATTTTTATTTCTTAATATATAAATAAAAAGTCGAATAAAATAAATAAATTTAAAAATGCTTAGATTTTAAAACATTTCTTTAGAAAAATGTACTTATTCTAAGAAAAGGAATAATTTCCAGAATTATTTGCGAGAGTGACGGTTTTAACATCCCGAAATATCGGTCTTCGGCCCAATCTTTATATGAATATGAAGGAGTTGGGTGAATGACTGTTTGACGAACAGCCCAAATCACCTCCCGCAAAATACATCCACTAAGACGGGATTTTTAGAAATTCCGAATCCAAGGGGGTAAAAAGAAGTAAAAAAGTGTACTTTTGGTACTTTTTATATTATCTTAAGTTATGGTCCTAGAAACTTGAAATTTAAAATGTAGGATCGTCCGTAGAAAAAAGTACTTTTTAGAAAATCCGTTTCTAAGGGGGCAAAAAATTATAAAAATCATTGTGTTCTTAGAAATTCCAATTCTAAGGTGATCAAAATGGGTAAAAAAGTGTACTTTTGGTAATTTTTATATTTCCTTAAGTTGTGTTCCTAGAAACTTGAAATTTTACAGGGACAACAAATTATAAAAATTGCTGGGTTCTTGGAAATACTTATTCTAAGGGGTTTAAAAAGGGTGAAAAAGTGTATTTTTTTTCGGTACTTTTTATGTTTCCTTAAGTTGTGTTCCTAGAAACTTGAAATTTTAAATATAGCAACGCCTGGATAAAAAAGCATTCTAAAAAAATTACTTTTTAAAAATTTCGATTCTACTGGGGACAAAAAATTAGGGTTTTTGGAAATTCCGATTCCATGAAGGTAAAAAGAAGTAAGAAGTGTACTTTTGGTACTTTTTATATTATCTTAAGTAATGGTCCTAGAAACTTGAAATTTTAAATATAGGATCGTCCTTCGAAAAAAGTACTTTTTAGAAAATCCGATTCTACGCGGGCAAAAAATTATAAAAAATACTAGGTTTTTGGAAATTCCGATTCTAATGGGGTCAATAAGGGTAAAAAAGTGTACTTTTGGTACTTTTTATATTTCCATAAAAAACTTGAAATTTTAAATACATGATCGTCTGGGCTAAAAAACATTCTTTAAGATGTACTTTTTAGAAATTTCGATGCTAAGGGGACAAAAAAATTATTAAATAATGTAAATTATTAAATTATGCATTTTTCTTATACCGGTCGAACTTTCTGCCTTCGGAAACCCCTAGTGAAATTTGATGCTGAAAATAATCGTAGAACATTTTAAGCCTTTAAATGCAAGTCTTAGTAGACTTTTGAGCCACTTCTTTAAAAAAGTACTTAAATAGCCAATAAATACAGCCGATAGAGGGTTAATATATTCTAGAAAAAATTTCCCCATCAAATTATATTGAAGGCATATAAACACTATTTCAAGCGCAAAAGACATTAACACTATTTTTTTCGACTTTTTTCCAACGCCTTTGAAAAAATACTGAAAAATTCAGTGAGCTATAAAAAAAATTTTAGACGTTACAGTGCTAAACCCTTTGGGGTTTTTACTATTACACATAAGTACTTTTAAACGATTTTGGTTTGGTTGAGACCCTAAATGGGCTGTTGCACTGTGTAATTTCAGCTGAATTTTTGGAATGTAGGATCCTCTATCGAAACAAGACTCTCGGAAAAGGTTCTTTTAAGAATTTCCGATACTAAGAGAATAAAAAAGGGGTACAAACTTGTACTTTGGTACTTTTTCGATTTCCCCAAATAATAGTCTTATAAACTTGAAATTTTCAGCCTAGGATTCTTCAGCAAAAATAATATTGTAAAAAAATGGTTTTGGAAAATTCCGATTCTAATGGCCAAAAAGAGGATACAAACTGAAACTTGCTCCATTTTTTAACTATTGAACTAACAAAAATTTGACTTATTGGATCCTCCGTCTCATCCAAGAGAAGGAAAAATTTCGAAATTTAAATTTTTAAGGGTAAATTGGTGTAAGCAATTTATAAAAGTAGAGCAAAATAGTATTTTTTATTAGTGTCCAACCGAATATTCGGAAAAATTTTCATGTTTACAATTTCTGTCGGGGTAGATTCGGAAAATTCGAAATTCAATTTTTTACTACTTTTTTGATACTTTAACTTATCAAGTCGTAGAAATTATAGAATTTAAAGATTTTTTTGGTGCTGTAAACATAGGGGGAGGGAGGTTATTTAAGTATTTTTAAAATAATTTTAATTAAACAACCCTTCTCCTAAGATTTCAAATTATGTCTTTTTTTATACCCTCCACTCTAGTGATAGAGGGTATATATAAGTTTGTCATTCCGTTTGTAACACCTCGAAATATTGGTCTAGGACCCCATAAAGTATATATATTCATGATCCTCGATCGATTTTGAGACGATCTAGCGATGTCCGTCCGTCCGTCCGTCCGTCCGTCTGTCTGTCTGTCTGTTGAAAACACGCTAACTTTTGAAAGACTTTACGAAGGCTCCTGAAGTTTGGCATATATGTTGGGCATTTACCTGGTCAGGTTGGTATTGCAATCCAGCGAAATCGGTCCATTGGTTCAAAAGTTATAAGCAATTGAGTGAATTTCGGCAAGGGTTTTTCTGGAATTTACGAGATAAATCACACGGTAGCTTTCGAACGGCAATTCTCAGGGTGCTGAAGTGCGGCATATATATTTGTCGTTCCTCTGGTCCGGTTCATTTTAAATTTCAGCCAAATCGGTCCAGCGGTTCAAAAGTTATTAGCAAAACCGTAAATTTCAGATTAGTTTCACCTTAAACTCACGTGTTGAAAACCCGTTAAACAGGTTTTAAAAACATTTGTAAGTCAAAAAAATATTTTACAAGGTATTTTTGTCACACAAAAATATTTTTACACTAAAACAAAAAAAAAAAATACACTCAAAAAAAATTTTACACTCAAAAAAAAAATTAGTAATTTTTTTTTTTTTCAAAAATTAATAAAAAAAAAGTTTTTTACACAAAATAAAATATTTCTAACCAAAAATTTTATTTTTTTCACGTTAGAAAATTTACTATCACTTAAAATGGGCATTGTGGAGGGTATTCATTAGGGTATTCAATCGATTAACCGTTAATCGGTTAACCGATTAATTTTGGTCGATTAACTGTTCGAATAATTTAAAATTGTCAATTTTCAAATAACAAATAAACCGATTAATTTGTGTCGATTAACCGATTAACCGAAATCTCTTTTTTTTAGTAATTTTACTTATTTTTTTTGCTTTATTTAGCATTTTGATGTTTCATTTTTAATTTGAATTACGGTTCTGCTAAAAGAAGTTTAGGTCTAAAAAACTTATCAAACTCTATGTTAGCAATATGTAAAAACGTCGCCTTAAAACGTCGGTTTAAAAAAAAAACAAATTACAATTAGTAACTCTAGCCAATTTTTTATATATTGTCAACAGTATATATTTTTCTAATTGTTTTTTTATGTAATTAATACGAATCTGGCCTTAGAAGTGATTTATCTCATTTTGAGATATTTAGATTTTTTTATGTAATTAATACGAATCTGGCCTTAGAAGTGATTTATCTCATTTTGAGATATTTAGATTTTCGATTGACAGTACTGCATAAGCTCAGATATTCGCAATGTCCGGGACCTTATAAAACAGCGAATTATTTTATGATGTATAATTAGTTCAGCACATCTAAAAATACTTTTGCAATCCTTAAAATGACTTTTTTTATTACGGAGATATCGACCGATAAAATTATTGCAATTTCGGCCCTAAAACAAAAAAGAAAACAAATTTGGAAACCAACCAATTTTTTTGTTGATATTTTTAGTACCGAATTCAAATTCTATTAGAGGAGCATCTAATCCCGGCAGCAATTTGGGTGAATTTTAGCTTTTTACAAAAATTACTTTATTTTTTTTACATTTTTTCGCATTGAATTAGGGCCAATTTAGATTGGGGTAATTTTTCAGGTTGCCAAACAAAAATTCTTTATTTGGGCTAACATTAAAGAGGCTATTTAAAGCTTCGCCATAGCGGATATAGATTTCTTTAAAGTACATACAATTCTTGGTTTTATATTCAATTTAAATTTTAAATTTATATTATTCGGTTAACCGAATAATTCAAATTTATCCGATTATTAACCGATTAAATCTCAACCCCGATTAATTATTTGCTCGATTAACCGATTAAACCAAAACCTCGATTAATTGAATACCCTAGTATTCATAGATTCGGCCAAGTCGAATTTAACTTTTCTACTTGTTTATCACATATGTTTGCATTTTGTTGTTACATTTTTTAACATAATCAAACATGATTTGTTAGTATTAGTTTTTTTGTCAAAATGTTTTCACCTTTGTTTTTTAAATTTTGAATTTTCTATTTTTACTATAATATTCTATTTATTGTTATAATTTTTTATATCCAACAAATTTTTGTTTTGTCAAAAATTAAGATCATTGTCTTTGACAACAAACAAACCCTTCTTCCCTTTTCTTGTACTTTATAAATCCTTTAAAATGACCCTTAAAGGCATGAACAATATTTATAGTAAGGGTAATTTCAATGATAATGTGATTTTTTTTCTATTTAATTAGCTGCATTTGTTTTCTTTTAAACTGTCACATTTGATATTTGTTTATTTATTTATGTTTCGGTTTCAGTTACAACGTTTAAACAATTTTTTTATATAAATTTGTTTAAAGCACATATAGGAATTGGTGCAGTATGTTAATTTGAGCTGGAGAGGGAGTTAAAAGTTATATGGCGTTTCTAAGAAACGCTTTTAAGAGTGATTTTTTGAATATTATTTTACTTTTTGCCATGATTGAAAATCAAAAACACAAGTTTTTCGTTGTGGCCCCACGTTGGGCGCCAATAAGGCAATGCCGGTATATCGACTGACAATTGATTTTTTTGAATTTTTATACATCTTTTACAAATTTCAATTGAATTATGTTTTTGAAATTAAAAGACACAAGTATTTTGATCGGGCCCCGTGTTGGGCGCCAAAATTAAATTTCCAATAGAAATCAGATACAATTTTTTTAATTCAAATATTTTCTAAATAGTTTGTTAAATTAAAGAGCTTTGATGGATATAATATTTGGAACAACAAATAAAGATATTAAAATCGTCTACTTTACTGTTTTTTATATTGTTCACTACCCAACATTCTTTTTTATTAAAACTTTTTCAAAATCAAAATTTCATAATTTACACTAATTAAAAAATTTATGTCAAATCATTGTAAACAAATTTGACTTATGGAATTTTCATTACCATAGCAAACAAGTAAAAAAATTTAATTCGACTTGGCCGAATCTATGAATATCCTCCACAATGTCGTTTTTCAGTGCTGGTAAATTTTCTAACGTGAAAAAAATAAAATTTTTGATTAGAAATATTTTATTTTGTGTAAAAAAACTTGTTTTTAAGTAATTTTTGAAAAAAAAAAATAATTTAGAAAAAAAATTTTTTTTTCGAGTGTAAAATTTTTTCGAGTGTTTTTTTTTTTTTTTTATTTTTTAGTGTAAACATAATTTTGAGTGACAAAAATACATTGTTAAATATTTTTGTGACTTACCAAATTTTTTAAAACATGTTTAATGGGTTTTCAACACGTGAATTTAAGGTGAAACTAATCTGAAATTCACGGTTTTGCTAATAACTTTTGAACCACTAGACCGATTTGGCTGAAATTCAATAAGAACCAGGCCAGGGAAACAATAAATGCATGTGCCAAGCTTCAGCATCCTCAAAACTGCCTTTCGAAAGTTATCGTGGTTTTTTATCTCGTAAATTCACGAAAAACCCTTGCCGAAATTCAGTCTTTTGCTCATAACTTTTGAACCACTAGACCGATTTCGATGGATGGCAATACCAACCTGACCAAGTAAATGCCCAACATATATGCGAAACTTCAGGAGCCTCCGTAAAGTCTTTCAAAAGTTAGCATGTTTTCAACAGACAGACAGACGGACAGACAAATTTACGGACATCGCTATATCGTCTTAAAATCGATAGAGGATCATGAATATTTTTGTGGGGTCTTAGACCAATATTTCGAGGTGTTACAAACGGAATGACAAACTTATATACACCCTCTATCACTAGAGTGGAGGGTATAAAATTTTGAATTTTAAAAAATCCCTAAAAACTAACGCTATTTTCTCCAAAATTTGGTTTATGGGACTTCTAAAAATTCGTTTTAAGAGCGATTTCTGGACGTTTCTTTTATCCATGATTGAAAATCAATTTATTTATTTCTAAGCTTTGCCACAATAAGAAAATAGAAAAATAACATGAACAATATTAAAAAAAATAAAATATTCAATTCATTCGCTTAGAGCCCCACGTTGGGCGCCAATAAAGCAATGTCAGTATTTCGAATAAAATTAGATTTTTTTTTTTTTTAGTTTCAATTGATATTTTACAAATTTCAATTAAATTATTCTTTTGGAACTCAAAGAGTAAAAGTTTAAGATTGGGGCCCTATGTTGGGCGCCAATATTCAAAACCTTATATAAAAACAAATAGGCGATTTTCAGGAATTATTTTATTTTTTCCATGATTGAAAATCAATTTTTTTCCAAGCTTTGCCACAATAAAAGAAAATATAAAAATATTATAAACATTTTTAAAAAGATCAAAAATACGAACAATTCAATGTGTGCCCCACGTTAGGCGCCAATAGAGCAATACCAATATTTCGAATTAAAATTGATGTTTTTTTTTTAACTTCAAATTATCTTTTACAAATTTCAATTGAATAATTCTTTTGGAACCCTAAGGCAAAAAGTTTAAAATGGGGGCCCTTGCTGGGCGCCAAATTTCAAAACCCAATATAAGTTTTATTTTTTTTATTTAAAATTGACTAACAAGGGAAGTCTCCCTAGTGTCACCCGCGGATCTTTATGGAATTGGTTTTATTTAGTAGATCAGAAAAAATAAAGGGACACGTATTTTTTTTTAGCGACCTAAATTCATATTTAGGGGGTAAAAAGGAGGGGGAAGACAAGGCCATTTTTCAGTTTTTTTCGTTTATCTCCTATATCATCCAAAGAAACCTAGTCATGTTATATCCCAAATGAAAGGTCATTCGAAAACCTATCTACGTGTGCTAAAAACGTGTCCAAGAACGTGCACAACTTTTCGTCTTATTGAGTAAAATACCAAAATTTTAGGACATTTTTGTTAATAAGTCGAAAAATATTAACTTCTTTGGCCCGTTGTTAGCACCACAAGATAGGTATTTTTAATACCTTTATCCTGATACCACACAAATCGTAAAAAACTGAAAAGGTCAATTTCTCCCCATACAAATCGACCCCCCTAAAATGAGTTTGGGCCTCTAAAAAAAAAATACGTGTCGAATTTATTTTCGTTCTTAACAACATATCCAAATTTCATGAAGATCGGAGGGTGACGCCAGGGAGACTTCCCTTGTAAGTGCGAGTAGTTTTCCTAATATAATATTAAATTTAAAACTAGTACTTCTATAAATATTTTAATACCGTCTTTGTCTGCTATATTGTTCACTAGCAAGAATCCTTATTTAATAAAACTTTTTCAAAATCAAAATTTTATAATTTTTTTCAAGAATCACTTTTAATAGTGATTTATATTTTATTTTTTTTCATTACTAAATCCATGAATTATTTATTTCCAAGATTTGCCACAACAAAAAAGTAGAAAAACTTCTTGACTATTAAAAAAAAAATCAAAAATACAAGTCATTCGATTGGAACCCCACGTTGGGCGCCATTAATGCAATGCCAGTATTTCGAATTAAAATTGATATTTTTTGAATTTTAATTGATTTTTAGCAAATTTCAATTGAATTATTCTTTTGGAACTCAAAGACAAAAAAATTTAGATATATACCCCAAGTTGGGCGCCAATATTAAGAGCTTTCTCCGGACATTATTTTATTTTTGGTATGATTGAAAATTAATTTATTTTCAAACTTTGCCACTAAAAGGGAAAATAGAAAATATCATAAACATTATTTAAAAAATCAAAAATACAAGTCATTCGGATAGAGCCCCATGTTGGGCGCCAATAAAGCAATGCCAGTAATTCGAATTACATTAGCTATTTTTTGAATTTCAATTGAACTTTAACAATTTTTAATTGATCTTTAACAATTTTCAATTGAATTATTCTTTTGGAACTCAAAGACAAAAAATTTTAGATATGGGCCCCATATCTAAATTTTTTTTTTTTAATTCGACTAACTGCGAGTAGTTTTCTAATATTATATTAAATTAAAGAACTTGGACTTCTATAAATATTGGAATACCTTTACTGTCTGCTATATTCTTCATTACCCAACATCCTCTTTTAATCAAAACTTTTCCAAAATCAAAATTTCATAATTTACATGAGTTAATTTTCATTAATCAAAAAAATTATGTCAAATCATTGTAAAAAAGTTTGACTTAATGAATTTTCATTAACCATGAACAAAAAAGATACGTTAAAAAATCCTTAAAAACTAACGCTGTTTTCTCCAAAAAAATTATTATTTTCCCTTGATCTTCTGTTTTAAGCAGCTGGTGTGAATTTTACCACCAAAATTTTCCAAACAACAAATAATAACAGTAGTAAAACATGACATCAAACCGAAAAAAGAAATATCAAAAGTGACATGTTTTCATTCAACTTTTCAATTGTTCTCGTAATTTTAGTTTGTTTCCTTTTTTTTTTTGGATTTCTTGTAGCTGATTTGCATTTTTAATCTCATAAGGATACAGATGATCATGTAGATCATGTTTAGAAAATATAAGAAAATCCTTCAATGATAGTTTTTGTTTTCTATATGAATTTCAAGTACATCATTTTATGAATGACTCATGGTATTTTTTTTATTTTTTGTTTTTAGTCCTTGTAAGATTGAGGTTATTGTTGAGGTTTTACAGGATTACACAAACATGACAAAACTTTTTTTTTTAATTTTGGGATATAGAGCATCGAAATAATTTCTAGTAGTTTGTTTTACTTGTATTTTAGTACATATTACATGATATTTTTTGGGATTTTGATGGAATGTCAGTCATGGTTGAATAATTAAAAAGTTGGAAAATTTTCAAAGTTGAAGAAGGAAAAGGTGTTTAAGATTTTAAGAGATTTTTCTTGGAATATTTTTGGTGTGAAATAAAGATTGGTAACACCCCTAAAAATGTAAAACATAAAAACGTCAAAAATAAAGACGTCAAATTAAAAAAAAAAATACCCAGACAGGGAAAGTATCTCAGTAACCGAAAATTGGAAAACTGCCAGTTCGATTTTCCAAAATTGCGAAATTAATTCTTTTAAGCCAAGACATTTTTTTTTATATCAACACAGGAATTCAGAAAAAAATACCAATAGAATGTTTAAATAAATGGCGCCCAAATGGGGGCCAGATTCCAATTCACAAATCTAATGCTCAGAAAGCACCGTCAACGAATCTGTAAGCTGACGCCTAATTGGGCGCCATTTATTTAAACATTCTGTTAGTACATTTTTTTTAAATTCCTAAATTTAAGTAAAAAAAATTCTTAGCTAGCAAAAATATTGTTTGGAAATTTTGAAAAATTGAAACAAATATATTATGATATTTTTTATTCTTTAATGGAATTTAAGCCATGGTTGAAAACATTAAAAAGCTGAAAAATTTTTAGAGAGAAAGAAACAGGTACTAAAGATCTTAAGAGACTTTCAATGAATTTTTTGTGTGATATGAAGATAACACCCCAAAAAATAAGAAACTTTTTTGTTTTTTTAATTAAAAAGTTTAAATTTGAAAAAATGAAGACACATTTTGGGTAGAGTTTTTCAATAACCAACAATTTGAACAAACACGGTGCCGGTGTTCCAAAATTCTTATGCTTTAAAGTTTTTTTTTCACATAATTATGGAAATTAAAAAAAAATATACTTAAAGACTCTTTAAAGAAATGGCTCCCAAGTTGGGGCCAGATTTCATTTTGAAAAGCTAAAGCACCATCAACGAGAAAGATTTGGGACAAATTCACGACTGTAACAAAAAAAGGCGTAAAAGTTGAAGAAGGAAAATGTGTTTAAGATTTTAAAAGATTTTCTATGATTTTTTTTTTTTTTTTTAATTTTTACAGAATGTTTAAAAAATTGGCGCCCAAGTTGGGCCCAATTTCTGATTCGCAAAGCAAAAGCACCATCAACAAGAAAAATTTGGGAAAAATTCAGGACAGCAACAAAAAAAGTATTAAAATTTGAGGAAGGAAAAAGTGTTTAAGATTTTAAAAGATTTTCTAAAAAAAATTTTGTGTGAAAATTTTTTCTAAAAAATTTATAATTTTCCCTTGATCTTCTTTTTAAGCAGCTGGTGTGAATTTTACCCCCAATATTTTCCAAAGAACAAGTAAACACAGTAGAAAAACTAATTTCAATTGAATTATTCTTTTTAAAATCAAAATCACAAGTCTTTTGATTGGGCCCCATGTTGGGCGCCAATTTTCAGTTACCAATAAAAACCAAATTTAAGTTTTTTTTTTAATTTTCAAAAATCTAAAACTTTGATCGCCGAGCGCCACAGGTTAATTTAATCCGATTGACCTCAAATTTGTACCACATAAGATTTTCCTCTAGTAAAACACAAATTTTCCAGGACATTCAAAATCGGAAGAAAAACTTTTTTGTCATACAAAAAAATGCCGCTCTACTATACATGCTGGTTAGTATTAAAATTAAAATATAAAACTAGATTTCCCAAAGGAAATTGTATGTTAATATTTTTTACGAACACAAATTATTTTTGATCGTCCTTATATTTTCCATAGACAGCTATAAACTATCCCTTCGCCATCATCATATCACATAGTCCCTTTTAACATAAACTAGCCTTAGGCTTACTTATGACATCCTTTTTTGCGACAGTTCTTTTGCAATATGTCTGTAGAAAGTGAAATTGAAATTAAAACTACAAAAAAAAAAGAAATCTTAATCTAACAAAAATTAGTTTCCTTTGAAATAAAGTTTTTTCTAGAACCACAACCCGTCTCTGCCCTGTCACTTTTAAAACACATTACAACACACTGGATAAAAAAAGGACATAATGTAGGTGACAGGATATAAGACTCAAAAAAAATTTAAATAGAGAAATTGAAAGTGAAATATGTTGTATGTAGAATAATGAATTGCTTAAACGAGGGCAGTAGTTAGTTATCAAGAAAAGAAAGAAGAAAAAAACTAGACATTATTTTAAATTAGGTAGCCAGGACAATTTAAATGGTCAAGGAATTTTTTGTATAGACAAAAGGCTAAAGGATATAAAGACAATAATAAATAATTAAAATGGGAGAAGAAACACTTTTAGAAAAGGTATGGATACAAAGCAAAAAATGTCAACAAAGTGTCCTACTTTAGACATGTTAAATGAAATTGAGTGAACATTTTGCAGACTTGCTTTTCTAAAAACAAAGACACAATTTAGGAATATTGCAAATTATGCATTTCATTATTTTTATTGAAGCACAAGCTAATTTAGGTTAGGAACCCATTTTTTATTTTTATTAACAGCAATGTATAGCACTTCCAGGAAAGGTCTTTCAGGGGACACCAACGATTTTTAAGAAATTTGAATATGTTGTTTAGTACAAAAAATCCTTAAAAACGTGTTTATTGAGGATCCCAATTTAGGTTAGGTTGGTTTTTCCAATTCGGAAAAATCTCAAACAACTGTTTTTTGTAATCGATTTAAAAAACAAATACAAAAAATTACTACATTGTAGTAACAGTTGTTTTATATAGTTGTTTTTAGTCTATGAAAAAACTTATAATTTTCTAGAAATTTTTAGAAAAATGTATGCGCAGGAATTATTTCCAAATAATTTTAACCGTTTTTGACGTTTAAAAGTTCTTTTTGTTAATCAAAAAATTCAGACAAATTGAGTTACACTCAAAAAAAAAAAAACTGTAAAGTTAGCAAAAAATTTAGTTAAATTTAACTAAAAAACACCTGATTTTGAACCTACTAAATTTCTAGTTAATTTAACAAAAAATATTTAGTTAACTTTTCGTAGAATGAATGTAGCAAAAAAACCGTAATTTTAACTAAAAATTCAGCTGAAAATTTCGTAACATTTTTTATTAGTTGAATTCAGTTAAACTTTTTGTAAAAAATTTTAAGTTTGTTAAATATTGGTTTTAAACACTAACACTTAACTTATTTTTTTCACAGCATTAAGTTCAGCTTAAGTAGGACTTATGAGATTTGCATAGGAGGCTACACAAGAAATGTTTAAAATTTTTCACTTGACAAAAATGTTACAAAAAATCAGCAAATTAATTAGTAAAAATTCGTAAACTCAGTTTTAAAGTCAACAAAAAAAATTAATTCAAAATTTGTACAAAACTAGTATTTTCGTAAATTGAACTTAACTAAAAAAAGTAGTTAAAACGCTGATTTTAACTAAAAATTTGCTAAAAAGCCAGTAAACTCGAGTTAACAAAAAAAATTTTGTTAACTTTACAGTTTTATTTTTTTGAGTGTACAGTAAAAACAACTGTAATTTGAAATAGTTTTTACAGTTTTTTGTAGTTTAAATGAGTACACTCAAAAAAAAAAAACTGTAAAGTTAGCAAAAAATTTAGTTAAATTTAACTAAAAAAACACCTGATTTTGAACCTACTAAATTTCTAGTTAATTTAACAAAAAATATTTAGTTAACTTTTCGTAGAATGAATGTAGCAAAAAAACCGTAATTTTAACTAAAAATTCAGCTGAAAATTTCGTAACATTTTTTATAAGTTGAATTCAGCTAAACTTTTTGTAAAAAATTTTAAGTTTGTTAAATATTGGTTTTAAACACTAACACTTCACTTTTTTTTCTTATTTTTTCACAGCTTAAGTAGGACTTATGAGATTTGCATAGGAGGCTGCACAAGAAATGTTTAAAATTTTTCACTTGACAAAAATGTTACAAAAAATCAGCAAACTAATTAGTAAAAATTCGTAAACTCAGTTTTAAAGTCAACAAAAAAAAAATAATTCAAAATTTGTACAAAACTAGTATTTTCGTAAATTGAACTTAACTAAAAAAAGTAGTTAAAACGCTGATTTTAACTAAAAATTTGCTAAAAAGCCAGTAAACTCGAGTTAACAAAAAAAATTTTGTTAACTTTACAGTTTTATTTTTTTGAGTGTAGTTAAAAACAACAATTTTTGGTTGATTTTACCGTAAAATATAGTGGACGCCTAAACAACAACAAATGTAGTAGCTTAAACTGTCTTTTGTGGTGGAATCTACCCTCATAATTTTTTGACTGTAGGCAATCTAGGTAATCGAAAAATCTTTTCCCCAAATGCTTAAGGCGGCTTCTCATCAGACCCAGACATTTACATAACAAGTGCTTTACTGACACCTCCCCCTTCACTTTTCCGCAACTTCTACAATAGTCCCTATCATAAATTCCTATACGCACGGCCATTTGACCAATCATACAGTGTCCTGTACCGTCCATTTGCCAAAAGTAAGAAGAAATTTTTTTCTCTTAGGATCTGCCAGTGGCCACATGGTTCGCGATATCCTGCACGTAGTCAGTGATATCCACCTACCCTTCATTCTATTCTTAAATATCCTATCAATTTCGTATATCAATTCCACTATAGGAACCGAGATGTCACGTTCTTTACGTTCCACCACCGATTCCGAGACTTTTCTTGCACATTCTTCAGGCAATTCGTTCCCAGCGACCCTACTATGTCCAGGGACCCAGATTAGCATACAGTCAGCTGTGTGATTCGACGAAGGGTTTGTATACAACTCCTAATGAACCTGATTTTACAGTGTTTGATTCTAAGGCCTTAAGAGCAGCGAAACTATCCACGAAAATATTAATGGCGCAAGGACGAAGGTTCCATAATTATCTGCGCGGCTTTATCAATTGCAAGTACCGCAGCCTGGAAAACACTAAACCGGAAGTCTCAATGAAGCCCCTATTTCGAGACATTCAGAGTACACTCCCAAACCCTTATCCATCTCCATCATTAATCCGTCTGTAAATATTGAGATCGCATTCTCTGTTATAACAGAGTTTTCCGCCCAGTCTACCCTAGTCGGTATTTGGACTACGAAGGTTCTGTCAAAGTTCGTCTGTGGTTAGATATAGTCGGTTCTCTGTTCCAGTTCCCACCGTACTTAATATGGTCAAATGTCCCCAAGAGCGTTGCTTAAGCACTTGCGTCTCTCTTAACCTAAGAGCCGATTTACTGATGTGCTCTTGAGGTAAATATATACCGGCTGAATGTTTAGTATCACTTCCAGGCCGGCCTGGGGTGCTGATCTAAAAGCACCTGTGATACCCACAGACGCCAGTCGTTCTATCTTCTGCAGATTACAGGGATAGGATTTCTTATCCACTGCTCTCCACCACATAAGGGTATTATAGGTAAGCCTTGGTCTAATTATCGCACCATACATCAAGTGGATATAATACGATTTTAGACCCCACCTTCTTCCGAAAGTTCTTCCGCAGCTGCAAAAGGCACTTAACGACTTTTTCACTCTTTCCTCTGTATTTATTTTCCAAGAAAGCTGTTCGGTTTAAACAAATGAAGAAATTTGTTTCATACAAACATAGAAATTTCGCAAAATTTACGAACACCATTTTCAAGAAAATGGCGCCCAAGCGAGGGCAGACTTCAAATTTAGAAACTACTGCCATTTAGGGAGTCTCTTGCCAAATTTCCGACTGCAACAAACATCAACTACCAATTGTCTCGCCTCGGTATATGTTCAAGACACGACAAGATCTACCGACAGCATTAATACTAAAATATGGACTAAATAATTAGCAATTGCAGTTTTTTTTCGGTTTTAACAAATGAAGAAATTTTCTCCACACAAACATACAAATTTCGGAAAAATTCACGAACATTTTCAAGAAAATTGCGCCCAAGCGGGGCCGACTTCAAATTTAGAAACTACTGCCATTTAGGAAGTCACTTGCTAAATTTCCGACAACAACAAACACGATTTAAAAAACATTAAGTACCAATTCTCTCGCCTCGGTATATTTAATCAGAAAAGAACAATTGTGTAAGTTCAGGACATGACAAGTTACAGAGCCCACATCATAGCTGATCTACCGATAGCATTTACACTAAAATAGGGACAAAATAATTAAAAACGCAGCTAATTTTTCGGTTTCAACAAATAATGAAATTTTGCTCCATACAAACATAGAAATTTCGACAAAATTTACGAACAACATTTTCAAGAAAGTGGCGCCCAAACGGGAGCTGACTTCAAATTTAGAAACTACTGCTAATGAGTATCTTGCAAATTTTCGACAACAAAAAACACGATTCAACAAACATCAAGACCAATTCTCTCGCCTCGGTATATTTTATCAGAAATGAACAATTGTGTAAGTTCCAGACACGACAAGTTACAGAGCTGAACACGTAGCTACCGACAGCATTTACACTAAAATATGGACACTATAATTAGAAAACACAGCTTATATTTCGGTTTTAACAAGTGAAGAAATTTGTTTAATACAAAAATAGAAATTTCGGCAAAATTTACAAACAACATTTTAAAGAAAATGGCGCCCAAGCGGAGGCCGACTTCAAATTTAGAAACTACTGCTAATTAGGAAGTCTCTTGTCAAATTTCCGACAACAGAAAACACGATTCAACAAACATCAAGTACCAATTCTCTTGCCTCGGTATATTTAATCAAAAAAGAACAATTGTGTAAGTTCAAGACGCGACAAGATCTACCGACAGCATTAATACTAAAATATGGACTAAGTAATTAGCAATTGCAGTTTTTTTTCGGTTTTAACAAATGAAGAAATTTTCTCCACACAAACATACAAATTTCGGAAGAATTTATGAACATTTTCAAGAAAATAGCGCCCAAGCGGGGGCCGACTTCAAATTTAGAAACTACCTCCATTTAGGAAGTCTCTTGCCAAATTTCCGACAACAACAAACACGATTCAACAAACATTTAGTTCTAATTCTCTCGCCTCGGTATATTTAATCAGAAAATAACAATTGTGTAAGACACGACAAGTTACAGAGCCCACATCATAGCTGGTCTACCGACAGCATTTACACTAAAATATGGACAAAATAATTAGAAAATACAGCTAATTTTTCGGTTTTAACAAATGAAGAAATTTGTTCCATACAAACATAGAAATTTCAGCAAAATTTACGAACAACATTTTCAAGAAAGTGGCGCCCAAGTAGGGGCCGACTTCAAATTTAGAAACTACTGCCATTTAGGACGTTTCTTGCCAAATTTCCGACAACAACAAACACGATTCAACAAACATTTAGTACAAATTCTCTCGCCTCGGTATATTTAATCAGAAAAGAGCCTACATTATAGCTGATCTTCCGATAGCATTTACACTTAAATATGGACACAATAATAAGAAAAAAATGTATTATTTCGTTTTAACAAATGAAGAAATTTGCTCCATACAACATACAAATTTTGACAAAATTTCCAAAAAAAAAAATTCAAGAAAGTGGCGCCCAAGCGGGGCCCGATTTCAAATTTAGAAACTACTGGCAATTAGGGAGAGTCTTGCTAAATTTCCGACAACAACAAACACGATTCAACAAACATTTAGTACCAATTCTCTCGCTTCAGTATATTTAATCAGAAAAGAACAATTGTGTAAGTTCAAGACACGACAAGTTACAGAGCCCATATCATAGCTAATCTACCGATAGCATTTACACTTAAATATAGACAAAATAATTAGAAAACATAGCTAATGTTTCAGTTTTAACAAATGAAGAAATTTGCTCCATACAAACATAGAAATTTCGACAAAATTTACAAAAAAAAAAAATAAAGAAAATGACGCCCAAGCGGGGGCCGTCTTCAAATTTAAAAACTACTGACAATTAGGGAGTGTCTTGGCAAATTTTCGACTACAACAAACACGATTCAACAAACATTTATTGCCAATTTTCTCGCCTCGGTACACTTAAAATATTATGTAAGTAAATTCAACAGAAAATACGTTTGAAACAAATGAAACTTTATTTAAAAAACGGACTACTTACATTTCATTTAAAACAAAAACATTTCTCAGTTATTTTTAAATGTTAATTAATAACTGTTGAAATCCGTAAAAATAACTTAAAAATCCGTAAAAAATGACTGACAAAATTTTACGGAAAAAACGGTTAAAATAACGGAAATTTACATTCATTTTTATTTATTTTTTTTGAAATAATTTTAAAAAACTTCGAACCTGAGCAGAATCGAACTCATAATTTCTGGCTGATACACTCAAAAAAAAAAACTTGTAAAGTTACCAATAAATCTCGTGATTTTACGAGGCTATTCTCGTAAAATATGACGTAGGTAAAATTCTTGTAAAATTACGAGGATTTCCTCGTAATTTTGAATGCACCAAAAATTGGTAAAATAACCAATTTTATTGGTAAAAATATTGTTTTAAAACCGGAAAAATACCAAACAAAATGGTAAACTGACAAGAAAAAATGGTAAAGATGTTTAAAAAAATGGTAAATTTACAAACCAAAATGGTAAATTTACAAAAAAAAAATTTTGTTAACAACATAAATCCTCGTAATAAAATCATTTTTTGTAAAATAACTGTTTTTTTTTGTAAATTAACTACTCCTCCTTAAATTAATCCTCGTAATAAATTTTTCAAAATTTTGTCAACTTTTTTTTTAAATATTTTTCAATAAAAAAAAAAATACAAAAAAAAAAAAGTTTTTTTGTTAAACAACATAAATCGTCGTATAACATAATTTTTGTAAAATAAAGTTTTTTTTTGTAATTCAACTAGAATCCTCGTAATAAAAACTTCGTTGTAAAATTACAGTTTTTTTTTGTAAAATAACCTTTCAAAATGGTAGAATACAATTACGAAAATAGACTTGTAAAATTACCAATAAAACTGTAGTTCTCGTTTGAGCAAAGTACAAGATTTTTTGTTAAAAAACAAGGAAAATTGTTAAATATTGGTAGAACGGGATTACAAGGCATTTTACCAGGCGTTTTACCAGTTTATTTTTTTGAGTGTAGCCCAGCACGCTACCCTCTGTGCCACAAGCTACTTATATTTTCAGCAACTAAATTTCATTTTCAAATTCAAAAAAAAAAAATCTAATTTTAGAAATTTTTAAATAACTGACAAATAACAAACGACAAATCAAATAATGTGGTTTGTTTTTTAAATAACTGAAAAAAACAAACGTTACGGAAAATTTTATTTAAAAGACAGTTATGTATTTGAATAAACGTTCAAAAAGTTGTTTAGAATATTTGTATGTGAAACAAACGAATTTTCTTTTAATATTAACTGAAACGAAAACTATTTGTTTGACTGTGAAACAGTAACTGTAAAACTTTTATGAGTGTATATTTAATCAGAAAAGAACAATTGTGTAGGTTCAAGACACGACAGAGCCCAGAGCATATCTGATCTACCGATAGCATTTACATTAAAATATGGACCAAATAATTAGAAACACAGCTAATTTTTCGGTTTTAACCATGGTTGGTTACCGTTACCCTTATTATACCGTTACCGATTCAAAACCCTTTCAAATCGAATACCGTTACCGTTACCGATACCGCTAAAAATATTTTTAAAATACCGTTACCCTTACCGTTACCGTTATAATTATTAGAAGTTACCGGTATTGTACCGGTATTCAAAATTTTACCTGTTTTAAGGGATTTTAACGAACAAAAAAATAAAATCAAATTGCTAACATAATTTTAAATTTATAATTTTCAAATTATCATAAAATAAATGACAAAAATAATAATCATATCAAATCTATACTGGTTTTTGGGTCTATAAAATATTTTTAGCTTTCAGTTCTATCTTTTTTCAAATTTTTAACTAAATTAATAATACCGGTACGTACCGGTTTGGTTGGTTCGGTACCGGTACATACCGTTACCGAAACGATTTGAAAACACTTACCGTTACCTTTACCGAAATAAATAAAAATTAGATACCGTTACCGTTACCCTTACCGTTATTCGTTTCGGTAACCAACCTTGGTTTTAAAAAACGAAGGAATTTTCTCCATACAAACGGAAATTCCAGCAAAATTTACGAACAAAATTTTCAAGAAAGTGGCGCCCAAGCGGGGCCGACTTCAAATCGCAAAGGGGAAACTTAAAAACCTCTGCCTATAAAGGAGTTTCGGGCTGAATTTGCGATAACAACCAAAAAAAAAGAATGTGGTTTAGTTCATAAGTAACTACATTTCAAGCTGCGGTTAAAATTGAAAATATTATTAAAATAAAATCTTGAAACTGTTTCTATGAACTCATACCCCTATTTTGCATGCATATCATAAGTAATTAATCAAACAAAATATTTTTTTTACTGAATTCAAAACAATATTGTCCTGTTTTGAAATCATTGACCGCAAAACTAATTATGTTTTTAAAACTGGGGTAAATTTTTGTAACGGAAAGTTCTATAATAGAACCACATTAGACTCTCGTAACATTTTTATGATTTATTTTCTTTATTAAAATCAAAAACTAAAACTCATTTGTCATTATAGAAATTTTAACCAACAAAAAAATATTTGAAATCTTAGGTAACATTATGTAATACTTCTTGTCCGATCATGTTATTTTTTTTTTGTCTTAACAATTGTCTTTGACATAATTGTTTGCCATAAAAATGATTAATGATATCAAAAAAACAGAATCTTAAAAATCTATTACAAAAGATGTTATATTTTTTGTACTTACATCAAGTGTAAGTTCTGATGATCTTTCGGTTTTCTTTTGTCTGGTGTCTCCATGATCTTAAATGAAATTGATCGTAATTTGATGACATTTATATTTTTTTGATTCTGTTTTCCATTGTTAAAGAAAAGTTTTATTTTTCCATTGTCTGGCTTCTATAAATGTTACCAAATGTGAATGAAACTTTTTATCATGATTTTCTTTTGTATTGTGATAAAAAATTTTGTTACTAAAGTGCATTTTTATTCAATTCTTCTGGTTTTTTTATGATGTCTTGGTTCTTTAGTTTTTATTGCATTTTTATTATAAAAATGTAATTGTTTGACTAATTGGCCTGGGGTTTCAGTTTTCTTAAGTGGATCTTCATTTTTTTTTTTTTTGAAAAACAAAAAACTCTGTTTAGATAAAAGAAAAGATCCATGGCAATGAAAGATGAAGAATTTTTTAATAATGACAGATGATAGGCAGCAAAAAAAAAAAACGATTAATCTGTAGTTGGTTTAGAAGACTAAAAGATTTTTCTTTTAAAATCAATCCAACAGTTAACAAACATAGAAACCGTGATTTTTTCGGAAAATTCAATAAAAGAGTAAAAAAATATTAATTTAAAACAAATAAGAACGTTATTCGACTTGAAAGATAAGCCGAATAAAATTATTCTCTACGCTTTCCCTTTTTATACCCTCCACTTAGTGATAGAGGGTATATATAAGTTTGTCATTCCGTTTGTAGCTTATCGAAATATCGATCTGGGACCCCATACATTCTAGCGATGTCCGTCTGTCCGTCTGTCTGTCTGTGGAAAATGCTGTCGCGGACAAAATGTTGCACAGAGATGGCTGAAACTTAACATATTTATTGGAAGTTCTCCCGAGAAGTTTGGTATTGCATTTGAGCGATATCGGTTCAGCGGTTCAAAAGTTATGAACGAAAATGTAAGCACACCTCAAAAATGTCAGTACATTCAACATAACCTAAAAATACAAAATGCTTTAATTCGGCTTCTGTTTGACATATGTGAACATAATTGAACACCAAATGGTATTTAAACAGATACGAACATATTTTTTGACAAAAAAAGAAAAAAATCGCGGATTTTTTTTTACCAAAATTTTTTTTTCGCGGAAATTTTTTTTCGCGGAAATTTTTTTTTTTTTTAAAAATAATTTCCTTTTAAATAAAATTTTTGGAAAAATCTTTTTGAAATTGTGGAGGGTATCACTACATTCGGCAAGGCCGAATTTAACTTTTTTACTTGTTTATGCGAAATTTTTTAATTTTTTGTGCTTTCTCTGTTTTTTTTTTATTTTTTTCTATCTCCTCAGAATTATTTTCATTGTATTCTGAATTTTTTTATTTTTTTTAAATTGTTTGAATTTTTCCAATATTTTATCAAGTTTTTAGAATTTAGATTTGTTTCAGTTTTCCTGAATTTTCAAAGTTTTGTGCATTAAAATTTTTCCCCACAAAAACAAGATTCTGACCCTGAAACCAGACCAACATATCTAAATGTATTTCGAACCCCTGAACTCGAATAAAAAAATGTTATCCTTGGATTTTCCTGTAGTCATACAAGGAAGTTTCCCAAAGTGACACTTTCAGATTTCTTTAAAATCTATTCACAAGATAGAGAAAATACATCTAAATCGAATCTTTATGTATTTAGAGCTCCTGAGCTCGATTTCGCTCAGACAAGTCGATCTTAAATTTTTTTCTCTATCTTGTGTATCAGGCACGTACGCAGGAATTTATTTTGGGGGGGCCCAAACTATTTTTTCAAAATTTTGTTTTTTTGCCTAAATATTTTTCACCAACATTTTTTTACATTTAAAAAAAAAAAAACATTTATTTTAAATTTAAGATAAAAAAAGGAGTCGAATTATTTTTTTTAAAAAAAGAATTTGAAAATTTAAGTAACTTTTCTTTAAAAATTCTCAAATATATGTACCTTACGAGTAAAAACTCAAAACTATGGTACACCTTTTTGAATTGTTCATAAATTGTTTCAAAGTTTTTGGATTATAAACCATATTTATGCAGAAAACTTCTAAGAGAATTTTTAGGTATACAAAATTATCCAATTCTAAGATACATATTATCGTAATAAAATGAAAGATTTTGAAACATTTGCTGTGTTTTTCAAAAGGTGGATTTATTTTCAGATTAATCTTATTTTGTTTAAAATAAATATTTTAACATGACAAAACAAATTTGGAATATTTTTTTCCGTAATCTATGATAAATTAGCAATTATAATCCGAAAACATGATAAAAAAATTTGGAAAATTAAAAAAGTTATAAATAAATCAAAATTAATCCAATTAAATTTTATTTTTTTTAATAAGTCCACTTTGGATTAATTTTGATTTATTTATAACTTTTTTCATTTTCCAAATTTTTTTATCATTTTTTCGGATTATAATTGCTAATTTATAGTAGATTATGGAAAAAATATTCAAATTTGTTTTGGCATGTTAAAATATTTATTTTAAACTAAATAAGATTAATCCGAAAATAAATCCACTTATTGAAAAACACAGCAATTATCAGATTATAAAACATTTTTCGTGTAGAAATGTTCTTAGATTCTGATACATTTTTTATATAGAAAAACTCTCAGGTTTTATGAAAAAGTTGTTTCATTTTTAGACATTTTACTTATTGAATTCTCAATTTCTGAAACATTTTTCGTAACGAAAATTTCTTAGATTCTGTGTCATTTTTAGTACAGAAAAACTGTCAAATTCTAAGACATTTATCGTATAGAAAAAGTTCTAAGCTTTTGAGACCCTTTTCGTTAAAAAAAATTTTAAACTCGGAGACATTATTCGTATTGAAAAATTTTGAGATTCTCTGAGACATTTTTTGTAATGAAAAATTCTCAGATTATAAAACATTTTTCGTATTGAAAAATTCTTAGATTCTGAGATATTTTTCGTATAGCGAATTTTTCTTTACGAAAAATCTCAGATTTGTATAGAAAAGTCCTGAGATCCTGAGACATTTTTGCATAGATGAATTCCCAGATTCTAATACATTTTTCGTACAGAATAATTTCCCAGATTCTGATACATTTTTCGTATAGATTTTTCCGATTCTAAATGATTTTTCGTAAAGAAAATACTCTGATTACACTGTGCAACAAGAAAAATGAGCCTCAATGGCTTCAACGCCACATGAAAGTAGACCATCAAGTGAACAAAATCACTAAAGGGTTTTGCAAAGTCAGTTCGGATTTCTTTTTTATAGCCCACTGAAGTTTTTATATTTTTATCAAAGGCGTTTGGAAAACGTCAAAAATACTGTAATAAGAACACATCTGAGCTTCAAAATATGATTTGATGTCTGCAGTGAAATTTTATGGCGGTTCTTTTCTTAGAACATTTTAACCCTCTAGCTGTCATTTTAAGGGGTCATTTTAGTTCTTTTTAAAAAACTAAACACAGAAGTCTAATAAAACGTCCATTTAGAGGGTTAAAATGTTCTACAAATATTTTCCTCATAAAATTTTACTAGGGGTTGTGAAATGTTGAAAGTTTGTGCGGCATGCGCAAATTGCTTAAAAAGGGTCAAGTATAAATAATCAATGTTTGTTATTTTTTTTTACCAAAGCAGTGTTAAAAAATATCTACAAAAAAACACTGCAAATATACTTTTAAGCTAAAAATGATTTTCCGATGTGTTTTATAAAATTTTATGATGATTCTTTTCTTTGAACAAATTAACCCTCTAGCTCCCGTTTTAAAGGGTAATTTTTGTCCTTTTTTAAAAGAAATACAAAAAAGTCTATAAAAAGGCAGTTAGAGGGTTAAAATGTTTTACAAATATTTTCTGCATCAAATTTTACTAGGGAACGTCTAAGACAGAAAGTTCTCCCAGCATATAGAAAATGCTTAAAAATTTTAAAGTATTCAAATTTTTTTTTTTTATATTTTTTTTGGCCGAAATATAAAAAAAAACAAGTAACAAAGTTAAATTCGACTTTGTCGAATGTATTAATACCCTCCACGATGTAAAAACTTTATTTGCAAAAAAAAAATAAAATAAAAACCGCGAAAAAAAATTTTTGATAACAAAAAAAAATAGACGAAAATGTTTTTTTTTTAATATGTTTGTACTTGTTTAAATACCATTCGGTGATCAATTCTGTTTACATGTGTCGACCAGCAGCCGAATTTTTAGGTTATGTTGAATGTACCACAATTTTCGAGGTATTTTTATATTTTCGTTCATAACTTTTGAACCGCTGAACCGATTTCGCTCAAATGCAATACCAAACTACTTAGTTATATCTGTTTAATACTTTGGCCGTGACAGCCATTTCCACAGACGGACAGGCATCGCTAGAATGTCTTAAAATCGATCACTGATCAATAATATATATGGGGGTTTTCGTGTCAACTGACACAACGTTTGATCCCGATCTACTATCCTATTGGATAGCAGTGCAGACACAATTTTTCAACGAGATCTGTCAAGGACTCTCTGAGTTAGAGGGGTCGAAATTTGACATTTTGGCCAAGAAGTGTTTATTCTCATCCATATAACTTCTTACCAATTATTTTTAGCAAAATGTGTCCCAAACAGTTTAGATAGCTTTTTCTTCAATCTTGCGAAAAAAAAATTATAAAAAAATTAAAAAAAATAGTTTGATTTTTTTTTTTTAATCCAAAACTTGTTTGACTTTTTTGTCAAATCGGGCCCTTTTTTTTGACTCAAAAGAAAGCTTAGGTGTTTTCCCCACCTAATTCTTCTTCGCCTCAAATATATTTTTGCTCCACCAACAAATTTCCGCTAGAACGGCATCACGTGACTTTTTTCCAAAGATATCTGATATGGTGATCACGGCCAAAGTATACCAATACCAAAACAAACTAAGCCGTTTGGTATTACATTTGAGCGAAATCGGTTCAGCGGTTCAAAAGTTATGAACAAAAATGTAAGAACACCTCGAAAATTGTGGTACATTCAACATAACCTAAAAACACAAAATGCTTTCATTCGGCTGCTGCTTAACACATGTGAACAGAATTGATCACCGAATGGTATTTAAGCAAGTACAAACATATTTTTTTACAAAAAAAAATATTTTCGGCGAATATTTTTTTTACCAAAGAATTTTTTTTGTCGATTTTTTTTTTAAATGTTTGTTTTGTTTTTTAGCAAGTAAACTTTTTTACATTGTGGAGGGTATCAATACATTCGACAAAGTCGAATTTAAAATTTTTATTTTTTTTTTTTATATATATTTTATAAAAAAAAAAAAATTTGAATACTTTAAAATTCTTAAGCATTTTCTATATGCTGGACGAACTTTCTGTCTTAGTCGTGCCCTAGTAAAATTTGATGCAGAAAATATTTGTAAATTATTTTAACCCTCTAACTGCCTTTTTTATAGACTTTTTTTTGTATTTCTTTTAAAAAAGGACAAAAATGACCCTTTAAAACGGGAGCTAGAGGGTTAATTTGGTCAAACAAAAGAATCATCATAAAATTTTATAAAACACATCAGAACATCATTTTTAGCTCAAAAGTATATTTGCACTGTTTTTTGTCGATATTTTTTAACACTGCTTTGGTAAAAAAAAATAACAAACATTGATTATTTATACTTGACCCTTTTTAAGCATTTTGCGCATGTCGCACAAACTTTTACAATTTGGCAACCCCTAGTGAAATTTTATGAGGAAAATATTTGTAGAACATTTTAACCCTCTAAATGGACGTTTTATTAGACTTCTGTGTTTAGTTTTTGAAAGAGGACTAAAATGACCCCTTAAAATGGCAGTTAGAGGGTTAAAATGTCCTAAGAAAAGAACCACCATAAAATTTCACTGAAGACATCAAATCATATTTTGAAGCTCATCTGTGTTCTTATTATAGTATCTTTGACGTTTTCCAAACGCCTTTGATAAAAAAATGAAAACTTCAGTGGGCTATAAAAAAGAAATCCGAACTGACTTTGCAAAATCCTTTGGTGATTTTGTCCACTTGATGGTATACTTTTATATGGCGTTGAAGGCATTGAGGCTCAATGCGATGACCCAAAATTTGTTGCACAGTGTTATAAGACGTTTTTTTGTGTAGAGAAATTCTTTGATTTTAAAATATTTTTCGTACAGAAATAGTCTGGAAAAAATTATTATGATCCATTTAGTGAATGAGAAAATTAATAGTGGTATTCAGAGTCTCACTTGCCAGTCCTGGCACTGGTGGCAAAAGAGCTCTTTTCAAAAATACTTTTCAAAATACATGAAAAAAAAGAAGTACTCTTTTGATACATTGTCAGGGCTGGCCGCAAGACTCTGAATACCTTTTTTGATTAAATTTTTGTGTGAAAAAGTTCCAGATTCAAAGAATATTTTTCGATTTAAATATTGTCAAATTTGATTAAACTTGGAGTTACAAAAGCTTCAAATTTGTATAGACGACACAATTTTCAATGCGTATGTTCTGAAACATTATTTTCCAAAACAAAAATTTCAAACCCTTTGACAAATTTCGTGAAAAAATCTCTGTTTTCACCATTTGTATTTCTGAAAATATAAAATATATTTTGAAATATCAAAATTTTTCCGGTGATCACAAATCTAGAAAAGCAATGGAATAATATTCATGATGCATAACTTACTTGGCCAGTCTCAATTACCGTTAAAAGGTGTCTTATTCAATACCGTAAAAGTTTACGAATTTAAACACACACAAAAATTTTTTTTTTATGAAAATTTTTTAAATATTTTGAAATTTTCAGAAAAGACCCTTTGTTAGATAAGAGATAAAAAGAAAAAAAAATAATAATGAGTCTTTTTTTTTGTTAGCAAATGTATATTTTGTAGTGCAAAGTTTTAAAATTTGTATATTGTCAAATCATTTTGGGGGGGGCCCGGGCCCCCAGGGCACCCCCCCTGCGTACGTGCCTGTTGTGTATACATTTTAAAGAAATCAGGTAATTTCACTTTGCGGACTCTCCTTGTAAGATTACAAGAAAACCCATCTTTATAATTCCATTCTGATGGCAGAATCGTGTTCAGGAGGTAAAAATACATAAAAACTCGATTTAAACTTTTTTTTTTTAATTTCAAAGAAATCTGGAATGACCCCTTTGGAGACTCTTCTTATAAGATTACTAGAAAACCCAACTATATTTTTTACACTGAAAAAATTTGAGTTATGTCGTTCACGAACGAAACTGAGTGGTTTATCAGTTATTCAGTTCTTTAAGGCATTTTCGTTCATTCAGCTCAATTGGTCATTACTTTATTTTGATCTTTCAGTTCAGTCGTCCACTTACAATTAGTGATTGAGGGTATATATAAGTTCGTCATTCCGTTTGTAACTCATCAAAGTATCGGTCTGGGACTCCATAAAGTATATGGGGCATTCCATGTCAAATCGGACACTTTGAATTTTTTTTTTTTTAGATTTACCCAATTTGTTGACAGTTTTTAGTACCCTTCGAAAACTCCTTCGTGGTAAATTTTCAGATTTTTTGATGACCCGTTCTAAAGATATCGAATTTTTTAAAATTGGTAGTTTGTTCCTTTACTCAAGCTTCTTTTACTCATAACTTCTTCAATAATGGTCCAAATTGCAATTTTTTTTTTAAATTAAAAAAAAAAAAATCCAGAAAAATTCTTAAAAGTGCTCTAGCATGCGATTTTTAAGGTTTAAAATTAAAATTTAATTTTTGAAAATGTTTGTACTCTTCGATTTTTTTGAAATTTTTTTGAGTAAAACCTCTATCGATTCTACAAATTTCTTGCACAGTAGGATCGTGGGATAACGATTAAAATTTTTTGAAAAAATTTTATTGTAATTTTCCAATCTTAAAATCATTTCTACTGCTCCAATGGTGCGTCATAGAGGGGTCATTTCCAAGACCGACCCCCATTAATTTTTACGTCTAAACATTTCTTTGGAACAAACTATTACCCTATCTCCAATTTCTAAGGGGGCTCCCACACAAAATGATATTTTTTAAAAATTGCTCCAACCGCTCTAACTGCCCCACGAGTGCCCTTAGAGCAATAAAATGTATGACCGACCCACAATATTTTTGTAATCCAAACATTTTTTTGAACACACCTACCCTCTATCTCTAATTGTTAAGGCGGTCCCCATACAATTTTTTGTATTTTTTGTAAATTTGTTTTATTTAATCAGCTTCTACCGGTCCAATGGTGCGTCCGAGAGGGGTCATTAGTGAGACCGACCGCCATTTATTTTTACCCTACAACATTTTTTTTTAAACATACCTACGCCCTATCTCCACTCCCTAAGTAGGCTCCAATAATGTTGTAGGGTTCTCAACAAGGAAAACATGTACGGATCAACTGAATTCTAACGGTAGTCCCTGTTAACCCTTAATTGTCAATAAAAATTATTTAATACATTTTGGGTCACTTTAGTATACTCCGTCTATAGGGTTAAATTATTTTGTAAAAAAAATTACATCTTCTAAAAAATTTGTTTAAGTGTTTTTACTTTTAAGGTTTTCTTTGAATTAAAATTTTCATTTAATCTGATTCGCTTTCAATTTTCTGCTAATCATCTTATTTCCTTTCTGTTTTCCCATCACCCATCTGGACTCCCCATTGAGTTCAAACTAAATTATTAGAACTTATGCGAACATAAAATTTTATTTATGCCAAAAACTATGCTAGCAGAAAAACACCCTTGCACAAGTGTCGATGACATTTGGTCTTCTAAACACCTCATGTGTCAGTCTTTTGGCAAAAAAAGTAAGGAAAGAAAAAAATCCTTATAAAAACCGGAAGATATTTAGTAGCCTTGTACATATATTAGCACTTTTGCTACTACCCCTTTTTGAAATAACAACAAAAAAAAAGAAACACTTTAAAGAAGTTACAATGTGAAGCAAAAGGGTTAAAGAAGCGATAAAACTTAAAAAAACACCAAGTAAAAGAAAGATATCCTGTAAAGAGCACTTTAAATAAAGTTAAACTGAGTGATTCAGCAAATAAAAGAAAAGTGCAACATTTTCTTGATACACTTAAAATAAAATGCAGGGGACTTAGAGAAAAAAATTAAACAAGAAAGAAAATTAAAGTCGGTAAAGACCGACCAAGTAAGATCAGTACTGATCCGAGATTTGAAAGATCAGCACTGATCCTTCACATTTTACCTCGTGTATTTACAACTACTTTGGTGAAAAAAAAAAATTAAAATCGGCATTTTCGGATGTATGTATTCCAGTGGTCGGCAGAAAGAGGGAACATTTTTACATTTTTCTAAAACATAGCTTCATCTACCCGCTTTTTTAAATGCTTCCATGACACTAAATCAAATATTTGTATTTTTAATGATCTCAGTTTCGAGTTTCGTTGACATTCGCGTTGTCTACGTGCAAATAGTCAATTTCATTATGCACCTGGGTGCAATGGGTGCCGACCACTGATGTATACCCTCCTTAATGTAAAAAATGTTCTACTAAACAAGTAGAAAAGTTAAATTCGACTTGACCAAATCTATGAATACCCTCCACAATGTCCTTTTAAAAAGATAGTAAATTTTCTGACGTGAAAAAATTAACAATTTTGATAAGAAATATTTTTTTTTTTTACATTTTTGTAAAAAAAAAATTAAATTTAAAATTACTAATTTTTTTGTGAGTGTCATTTTTTTTGAGTGTAAATTTTTATTTAGTGTAAAAATGTTTTTGAATAACAAAAATTTGGTGTAAGTTAATTTTTTGGTTTACCAACGTTTTTAGAGCTTGCTTTTTTAAAACTCCGTTTTTTCAACACTTGAATTTAAGGTAAAACTAATCTGAAATTCACGGTTTTGCTAATAACTTTCGAACCAATGGACCAATTTGGCTGAAATTCAATACAAACCAGACTAGGGGAACGAAAAATATATATGCCAAGCTTCAGCATCCTCAAACTTGTCTTTCGAAAGTAAGCGTGTTTTTTATCTCATAAATTTGCGAAAAACCCTTCCCGAAATTCACTCTTTTTGTTTATAACTTTTGAACCACTAGGTTGATTTCGCTGAATTGCAATACCAACCTGACCAGATAAATGACCAACATATATGCCAAACTTCAGGAGCCTCCGTAAGATCTTTAAAACGTTAACGTGTTTTTAACAGACAGACGGACGGACGGACATCGCTAAATCGTCTTCAAATTGATCTAGGATCATGAATATCTATACTTTTTGGGGTTCTAGACTAATATTTTGAGGTGTTACAAACAGAATAACAAACTTATATATGGGGCATTCCATGTGAAATCGGACACTTTGAAAAACTTTTTTTTAGATTTTCCCAATTTGTTTACAGTTTTTAGTACCCTTCGAAAACTCCTTCGTGGTAAATTTTCAGATTTTTTTGATGACCCGTTCAAAAGATATCGAATTTTTAAAAATGGGTAATTTGTTCCTTTACTCAAACTTCTTTTAATCATAACTACTTCAATAATGGTCCAAATTTCAATTTTTTTTTTTTAAATTTTTGTTTTTTTACGTACTTTTGAAAAAAAAATCTTAAAAGCGCTCTAGTATGCGATTTTTAAGTTTCAAAATTTAAATCTCATTTTTGAAAATGTTTGTACTCTTCGCATTTTTTGAAATTTTTTTGTGTAAAACTTCTATCAATTCTACAAATTTTTTGCCCAGGAGGATCGTGGGATAACAATTATTACTATTTTTTAAAATTTTTTGAAAAAATTTTATTGTAATTTTCCAATTTTAAAATCATTTCTACTGCTCCAATGGTGCGTCATAGAGGGGTCCTTTATAAGACCGACCCCCATTAATTTTTACGTCTTAACATTTCTTTAGAACAAACTATAGGGTATTAGTTTGTTCCAAAGAAATGTTAAATGTCCAATTTCTAAGAGGGCTCCCACACAAAACGACATTTTTTAAAATTTGTTCCAACCGCTCTAACTGCCCTGATAGTGCCCTTAGAGCAACAAAATGTATGACCGACCCACAATATTTTTTTAGTCCAAACATTTTTTCTGAACACACCTACCCTCTATCTTTAACTGTTAAGGTGGTCCCCATACAATTTTTTTTATTTTTTGTAAATTTGTTTTATTTCATCAGCTTCTACCGGCCCAATGGTGCGTCCGAGAGGGGTCATTAGTGAGACCGACCCCCACTTATTTTTACCCTACAACATTTTTTCAAAACATACCTAACAGTTGGAGCAAATTTTTTAAAAATGTAATTTTGTATGGGAGCCTACTTAGGGAGTGGAGATAGGGCGTAGGTATGTTTTAAAAAATGTTGTAGGGTAAAAATAAGTGGGGGTCGGTTTCACTAATGACCCCTCTTGGACGCACCATTGGGTCGGTAGAAGCTGATGAAATAAAACAAATTTACAAAAAATAAAAAAAATTGTATAGGGACCACCTTAACAGTTAAAGATAGAGGGTAGGTGTGTTCAGAAAAAATGTTTGGACTAAAAAAATATTGTGGGTCGGTCATACATTTTGTTGCTCTAAGGGCACTATTAGGGCAGTTAGAGCGGTTGGAACAAATTTTAAAAAATATCGTTTTGTGTGGGAGCCCCCTTAGAAATTGGAGATAGGGTATTTGTTCGTTCCAAAGAAATGTTAAGACGTAAAAATGAATGGGGGTCTGTCTTATAAAGGACCCCTCTATGACGCACCATTGGAGCAGTAGAAATGATTTTAAGATTGGAAAATTGCAATAAAATTTTTTCAAAAAATTTAAAAAAATAGTAATAATCGTTATCCCACGATCCTCCTGGGCAAAAAATTTGTAGAATTGATAGAAGTTTTACACAAAAAAATCGAAGAGTACAAACATTTTTAAAAATGAGATTTAAATTTTGAAACTTAAAAATCACATACTAGAGCGCTTTTAAGAATTTTATGGGATTTTTTTTAAAAAGTACGTAAAAAAACAAAAATTTTGAAAAAAAAAAAAATGAAATTTGGACCATTATTGAAGAAGTTATGATTAAAAGAAGTTTGAGTAAAGGAACAAACTACCTGTTTTTAAAAATTCGATATTTTTTGAATGGGTCATCAAAAAAATCTGAAAATTTACCACGAAGGAGTTTTCGAAGGGCACTAAAAACTGTACACAAATTGGGAAAATCTAAAAAAAAAGTTTTTCAAAGTGTCCGATTTCACATGGAATGCCCCATATATATCCTCTATCAGAAGAGTGGAGGGTATAAAAAGAATCGGCACAGGCGAATTTAACACTCTCACTTGTTTTTTGTACATTTGTTAAACAAATGGAACATTTTTATGTCAAAAGCTTGGACTTGGTGAAAAAGTAGTTTTGATTAAAAATAAATTTTGATGAAAAGAAATTGTTGGTGCAAAAAAACTTTATGAATAAAAAAAAATTTTTGATGAAAAAAATTTTTGATGAAAATAAACTTTGATAAAAAAAAAATTATGAAAAAAAATAACTTTTTTTTGAAAAAAAATGTGAAAAAATTACCGCGGAAAAAAATGTATGCTTAAAAAAAAATCCGCCAAAAATTTTTTAAAGTAAAAAAAAAAATTTTTAGGATAAAAAATTTCAGTGAAAAAAAAAATGACGAAAAAAGTTGCTAAAAAATTTATAGTCAAACTCTCATTTGTTTTAAATGTGTTTACAGTATTTATTTTTTTAAGTGTATATTTCTTTCTTAAATTCTTCTTCTCTTCCAGAGCAATCGTCATACTTTCTTATTTTGTTTGTTACCAAAAACCTTAAGGGCAGGAGATGTCAAAGAATGTTAAAAAAAGGATTTTATTTTTACTTCCTGTTTAGTTAAAAGGTTATTCATGCAATTTTTACGTGTGTTGTTAAATGTTGATTCGTATGTGACAATTGTTTGTTAGAGTTTAAATAAAAAACAGTTTATTAAGCCTTTTTGCAATAAAAGGTCCACAAAGGATGTAAATTTTTAAACGTTTATATATTGTTTGTTATAGAATTTTTTTTTTGTGATTTCCAAAAATTGTAATTTATTTTTTTACAAATTCTCAACCTTGTATGTACTAGCTTGAGGGTATTTTTTGCAGTGTTGGTTCATTTTGAAGAAAATTTCCTTTTTAATCCTTGGTGAAGAATTACAATTGAAAGGATTGCTCGAATTTAGATTTGTTTGTTATGGCTTAAGGCGTAACTTCTGTGACAAAAAGAAAAAAATAATCACTGCCACAATATTTGAGCATTTCTTACTTACTACCTGCTGTTCCGGAGATTTATTTCTTATTTTTTTTGTTTCTTTTAATCCATTTGGCGGTAGTTATGATGTTACTTTTTTTTATTTTTTCTATGGGTTTTCAAATTAATCAATTTTTTTGTTTTATTATTTTTATTTTTTTGTTTTATTACTTATGGGTCATCAATGAAAATAGGATTAAAATTGAGTTTAAAACATGTTGTGGGTTTGTCTATGGGAATAACCCGATTTAGTTCAAAAGATTTGTGGAGGATTATCAAACATGTCACAATATTCTATATTGAAGAAAAATTCTTCAAAGATTAAAATTATCTACTCAAAAAATAATACACACCTGTTTGGTATAGAATAAAAGTTTAAGCAATTTCAAATAACTCTAAGCTGAGTTTAAAAATTGAGTGAAAAATTCAGTTAAAAATATTATAAGTGAACAATTATGTATGAGTGAAACAAAAACTTTGAGTAAATAAATATTTAAGTAAAAAAATTACTAAAAAATTATTTGAGAAGAAGACAAATTTAGTAAAAACAAGTGGAAAAGTTAAATTCGACTTGGCCGAATCTATGAATACCCTCAACAATGCCCTTTTTAAGTGATAGTAAATTTTCTAACGTGAAAAAACAACATTTTTGATTTGAAATATTTTATTTTGTGTAAAAAAAAACTTTTTTTTAAGTAATTTTTGAAAAAAAAAATAATTTACTAAATTTTTTTCGAGTGTAAAATTTTTTTGAGTGTATTTTTTTAAGTGTAAAAATATTTTTAAGTGACAAAAATACGTTGTAAAATATTTTTGTGACTTACCAATGTTTTTGAAACATGTTTAACGGGTTTTCAACACGTGAATTTAAGTTGAAACTAATCTGAAATTCACCGTTTTGCTAAAAACTTTTGAACCACTGAACCGATTTGGCTGAAATTTTATACAATCTAGGCCAGGGGAACAACACATATATATGCTAAGCTTAAGCAATGCTTAATAAGCATCCTCAGAATTGCCTTCCGAAAGTTAGCGTGTTTTTTATCTCGTAAATTCACGAAAAACCTTTGCCTAAATTCAGTATTTTGCTCATAACTTTTAAACCACTGGACCGATTTCGCTGGACATATATGCCAACATATATGCCAAACATCAGGAGCCTCTGGGAAGTCTTTCAAAAGTTAGCGTGTTTTCAACAGGCAGACAGACGGACGGACGGACATCGCTAGATCGTCTTAAAATCGATCGAGGATCATGAATATATATGGGGCATTCCATGTCAAATCGGACACTTTGAAAATTTTTTTTTTTAGATTTTCCCTATTTGCTTACAGTTTTTAGTACCCTTCGAAAACTCCTTCGTGCTAAATTTTCAGATTTTTTTTATGACCTGTTCAAAAGATATAAAATTTTTAAAAAATTGATAGTTTGTTCCTTAACTCAAACTTCTTTTACTCATAACTTCTTCAATAATGATCCAAATTTCAAATTTTTTCTTTCAAAATTTTTGTTTTTTACGTACTTTAAAAAAAAAAATCACTAAAAATTCTTAGAAGCGCACTAGTATGCGATTTTTAAGTTTTAAAATTAAAATCTCATTTTTGAAAATGTTTGTACTCTTCGATTTTTTTGAAATTTTTTTCTGCAAAACTTCTATCGATTCTACAAATTTTTGGCCCAGGAGGATCGTGGGATAACGATTATTACTATTTTTTAAAATTTGTTGAAAAAATTTTATACCGGGCCAATGGTGCGTCCGAGAGGGGTCATTAGTCAGACCGACCCCCATTTATTTTTACCCTACAACATTTTTTTAAAACATACCTACGCCCTATCTCCACTCTCTGAGTAGGCTCCCATACAAATAACAGTTGGAGCAAATTTTATAAAAATGTAATTTTGTATGGGAGCCTACTTAGGGAGTGGAGATAGGGCGTAGGTATATTTTAAAAAATTGTTGTAGGGTAAAAATAAATGGGGGTCGGTCTCACTAATGACCCCTCTCGGACGCACCATTGGACCGGTAGAAGCTGATTAAAAAAAAAAATTTACAAAAAATAAAAAAAATTGTATGGGGACCGCCTTAACAATAAGAGATAGAGGGTTGGTGTGTTCAGAGAATGTTTGGACTAAAAAAATATTGTGGGTCGGTCATACATTTTGTTGCTCTAAGGGCACTATTAGGGCAGTTAGAGCGGCTGGAGCAAATTAAAAAAAAATGTCGTTTTGTGTGGGAGCCCCCTTAGAAATTGGAGATAGGGTATTAGTTTGTTCCAAAGAAATGTTAAGACGTAAAAATTAATGGGGGTCGGTCCTATAAAGGACCCCTCTATGACACACCATTGGAGCAGTAGAAATGATTTTAAGATTGGAAAATTACAATAAAATTTTTTCAAAAAATTTTAAAAAATAGTAATAATCGTTATCCCACGATCTTCCTGGGCAAAAAATTTGTAGAATTGATAGAAGTTTTACACAAAAAAATTTCAAAAAAATCAAAGAGTACAAACATTTACAAAAATGAGATTTAAATTTTAAAACTTAAAAATCGCATACTAGAGCGCTTTTAAGAATTTTTTGGGATTTTTTTTTTAAAAAGTACTTAAAAAAACAAAAATTTAAAAAAAAAAAATTTGAAATTTGGACCATTATTGAAGAAGTTATGATTAAAAGAAGTTTGAGTAAAGGAACAAACTACCACGGGTCATCAAAAAAATCTGAAAATTTACCACGAAGGAGTTTTCGAAGGGTACTAAACACTGTAAACAAATTGGGAAAATCTAAAAAAAAAAGTTTTTCGAAGTGTCCAATTTCACATGGAATGCCCCATATATTCATGATCCTGGATCGATTTTAAGACGTTCTAGCGATGACCGTCCGCCGTCTGTCTATTGAAAAAACACTAACTTTTGAAATACTTTACAAATCCTCTTGAAAATTGGCATGTATGTTGGTCATTTAGCTGGTCAGGTTGGTATTGCAATTTAGCGAAATCGGTACAGTGGTTTAAAAGTTATAAGCAAAAAGAGTGAAATTCGGCAAGAATTTTTCGCGAGATAAAAAACATGCTAACTTTCGAAAGACAATTCTGAGGATGTTGACGCTTGGCATATATATTTGTCGTTCTCCTGGTCTGGCTCGTATTGAATTTCAGCCAAATCAATTCAGTGGTTCAGAAGTTATTAGCAAAACCATGAATTTCAGATTGATTTCACCTTAAATTCAAGTGTTGAAAACCCGTTAAACATGTTTTAAAAACATGTTTAGTCACAAAAATATTTTACAACGTATTTTTGTCACTCAAAAATATTTTTACACGAAAAAAAATACACTCAAAAAAAATGTTACACTCCAAAAAAAATTTACACTCAAAAAAAAATTTAGTAAATAATTTTTTTTTTTTTTCAAAAATTACTTGAAAAAAAGTGTTTTCACACAAAATAAAATATTTCTAATCAAAAATTTTATTTTTTTCACGTTAGAAAATTTACTATCACTTAAAAAGGGCATAGTGGAGGTATTCATAGATTCGGCCAAGTCGAATTTAACTTTTCTACTTGTTTTTACCAATCTTTTCGCGGATTTTTTTTTTTAACCAAAAGAAATTTTTACGCGGAAATTTTTTTTCAAAATAAATTTCTTTTACCAAATTTGCAATAATTTATTTTTGTACCCTCCACTTAGTGATAGAGGGTATATAAAAGTTTGTCATTCCGTTTATAACTTATCGAAATATCGGTCTGGGACCCCATAAAGTATATATATTAATGATCCCCGATCGATTCTAAGACATTCTAGCGATGTCCGTCTGTCTGTGGAAATGGTGATCACAGCCAAAATATTACACGGAGATGACTGAAACTTAACATATTTATTGGAAGTTCTCCTGAGAGTACTGCATATGAGCGATATCGGTTCAGCGGTTCAAAAGTTATGAACGAAAATGTAAGGACACCTAAAAAATTTTAGTACATTCAACATAACCTAAAAATACAAAATGCTTTAATTCGATTGCTGGTTGACATATGTGAACATAATTGAACACCAAATAGTATTAAAACAAGTACGAACATACTTTTTGCAAAAAAAAAAAATAAAAAAATCGCGGATTTTTGTTTTCGCGGAATTTTTTTTTTTTAAAGTAATTTCCTTTTAAAAAAAGTTTTTTGCAATAATCTTTTTGAAATTGTGGAGGGTATCACTACATTCGGCAAGGCCGAATTTGACTTTTTTACTTGTTTAATTAAAGTTTTGCAATAATGTTTTTTACATTGTGGAAGTTGTCGATACATTCGGCAAGGCCGAATTTAACTTTTTTACTTGATTTTCATCCACACTTACAGAAAGTACTTCTGTAGTGCACTTTTTTGACTTTTTATAACCAACACTTACACAGAAAAAATTTTAAACGAATTTCAATCGACAAAAACGCGGATTCAATAAATTTTTTGATTGAAATTCCTCCAATTAAAAAAATTGTTATACCAATCATCAAATTGTAGGTTATTGATTGAAAATGTTATTCAATCAAACATTTTTTCAATTTTGATCAAAAGATTGATAAATTTTTAATTTATAGTCAATCAAAATAATGATTGATTTAACAAATGAATTATAAGCTTATGACAAAATTATCAAAAAATTCATATTTTTTGATTTCCAATATGTTGCCAACAATAAAAAAAAGTAAAACCCGATTATTTTGTATATTTTTGAATTAATCTATAAATCTGGTATGTTGAAAATTTGTAATTCGACAGTTAAAGAAATTAACAAAAAATTTAATCAGAACTTATTTGAATTTTGTTGATCAATAGATTTAATTGAAAATTGTTAGCCAATAATTTTTTGTGTGCAGGGATGCCCGCTAAAAATGGAGTGCATTTTGTTTATTTCAAGAAAAATAGGTATGGGAAGGAGGAAAGAGGTATAAATGAATATTTGACTTGAATCTTTCTAGATTAAAAATGTCCGGAAAGACCTCTGCGAGGAGATTATTCCACCAACGGATTTTATATACAATCCGAAATTACTCTTAGCTGTAACCGTGTTTTTCGTCCTCATTCTTTGAAACAGCTGATGAAGATCATTCTGATTTTATAGCATTGCCAGTCCTGTTAAAATTAAAAAAAAAATTAAATATTTTTTTTCTAATTTAGAAAAAATTTTTTGTTTTTTAACATCATTATCCCTTGAGTTTTTTTAAACAAATTTTTTTTATCAACCCTTTTTATACAATTTTGCCTTAAATTGACCACCTTTTCAACACACTTGTGCAACCCTTTTACAATGGGACAGTTTTAATTGGAAACAAAAACTGACCACTTCGCTATGAAAAATGTTTGCACTTTTAAGGGGTTTCGTTTTTTACAAAAGAAATCCTTTTCAACAATTAAAGTACATTTCAAAAATTTTTACAACTTAACTGAAAAGCTAGAAGCGTTAAGTGGTTGCGCATGCGCGTGTTATTTAAATGCAAAACGATAAAAAAAACTGAAAACAAGGCACGCGACTAGAACAAAAAAAAAACATGACTTTTTTGAAAATGATTATGCAGTTATTATGCCGGTCAAATGCTGCTAACAAAATGACCAAGCGGAAATTTTTTTTATAAAGTTGCAAGTAACAAAACTTGCAGCTTGCGTTTTTGGGAATATTTTATGATAAATGATGTAAAATTTACACAGCAGGAGCAAAAATATTTTTTTTTTCAAAATGATATGAATACACGTTTTAATAATTCATAACGGTCAGTTGTAATATGTAACACAAAAAAAAAACCTATTATAATTATCCCGTATAATCCACTATTATTTTGCAAATCCCTTTTACTAAACAAAATTTTTTGGCAAACTTCAAGTGTAAAAGTTGAACTTTATAACCTTAAATTTGTAACAATTTCCAACAAGTTGATACCATTATATTAACTCAACCAGAACGTGTTCAAAATAATGCCAAATATTACAAAACATGATACATACTTGTCGAACAAAATAAAATCCTATTACTTGCTCTTAATAAACCAACCAACAAAAAGGACACCCTGCATTTTAACCACCCAAAAATATTTGACGACAAAAACGAAAAATTATGACAAATAATTTTTGTAATTACATTAGGGTGTAAACAATTTCCATTAACAAGACAAAACGATATTTAAAATCCTACTGATGATAACACTAACTGGAGTGTTTGAAACTGGTATGGGAATACCAGAAATGTCTATAATTTTTTAGAAATTAAATTTTTCTTCTGCATTTTTTTCAACTTAAGCCCTTATAACAAATATAATTAGAGCCGGAGCTCGAAAATAAAATAAGAAAGCTAAAAAAAAAAATTAATTTTTTGTTGAAAAAAAAAAAAATACTAAATAATTTTTTTAATTGATTCAATTAAAAAATTTTTCAATTAAGCACTTAATTACTTAGCAACTATTAAACAACTACGTTTTTTATACCCTCCACTCTAGTGATAGAGGGTATATATAAGTTTGTCATTTCGTTTGTAACTTATCGAAATATCGGTCTGGGAACCCATAAAGTATATACGGTGGCTCGCAGCTTATTTCGTGTGAAAGATATTATTAGATCTTATAGACCTTATTATTATCAAATAAGTATTTTTGTAAAAAGTCCTGTGTATGCAATTAATCAAGCTTTAATTAAAGCTTAATGACGTTCAGATTGTCTAAATATTTAATGTGCTACGAGGGTCGAACTGGAAATTGAAATTATTGAAAGACCTTTTTTAGAAAATTTCTTAAAAATATTTTTGGGTCGATTTTATCCAAGCTCAAACATAAAAAAAATTAAAAAATAGTCCAATAGTTAGTATTCATTTATTAAATAATTTTTCCAAAGACCCAAACAAAAATCAAAATTTTTAAAACACAGTAGAAGAAATCCAAATTTTTTGACCTCCAATTCTTTTGACCACCAATTTTTGGTAAACAAAGAAAATATTTAATTGTTTAATAATTTTAGTGCACCTAAGTGTATAGTAATGAGATAAAAAAATAATTGAACATTTCTTTAGTTTACAAAAAATTGGTGGTCAAAAGAATTGGAGGTCAAAAAATTCGGATTTCTTCGACTGCATTTTAAAAATTTTGATTTTTGTTTGGGTCATTGGAAAAATTATTTGATAAATGACTATATACTATTGGACAATTTTTTAAATTTTTAATGTTTGAGCTTGGGAAAAATCGACCTAAAAGTATTTTTAAGAAATTTTCTAAACAACGTCTTTCAATAATTTCAATTTCCATTTCGACCCTCGTAGCACGATTAATGTTTACTCAATCTGGACGCCATTAAGCTTAAATTAAAGCTCAATAAATTACCTACACAGCACTTTTAACAAAGATACTCGTTTGATAATAATTAGGTGTATTATTGGAAACTTTGTCTTAAATGGTTTGCTAACTGATATCTCACACACGAAATAAGCTCCTAGTCACTGTATATTCATGATCCCCGATCGATTTTAAGACATTCTACCGATGTCCGTCTGTCTGTCTGTGGAAATGGTGATCACGACCACTTAACATACTTATTGGAAGTTCTCCCTAGAAGTTTGGTATTGCATTTAAGCGATATCGGTTCAGAGGTTCAAAAGTTATGAACGAAAATGTAAGGACACCTCAAAAATTTTAGTACATTCAACATAACCTAAAAATACAAAATGCTTTAATTCGGCTGCTGGTTGACATATGTGAACATAATTGAACACCAAATTTTACTTAAACAAGTACGAACATATTTTTTGGCAAAAAAATCGCGGATTTTTTTTACCAAATTTTTTTTTGTGCGGAAATTTTTTTTTTAAAAAATGTTTTTTTTTTCAAAAGTAATTTCCTTTTAGAAAAAGTTTTTTCAAATAACCTTTTTGAAATTGTGGAGGGTATCATTACATTCGGTAAGGCCGAATTTAAATTTTTTACTTGTTTTCAAATAATTTTTGAAAATTGTAATATTAATTAACATTTTAATTGAATCAATTAAAAATTTAATTGAATATAATTTTGATTTTCAAAGAAATATTAATTATGGATTCAATTCGTCATGCAAGAACATCAGCTCTGAGTATTACAAATGCAACAAGTAATTATAATCGGCCAAGACACGACATAGTACCCTACACCCATACAAAAAATTATTGGCTAAAAATTTTCAGTTAAATTTATTGATCAACAAAATTTAAATGAGTCAATAAATGTTTTGATTAAAATTTTTGTTATTTTCTTTAACTGTCGAATTACAAATTTTTAACATACCAGATTTTTTTTTCGCTTAAATTTATTTGAATAGATTAATTCAAAAATATACAAAATAATCGGGGTTTACTTTTTTATTGTTGGCAACATCTTGGAAAGCAAAAAAGATGCATTTTTTGATAATTTTGTCATAAGCTTACAATTCATTTGTTGAATGAATCATTATTTTGATTGACTATAAATAGAAAATTTATCAAATTTTTGATCAAAATCGAAAAAATTTTTGATTGAAAAAATTTTCAATCAATCGCCTACAATTTGATGATTGGTATAACAATTTTTTTGATTGGAGGAATTTCAATCAAAAAATTAATTGAATCCGCGTTTTTGTTGATTGAAATTCGTTTCAAATTTTTTCTGTGCCAGTGTTAACCGGAAAATGGGTTCCCAGTCCAAACATGGACCGGTTTTTATATTTGGTTAGATATTTTATTAGTGTAGCAATTATAAAAACCCTACACACTTAAAAAAACCTTGTAAAACGACAAGAAAAGTTTGTAACTTTTTTTTTGCTACCTCCTATTTGACAACAATTCCTTGTAATTTTACAAGCTTTTCACCAACAAAAAATTGTAAATTTACAAATTTTTTGACGCGATAAAACTTCAAGGAGGTTTCGTGTTTTTACTAAATTTTTTGTTACTTCCTATTTTATGAGAATTCCCAGAAAAAATTACGATCTTTTTCGTAATTTTACAAGATTTTTACCAATAAAATTGTAAATTTACAAAGTTTTTTGCGCAACAAAATTTACAAGGAAATATCCTGAATTTACTAGAATTTTTTGTAAATATGTTGAAAATATGTTGAAAATTTGTAAAATTATAAAAAAAAATTGTAAAATTACAAAAAGAAATGTAAATTTCGATCGAAATTTTTTTGTTAAAAAACAAGGAAAACTGTCAAATATTGGTAAAATGGGATTACGAGACATTTTCTAGTAATTTGACAAGTTTTTGTTTTTGTGTGTATAAGTACTACAAGCAGGATAGTGAATTTAAATGACAATAGTTAGTGTCCAAAATAAAAATATGGTTAATGGGTACCTAGGCAAATAAATAAGTACTCAACCAGAGTCCAAAGTGATAACCACGGTAAACAGTATGCCGTTATTATTTTGGAGCGCTTTGAAAGTGCTTGAAAACCAATAAATATAGTTGAACGAGAATTTCTGAGTGAAACGATTTATTTAAATTTTAAAACTTTATTAAACATTAATTAAAACTAACATATAAAATATGAAGGATGAAATGTACCGCGGTGAAGAACTGTCTCTTTTGAGATTTACAATCAAACTCATCTAACAAATTTCTAATATAAAACAAAGACAAATTAATTTATCTAACATTAAAAAAAGTGATAATGCAGTACACATTTTAACAAACATAAACAGGGTTCGAAATTACACAGTTTAACAATAAATTAAATTTCATAGAAATAAAAACTCCCGAACATTTCTCCCCCACTAAGAACAATAGTTCTTAAACCGGATTATTCGTCATTGACAACATCAGTAGTAGTAGGAGTAGTATCATCATTAACGGGAAGAAAACAAATTTTTGCGATAGGACGCTTGACATATTTTCCATTACAGTAAAGGGTAACTACACGTATATGTCCATCTGGACCTGGATGCACTTTTTCCACTCTAGCTAGTGGCCATGAACCTGGAGAGTAACGTTCGTGTAAAACTAAAACCATATCACCAATTTGAGCTTCTCGTTTAATGGAATTCCATTTAGGTCGGGATTGCAATCGGCTAAGATACTCTTGAGACCAACGCTGCCAAAAGTGTTGCTTTAATTTTTCAATTTGTTTCCAGCGTGTTAATCTGTCGATTTTAGTATCGACCAAATCTTCTTCCGAAATACAAGTTGTTGGTTCACCAACCAAAAAATGGGCTGGTGTCAGTACATTAAGATCGGTTGGATCAGACGAAAGTGGAGAGAGAGGCCTCGAATTTAAGCAGCTCTCAATTTCACATAGTAGTGTAGATAGCTCCTCAAAGGTTAACACGCGGTCTCTCATAATACGACGTAAATGATGCTTAGTTGCCTTAACACCTGCCTCCCATAAACCGCCAAAGTGTGGCGAAGCAGGCGGTATAAAATGCCAGCTGGTACCGTCATTTTGAAGCGTTTCAGCTAGATCTTTTGACAGCGAGGATTTGGACCGATTGTGTAGTGCGTTTAATTCTTTGGAAGCTCCTACAAAAGTAGTACCACAATCTGAATATAAATCTGTACAGGGTCCTCTACGAGATATGAAACGTCTAAAGGCAGCTAAAAAGGCATCTGTGGTGAGACTCGAAACAAGTTCTAAATGAACCGCCTTAGTGCACATGCACACAAAAAGGCAAATATAGCCTTTACTAGTTGAGCTTCTACGTAACGTCGATTGTTTTAACATAACAGGGCCAGCATAGTCCAACCCACTGTGTTTGAATGGTCTAGCAGGTTGAATACGTACTGTTGGTAAATTACCCATGATTTGTTGAGAGGCCTTTGCAGTATATTTTAAACAGACTACACATTTTCTCTTTACAGTTGTTGCAATGGTTCTAGCAGAAATGATCCAATAGTGAGACATGACATACGATTGCATTAACTGAACACCACCATGTAAGGTTTTAAAATGTGTATCTGTAAATATAAGAAAAGAAATAGGGTCTTTTTTTGTTAGTAAAATAGGGTGTTTTTTGCAAAATGACAAATCTGCGTTTTTGATTCTACCGCCGACACGTAGGATACCATCCTCATCAAGGAACGGCTGAAGATTTATTATTCTGCTGCTACATGGCAGGCACTTCTTCTTTAAAAGACAATTGATTTCGGTATTAAATGTTACTTGTTGACATTGCTTCACGAGAGCTAATTTTGCTCTTTTCAATTCACATGTTGAGAGAGGAGAGCATAAATTCACGTCGGATGTTTTCTTTAAAGTGATAATTTCACCATTCTGCTTCCGTGAAATGTAAACCCTCAAGTTGTCGTACCATCGCAAAATGTAAGCTGCTACTCGTTGCAGTTTTGTAAATGTTGAAAATTTTGAAAAAAAGTCAGGATATGCTGATTTATCATGATTTGTTTTAGTTGTTGTTGCTGGTGATGTAGTTGATGATGTTGCAATTGTTGTTGTAGTTGGTGATGTAGTTGATGATGCTGCATTTGTTGTTGTAGTTGATGATGCTGCATTTGTTGTTGTTGTTGCTGGTTGTACCATTGATGTAACTGCTGCATGTAGGGTGACTTCAGTAGATGTTGATTGTATGGAATTTCTGAACTTTTTAACTGGCCAATTTTCAGGAGATTTTACAAGCCAATTGGGTCCCTGCCACCAAATTTTATGAGTTTTCAGTTCTTGAGGTAATAAGCCCCTTGTTGCGCAATCTGCAGGGTTATCTTTGGTAGAAACATATTTCCATTCAATAACGTTCGTAAGACGTTGTATTTGAGCTACACGATTTGCTTCGTAAACTGGCAGATCTGACGATTGAAGTCGAATCCAGTTCAAAACAGTTGTGCTGTCTGACCAATATGTGATTTGATTTATTTTTAGACCCATATTTCGTTTGACTTTATTCACTAATTTGGCAGATAAAACTGCAGCACAGAGTTCAAGTTTTGGAATTGTTTGTACCTTTAGCGGCGCTACCTTAGTTTTTGATTGTACAAGACTTACGCAAACACTACCATCTTCAGCTTCTACTCTGATGTATAAAACGGAAGCAAATGCTAACTTTGACGCATCACAAAATGCATGTAGCTCAGTAGAGCCAGTAGAAAGACACCGAAACCATCTTGGCACTCTAAGGCTTTCAATATCCTTCAAAGCAACCCGATAATTTGACCACTCGTTACTTAAATTCTTAGGTAAAGAATCCGTCCAATCAAGTCCTTCACGCCAAAGCCGTTGAAACATGATTTTTGCTATGATTGTTGTGGGGGCCAACCAGCCAAGTGGGTCAAAAAGCCTTGCTGAATCTGAAAGTACGCTACTTTTTGTAATTTTATCAGAAAAGGTATAATTTATTTTAAAACAAAAGCTGTCAGTTGTAGGGTCCCATGATAAACCCAAAGCTTTGACCATTTCGTTATTTTGAAGTTGAAAATTGTTGGCTGTTGCCAAGTATTCATTTGGAATATTTTTTAAAAGTTGTGTTGAATTTGAGTTCCACTTACGTAAGTTAAAACCAGCGCCATCTAGTAATGAACGAAGTTGTTGTTGTAATTCAATTGACTCATTGAGAGTATCTGCTCCGGATATAACATCGTCCACGTAGGTGTCAGCCTGAAGAACCTTACTAGCAAGCGGATATTTGTCAGCTCCATCTTTTGCAATTTGTTTAAGAACTCTTATAGCAAGATATGGTGCACTCGTTGTACCATATGTTACTGTTTTTAATTTATAAATGTTGATATCATTTGTGTTTTCGTCTCGCCACAAAATACATTGGTACTGCTGATGATCTTCGCAGATTTTAATTTGCCTAAACATCTTTTCAAGGTCTGCAGTGAACCCGATTTTATAACGTCGCCAACGCGTAATTATTTCCGGCAAATTATTCTGCAGTGCTGGACCAGGGCTAAGCTCTTCATTTAAAGAGGGTTGAGGGGGCGATTTACTACTGCCATCGAACACCACTCTAAGTTTTGTGGTAGCACTACTTTCCCGCAAAACACCATGATGTGGGAAAAAGAAACATCTAGACGGTAGGTCTTGTGGGTATTTACCAATTTTTTCCATATGATTGAGCTTCACGTATTCTTCCATAAATTGTTTATATGCTGTAGCAAATTGAGGTCTAAATTTAAAAGTTGATTCTAAATGTTTGAATCGTTTTAAAGCACTGTAATCAGTATTGTTGAAAACCGGCAAATTTTTTCCAAAAAGTAAATTTTTAAACGGCAGCTGCACTGTAAAGCGACCTTCGCTGTCTCTTTTGTATGTTGTTGTAAAAAAAGTCTCACACAATTCTTCTTCTTGCGACAATTTTCTTTCTTCCACTAGCTCCTCTTGTTCCCAGAAAAGGCGCAGTTGATTTTCAAGGTTGCAGTTATTTACGTTTAGCGTTTGTTTTGTTGAATAACTTCCAGTAGGTCCAGATACCAGCCAACCAAATTTACTTTCCTGCAAATAAACGCTGTGTGGAAATTTAATTGAATTTGACAACAATATCTCACCATACACATCACTACCCAATAAAATATCAATTTTTGATGGCAAATAAAACGATTGATCAGAAAGAAAATACTGTTGTAAGTTTGGCAAATCACTTTTCTTTATATTATTTGGTTTGTATGAAGTTAATTTATTCATTACAAACGCATCTAGTTGAAGACAAAAGGTTTTGTTATAATTTGACAATAATTCATTGCTGTGCATTTCATAGAACAATTGTAAAAGCTCAATTCACATGTTTTCTTACGCTCTTGCTTTTAGTCGTCACTGAAACAGCGACGAATGAACATGTGTAGCGGATGTATGCCGTTTATTTTTTTATGCACTTAGAGAAATTGGTAGCAATGTATGACAAATATTTTATAATTATAAATGCGTTTGGTAATCTACAATGTCTTATTTGTTATAAAACATTTAAGGGAAATAATTTAATGGTTTGTAAACGACATTTTCATTCTTTTCATTATAACATAATTACTTTAAATGCAAATGAAAAAGAAAAGCTATTTAATTCAAACAAACAAATTTTTGTTAATAAGTTAAGAGAATGGTTGACTAATTTGGAGACCAATAAACCAAAATTTAGTAATAAAAAATTAAAAAAGGACATATCAAGCATAATAAGTTTGGATATAGTTAAACAAGGCAGACCGTTTACTGATGGAAAATTTATAAAACAAATTTTCGAAAAAGTTTTTGAAAAGCTTAATTGCAATTTAAGTTTAATAAAGTCCATTCCCTTGTCCCGTTGGACTTTAGTTAGACGTACTATGCAAATGGGGGTTTATGTCGATTCTGTCATTAGACAAGCTCTTGAAAACTGTGTTTTTTTTTCTTTTTGCTTGGACGAAAGTACTGACATAAACGATCTGTGCCAACTAGTCATTTGCATTCGTTGCGTTGATGCAAACTCAAACGTTTTCGAAACAATATTTACTCTTGAAACGTTTTACGCAAACGTGACAGGAAAATTGTTGTTCGATGTTGTCTGCGAAAAGTTATTATCTATTGTAGATCCTTCAAAACTAACTGGTGTCTGCACGGACGGGGCAAACGTCATGATAGGGAAAAACTCAGGATTGGTTGGACAATTAAAACGACATGGCTTTGCAGTTACAAATTTTCACTGTATAATCCATCAAGCCGCCCTTGCGTCCAAATTTATTGCTGACTGCTCTGCCATGAAAATTGCGGAGCAAATAATCAATAAAATACGTGGTGGACATCACTCACTTACCCACAGGAAGTTAAAACAATTTTTAAAAAAAAAGAATGCTTCCCACTGCGATTTAAAAATGTTTACCGAAGTCCGGTGGTTAAGCCGTGGTTATTGCCTTAATAGGCTCTTTGAATTAAAAGAGGAAATTCAAGAGTTTTTAGAAATTGAAGACATGGAAGAATATCATTTCTTTAAAGACGAAACCTTTATTTTAGATCTTGCATTTTTAGCAGATACAACTTTATTTTTAAATGAATTTAACTTACAACTGCAAGGAAAGGGGAAAAATATATATGAATTATATAAAACGGTTTTCAACTTTAAAACAAAGTTATATTTGCTATTACTCGAAATTCAGTCGAACGATTTTTCAAATTTTCCAAAAATTCGTCAAATAATTGGCAATAAAACTGACTTAAGAAAAAATGAACATTTAGTTATATTTGAAACCCTGCTTAATAATTTTGAGGATAGGTTTAAAGATCTTCAAGTTATAAAACCATTACTTGATCTCTTCGAGAATCCGTTTTCATGTGAAGTTACCAGCTACGAGTTTCCAGTACAAGTAGAACTGGTAATACTTCGAAGTGAAGTGCAAGAACCAAGCAGAATGGATATGAATGATTTTTGGAAAAACTTAGATCCCGTTATATATCCTGAATTGAAAACAATTTCACTAAAAGTGTTATCGTTTTTCGCAACAACCTACTTTTGTGAACAAATATTTTCAGATTTAAAATTTATTTGTTCTAAACAACGCAACGCATTAAGTTCTCAAAATTTAAAAAATATTTTACTAATCCGCAATTGTCACGAAAGTATAAATATTGAAAATTTTTTAATTCAAAGTATAATTGAATGAAAAAGCCCCGCTAATGTACAGTGGCTCACAGCTGTATTAGATATTTTATAGCAGTTTCTTAATAAAACATTAACACGAACCAAACCATACTATCAAACCAATGTTTCGAAAAAAAATCCTGTGTTGGTAATCTATCAAGCTTTAATTTAAGCTTATGAGCGTCCAGATTGAGTAAATAATAAATATGCTACGAGGGTCGAAGTAGAAAAAGAAATTATTTATAGACATTTAAAAAAAAAGTTTAAATATTTCTAAGTCTTGTGTATTTTATAAATAATTTTAAATTTTTAGCAATAGTATAACAGATCATATTCACAAAAATACACACCGACATAAAAATATTTTTAATTTTTTTTTGTAAATGTTTATTAATAATTTCCTTTTCTACTTCGACCCTCGTAGCAGATTTATTATTTACTCAATCTGGACGCTCACAAGCTTAAATTCAAGCTTGATAAATTATCTACACATGATTTTTTTATTCGTTTGATAATATGGTTTGGTTGTTGTTAATGTTTTATTTAGAAAACTGCTATAAAATATCTACTACACAAAATAAGCTGCGCGCCACTATATACATGAATTATTTTTTTTTTTTTTGCTTTAAAAATTGATTTTTTTTAATAGTAAGAAATAATTAATAAATTCTATTAAAAATATATTATTAGTATGTATTCATTTCAATGAAAGCATTACCATTGATTGAAAAAACTGAAAACTTTTTATTTTTTATAAATTTATATATAAATTTGTTGGTAAAAAGAAAAAACTTTAAAAATGAATTTATGTTTAATTTTCATTTCTTTTAAACACTGTAATATAGTAGATTAAATATAATTTATAAATACGTAAAACCAAATCATTAATATTGATTCAAAAAAATTTACAACCTTTTGTTTCATATTGAATAAATTTATTTTTTTATTTTTCTTTAATTTTTCTTTCCTTAAAACAGAATACAAAACATTAATATTTTTAATAAAAAGTAATTTCATGTAGATACTAAAACTGCTATTAACCCATTCAATATTTCTTACAGTGCAATTCTCATTCTCTCACCAACACAACTACATTTTTTCTTTTGCACAGCAATGCAATAATTGCAGATTTACATAAAAGTTTATTGACGTTTTGTTGTTTCCCCCAATTCCACTAACAGCTGTTTGTTCTATTCTCTCTTTTGATAGATTTAATAATTGTGTTACTTCTGCTGTTATAAACGATGCTTGAGAGCCAGGGTCGATTAGAGCTTTAACAGTGTGTATTCCAGTTTTGTGCTTTACTAATACATTAGCTGTAGCTAAAAGAACTTGAGAATGTTTATTAACAGCAAGAGATGAAATGTGTGAACTTAAATTTTCATTTGGATGAAAGCTTTCATTAACATGATCTACTGTAGTAGACATAACATTTGTATTTTGCTGTTTGTTTTGATTCGCTGTTAAGTACGAACTATGTAAAATAGTATGATGCTGTTGTTTACATTCTTGACAGCGAGCTGTTGATGAACATTGATTTGCACTGTGGCCATTATGTAAACAATTTGAGCAAATGTTATTTTTATTAATAACAGCTTTCTTGTCTGCTGGTGAGTACGAAGAAAATTTAAAGCATTTGTATAGTGGATGTCGACGTTGGCAGCAAGGGCAGAGGTTAGTATCGACAGCGGCGTTGTTTACATGCAGAGATCTTCGATATACATGTTTTGTTGGAGCTTTAATAGGAGCTTTATATTCTACATATGGTTGTTTTGCAATTTTTGATGACGTCATTGGTGCTTCTTCAACAGATTCTTGAGTTCTAAAAGACATTTCTAAAAATGTTAACATTACTTGCATAGAAGGAATGGTTTTAATTGAATTTATATTTTGTTCCCATTCTTTTTTGGTTTGCCTATCCATTTTTTGGGTAATATGAAAAATTAGTATGGCATCACCGACTTCTATTTCAAGTGCCTTTAATTGTGATAGAGTTGAACGTGTTGTGTCAAGTAATTCTTTAATACTCACAAATGAACCATTTAATGCTGGAATATCCATAAATTTTTTAAATATTTGATCAGAAATCTTTCTGATGTTGTGGTACCTCTCTTCTAGTGCTTCCCATGCAGCTGTATAGTTGTTTTCTGCTGGTGGATACTGGTTAATAATTTCCAATGGAGACCCCTTACAAGAACCTTTAAGGTAAAAATATTTTTGTATACCGCTAAGAGACTGGTTATTGTGTACCAAAGACAGAAACATATCACGGTAAGGAATCCATTTAATGTATTCTCCATCAAATGTTGGTAAGTCAATTTTTGGCAATTTTGCACTAGAAGTGAAGGATGAATTTTGTATGTTTGATGAAACAAATGTGCTAGTCATTTGACTGTTTGATGTTGTGGAGCCAGCTGTTAAGTCCAGCAGTTGAGATTTAAAAGTTAAGTAATCATCAAAAAAGTTATAAAAAACGTCATTATTTAAATATGGAACATCTTCTTCTTGAATTGAATTTTCAAGAACCATTTCACATATTTGTTCATGATCTTGTTTAAAGTTTTTGTAGGTTTCTTCAATTTCTTCTAGAACAGTTTGTATGTAACCATTTGTTAATTCTTCTTTGTTCTTTTTCACAAAATTTGCGCTTAATTTTTGCAAATGGCAAATTGCTTTTTGTTGTATTTCGATGAGAGTTGATATGTTCTCCATTTTAGTTTTAGCAAACAAGTGAATATTTATTTGTTAATATGATGGAACCAGTAAGTTCAGAAATTACCATAAATGAAATAAACTTCTTGTTGTGGAAAACAAATCCGACGGTACAACCAGGATGGAATGATTGATGAACAATTATAAATTATATCCACGTAGGAGGAGTATAATAAATTTACGTAACCAAGGCGTGATGATTTTATATTGTTAAAGTTAAGTTTTAATAAATGATTTTCTATCAAGCTAAGGATAGATTCCCGGGTTTCGGCACCATAAAATGAACGAGAATTTCTGAGTGAAACGATTTATTTAAATTTTAAAACTTTATTAAACATTAATTAAAACTAACATATAAAATATGAAGGATGAAATGTACCGCGGTGAAGAACTGTCTCTTTTGAGATTTACAATCAAACTCATCTAACAAATTTCTAATATAAAACAAAGACAAATTAATTTATCTAACATTAAAAAAAGTGATAATGCAGTACACATTTTAACAAACATAAACAGGGTTCGAAATTACACAGTTTAACAATAAATTAAATTTCATAGAAATAAAAACTCCCGAACAATAGTACTACTAGCGGAACCCCTACACTAGCCTGTCCCGAAAATGGCCTCTATTGGGAATTTCGCTTGGTAATAGCAAAAAAAATATTCGTATTACAGAGCTATAATGGAAAAAAAATGCAAACAAATTTTGAGTCTGTCTTTGCCTCCCTACAACCGGCTAAAGATGGTAATCGTAGTGCATTTTGTTAAAAAAAATATTTTTTTGAATTGACCGCTATTAGTGCCAAAAATCGAAGAATGCTTAATTAAATCTTTAAAAAGATTTTATGGAATAATTTTGATCCACCAGTACATTTTAAGAAAAGAAAACAAGTAGAAAAGTTAAATTCGACTTCGCCGAATCTATGAATACCCTCCACAATGCCCGTTTTAAGTGAAAGTAAATTTTCTAACGTGAAAAAAATAACATTTTTGATAAGAATTTTTTTATTTCGTGTAAAAAAAACTTTTTTTAAGTAATTTTTGAAAAACAAAAAAAAAATATTTACTAAATTTTTTTTGTGTAAAATTTCTTTTGAGTGTTAAATTTTTTTTCAAGTGTATTTTTTTTTTGTTAGTGAAAAATTTTAAGTGACAAAAATACGTTGTAAAATATTTTTGTGACATTCCAATGTTTTTAAAACATGTTTAACGGTTTTTCAACACGTGAATTTAAGGTGAAACTAATCTGAAATTCACGGTTTTGCTAATAACTTTTGAATCACTGAACCGATTTGGCTGAAATTTAATACGAACTAGGACAGGAGAACAACACATAAGCTTCAGCATCCTCAGAATTGCCTTTCTAAAGTTAGCGTGTTTTTTATCTCGTAAAACCCTTGCCGAAATTCACTCTTTTGCTTATAACTTTTGAACTACTGGACCGATTTCGCTGGATTGCAATACCAACCTAGCCAGGTAAATGCCCAACATATATGCCAAACTTCGGGAGCCTCTGTAAAGTCTTTCAAAAGTTAGCTTGTTTTCAACAGACAGACAGACGGACGGACGGACATCGCTAGAACGTCTTAAAATCGATCGAGGATCATGAATATATATACTTTATGAGGTCCTAGACTAATATTTCGAGGTGTTACAAACGGAATGACAAACTTATATATACCGTCTATCACTAGAATGGAGGGTATAAAAAACAAGTAGAAAAGTTAAATTCGACTTGGCCGAATCTATGAATACCCTCCACAAAGCCCTTTTTAAGTGATAGTAAATTTTCCAACGTGAAAAAATAAAATTTTTGAGCAGAAATATTTTATTTTATGTAAAAAAACTTTTTTTAGTAATTTTTGAAAAAAAAATAATTTACTAAATTTTTTTTTGAGTGTAAAATTTTATTTTTTTCGCGTGTATTTTGTTTTAGTGCAAAAATATTTTTGAGTGACAAAAATACGTTGTAAAATATTTTTGTGACATACCAATGTTTTTAAAACATGTTTAACGGGTTTTCAACACGTGAATTTAAGGTGAAACTAATCTGAAATTCACGGTTTTGCTAATAACTTTTGAACCACTAAACCGATTTGGCTGAAATTTAAACTAACCGGACCTGAGGAACGGCTAATATATATGCCACGCTTCAGCACCCTCAGAATTGCCTTTCGAAAGTTACCCTGTGTTTTATCTCGTAAATTCCTGAAAAACCCTTGCCGAAATTCAGTCTTTTGCTCATAACTTTTGAACCACTAGACCGATTTCGCTGGATTGCAATACCAACCTGACCACTTAAATGCCCAACATATATGCCAAACTGCAGGAGCCTTCTTAAAGTCTTTCAAAATTTAGCGTGTTTTCAACAGACAGGCGGACATTGCTAGATCGTCATAAAATCGATCGAAGATCATGAATTTATGAATACTTTATGGGGTCCTAGACCAATATTTCGATGTGACAACTTATAATACCAATTCCCTTTATCACTAGAGTGGAGGGCATTAAAATGCCACCTTAATGTTACCTACTTATTACCAAATGTCCAGCATAAAACTAAACGACCGTTAAAAATTAGAGCAAAATCCTTTTTAATATGTATTTCATGTGTTTGTCTATACACATTCTCCCCTCTTGAATTGCCACCCCACTACTTCACTGCAGCATTCAAATCGTGCTACAGCAGTTTTTAGCTGCAATTATACACTATCATCCGTTTTTATTCTTCCAAATCCCAAAATGAAAGGATATTATTAAGCGTATTAATGTAATAAATGTAACATTTTGTTTGTTCTTTGTGCGTATACGAGTTGTGCTGCTGCATTTGTGTGTTGGTTATTCATTCATTCTACGCTTTTAAATATGACAATTTCATAACATAAATGTCTAATAAAAATGTTATGTTTATGACTGCATATTTTCATGTTTTTTGTTTTGTTTTGTCCATGACATGACAGTTGGGTAAATATTATGGTTATAATATTTGGGATTATGATTATAGCAATTTTTCAAATAAAATATAGCAAGAAAGTAGTTGAAGGCACTATTCAAAAATATATTTTTTTTCGTATGAAACACTTATAACTTCAAAAACCCAAAATGTACTTGATCTAAATCCTCTATGAAAAGAAGGGAATAACACATCGTTGGCCACAATTGTCTTCTATGCTCGCAAAAGTTATCTGTGCCCACAAAAGTCTTCTGTGTCCCAAAAAAGGAAAGGGTTTCTATATGCTTTTGAGTAAAAAATTGTGAGTAGATTAATAAAAAAATTTAACGGCCCCATGTTGGGCGCCAAAATAGAATTATGTTGTCTCTTATATAATATCTTATATAATAACACTACTCTACACGGTGTTTGCTTTGACATGTTGAATACATTTTCTAAAATATTTTGGTGTCTTAAACCCGAATCTGTCATTAGAAAAGTTGTATCAAATCGCATTCGCCAGATGTTAGAAAAAACAACAGCAACAACCAAACACGAATTGAAAATCTTGATTTAGTTGATACTTGCTTAACAGCCTACTTGGCGTATCGGTCTAGAGTGATTGTACGTTACAAGCAGTTAATAGCAAAGTATTAAAAATGATGGGTTCAATCCTTGTCGGCTGCGATCTGTTAATAATTTTCACATATAGAGTTCTATTGACTATTAACTGAATAAATTTGACATTAAAAGTTTTTCTGAAGGTTATTATAACTGGATAATATGAAACTAGTAAGAAACAAACCAGGATGTCTTAAATTTTTAGAAAAATTAAATTTTTCTTTCACACTTTTCTCAATTCAAAACCATATGTAGGCATTTTAGTTTTTTGTGTACCAAGCCCTCAAAACCGAAAAATATTTTTATGATGGAAGAGCGTATGTCAAAGTTATTCACATTTTTTTATTAGAATTCTCAATAAAATTGCTTAACTTTTGCAAGAAATGCGGACTCGATACGATCAAGGATACCATCAGGACGTTGTAAGGAAGTTTAAAAATCAAATCACCTTCTCACCCTTAACAAAAAGTCATAAAAATTGAAACGAAAAAAATGTATGAAAAAACAAGTAAGAAAGTTATAGTCGGTCAAGACCGACCATATAATACCCTACACCAGCGTTTCCCGGAAAATGGGTCCCAAGTCCAAACATGAACCGATTGAATCTATCTTTTGTCATAAATTCAAAAGTGTACACTCAAAATAATCACTCTGTTAAATTACAGAGATACTCTGCTGAGCCAGCAGAAAATACCATAGATTTCCAACCAGCAAGATTTTTTGTTATTTTACGAAGAAAACTCTGTAAAATGATTTCGATAAAAATAACTGTAAATTTATAGAATTATCTGTAAAATATTGATAAAACTGAAAAGAAAGAATTTTACCAAAAAAACTCTATAAATTTACAAAGTTTTCGTTAAATGCATTTTATGAGTAAAACTTTTCTGTATCAAAAACGTTAATTAAAATTAAAAAAAATAAATTAATTAAAATTTTGTTAAATTTGGCCGCTTAATTGCTTCCAAATTGTAAATTTACTTTAATATTTTTCTGAATATTACGAGTTTTTAACCAGTAACTCTAATTTTACACGTCATCCTCGTAAAATTTACCAGTTTTTATTGAAATTTAAGACACTTTTTAAAGAGGGGCTTATCGGTCATATTGGGAAGTTTTTTGAAGTGATTTTTATTTTTACAGAGCAAAAAGTAAAATTACAAATAAAATTTAGTATTTTGGTTACGAGAAAAAACAAAGTATTTTTCTAAAATCCGTATTTTAACAATAAAGCACTGTTTATTATCTGCGAAATATAGATTACTAAGAAAAAAGTAAAATTACAGATAAAATTCTGTTTTTCACAAGAAAATACAAAGTATTTTCTTAAAATCTGTATTTCGACAGATAACTTTGTCAAATATCTGTCGAATTGAGATTACAGTCATTTTACAGAGTATTTAACAGAGTAATTATTTTGAGTGTAGAAAACACTCACAAACCAAATTTTAGAGAAATAGGGTTCTATTTGTTGCCAATAAATCGCTTTAAGTGAATATCGGGCGAAATATTGATATGGGGCAAAAGTCCAACAATGGTGTGATTATAATCGGATATGATTGAATTATTTAAGATAAAATTTTAGCAATATATATATTTTCTATTTTAATGAAATTTTAAAGATTTATGTGAATATAGGTTGGGTGGTTTGTATGGGGGCTACAAAAAAACTGGTCCTTCAAAATTTGGAATGGTGTTTTAAGAATACAAAACACTTTTACCTGCCAAATTTCTTAAGGATGCCTATTAAAATGCTGATTAACTTTTATTAAAAAAAATTGTTTTATTTGACCTTTAAAATATTATATTTTGAGTAGGTTTATTCTAGCTCGAGGTCATTATTTCCTTTACTAATTAAAAGTATGATATTCTCATAGAATAATTTTCAAGAAAATTATCTTTCTGTTTTAAATTTATTTATGTTGGTAATTTTTTGCAAGACTTAATCGACACGTGTTTCGGGATTTGTCAGATCCCTATTAAAATACGGTTGTTAGGGTCTTTTGACTCATATCTAAAGGGGACGTTTGTATGGGGGCTAGATCAAAACATGGACCGATTTTTTCCAATTATAATAGCCTTCGCCCTTGGGTCAAAAGAAGCTTAAGTTTCAAATTTCAGACAAATCGGTTAACAATTGCGACCTGTATCGTGCGCACAACATTTGCATTGATGGATGGACAGACTCACGGACGGACATCGCTTAATCGATTCAAAAAGTGATTATGAGTCGATCAAAATTTTGATTTCTTTTGCAAATAGTTCTGAATATACTCATTGGATTTTAGATTTTAACCCCATGTTCTCTTTATTGGAATGTCTTCTTCACATATCTGCTTTTAAGAGGAAGTTTATTCCAATACTTATATGGATAAAACCAAAAAAGGACATTTTGAACTTCCCTATAATGTTTAAATGGTATCCTTGATCGTATCAGGTCCGGATTTCTTGCAAAAGTTAGGTAATTTTATTGAGAATTCGAATAAAAAAATCTGAATAACTTTAACATACAGTGTAACTTTTTGTAAGTTTTATACAGAAAACCATTTCTTCAATTTCGTAGTTTAATTTTTTTTTTTAGTTTTTAATGAAATTTGTTCATTGTAAATTTAAAATTAGAAGGGCCCCAAGTTGGGCGCCAAAATATTGACTTTTGTATTTGACACATTTTAAGTTAACAATAAAAATTTAAATCAAAAAAGATGGTTTGTTTTTTATAAAAATTAACATATTTGTGATAATTTATCCAATTGAAGAACTTTTGACGGGACTGCTAAAAATATTGGATTCTATCCTAGCTTAATTAAATTATTTATTTTTAAAAGTCCTAAAACTTAAATTTAAAGTTTTTAATCATCATGTGATTGACATTTTCTTATAATAAATTGAAATTTAGAAAGGGCCCCATGTTGGGCGCCAAAAGATAGACTTGTGTCTTTGAGTTATGTGTTGTTTCTATTTAAATTTTGAAAGTTCCATATCCTTAATTTGATATATTATACTTTTGTTATATGTTTAATTTTTATAATATCATTTCAATGAAATTTGTTTATTGTAAATTGAAAATTAGAAGTCGCCCCATGCTGGGCGCCAAAATATTAAATTGTGTCTTTTTGTTTCATAAGTATTCTTTCAGTTTACAATAAAAGCTAAAATAAACAATGATTTTTATTTTCTCAATTCAAATATTTTACAAACGTTAAATACAGGGTACCTTTAAATTCTACAGGATACCTATAAATTCTGTTTATTGTTTTCAACTACATAAGTTTGTCATTCCGTTTGAAACAACTTGAATTAGCGGTTAAGGACTCCATTAAATTTCATTCATAATTTCCGATCGATTAAAAATCGTTCCAGAAATGCCCGTTCGTCTGTCCGTCCGTTGAAAACTAGCAATTTACCGAGAAACAAGTTGAAGGTTTAAATTTAGAAATCACAAACAAAAACATTAACATAAATCAACATCTGTTTATCATAAACCAAATGATGACTTCATTACCAGTCATAAAAAAAAATCGTTCATTCTACAACCAAATAAAAAAAAAAACACTTTTCCTTTTATCCCAAACTATTGTAAAAGTGCAACGAATCTTGGGATTGAAATAAAAATTTCTGGACATTAACTCAGCATGACTTTTAAAGCCTAAAGAAAACAATAATAATTATTTACACAGCAGTATTTAAAAATGAAAAAAAAAAAAAAAACTGACGGACTGACCACTATCGTCGTCATAGCAGAACATTTCTAGAACAAATTCATCAACATTTTTTCGAAGCATAACATGTTGCTACTGCCTTGAATATTACACAGAAAAAAGGGGTTGTCGTCGGCGACATTGTCATGTATTATTATCCTTTAAAGAGGACATATAGAAGAGGCTACTGTGTAATATAACACCACTTGTATGCGTTTATTACCCAACCCAAAAAAAAACAAAATCCAGTTTATGGTAACGAAACAAAATGTTTTTAATACGCTGATGCAATATGGTCAAACTGATGAAAAGGATGTTTGAATGGACAAACAGGCAGACGGACACTTACTCGGCTTAACATTTTAAACACCATAGAGTTTGTAAATACATGTGATGTCAACTGACGTCTGTCATAATTAAAATATGACGCGTGTCGTATGTCCATACAATAAAAGTAAAATAAACAATACGAGTCAATATGTAAAGAAAATATTACATTCATTCAGGTTTACAATATTCATTTTGTAAAGAACGGAAGTTTCTATATTAAACCATGAAATTTTCTATAATAAGTAATAATAATGAAAAATTTTGTTCGAGATAAAAAAGTTAATTTTTGACACTTTTTTTCCTTCAATCTTAAACAAAGGAAAAATGAAAGAAAACAATTTTCCATTAATCGCACATTTTCGTTAATTAAACTGTCTCAGCTTTTTTATATTTAAAAAAAAAATGTCTCAGAGTCTGAAACCTTTTCTATAGAAATAGTTTCTCAGAGTCTGAGACTTATTATATAATATTGTATGTCTTGTATTTATTGAGGTTCGATCTCTTCAATTTGATAGACTACTGTGCAAATTATTTAAATTGTAAAAATAACCTATCTTCGATTTACATATTCAGTATACTTAAGAAACTCAAAGACACCAGTCTGATTTTTGGCGCCCAACACAGGGCCCTTTCTAAATAAACTTTAAAAACGTCAATAAAAACATTTTTTTAATTTAAAACATATTAAAAGTACTTTGTGACATACAAAATGTATCAAATCCATGATATATATGGGGGGAAATATCTCAAGTAAACTCATTTTTAAAACCGATGTCATCCGATCGAGATCTATTCGGTAGTAGTTACCACAACAATTCTGAACGAGATCGGTAGAAAGTTAAACGAGATAGAAGTTAAATTCGACTTAGCCAAATCTATGAATATCCTCCACAATGCCCTTTTTTAATGATAGTAAATTTTCTAACGTTAAAAAAATAAATTTTTTGATAAGAAATATTTTATTTTGAGTAAAAGAACTGTTTTTTAGTAATTTTTGAAAAAAAAAAAAAAAATATTTTACTAATTTTTTTTTTTGAGTAAAAAAATTTTTTTGAGTGCATTTTTTTTTAGTGTAAAAATATTTTTGAATGACAAAAATACGTGGTAAAATATTTTTGTGACTTACCAAAGTTTTTACAACATGTTTAACGGGTTTTCAACACGTGAATTTAAGGTGAAACTTATCTGAAGTTCACGATTTTGCTAATAACTTTTAATCCACTGGACCGATTTGGCTGAAATTCAATACGAACTAGGCCGAAAAATATATATGCCAAGTAGGGTGGCCCAAAATTCCTTTTGCTTCGCTACAGGTCAACGTACTTTAAAAAATGAAAGATGGTGTCGTAACTAATATTTTGCGCCAAATTGCAGCACCCTACGACGATTAGAAGGGGATGCTAACTGATCACATGTGCTTGCAACCTCCGAAGAAATCTAAAAAAAAATTATTGCAATCCTAAAAACTACTACATGGAATGGTATCGTTACAAGAGCACATAAGTCACATATGGCCATTTTGCCCTTAGGTTGTTTACCAAGGACAATAAGCACATTTTAGCTTCGATTAGGAAAAAAACAAAAAAAAATTTTTTTTGATATTATACTCAAATTAAAGATATTTGTATTAACTTTCAAATGAACTTTATCGCAATTTAATGGTCCGCATAGTTTTTGAGTCTCAGCGGTTTTAGTGAAATGCAGGGTTCCGCTTTTTTTAATACGTATTTTTTTTTTTTGTTTAAGGACAATCTTAGGACAAAATGGCCACATGTGAATTATGCGCTCTTGTAACGCTACCATACCATATTGTTATTTTCAAGATTCCAATAAAAAAAATTTTCAGATTTCTTTGGAGGTTGCAAACACTTATGATCAGTTAGCATCCCCTTCCAATCGTTGTAGGGTGCTGAAATTTGGCGCAAATTGTTCGTTACGATGCTATCTATCATATTTTGAGGTACGTTCAGTTGTGAGTTACACTTAGTATTTTTCCATATGTTGATGGGCCACACTAATGCCAAGCTTCAGCATCCTCCGAATTGTGTTTCGAAAGTTAGGGTGTTTTTTTATCTCATAAATTCACGAAAAACCCTTGCCGAAATTCAGTCTTTTGCTCATAACTTTTGAACCACAGGACCGATTTTACTGGAAAAGTTTTACAGTAACTATTTACGGTTGTTCAAAAAGTTATTCGGTAAAGTTGTTTTAAACGTTTTATCGTTTATTTTTCAAAAAAACTAAACTATTGAAAGATTTATACAGTTGTTAAAACAATAAACTACAAAAATTTACGGAAAAATGTTTTTATCAGTTAAATTATTTTTGACTGATTATTCCGTATAATTTTACAGAAGTACGGTTTTTGTAGTTTGTTATTCAAAAAAAAATATGTTTACTCCGCAAAATAAAAAATTGTAAACAGTTAAAATAACTGAAATATCATTTAATTTTACGGAATGTCTAGTCATTTATTAACGTTTAAAAATAACTGAAAAAGTATGTTGTTTCAAGTGAAATATAAGTAGTCCGTTTTTTAAAAGGAAAAACGATTGTTTTAAATGTTTTTCAGTTGAATTTACTTACAAAATATTTTAAGTGCAGGAGCCTCCGTAAAGTCTTTCAAAAGTTAGAGTGTTTTCAACAGACAGACGGACGGACGGACATCGCTACACTCAAAAAAAATTTTTAAATTACAAGAAAAACTTGTATTTTTTTTTTTTTGCTACCTCCTAAAAATTAAACAAAAATTTCTAGTAATTTTACAAGCTTTTTACCAATAATTTTGTAATTTTACAAGGTTTTTACCAATAAAATTGTAAATTTACAAATTTTTTGACACGATAAAATTTACAAGTCGGTTTTATAACTTTACTAGATTTTTTGCTACCTCCTATTTTACGAGAATTCCTAGTAATTTTACAAGCTTTTTACCAATAATTTTGTAATTTTACAAGCTTTTTACCAATAAAATTGTAAATTACAGTTTTTTTTGCGCAATAAAAATTACAAGGAATTCTCGTGAATTTATTAGATTTTTTTTGTAAAATTATCTTGAAAATTTGTAAAATTACAAAAAACCAGTCAGAGTGTTAAATTCGGCTGTGCCGAATCTTTTATACCCTCCAACATGCAAAAAAATAAAAAATAAAATTGCAGGGACGTTTTCTATTTTTTTTTGGGGAGAGGGGTTGATAGTGGTAATTGGTGGGGGCGTAATTCCTCTCGAATATGTGTTTAAAAATTCATTCTTATGCTTTTTGCGCTAAAGAAATACAAGTTTATCAATATTTAAAAAAATATTTATTTCACGCCCATAAAAGGGGGGCGGACCGAAAAAAAATACATTTTCTAATTCTCTGGGTACAAATGCAGGACTTTGAATTTCTTGTAGCATAAAAATGTTGCATTTGTTAAACAAAAACACAAAAAAATCATGTAAAAAAATTGTGTTTTTCAGAGGTTGGTTTAGTTCTTCAAGGGGGATATTTTTTCCCCCTGATCCAATTTTGCTCATTTACGAACTTAACATGCCTAGGAACATAAGACATATTCGTGCCAAATGTCGGGAGTCTAGCTCTTTTATTTTGGACTGCATCGTGTTAACTACAGACGGACAGACGGACGGACGGACGAACGGACATCGCTAGAATGTCTTAGAATCGATCACTGATCATAAATATATATACTTTATGGGGTCCTAGACCGATATTTTGATGCGTTACACACGAAATGAAAAATGCGTTACACACGGTATAAAAAATGTAAAATTACATAAAAGAATGTAAATTTCGATTTGTTAAAAAACAAGGAAAACTGTCAAATATTGGTAAAATAGGATTACGAGAATTTTCCTAGTAATTTGACAAAGTTTTTTTTTTTTTGTGTGCAGTGAAATTTGTAAATGGGCTAAATCGGACCAGGGGAAAAAAGTTCCCCTAGAATATAAAAAAAAACCCAGAAATAGTACCGTAATCCGAATTAAAAAAAGGTGCAAGTATTTCACTTCACACTATGTAGGGTTTGAAGTGAGGAAAAGGTAAAGTGTGTTCCGAGACTGCCCTTCAACACACTCATTGTGTGTTGGCTCATTCACAAGTTGCGCTAGGTCATTGTGCGTGGAAAAAATCTCAGTGTATGGGCCCTCAGGAGTGGTATGACTCGAATGGCGAATCCAGGAACAGTTGTGGATATTAAAATCACCAGCAACTACAATTTCACTATCCGAAAACAAAATGTCTTTAAACAATTTTAATTTCAAATTCGACCCTCGCAGAAGAATTGTAATAAAGTCAATCTGAACACCATTAAGCTTTAACTAAATCATGATGAATTACCTCAACAGCTTTTTTTAAAAAAATACTCGTTTGAGTATCATTGAAACCATTTAAGGTCTAAGCCACTGTTGAAATTCAGGAACTTCTACCTTGTTAATTCATTAAAAAGCAATTTAACGGCAAATCATTTTGGTATAATTTTATTACAGCAAACTTTTGACTGCAATGGTTTTCATTCCCAATTTTTTCTAACAAAAAGAGCAGCTGTATGTTTTACCTTAAACAAAGTTTTAATCATTACAAAAATCTTTTTATAAAAAAAACAAACGGGTTAAATCCTATGCTTTTAATAGAATTTAGATTACCATCAAAATTTACCAAAAAACAAAAAAATCACAAAAAAAAAAATCTGCTAAAAACCTCAAAAAAACGCCTAAAGTTGTTATCATTGCCATCCTATCAAAATAAAAGTAAAGTAACAAAAAGTTATTAGTTTTCCATTTTAGAAACACTTTTTTCAAATACTAAATCACCAGCTTATTATGCCCTATTTAGTGTAAACATCAGTCATTTTACGCGTGTTGAATATGTAATTTTTGGCTAAACAATAGACAGACAACCAATTTAAGGATATGTGTAGCAAACCAAGACTCAACCACCTAACATACCGCACATAAAAAAAAAACACCAACCATACTAGTGGACTACCATTCATCCTTGCACATCAACCATTCAATCCTTTTTTTTTTTGCTAACCATACCTTTACAAACCACCAACTGTCTGTCCCACATTCGTATAGTGGAAAGGTCAAAATTTAACCCTTCTTTTTGTTTGTTTTACAAAAAAGTAAAATTTTTTTTGTTTTACTTTTTACTTTTTCACTAATGATGGACATTTGATGAAATGTCCTGTTTGTTTTTTTTTTTTTTTGAAAACAGATGCAAGGATGAGCATCCTTTGGCAGGGCAGCAGTAGTAAAATATTTAAAAACCATTGCATTGCTCTGTTTTTTTTTTTTTTTTTGTAATCTTATTAACACATCTGTTAAAAAAGGGATGATTTTTAAAAAAGACTTTTTTGTAAAATAAGAATTTTTCATGTAGTAGTTAAAGTTTTTTAATTTGAAACTCAAAACTTTTTTTAAACATTATTAGTTTACATTTACATATGTTTGAGTTTTTTTTATCATCATTTACACTTTGTTTAAAGTCATTGTTTGTATTTAGCTTTTAATACAAAAGCTTTCAAAGTTTAATTTCACCATATCGAGTAATCTTTTCCGAATTTCATTTGTGTATTTTTGGAATTTCTATTGTTCTCTTTTTCTAAATTTAAAGTGAGCTTCTCTTAAGTTTAATTGTGCTTTTCTGAATTTCAGTTACGCTTTATTGTGTTTCGAGTCAACATTTTTTAGTTTTGTTTCAGTTTTTCTTTGCTAAATTTATTTGGGGGTTTTTTAAAGTGTTTTTCGTAAAATATTTAGCTTTTAATACAAAAGCTTTCAAAGCTAAAATATCGAAAAAGCTATTCTTAATTTCATTTGTTCTGTTATGAATTTCCGTTGTTCTCTTTTTCTAAATTTTGAGTGTTGTTCTCTCTTCTCTTTTCTGGATATCAATTTTTCGAGAGGACTTTTTAAAATTTTCTTTCAGTTTTTTAAAGTGGCATTAATTTGGGGAGTTTGTAGAACTCATTTGTCCTTTTCTGAATTTCTGTTGAACATTTTTGAACTTTTTTTGGACTCTTCGTAATTTATATCCGGAATTTTTGTAAAGCTCATTTATTTGCGCTGTCCTGAATTTCAATTGTTTATTTTTTCTGAATTTCGATTTACATTTTTTGAACTTAAATTCGGCTTTTCTGAATATCAATTAATTTTACAATTCTAAATTACAATTGATCATTATCGAATTTTAACTAAGCTATTCTAAATATTAATTTGGCTTTCTTGAATTTATTGGGATTTTACTGAAATTTAATTGGGCTTTTCCGAATTTAATAGATTTGTCTTTAATATTTTAATGGAGATTTTCTGAATTTCAATTGAAAATCAATTAGAAAATGGTGATTTTCTGAATTTCAATTAAAAATCAATTTGCAAATCTCAAATAAAATTAAAAAAAATCTATTTTATTTCTGAAAAATTTTATTTTTCAAACAAGTGAAAACATTATAGTCGGTCAAGACCAACCATTTAATTCCCTACACCAGCGTTTCCCGGAAAATGGGTCTCAAGTCCAAACATGGACCTACTGAGTCAAGTTTTATTTTTGAAAAATTTTAATCAAACAAGTGAGAACATTTTAGTCGGTCAAGACCGACCATTTAATTCCCGACACCAGTGTTTCCCGGAAAATGGGTCTCAAGTCCAAACATGGAGTCAAATTTGTTTGTCAAATCTTTAATAAGTGTAGAAACATATGGGGCTCAAGTTCAAAAATGGTTTGATTATAATAACACACAAAAAATTATTAGCTAAAAATGTTCAATTAAATTTATTGATCAACAAAATTTAAATGGGTCAATCAATGGTTTGATTAAAATTTTTGTTATTTTCTTTAATTGTCAAATTACAAATTTTCAACACACCAGATTTTTTATCGCCTTAACTTATTTGAATAGATTAATTCAAAAATATATAAAATAATCTGGTTTTACTTTTTATATTGTTGGCAACATATTGGAAAGCAAAAAAGATGAATTTTTTGATAATTTTGTCATAAGCTTACAATTCTTTTGTTAAATCAATCATTATTTTGATTAACAATAAATAAAAAATTTAACAATTTTTTTATCAAAATCAAAAAAATGTTTGATTGAAAAAATTTTCAATCAATCACTTACAATTTGATGATTGGTATTAAAATTTTTTTAATTGGAGGAATTTCAATCAAAAAATTGATTGAACCCGCGTTTTTGTTGATTGAAATTCGTTTTAAATTCTTTCTGTGCAGTAGGGTTGAGATTTTCATGTACAAAAAAATTAAAAATATGCGCTTAAAATATGCGCTAAAAAATTCAAAATATGCACTAAAACCCCTAAAAATATGCACTAAAAAATAAAACGTGTACAATAAAAATTTTGTTTTCAAATCGAAAACTTCTTACTAAAAAAAATTTAAATAATTAAAAATATTTTTCTTATTTTCAAAATAAATTTTTCAAATTTAAAATAGTTTTTAAAATAAAAAAAAAATAATTTTCAATTTGTGGTTTTTGCAAATTTATGCTAAAATATGCGAAAATATGCACTTTAAAGTTGGAAATATGCACAAAATATGCATTTAAAACCAAAATATGCAAAAATATACATTTTCACCAAAATATGCAAAAATATGCTAATTTGTGCTTAAATAACATCGATTTGTTATCGATGTTATTTAAGCACAAATTTCTGGATTCGGAAAGATAACACTGTGCTCGAATTTGACACTTTTTTTAACGTGCTGGGCAACCTACTTTACTTCGTGTACCCTGAATTCAATGGTGCTACCCGCTTTTCGAAGTTAGCGCTCGTATTCGCGATTTAAAATTTTAAACTTTTCCCACAACTTTTAAATTTAAAACCATACAAGTCTGTGAAACTAACATAACAAACCATAGTACCGTGAATTTCTTTTTCTCGAAAAACATTTTTTGTTCGCGAAAAATCTTTTTTTTTTTCGTGAAAAAATTGGTTCAATACATTTTTTTTTTTTTAATTTACTTCAGCCATCTCTGGTAAAGCTATTTCGTGTACACTAAATCCCATTGTAATATCAAATATAATATAATGTATTAAGCTATGTTTACACCATACCACTGAGTCGTATGATTTTTATGAAAAAGCAATGTTTTTTTATAGCATAATTTTAGGCATGTAGTAAATATATTATTGTTATTCAAAAGCAACAAAAAAACGCTACATTTTGCTAAATTTATAAACAAATATAACAATTTATTTAATCTTAAGTTTATAAATTTCGCAATATGTAAAGTTTTTTTGTCGCTTTTAAATAACAATATATCACAAAATCCACCAGAAAACACACAAAAAATGCTATTTTCTGACCTAAGGTCTTGCGATTTTCTTTATATTGACGGTATGCATTCTCAATGAAGCCAATAAAACATATCCATTTTCAGTTTTTTTAATTTTAAAAAAATCGCGATTTTTTCGCGAATTTCATTTTCTTCAAAAATTTAAAAAATCGAAAAAGTGTGTTAATTTGAAAAGCCATATCTTCTAAAGTATCTATCGGATTTCTACGATTCAAAAAGCATTTGATTCAAACGTTCGTCTTTTTTTATACCATTGGAATAAAAAAAAGTTTTTCCAAAAAAAGTGCATTTTTGATGCAAATGCAATTTTTGGATGCATTTTTCAAAACTTTCTCCCCCTTAAATTTTTTTGAAACCTGCATAATTCGAAAATATGGCATTTTTTACACAAAATTGAGTACCGTTTTTTTTGTGACAGCTTTTCAAAAAATTTTCGTGATTTTTTTAAAACTACTTATTTGATTTTTTCCATACAAAAAATCAATTTAATGTTTATTTTGCAATTTTATCAAAAAAGTATGTAACTTTAAAAAGCCATTTCTTCGAAAGTATTAATCGGATTTCTACGACTCAAAAAGCATTCGATTGAACTGATTATCCGTTTTTATACCAATGCACTAACAAAAAATATTTTTTAAAAAAAATGCATTTTTGATGCAAATGCAATTTTTGGATGCATTTTTTAAAACTTTCTCCCCCTTCAATTTGTTTGAAACCAGCATAAATCGAAAATATAACATTTTTTACATAGAATTGGGTACATTTTTTTTTTGTGACGGCGTTTCACAAAATTTTCGTGATTTTTTAAAAAAATGCTTTTGTAGTTTTTCCTTAGACTAAATTTTTTTTTTTGTTATTTTATGAACTTTATGAAAAAATTTTATGGAAAAACCAATAAGGTATTTTTAAAAAAATTACAAAATTTTTACGAAACTCCGTCACAAAAAAATCGGTACGCAATTTTGTGTAAAAAATGCCATATTTTCGATTTATGTAGGTTTAAAAAAAATTGAAGGGGGAGAAAGTTTTAAAAAATTCATCCAAAAAATGCATTTGCATCAAAAATGCACTTTTTTTAAAAATATTTTTTTTTATTACATTAATAAAAAGTAAGACTATCGTCTGAATCAAATGCTTTTTGAATTGAAGAAATCCGATAGATACTTCCGAAGATATGGCTATTCAAAGTAGCGTACTTTTTTGATTTTTTCAATTTTTGAAGAAAATTAAATTCGCGAAAAAATCGCGATTTTTTTTAAATATAAAAAACTGAAAATGGATATGTTTAATTGGCTCTATAGAGCACATGTGTACAAAAAATTAGATAAATTTGAAGACCCTCGGTCAGATTTTATAAAATCTTTGCTGGATTTCATGATATATTACATGCCTAAAATTATGCTATAAAAAAATCTTGCTTTTTCATGAAAATCATACGACTCAGTGGTATGGTGTAAACATAGCTTTAGCGAATACAGTCCAAAATAAAAGTGCTAGACTCCTGAACATATATGTCTTATGTTCATAGGCTGGTTAAGTTCGGAGATGGGCAAAATCGGACCAAGGAGGAAAAAGTTCCCCCTTGACGAAGTAAACCAACCCATGAAAAATAGTTACTTTTTATTGGTTTTTTTGTATTTTTGTTAAACAAATGAAACATTTTTATGCTTGAAAAAGTTCAAAGTCTTGGACTTGGACCCAGGGGATGACTTTTTTTCGGTCCGCCCCCTTTTGTGGCGTGGATATTAGCAAATAATTTATATAATGATGAAATTGTTTATCTTTCGTACAAAAAGCATAGTAATTAAATTTGTAAAAATTTTGACCAGAGAGAAGGTGACCCCAAGAACCCCCGACAAGCCCCCCCACCAAAAAAAAACGCCTTTGCAATTTTTTTTTTAATTTTTTTTTAAACGTTGGAGCGTATACAAGATTCGGCACAGCCGAATTTAACGGCTGTAGGCAAAATCGCCCAAAAAAATTTATGAAAAATCGCAAAATCGCCCAAAAAATATGAAAAATTACCCAAAAAGAAAAATACGAAACTTCGCCCAAAATTAACGAAAAAAAGCCCAAAACAGAAATGAAAAATGGCCCAAAATAAAATAAAAAAAGATTTTTTCTAACACAATTTTTCCAAAACACATAATACACAGAAAAGCTTTCTTTTGCGGAGAGTGTGGGTCTAAGGCATGGAGATGGTAATTCCTATGCCCGGCCGTATAGTTATTATAGTGGTTATTATTTATTTTTATAGATCGTTGTTTTGAGAATACAGCTGGTAAAATACACAAGTAATTGATTTAAAAGTTTTAAGTGTGAAACCTAAATTTTAACGAAATTAAAAACATTGGAACTAGTATCGTTCAAAGCGCCGCAGGCGAAAAATGTTACCAACAAATTTTAACAAAAAATCGCGCGATTTTTTGTTAAAATTTGTTGGTAAAATTTTTCGCCTGCGGAGCTTTAATCGGAATTGCATGCTGTTTTTAAATTCATTCCTTTTGATTTTCTACTGCGCTGCGTTAGATTAATATATAGCGTGGTAGTCTACATGTAAGAGCAGGGGTTTTGGGTTCGATTCCCACCAGAGCCTTTGTATGTTAGCAACAGCGGAACGGTTTTGCTTCAGATTATTCTTGGTTAGTTAAATATATAATTTATAAAAAAAACACGATATGCTTTACTGTTTTTAAAAATAATAATATACTGATTTATTGTGACATACATATTTCAGTTTTGACATTTTAAGATTTTGACAAAAAATAAAACCAAAATAAAATTGGGCAATTTTTCATATATAATTTTTGGGTAATTTTTCGTAATGAAAAATCACCCAATTTTTAATTTCGAAATTTTGCCCAAAAGCTATGAAAATTTGCCCAAAAATGTTGGGTAACTTTTCATATGAAATATGACCCAAATTTGTATGAAAAATTTTTGGGCGAATTTTCGTTTTCTTTTTTGGGCTATTTTTCTTTGGGCGATTTCGCCTACAGCCGAATTTAACACTTGTTTTTTTTATTTTTAAGTTAAAAAAAAAAATTATATTATTTAGACAATTTTTATCATATAAACTCTGTTAAATAAAAAAAAAAAATAAAATTCGCGGAAATTTTTTTTCGCAATTTTTTTTTTTCGCGAATTTTTTTTACAAATTTATTTATTTCGCTATTAATTTATGAAATTGTGTAGAATACGATTACAGATACAAAATTTTTCGAAAAAAACATTGCTTTCTTTAAATTTATACTTAAAAACTATCCCAAAACAATAAAAATTTAATTTTTATACACATAAAAAAAGCCTTGACAAATTACTAGAAAAAGTCTCGTAATCCCATTTTACTAATATTTGACAGTTTTCCTTGTTTTTTTTACAAATAATTTCTGATCGAAATTTACAATTTTTTTTTGTAATTTTAAAGTTTTTCTTGTAATTTTAAAAATTTCCAAAGTTTTTTACAGAAAAATCTACTAAATTTACGAGAATTCCTTGTAAGTTTTATTTCGCCAAAAAAAGTTATAAATTTACAATTTTATTGGTAAAAAGCTTGTAAAATTACTAAAAATCTCGTAATTTTCACCGAGAATTCTCGTAATATAGAAGGTAGCAAAAAACCTAGTCACAAACCCTCCTTGTTAGTTTTATCGCGACCAAAAAATTTACAAATTACAAATTTATTGGTAAAAAGCTTTTAAATTACGAAAAGCTCGTAATTTTTACTAGGAATTATCGTAAAATAGGAAGTAGCTAAAAATAAAAACTACAAGCTTTTCTTGTCTTTTAACAAGTTTTTTTTATGTTTATTCATGATTATTGATCCTTTTTTTCTTCTGAGAAACCTTTGATTTGTATAATTCTCATTGGGTTCATCAAATTCTTAATATTTATCAGTTAACAACAGAAAATTTCTGTTTACTAATCTTATATTTAATTTTTGATTTTTGGATAACAGTTATTTTTTTTTTTCAAAATTATTTACAAAACATGCCAAATCCATAATAAAACGATTTTTGTTTTGTGTAAAAAATTGGTGCATACTTTAAGGATCAAAAAAAATTATTTTGCGTATGATTTTCGACGTTTTTAGAAATGTTTCTAGACATGTCAAAATTCATTGCAATCAGAGATAAAAGAAAACTGTTATCTATTGATTACAAATGAAAATGAAAAAAATTTAAAGCTTTTCAAAGTTAAATATATGACCTTTTTCTCAACTAAATATATGCATCAAAAAAATTTAAGGGTAATTTTAAAAATTATTTGGAAAGTCTTATCGTGACAATTGGCCTTAAGAAAATTTTTTAAATTTACTTTTCCATAAAAATTATTATTTAGTTTGTCAAAGCTGTTTTTTTTTGCATTATATTCATTTCTTTTGACTTAACATATTTTTTTCTGTAATTGTTTTTTCTATTTTTATTTAAATACATTTTTTTTTGTGTTTAATTGTAGACCCAAGTGAGGTATTTAAGAAAAAAAATGTATAAATAAAATACAACAAACTCTCTGAAGCACAGGTGTAATTTTGAATACAAAGGAAATAGTGAATACCGCATCATACCACTCACCTCCTCTATTCATGATAATTACACATTTATACAGACATCAGACTTTTTAAATAAGAAAAAAAAAAACTAGTTGGGCTGTTGCATGGCCCCTCCTTGTTGTATACATGTTGAATGTGGCAGTCAAAGTGTAAAGTAGGCACGCGCTAGTTTTCTATAGAGTTTATAGTGTGTGTTTTGTAATAAAATGCCCGGTGTTTAAAGGGTCAACCGAATTTTTTTAAACAAAAACTGTGGAATACACTTTGTCACTTTTTTTGTTGCGAATGGAACTCGACTTAGCGATTTTGAATCCCTGAGAAAAACTGAACAAATATCTGAGGATTAATTCTTGGAGTCGATAGCGATCAAAATTTTACTCAAACTTGCGATTTGTTAATATTTTCTGTATCCCTAAAATTATGCTTTGATAAATTGATAAAATTGTTAAAAGCTTGTATTTATCATAACGTAATTTTAGGCATACAGAATCATTTTAAATCGCACGTTCGAGTAGAATTTCGATCACTATCGATTCCGAGAATTAGCCCCCTGATCTTAAATTTTTTTATCCAGGTTAAAAGTTTTCAATTACTTCGATTATAGTTTTCAATTACATTTTGTTATTAAAGTCGACATAAAGAGAGTTTTCGGTTAGTTTTCGGTCATCAGCCAAATTTGTTAAAAATGTTTCTAAATACCGAATTCTGCCCAAATATCGTATGTTATCGTGCGTTTTTGGTCACTTTTCGGCCATTAGCCAAAATTGTTAAAAATGTTTCTAAATATCGAATTCGGCCCAAATATCGTTTGTTTTTGGAAATTTTTGTGCGTTTTCGGTCACTTTTCGGCCATCAGCCATATCTGTTAAAAATGTTTCTAAATACCGAACTCTGCCCAAATATCGTTTGTTTTTCGAAATTTGTTTCGGTCACTTTTCGGCCATCAGCCAAATTTGTTCAAAATATTTCTAAATACCGAATCCTGCCAAAATATCATTTGTTTTCCGAAATTTTTTTGCGTTGTTGGTAACTTTTCGGCCATCAGCCAAAATTGTTGCAAATGTTTCTAAATTCAGAATTCTGCCCAAATATAGTTTGTTTTTCGAAACTTTCGTGCTTTCGGTCACTTTTCGGCCATCAGCCAAATTTGTTCAAAATGTTTCTAAATTCAGAATTTTGCCCAAATATCGTTTGTCTTCCGAAATTTTCAAACTTTTCTTGCGTTTTCGGCCACTTCTCCGCCATCAGCCAAAATTGTTCAAAATATTTCTAAATACCGAATTCTGCCCAAATATCGTTTGTTTTCCGAAATTTCTTTACGGTTTCGGTCAGTTTTCGTCCATCATCCAAATTTGTTCAAATTTGTTCAAAATATTTCAAAATTCAGAATTCTGCCCAAATATCGTTGTTTTCCGAAATTTTTTGAGTTTTTGGGGTCAGCTTTCGGACATCAACCAAAATTGTTAAAAATATTTCTAAATACCGAATTCTAAATATCGTTTGTTTTCCAAATATCGTTTGTTTTCCAAAAATTTTTGTGCATTTTTGGTCACTTTTCGGCCTTCAGCGAAATTTGTTCAAAATGTTTCTAAATAGCAAATTCTGCCCAAATATCGTTTGTTTTTCGAAATTTTTGTGCGTTTTCGGTCAGTTTTCCGCCATCAGCCAAATTTGTTAAAAATGTTTCTAAATACCGAATTCTGTCCAAATATCGTTTAATTCCGAAATTTTGGTGCGTTTTCAGTCAAATTTCGGCCATCAGCGAAATTTGTTCAAAATGTTTCTAAATACCGAATTTTGTCCAAATATCGTTTGTTTTCCGATTTTTTTTTTTGCGTTGTTGGTAACTTTTCGGTCATCAAAAAAAAAAAAAAAAAATTAAATACCGAATTCTGCCCAAATATCGTTTGTTTTCCGATTTTTTTTTGCGTTGTTGGTCACGGCCATCAGCCAAATTTGTTAAAAATCTTTCTAAATACCGAATTCTGCCCAAATATCGTCTGTTTTCCGAAATTTTTTAGTGGTTTCGGTCACTTTTCGGCTATGAGCCAAAATTGTTCAAAATGTTTCCAAATTTAGAATTCTAACCAAATATCGTTTATATTCCGAAAATTTTTGGTCAATTTTCGGTCATCACCAAAATTTTTAAAAATGTTTCTAAATACCAAATTCTGCCCAAATATTGTTTGTTTTCCGAAATTTTCGTGTGTTTTCAGTCATTTTTCTGCCATCAGCCAAAATTGTTCATAATCATTCTAAATTCAGAATTCTGCCCAAATATCTTTTGTTTTCCGAAATTTTCGTGCGTTTTCGGTCAGTTTTCGGCAACAACCAAAATTGTTTAAAATGGTCCTAAATTCAGAATTCTGCCTAAATATCGTTTGTTTTACTAAATTTTCGTGCTTTTCGGTCACTCTTCGGCCATTAGCCAAACTTGTTCAAAATTTTTCTAAATACCGAATTCTTCCCAAATATCGTTTGCTTTCCTAAAATGTTCGTGCGTTCACACAAATTTCTATAGCGAACAAACAAACACTTTGTTAATTTAATCTATATAAATGTACTCCTTTTATCCTTATAATACAAAAAAAGTCTGTATTTAAACAAACAAACTACTAACTAAAGAGTATCCTTTTTTTATGAAAAACATTTACATGGATATATGTGTCATGAGTTGTAAATGCCTTTAAATTGTTGGGAAAAAAATGTGTCTGTTATAAAGATAATTATGTCAGTTTTTTTGTGTTAAATAGTTGTAAGTCTTTAATTTGTCTTTAAACTTCATCATTAACATATGAAATTATATAATTTTTTTTAATGGTAATTATAGGTTGTTAGAATATGAATTTTAAATGAAATAAAAAATGCTTTTGAAATGGAAAATAAATAAAATAATTTAAAATGTGTTTAAATCCATTAAAAATATTATACGACCTCGAGCTGGAGCAATATTTTTTTAAACTAAATTTTATTTATAATTATTATTCAACAACACAATGAGAATTTTAATAAGAAAATTTTAACAAAACAATGAGAATTATAACAAATTAAAATTTTTTTAAAGCTTACTGAAGTACAAAAATCTTAAGCAATATTTATTGTAAGTCTTATTATTTGAATTTTTTTAATTTATTTAAAACGTTTTAATAAATTTAGTTTATTATTGAGGAATTTAGTAACAGAATGAGAATTATAAAAAATTACATTTTCCAACAAATTGTACTTTTAAAAAGATTTTGGCAAAAAGTCAAAGACCTAATCGAAAATTTTTACAAATGTTATAATATTGTCTTTTATATAAACAAATGTTTTATTTGTTAATATTAAAAAAACAAGGAAAATTATTGAAAGAAAATATGCCTGAAACTGAATTACAATAAGCTTTCGCAAATAAATCCACACTACCTTGAATATTTTTATGCGAAAGCTTTTTTCTATATTCCAGTTAAATTTTTTAAATTTCTAATTTATTCAAAATTTTTTTCTAATTTAATTTATTATTGCGGAATTAAGTAACACAATGGGAATTTGGAAAATTAAATTTTTAAACAAATTCAAACAAAAAGCTTTTTGAAGGCTTTTGTCAAAAAATCTCAACCTAATCGGTTATGGTCTTCTAAATTTCTTTTAAATAAACAAAAGATTTAATGAGGAAATATTAAAACAAAATAATGAAAAGCTTTCGCTCATAAATCCACACAACATTGAATATTTTTATGCGAAAGCTTTTATTCTATATTTCATTTAAATTATGTGAATTTTCTAATGCATTCAAAACATTGTATTAAAAGTTAGTTTATATTTACGGAATTTAGTAACACAATGGGAACTATAAATTAAATGTTCAAACAAATTGTTCTTTAAAAAGCTTTAGCTAAAAAATGTAGTTCTAATCGCTAATGGTCTTTCAAATTCAAACATTGTTTTTTAAATAAACAAAAGCTTTTATAAGAAAATCTTAAAAAAAAACATTGAAATTATCGAGAGATAATATTTTTCAAACTGAATCGGAATTACAAAAAGCTTTCACCTATAAATCCACACCAAATTGAATATATTTTTATACGAAAGCTTTTAGTTTATATTTCAGTCTTATTATTTGAATTTTCTAATCCATTCAAAACGTTTTATTAAACTTTAGTTTATTATTGCGGAATTTAGTAACACAATTTTGGAAAATAAAATTTGCACACAAATTGTTCTTTAAAAAGCTTTTGCCAAAAAACTTAGACCTAATCGGTATTGGTCTTCCAAATATTAGAACATTGTTATTTCAATAAACAAAAGCTTTAATAAGGAAATCTTAAACAAGCATTGAAAATTATAGAGCGAAAATATTTGTAAAACTGAAACGAAATTACAAAAAGCTTATAATAATACAAATATAAATCCACACCAAATTGAATATTTTTCCACGAAAGCTTTTAGTCTATATTTCAGTCTTATTATTTGAATTTTATAATCAATTGAAAACGTTTCTTTGAAATTTAATTTATATTGAGAGAAAATATTTGTAAAACTGGAACTGAATTACAAAAAGCTTTCGCCATTAAATCTACCTAAGTTGAAAATTTTTACATTTCAGTCTTATTATTAAATTATCTAATCCATTCATTGCGGAATTTAGTTACACAATGAGAATTATAGTAAATTAAATTCTGAAGCAAACCGATCTATATAAAGCTTTAGTCAAAAACTCTATACCTTATTGGATGTGTAAATACAAAAGCTCCTCTCCTTAATGCTATTACCAGAGACATAATCTTCATGCACTAAAAAAACTATGTTTTTAGCGTCTAAAATCACTTAAAATCCTAAAATATGCATTAAAAACTATGAAAATATGTGCTAAAACATATGAAAATTAATATCAAAATAGTCAATGAAAACTTTATCATTGATATCAATGAAAAGTTCTATGAGAAAATAGGAATTTTTATGAAAAAATTAAAAAATTATAATATCCCTGAAGAATTAAAAATTTTTGTGCTTTTTTGATACTTTTTCTATACGAAAAATGTCTTAGAATCTGATACTTTTTCTATAAAAAACTGTCTTAGAATCTAAGACGTTTTCTACACTCAAAAAGCTTGTAAAATGACCAAAAACCCTCGAAAATAGTTTTTTGCTACCTCCTATTTTACGAGAGTTCCTAGTAAAAATTACAATTTTATTGGTAAAAAGTTCGTAAAATTACAAAAAAATTACAAGCTTTTTTCCAATAAAATTGTAAATTTACAACTTTTTTGACGCCACAAAACTTACAAGGATTTTTTGTAACTTTACTAGATTTAGTGCTACCTCCTATTTTACGAGAATTTCTAGTAAAATTTACTAGCTTTTTTGTAATTTTAAAAGCTTTTTACCAATAAAATTGTAAATTTACTACTTTTTTGATGCAATAATACTTACAAAGAATTCTCGTGACTTAACTAGATTTCTGTTGTAAAATTATCTTGAACATTTGAATATTTCTAAAAAAAAATCTAAAATTACAAAAAAAATAAAAAATTTCGATCGAAAATTTTTTGTTAAAAAACTGTCAAATATTAGTAAAATGGGATTACGGGACTTTTTCTAGTAATTTGACAAGAAAAGGTTGTAACTTTTTTTTGCTACCTCCTATTTGACAAGATTTTTACCAATAATTTTGTAATTTTACAAGCTTTTTTTTTAAATTGTAAATTTACAATTTTTTTGACGCGATAAAACTTACAAAGAGGTTTCGTAACTTTACTCAATTTTTTGCTAATTCCTATTTTACGAGAATTTTTAGTAAAAATTACGTGCTTTTTTGTAAATTTACTTGACTTTTACCAATAAAATTGTAAATTTACAACTTTTTTGGCGAAATAAAACTTACAAGGAATTATCGTAAATTTGGTAATTTTTTTTTGTAAAAAAAACTGGAAATTAAAAAAAAAAAAACTGTAAAATTACAAAAAAATGTAAATTTCGATTTGTTTAAAACAAAGAAACTTTCAAATATTGGTAAAATGAGAATTCGAGACTTTTTCTAGTAATTTGACTAGGTTTTTTTTTTGCGTGTAGTAAAAGCTTTCTTAATAAAAACTTTTAAAAGCTCTTCTAATGTTCACAAAATATAATATTTTTAATTCTCATTAAGTTTATTATTCTTAAAAAATATTTTATAAATTTTTTTAACCTATTTTGCAATTTAATTTTTTACTTAATCCTTTTCCCCCTTTTTTCATTTCAGGTATGTTGTTTGTCTTTAAATCCTTAAAACACACATAGTAAGTAACATTTTTTCCAATTCCTTGAATTTGTTCTTATTAACGGTTTTGTTTTACAAATGTGCAAATAAACAGAAAACAAATGTTTGATAATTTTTTTTAAACTCTTTAATCCTTGCCAATCAATTTTTTCTAATAATCACTATTTCTTACATTATTTTTACAAAACCTCAAAGTTAACTCCCTTTGAAAAAAAAAAACTTTAAAGAAGATTACAAACACATTAATTTATTTTTTTTTTGTATACCTTGTACTACTTACTTTATCCTTAAGATTAATATCCTAGTAATTTATCTTTGTAGTTAAAGAATTGTTACGGAAAATTCTTCTACATATTCATTGAATAATAATAATAGTTGAAAAAATACTTTTGAAATACTTTTGAAAATATCTGTCTTTCTTTTTGTTTTAAACAACTCGGCAAACATGACTGATATGAGTCAGTCATGCAATATATAATAAATTGAGGCAAGATCATGTTACACTATACTGTCTTAAGGTTTTAAAAGTCTTGTGATCTTTTCCCCCCCTTAAAAAAAATAGAGGGTGATTTTGAAACAGTAACTAGAATATGGGCTGAAAACACAAAAAGTATCATTATCTTTGATATTTTTTTTTTCATATAAATTCCTTTAGACTTTGATTGATTTTCAAACTGCTACTGTTTTTATCAATGTCGCCCATCCATTTAAATGAATGATTTTTAAGGGAATTTGTTACAAATTTTGTAGGATTTTATTTTTTGCTGTGTTAATTTATGATAATTTATCAATAATTTTCAACGGTTAATTTGAACATCTTTATCGAAAATCATGATAATTTAAAAGTGTTTTCAAATTGAATGATTTTAAAAATGTTTAAAAATGTTTTAAACAAAAAAACAGCAGTATTTGAAATCCAATGATTTTCTTAAAAATTTTCAAATTGTTTATTTTGGGAAAATGTTGAGGTTGAAAAAATATTGGGGGTCGGTCACATATATCTGAATAATTTTCAAAAAACATATACTTTTTCTCCCATATGCAGTAGGAGCTAAAACACCTCAATTCAACCGAGGAGTTGACCGCACCCCCTCCAAATTTAATGAAATTTAGTACTGGGGTTTACTTTTACAAAAAAAGAGATTTTTCCAATTTTTCAGGCTTCTGGTCATTCCAGTATTCGAGATATGCGGTGTTGAAAATTAACAAAATCGTATATATTTGGCAAAAGTGTTCTGAGATAAATAAAGATAACTCGAAAAGTAATAACAATACAGGTCTCAGTCAGGTTGCAAATAATAGGTAATGAGTCAGCCTTTAAAATGGCATTCCTCAGGATTTTTTTTGAAAAAGGTCAAAGGTCATTGGTTTTAACCTTAATTTTTGGAGAGCTATATCTCAAAAAACGATATTTTTAAAATTTTGGAAAAAATACATGTTGTTAAGAATCTCTCATACTACTTAAGTTTAAATTTTCAGGCTGGAGACTTCATTGGAACTTTTTATATTAATAGAAACATTGTGACAGGAAAGAAAAATCGGTGTAATTTCCCTTACAAAAAAAAAACATTTTTTTGTCTGTGAAATTCTGGTACCAGAATTCATTTTTCTGAATGTTCTTGACGTGCTGAGTCCAAATATGACCTTTGAACTGGCCTATCGCTATTACTTTTCAAGATATAAGCACCTAAATGTTCAAAAAACACAGCAATAGCATTTTAGCAATTTTTACACATTAATGTGCAGATATCTCGAAAACTAATTGCGATAGGCCAGTTCAAAGATCATATTTGGACTCAGCACGTCAAAAACATTCAGAAAAGTGAAATTTGGTACCAAAATCTCAAAGACCAAATAAATTGTTTTTTTCTGTAAGGGGAAAAACACCGCTTTTTCTTCCCTGCCATTATGTTTCTATTAATATTAAAAGTTCCAATGAAGTCTCCATCCTGAAAATTTAAACTTAAGTAGTATAGGTGATCCTTAATAACATATATTTTTTCCAAAATTTTAAAAATATCGTTTTTTGAGATATAGCTCTCCAAAAATTAAGGTTAAAACCAATGACCTTTGACCTTTTTCAAAAAAAATCTTTGGGAACGCCATTTTAAAGGCTGTCTCATTACCTATTATGTGCAACCTGACTGAGGCCTGTATTGTTATTACTTTTCGAGTTATCTTTATTTATCTCAGAACACTTTTGTCAAATATATACGATTTTGCCAATTTTCAAGACCCCATGTCTCGCGAAGAAAAACTACCAGAAGTCCAAAATTTTGGCACAATGTTTTTTTTGTAAGGGACCAACTATATTCCAAGTTTCATCAAATTCGAAAGAGGTAAGGTCAAAAATTCTACTTTTTTCGGTTGAATTGAGGTGTTTTAACTCGTAGACCAAAACTCCCAATGTGTTTTGCAAAAAATACTGGTTTTGGATGTTTTTATTTGAAATTTAATGTTTTTTAACCAATTTAAAATTAAAATTTGAATGTATATTTAGGCTGACCATTCGTACTGATTTGATCAGTACATGTACTGATTTTTGATCACGTGTACTGATCAAAAAACGTTGTACTGATTAGTACTGATTTTTTAAAATATGTACTCATTGTACTGATTTTTGAACAATTCAACATAAAAAGTAATTTTATTCGAATATTCTATACAAAAATTTAAATTTCCATAAAATAAGTCGTCAGAGTAGTTTTTTATTGTCAGACTTATAAAGTCTGACAATAAAATAATTTATAATGAATTAATCTAATGAGATTAGAGTTCGTGAATCAAGAGGTTCTTTAACGCAAAAATGTATCTGAACATGAGGCTATTTTGATCTTCATACATTTATATGAAAAGGAGCACAGAATCTTTGAAGTTTTCTATAATGAAAATTCATGGAATGCTTTGTTTTTTATATTTTTGAAAAGATGATGCAAGTGCATGAGTCCAATTGATTCGATGAGGTAATATCATCAGAATTTATTGGAAAAAGCGCTCAGAACATCAGGGCTATTTAAAAGATAATGTAATTGCACAAATCCAAATGATTTGATAAGGTTATATCATCAGAATTTATCGGGAAAAGCGTATCAAGGTTATCAGAAAAACATCTGGAAAGTTTTCTAAAAGGAAGCGTTATCAAAACTTAATCGAAAAATAGGACTTTCTTATTATCAAAATTTTTTGCACTGAAACGATCAAAGCATTAAAAAGAAGTGGTTTGAAGTCAACTGAATTTTTTAAAACAACGGCAGTTGTTTTTTAACAGCTGTTTTCACTGAAATACCACTTGACCCCAAGTTTGCTAGTTTAACCGCATTTTTTTGAGTTTTGGAAAAATCATTAGTGTTTTCCAATAGAAAGAGTTTTTACAGAGTTATTGCTGGAAAAAACCAAAACTTGGGCGTACTGATTTGAGTTCATAAAAAATGGTCACCATATGTACAGCTGCGGTCAAAAAAATAGCACCAGGATAAAACAAAATTTTCTTCGTTGGGTTTTTTAACAATTTAAACTTATGTCACTGAAAACGTGTCATAAGTTACTTACAAGAGTGTGAAACAATGTAACATAAGAAAAGCATAATATATTTTTTTATTTCATAAAAAATTTTCAGAGTTTTTAAAAAAACTTCAAAAAGACTCAGTCAAAAAAATAGCACCACAGTACTTTTTGTATTAAAATTAAATTCTTAAATTTGAAAAACGAATGGATTATGAATTCAGTATTGTTGTGATATCTTTAAATAATAAAAAAAAAATTGTCGAGTGCTCATTGTTGACAATTACCTCTGTACAATATTATTGTACCGAATTCACGAATTGTCCAGAACCAATTTTTTGCCAATTTCCCGTCATGCTTTGGGTAATTGACATGCTAAAAGACCTAAATTAGTGGCATTTGCTCAGAAACTTATGGTAACATTACTTTCTGGAGGATATAAACGTTAAGTGTATATCCACGATTGTCCTAGTCCAATATGTGATACATGGTCCAATATATGAACCCCACTCCACAGTAGGAAAATATCCCCCACACCATAAGCACCATTTTAAGGTATTTTTATTTCGAATTTTGGATTGAAATCCGCGTTATAGGGTCTTCTGACATAGGTATGTAATCCCATATCTCCAAATAAAACAAGAATGGATTCATTTGTCCATAGAACATTGATCCACTTTTAAGCTGGTCATTCTGAGTTACTGTTAGCAAACTTCAAACGACTTGCAGCATGCTTAAGTGAGAGTAGGGCCACTTTTTCGAATCTACAAGCGTTAATGTTGTTGTTTTGTAATCTTCGACGAACATTTTCAGCATTTGCTGTCCTTTTTTAGCTCTAGAGCTGCCGTAAATGGGGCCTTCTTCCATTGTCTTTACGAACACCTAACCACTTATGGTGACAAACGTCGCTTGTGCCCAGCAAAATTTTTTGGAATCGTTTCTTTGTCAATGTGTTCTAGAATAGATTCCCCAGTAATGTTACTCCATTCCTCTACTGTTTCCACGGAATCGATAAAAAAACTTAAAATTTTTGAAAAAAATGTCAAACAGAAAAATAAAATTTATAAAAAAAAAACAATTTATTTGTTAACTTTATGTTGACAAATTTTTTGATTTTCGCAGCACTTATTGTGGTTTTTAATACATTGCGGATATATTTGGCGGATATTTGGTGGAAATAACGTAAGTACGCGTCTTAATTATTATGAACATATTTTGGTTAACGTCGTACTTATAATGTTGTTTTATTGTTGCTTTCAGATTCCAAAAATGTAAGGATGTAAAAATATACATATTTTAAGCTTTTAAGCTGTAACTTGGAAGTACTGATGCTGTCGGTTGTTCTAATGAAACCAGGAGCGTGGGATAAACTATTCATCTTTCAAATATGATCAAGATTGTAGTTTGTATCCACAGTTTCACACAATTTTTGAAATGTCCAAATTTTTTTAATCCTCGATTTTTTCTTAAGGAAAAATGTCGCGAATTATAGAATTTTTCTAAAAAAAATGTAGTAGATATTTTTCCTTTAGAAAAGGTCTCAGATTCAAAACATTTTTCCTATAAAAAAAGTCTCAAATTCTGAGACATATTTCCTATAGAAAAAGTCTCAGATTCTGAGACATTTTTTTATAGAAAAATTCTCAGATTCTGAAACATTTTTCCTATACAAAAAGTCTCAGATTCTGAGACATTTTTCCTATAGAAGAAGTCTCAGATTCTGAGACATTTTTCCAATAGAAAAAGTCTCAGATTATGAGATATTTTTCCTATAGAAAAAGTCACAGATTCTGAGATATTTTTCCTATGGAAAAAGTCACAGATTGTGAGACCTTTTTCCTGTAGAACAAATATCAAATTCTGAGACATTTTTCCTATAGAAAAAGTCTGAGATTCCAAAACATTTTTCCTGTAGAAAAAATCTCAGATTATGAGACATTTTTCCTATAGAAAGTCTCAGATTCTGAGACATTATTCCTATAGAAAAAGTCTCAGATTCTGAGACATTTTTTTATAGAAAAATTCTCAGATTCTGAAACATTTTTCCTATACAAAAAGTCTCAGATTCTGGGACATTTTTCCTATAGAAGAAGTCTCAGATTCTGAGACATTTTTCCTATAGAAGAAGTCTCAGATTCTGAGACATTTTTCCAATAGAAAAAGTCTCAGATTATGAGATATTTTTCCTATAGAAAAAGTCACAGATTCTGAGATATTTTTCCTATGGAAAAAGTTACAGATTGTGAGACATTTTTCCTGTAGAAAAAGTATCAAATTCTGAGACATTTTTCCTATAGAAAAAGTCTGAGATTCCAAAACATTTTTCCTGTAGAAAAAATCTCAGATTCTGAGACATTTTTCCTATAGAAAGTCTCAGATTCTGAGACATTATTCCTATAGAAAAAGTCAGATTCTGAGACATTTTTCCTATAGAAAAAGACTCAGATTCTGAGACATTTTTCCTATAGAAAAAGTCTCAGATTCTGAAACATTTTTCCTATAGAAAAAGTCTCAGATTCTGAAACATTTTTCCTATAGAAAAAGTCTCAGATTCTGAAACATTTTTCCTATAGAAAAAGTCTCAGATTCTGAGACATTTTTCCTATAGAAAAAGTCTCAGATTCTGAGACATTTTTCCTATAGAAAAAGTCTCAGATTCTGAGACATTTTTCCTATAGAAAAAGTCTCAGATTCTGAGACATTTTTCCTATAGAAAAAGTCTCAGATTCTGAGACATTTTTCCTATAGAAAAAGTCTCAGATTCTGAGACATTTTTCCTATAGAAAAAGTCTCAGATTCTGAGACATTTTTCCTATAGAAAAAGTCTCAGATTCTGAGACATTTTTCCTATAGAAAAAGTCTCAGATTCTGAGACATTTTTCCTATAGAAAAAGTCTCAGATTCTGAGACATTTTTCCTATAGAAAAAGTGACAGATTCTGAGACATTTTTCCTATAGAAAAAGTGACAGATTCTGAGACATTTTTCCTATAGAAAATTCTGAGGTGTTGATACATTTTCCTATAGAAAAAGTCTTAGATTGTGGGACATTTTTTCTATAGAAAAAGTCTCGGATTCTGAGACATTTTTCCTATAGAAAGTCGTTGATTCTGGGACATTTTTCCTATAGGAAAAATCTTAGATTTTAAGACATTTTTCTATAGAAGATTATTGTGATAAAATAATTTTAAATAAATACGTACTTATTGTATGTAATTTTAGAATTTTTGTATAGAAGAAAAAAAAATAAAAAAGAAATGTAAAAAAAATAATTTTATTTAATTATTCAGAACTAGTTCCATAATTCATTACATGGAACAGATATGTAACCGTTAAAAAATCTCGAAAACCCTTCTTGTACCACTATATGCAACATATTCTAGAACAGATTCCGTAGAACAGATAAGTGTTCTAGTTTGAAGGAAAAGGATGTATTGCTTTCGTGACAATCTCAAACAAAAATCATCGATGATGCAATGCATAGTAGAATCGATTGCAGGGTATAATAGTTGATTCCACAACCGATTCTTTGGAATCGAACATTTTGCTGGGTGACTAAGTTTTTCAAGCTCTAAAGTTAATTTTGTTGAATTTTCAATCATTTTATTAGCGCATCCAACAAATTTTCCTGTTTTAGAATATGGTTTATGTTCAGAAATTATATTTTTTACAAAAGCACGTTTTTGAGGAGTGTAATGCTTTCCACGTCCTATTTTTATGAAAATAAACATCAAATTTTGTAATGAATTAATTTTTTTATAAATAAAAACTATCTTCCTTTAGTACTTAACACTTTTATTTTAATAATTTAAACAATATTAATTTTTTTAATAAAATTTTGTCATTTGGTGCTATTTTATTGACTGGCTTGATTCAGAGTTTTTTTTTAAATATCGATCATTAAAAAAGAACCATCCACAATTTTTGGAAAAAGTAAAAACATTTAAGGGGTATATACTTAGTATAAGAGTATTACATATTTACTTTAAACGAATACACACATAATATTTTGTTTTAATTGGATGAATAGAGATTTTGTCATTGGTGCTATTTTTTTGACCGGCACTGTATATTAGCTTTTTTTATTCATAAGCTTTTGTTTGACTTATAACTCGAAATTTGTTTGACTTATAACTTAAAATACTGGGTTTTATAAATATTTCAATACGTGGCATCAATAGCTTCTTTCTTTTAATAAAAAATTTAAAAATTCCAGATCTTTGAAAAAATAATGGTTTTGATTTTTGTTTGCATTTATTTTAATCTTGAGAATTTATACCCTCTTTTATACCCTCCAAAATGTAAAAAAAAATAAAAAAAAAATTCAGGGGCGTTTTTGGTGCGGGGGTGATGGTTGTCAGTGGGGGACTTTTAGAGCACCTTCCCATCGCGATAAATATACTAAATGTTTAATTTATTTCACAAAAATACAAAAAAAAAAAACATGTAAAAAAAGTGTATTTTTTTAGAGATTGGTTCAGATCTTCAAGGGGGAACTTTTTTCCCCCTGGCCCGATTTTGTCCATTCGCGAACTTAACCTGCCTATGAACATGAGACATATTTGTTCCAAACTTTAGGAGTCTAGCTGTTTTATTTTGGACTGCATTGTGTTATCTACAGACAGTATTTTTATTTCTATAGCTAACAGTCTTAAAAAAACTCTTTATAAAAATAAGTATTTAAACTGTTTATTTAAATTTAAATTATTAAGATTAAAAGAAATACAAAAAAAATCCAAAACCAGTACTATTCCAAATATTCTAAAACCCAGTATTTTAAGTTATAAGCCAAACAAAAGCTTATGAATAAAAAATTTAATGTAAAGTACAATAAAATTTTAATTAAAAATCGGTTTAATATCATCAAATAACAAAATAAAAACATATAAAACCAGTATTTTGTAAAACCTTTTGGGAATTTTGGTATACTCGTAGTCTACTTTAATTTTTTTGGTCTTATTTAAGATAAAAATTGTGTTGCAAATTGTTATTGAAACAATTTATAAATCCTAAGAATTTTGTTCTTTCTTTTAATCAAAACCAGTATTTTTAGTTCTACAACAAACAAAAGCTTTTTTTATAAAAAAATTTTTAAATTTAAATTATCAAGATTAAAATAAATACAAAAAAAAAAATCAAAACCAGTATGATTACAAAAAAAAACGGTACTCACAAGATAATCACGAAGAAGTTATTGCTGCAGCGTATTCTAATGTTTAAAAAAAGCCCAGTATTTTAAGTTATAAGTCAAATAAATTTTAAGTCAATAAAAAGCTTATGTTTTTTTTAATTTAAATTCTCAAGATAAATACAAAAGAAAAATCAAAACCAGTATTTTTCCAAAGATCTAGAATTTTTAATTTTTTTATTTAAATGGAAAAAAAACGGTTATCACAAGAGAAATTGCGAAGAAGCTATTGCTGCCGCGTATTTTAATATTTATAAAACCCAGTATTTTTAGTTGTATGTCAAACAAATTTTAAGTTATAAGTCAAACAAAAGCATATGCTTTTTATACCCTCCAACCACAGTAAAATTAAACCCAAAAAAATTTCATACTAAACCCTTTTTTTACATAAAAATTTTTATTTAACAAACATTTGTTATATTTTCATATAGAAAAATTTTTATTTTAATTGTTTTGAACAAAGACTGGTTTTTGATTTCTTAAAAAATATTTGCATATTTGTGATTTATTTTTAAAAAATGTTTTACAAACTTTCTTAACAAGATCATTTAAACCAAAATTTTTGTATTTTGCTACCTTTTGAACTAATATTTTTACTAGAAATACTGGTTTTTGCTAAAAAAAATAAAGATTTTCTAAGAATTTTCTAGTTGTTTAAAAAACAATGTGCAACACAATTTTTATCTTCAATAAAACAAAAAAAAAATTAAGTAGACTACCAGTAGACCAAAATGTTGCTTTTATTTATTTTGTAATTTAATGTTATTCAATGATGTTATTTTAAATTAAAATTTTAATGCAATTTATATTAACTTTTTTATTCATAAGCCTTTGTTGGACTTATTTATAACTTATAATACCGGGTTTTAGAATAATTGGGAAAATACTGGTTTTGGATTTTTTTATTTTAATCTTTATAATTTAAATTTATAAAAAAACTATTTACAACTGTTTGCTCTAGAAAAAAAATAAGGGTTTTTATTTAGTACTAAAAATAGTTAATATTATAAAAGTTTTTTTTTATCAAAACTAATTTTTTAACAAAAAAATAATTTAAACCCAAAAAAATCGCTTAAAACTAAACCGTTTTTATATTAAAATTTTTATTTAACAAAACTTTTTTTTATATTTTCATATAGGAAATTTTTTTTTAAATGTTTTGCAAAAATACTGTTTTTTTATTTCCTGAACAAAATTAGCATATTTGTTATTTCTAATTAAAAAAACTTTTAATCAATCTTTTTAACAAGCTCATTTAAACAAAAATCCTTGAAATTTCCCCTTTTTAAACTTAAATTTTTATTAAAACTACAAATACTGGTTTTTTGTAAAATTAAAACACTAGTTAAAGATACAAATTTTTCAAACAAACTTTGTAATGTGTAAATTTATGCTCAGTTAAGACTTTTAATGCTGTTTTATGTTTTTCCGCTAGAGGGCAGTGCCAACAGATATAGATTTTTTTTTAATATAACAGTGCATAGAAATGGGTGCAATGTATTAAAAAGATGTTTTTTTTAAATTTTAAGTTCTCACGTTTTTAAAGTCTTTAATAAAAATAAAAATTTTAAGCTGCCAAATAATTTCCTATAAAAAAATAACTCCTTTTTTTTAAGAATAATTACTACAAAAATTTAGGATTAAAAATGTAACATCTTTTTTGAACAAATTATTTATTTTTTTTCCCCTTAAATCTTATACTTTTTGTGTCTTAAAAAAATTTTTCAGTTACACCCAACAAAAAATATATTTTTTTTTAAATGAATGTTTTACAAATCTATTTGGAAAAAAAAAATCCAAATAGGGTTGTTTTTTCTCCGGTCTATCACTAAGTAACAACTATTAGTTGTGGGTTAAAGTTCATTTGATTTAAGAGTACATTATTAGCAAAAACTATATCTTTGAATACAAGAATTTCGTTTTTTTTTGCAAACAAGGGTTGTAAATTATTGTGTAAAAAAAAATTTTTAAACAATAAAATTTTTCATACATTTTAAAGTAAAGTAAAATTTTAGACACTTTGACAGTTTTAAATTTAAGTAACTTTATTAGATTTTTTTTATATACATACAATGCATTACAATACTTTCGACATAAATAAGGCATGAAAACATTAGTTTTTTTTTAACAATTTTTTTAAAATACATAAAAAGACTTCAAGTGATTTTAGTTGTTATATTATGTTTAAGGATGGCGGGGTTAAAGTAATAAATTGTATTGGTTATATGATGTAAAAAAATTGAAATTGTGTTTTGAAACATAAAAAAAGTTTTATAGTTTTTTTATGTATGTAAAATAAGAAAAATTAAAAATTTTCTCTTTTACATAATCCAAGCACAATATATGTTTTTATTTTCCCTAAAATTTAAATAAAAAAATATGTAAAATTCTTGTAAATTATATTAAGTACCTAAAAACTATTCATTCTAGACTTATAGAAAGCTAAACAGTGCATAATTACTATAACTACTAAGAAATACTGGTTTTTTAAAAACTTTTAATTACAAATATGAATGTGATATTAATGAAACTGACAAATTTTATTGGCATTTTTTAGTATTATGTTTTCTTAAATTTTAGTTTCAATAGTAAAACAACTTAAATAGAAAATTTTTAAATTACCAAATTCCAGTATTTTTTAAACAAACTTCAAATTGTATTTAAAAACATCATGAAAAGTTTCTTTGGCCTATAAACTAAATTGAGGAACAATTACTAAAAACCAGTATTTTTTGTAAACGAATTAAAAATAGTTGTTAGTTACATTAAGTAGCTTAAAACCATTCATTCTAGACTAATTGAAAGCAAATCAGTGCATTATTACCATAACTATTAAGAAATACTGGTTTTTTAAAAGCTTTCAATTACAAATATGTATTTGATATTCATGAAACTGACAAATTTTTTTTGACATTTTCTAGTTATTTTTTACATTTTATTTGATATCAGTTTTTTTTATTAATTGCAAATTTTGTAGGAATCTTTTCCTTGTTAACATAGCTAGCAAGAAATACTGTTTTTTTTTTTAACAACGCAAAGTTATAATATTTCGTCAATTTTTTTGACAATGTTTCTAAAAAAAGGTTATCATGTCAATTTGTTAAATTATTATTTTCTATAAATTCACGTTTTTATTTCAAGTAAATACTGTTTTTTAAGCTACTCCCAATATCATTGTGCAGCACAAGTTTGTGTCATAAATAAGACCAAAATAATAAAAAACAACGGCAAAACTTTGAAGATTTGTATAAAAACAGTTCCATTTATTAGTTTATTTTGTGTTTCTTAAATTTTTGGTTCAATTATAAAATAGCTTAAATATGTTTTTTTTTTTAAATAACCAAAAACCACTATTTTTTTAAATGATTTTAAAATTGAATTTAAAAATATCATGAAAGGTATCAATACTTATGGAAACTAGTTATTTGAGTCACAAATCGTTAAAATGCTTAAATATAAGTTTTTTTTAAATTACCAAAAACCTGTATTTTTTTGAAAACGAACTTAAAAATTAATTTTGTGATATGATAAAAGATTTCTAAGGTATTAAAATCAATACTAAAAACTTAATTAAAGAAAAATTATTTTAATACACTCAAAAAATTGTTAGGTGAATATTTTCTTGAGTGTATTTACACATAAATTCCTTTTGATATTTAAAAATTATTTAGAATCTATATTTTAATTGGAACCTAGTAATTTTACAAATCATAAAATAGCTTAAATATCAAATTTTATAAAATGATCAAAAACCAGTATTTTTTGTAAACTAACTTAAAAATAAATGATTTAATATTATGATTAAAGACTTTAAAGGTATTAAAATCAACACTATAAACAAAATAAAAGGAAAAATATTTTAGTACACCCAAAAAAATGTTAGTAAATTTGTTTGAAAGTATCTACAAATCATTTTTTATATTTAATTGTTACTTTTCTTTATATTAAATTGGAAACTAGTAGTTTAAGTCACAAATCGTTAAAATGCTTAAATATAAGTTTTTAAAATTACCAAAGACCAGTATTTTTTGTATACCAATTTAAAAATAAATTAAGTAATATGATTAAAGTTTTTTAGGGTATTAAAATCAATACTATAAAAAAACGAAAGAAAAAATATTTTTATACACTCAAAAAAACGTTAGTTAAATATTTTTTTGAGTGTATTTACACACGAATTCCTTTTGATATTTAAAAATTATTGAGAATCTATATTTTAACTGAAATCTAGTAATTTAATTTACAAATCATAAATAGTTTAAAAAATTTAAAAAAATTACTTAAAACCAGTATTTCTTGTAAACGAACATAAAAATAAATGTAATAATATGATCAAAGGTTTTTTTAGGTATTAAAATCAATACTATAAACAAAATAAAAGAAATAATATTTTAATACACTCAAAAAAAATGTTAGTAATTTTTTTTTGAGTGTACTACAAATTATTTTTGATATTTAAAAATTATAAGTCACAGATCGTTACAAAGCTTAAATATGAAATTTTATAAAATTTCCAATATTATAAACAAAATAAAAGAAAACTATTTTAATGCACCCAAAAAAAATGTTAGTAAAAATTATTTTTGAGAGTAACTACATACAAATGCTTTTTGATACATACAAAATTTTTCTTTATCTATAAATTTTATTGGAAACTAGTAATTAAGGTCATACATCGAAAAAAAAACTTACTTAAAAAATCTTTTTTAAATTACCAAAAAAAACAGTATTTTTTGTTAACGAACTTAAAAATGAATTTGACGATATGATAAAAGATTTCAAAGGTATCAAAATCAATACTAAAAACTTAATTGAAGCAAAAATGTTTTAATACACTCAAAAAAATGTTATTTAAATATTTTTTTGAGTGTATTTACACACGAATTCCTTTTGATATTTAACATTCATTGAGAATCTATTTTTAATTGGAAACAAGTAATTTAATTTACAAATTATAAATGGTTTAAAAAGTTTATAAAATTACTAAAAACCAGTATTTCTTGTAAACGAACTTAAAAATATATTTAAAAATATGATTAAAGGTTTTTAGGATATTAAAATCAATACTATGAACAAAATAAAAGAAACAATATTTTAGGACACTAAAAAAAAATTTTAGTAAATTTTTTTTTGAGTGTACCTACAAATAATTTTTTGTATTTAATAATTTTCTTTATATTAAATTGGAAACTAGTAATTTAAGTCAAAAATAGTTAAAAAGCTTAAATATGAAATTTTATAAAAATACCAAAACCAGTATTTTTGTAAACGAACATAAAAATAAATTAAGTAATATGAATAAAGCTTTTTAGGGTATTGAAATCTATACTATAAAAAAATAAAAAAAATAAAATATTTTTATACACTCAAAAAAATGTTAGTACATTCTTTTGAGTGTACTTTCAAATTATTTTTGATATTTAAAAAATGTTACTTTTCTATATATTAAATTGGAAACGAGAAATTTAAGTCACAAATCGTTAAAAGCTTAAATATGAAATTTTATAAAATTACCAAAAACCAGTATTTTTAGTAAATGACCTTTAACATAAATATAATAATATGATTAAAGATTTTTAGGGTATTAAAATCAATACTATAAACAAAATAAAAGAAAAAATATTTTAATACACCCAAAACAAATTTTAGGAAAAATTATTTTTGAGTGTACCTAAATACAAATTCTTTTCGATTCAAAAAAACTGTTATTCATCTATAAATTTAATTAGAAACTAGTAATTTAAGTCATAAATCGTAAAAAAACTTACATACAAAATTTTTTTAAATTACCAAAAACCAGTATTTTTTGTAGACGAACTTAGAAATTAATTGGATGATATGAGAAAATATTTCTAAGGTATAAAAATGAATACTTTTGAAAAGAAAATTTATTTTAATACATTCAAAAAAATGTTAGTAAAACAGTACACTCACAAAAATGTTAGTAAAAAGTATTTTTAAGTGCACCTACACACAAATTCTTTTTGATATTAAAAAGTAATAGAGAATCTTTATTTTAATTGGAAACTAGTAATTTATATCACAACTCGTAAAATTGCTTAAATATAATTTGTTTTAAAATAACCAAAAACCAGTATTTTCGAAAACAAACATAAAATTGAATATAATAATATGATAAAAGGTTTATAAAGTATTAAAATCAACACTATAAACTTAATTTAAAAAAAAATTTAATACACTCAAAAAAAATGTTAGTTAAAAGTAGTTTTGAGTGTACCTTTATATGAATTCTTTTCAATACATAAAAAATAGTGATTTATCTATAAAAATTAATTGGAAACTGGTAATATAAGTCATAAATCGAAATAAAACTTACATACAAAGCTTTTTTTTTAATACCAAAACCCAGTATTTTTTGTAACTAATTTGATTATATCAAATATTGATTATATAAATAATTTGATTATATGAAAAAAGATTTCTTAGGTATAAAAATCAATACTATAAACTAAATTGAAAACATTTTTTTAATACACTCAAAAAAAATGTTAGTAAAAATAATTTTTGAGTGTACCTACACTAAAATTCTTTTTGATACATAAAAAATTGTTATTTATCTATAAATTAAATTGGAAACTAGTAATTTAAGTCATAAATCGTAAACAAAATTACATAAAAACTGTTTTTTAAATTACCAAAACCCAGTATTTTTTGTGAACTATCTTAATAATTAATTTGATGATATGATAAAAGATTTCTTAGGTATAAAAATCAATACTATAAACCAAATTGAAGACATTTTTTTTAATACACTCCAAAAAAAAATGTTGGTAAACAATTTTTTGAGTGTACCTAAAAATTGTAAACAATTTTTTGAGTGTACCTAAAAATTTTTTTGACAGTTTAAAAACTGTTAAGGGTCTATATTTTAAATTGCAAACTAGTAATTGATAAATCGTAAAAATCCTAAATATCAAATTTTTTGCAATATCCAAAAACCAGTATTTTTTGTAAACAAACTTAAAAATTACACGATTTAAGGCTTTTAAGGTATTTAAATCAATACTATAAATAAAATAAAATAAAATAAAATAAAATAAAAATTATTTTAATACACTCAGAAAAAAATGTAAGTAAAAAATGTTTTTAAGTTTGCATACATGAATTTCTTTTGATAATTTAAAAATGGTTGGTTTTTACATAAATTATACGTCTTTGGACATGAGCAAATATTTAATTTTTCTATACAATGATTATTTACATTGGTTGCACATATGCAAATCTTTTTGACCATTAAGTTTTTTTATTTTTTTTATTTTAAATACAATAGAATTTTTATATCTCTTAAGGGTAGATTTTATTTCTTTATCTTTTCTTTTACAACATTTGCAAATATTTAAATATGTGGTATCTTATGCAAATATTTAAGATGTTATTACATTAGGATTTTTTTTTTTTGAAAATAACAATAGACAAAAAGTAAATATTACAGAAAACGAACAAATATTCAAATACCAGCAACAAAAAAATAAGCAAAAATAAAGAAGATTAGCAAACATTGCTTTGGCAAAATAAAATAATGTACGATTTTAAAGATTAAATCAGCTTAAATGATAACAAAAGTAACAAAGATCGATAAATAATAGACAAAAAATTTGCATTCTTTTTATAAATAAACCCTCATTTTGACAGACAAGGATTATGGAATGTAAAACATATTTTCTGTTATAATACACAACACAAAAGTGTTAGAAAATTAAAGTTAATTTTAAATAAACATACAATTTTTTTTGTAACTTAAAGAAAATTAAAAGAAAATGTGAAATTAAAAAAAAATGCAGCTGTTTTTAAAAATTTTACGCCATTTTTCAATTTTACAATCTTCTGTTGAAGTTTAATTTTTTGCAATTTCTTAAAAAATTTCTTAAATTTCTCACGTTTTTTTATTAAAAATTTCTTGTCATATTTATTTTTCCTTTAACAACCCTTCAATATTGTCAAAATTCTATAAATTGTTCTTGTTAATAAATAATTCATAACGTTCATTAAAGAAAATCGTTTGCAATATTTTTTTAATCAAGCGTGAAAGGATTAAAATTTAAGCATAAAATTACTTGGCTGCACCAAAACTGCATATTTTTGCAACAAACTGTGTAACAAATTCATAAATATGTAACATTAAAACAATGGAACATGACATAATTATTAGTTTTTTTTTTTGCAACAACCTTTCCTTAAAAAAAGGATATCCTTGCCAAAAAGGGGGTTTTCTTATTTTTGCTTAATTTTTTTCTTGAAAATTTGTTTTTGAAGGGTTTGTCAAGCTAAAAACAATGTAGAGGATACAATTTTTGTCATAAATGACACACGACATTTTTCTTTGGTTTAAATGATGCGAAGATGATGCTGTGAAATTATGATTATTTTTTTTTTGCAATATTAAAATTTGTTACGGTAAAGGTGTGAACACAACTTAAAATAAAATTGCAAAACAAAAAAAATGGTGGAAGATTTTAAAATTTTATGAATTTATAATTTAAAATGTATTAAAAAATAAAAATTTAATTTAAAACTAATTTCAGCAAAATTGATTAACAAAAAATTGCTATGTTATTGAAGTTTTAACAACAAATACTGGTTTTACGTGAAAAATCGTAATAAATAATTCCAACGGAAAATGGTAAAAGATTTTTAATTAATAATGAAAATTGCTTAAAATTATAATTTCAGCATAATTGATTATAAAAAAATTGCCATGTTATTCAAGTTTTAGCAACAAATACTGGTTTTTCATGAAAAATCTTAATAAAAAATTCCAACGAAAAATGGTGAAAGATTTTGAATCAATGATTTAAATTGTTTAAAATTATAATTTCAGCACAATTGATTAACAAATTGCTGTGTTATTCAAGTTTTAACAACAAATACTGGTTTTACATTAAAAACCGTAATAAAAAATTCCAACCAAAAATGGTGTAAGATTTTGAATTAATTATTAAAATTGTTTTAAATTGATCGATTTTTAATTTAAAACTAATTTCAGCAAATTGGTTAACAAATTGCTTTTTTACAGATTTACCAAAAATAATGGTTTTACCTAAAAATTCGAGATATAAAATTTCAACAAAATTCCATTTGAATTTATTAAAATGCTTATTCCGGGAACAGGCGTTTTAAAATAGACACCAAACTCTTTTTACATAAAAAAATCCTTAAAGCCAACATTAACAAAAGAGTATTATTTAAAACAAGTAAAAAAGTTAAATTCGGCCTTGCCGAATGTAGTGATACCCTCCACAATTTCAAAAAGATTATTTAAAAAAACTTTATTTAAAAGGAAATTACTTTTGAAAAAAAAAAATTTTTTGAAAAAAAAATTTCCGCAAAAAAAAAATGTTGGTAAAAAAAATCCGCGATTTTTTTCTTTTTTGTCAAAAAATATGTTCGTACTAGCTTAAATACCATTTGGTGTTCAATTATGTTCACATATGTCAACCAGAAGCCGAATTAAAGCATCTTGTATTTTTAGGTTATGTTGAATGTACTGAAATTTTTGAGGTGTGCTTACATTTTCGTTCATAACTATTGAACCGCTGAACCGATATTGCTCAAATGCAATACCAAACTTCTCGGGAGAACTTCCAATAAATATGTTAAGTTTCAGTCATCTCTGTGCAATATTTTGTCCGCGACAGCATTTTCCACAGACAGACAGACAGACGGACAGACGGACATCGCTAGAATGTCTTAAAATCGATCGGGCATCATGAATATATGTACTTTATGGGGTCCCACATCGATATTTAGATGAGTTACAAACGGAATGACAAACTTATATATACCCTCTATCACTAAGTGGAGGGTATACAAATATTTCTAGGTAAAAATTTAAGCTTGATAAGGTCAAGTTTGTGTAAATAAAAAATGTGCGCTGCAAAAAATAAATTAAAAATATTGGTTTTTACAAAATTGTATAAAACTATTTAATAAAAAATATTTTATTTTTATAACAAACTCTACTTTCCAGCACTTTTTAAGGGTGTCTATTAAATTAAGCGAAAATACTGGTTTTTAGTATGACTAGAATTTGTCATTTTTTACATTGGCTTGTAAATCAGATATATTTAAAGCTAAATGGTTTTAATTTGTTACCAATTTTAAAATGGTACATAATAATACTGGTTTTAACTAAAAGTTTATTGTAAAAAGAAAATCAAAATTTTAAGAATTAAAAAAATACTGGTTTTATAAGAACTGCTTATTATCTTGTTATCTACTTATAAAAATGCGTTGGGCATTTAAGCTATTTGGATTAAAATAATCTTAATGTTTTGTATTTCAAACCAAAAATACTGGTTTTTTGTTAAAAAACTTGAAATTTGGAATTATATTTTTTGAGGTATTTATTAAAACATGTTTATAAAAATAATATTGTTGAAAGTTTTTTTCCACCAAAAATACTGGTTTTTGTTTAAAACATTTATAATATGGAATTATATTTTCTAAGGTATTTAATTGAACATGTTCATAAAAATAATATTGTTCAAAGTTTTTTATACCCGATTTAACATGAAAAATTAAAATTTCAAGCATTTTTTCTAAACAAAAAAATACTGGTTATATTAAAACAGCACAATAACTTGTTATTTGCTTTGAAACTTGTTTTGGGCGTTTACTCCATTTATATTAAACAAATTTTAATGATTTGTTTCATTTTAAATCTAAAATACTAGTTTTTGTTTAAAAATATTAAAGACTTATATTAAAACCAGTATTTTTAATTTTACCAAAAATTAAACATTTTTTATTTATTTAAATAAAACCAGTATTTTTGTATTTTACCTAAAATTAAACATTTTTTTATTAATTTAAAAAAGATACATATAAAAATAAGTTTTGACTTAAACTTTATTGTAACAAAAATACTGGTTACATATATTTAGGCTGAGCCTTTTCTTGTTAAATACGTTTAAAATTGTTTTGGCATTTAAGCTGTTTGGATTAAAATAGTCTTAATATTTTGATTTATAAATCAAAAATAATGGTTTTTGTTAAAAAAATATTAAAAATTTAGAGTTATAATTAGATGTTAAAATCACTAGCGTTTTAAATTTTTTATCTTAAATTAATCAGAAGTTAAAATTTTTCTCTAAAAAATTTGAGAATATTTAATGGAATAATAGATTTCTGGAAAACAAATATTTCAAAAGCCCAGTATTTTTAAGTATTACCAAAAAATCATGAATCTTTGAAATAAAAATCGGTCTTTCTGAAATAATTAAAACCAGTATTTATATTTTTTACTATTGAAGAATACCCTGTTCTTTTATATATAACCAAAAAATTTTAAAGGATATATACAGGAATGAACACATTTTTCTTTTGAATTTATTCAAAATTTGGAATTATATTAAAACCGGTATTTTTTAATTTTACCTAAAATTAAATTTTTTGTTTATTAATTTAAAAGAGATAAATGAAAATAAGTTAAAACTTAAACTTTATTGTAAAAAAATACTGGTTACATATATTTAGTCTGAGCCTTTTCTTGTTACTTGCTTTTAAAATTGTTTTGGGCATTTAAGCTGTTTGGATTAAAATAGTCTTTATATTTTGTATTATAAATCAAAAATACTGGTTTTTGTTTAAAAATATTCTAAATTTGGAGTTGCAACTTGATATTCAAACCAGTATTTTTACTATAAATTAATAAGAAGTTACAATTTTTCTCTAAAAAAATTGAGACATTTTATGGAATTGTTAGATTTCTGGAAAACAAAAAAAAACAGTATTTATGATTTCCACTATTAAATATTACATATTATATTTTAAAATCCCAGTATTACAAGCAAATCTGAAAAATTGAAAACCAGTATTTATGTTTTCACTATTAAAGAGTATATATGGTATCTTAAGTAGTACATATAATATTTAAAAACCCCAGTATTTTTATGTTTTACAACAAAATCTTGAATCTTTTAAATAAAAATCACTCTTTCCGGAAAACTGAAAACCAGTATTTATATTTTCCACTATTAAAGAGTACCTAAATATGATATTTTAAAACTCAGTATTTTAATGTACATATAACCAAAAAATCTTTAATCTTTGAAAAAAAATCGCTCGGGAATGAACCAAAAACTATAATTACATAATTTAACTTTAGTTATTCAAAGCAAATACCTATACAAGAATATATAAATTTTTCTTTTTAATTGCTTTTAAAATAGTTTTGGCCATTTATGCTGTTTGGATTATAATAATCTTAATATTTATTTTTGTATTATAAATTAGTAATACCGGTTTTTGTTTAAAAGTATTCAAAATTTGGAGTTATCGTTATATATTAAAAACAGTATTTTATAATTTTCACCTTGAATTAATCAGAAGTTCAATTTTTTTCTAAAAATTTTTTGATATTGGGGGATGTCACAGACTCAATACCGTTCGGATTTGAAAAAAGTGGTTTACTCGTAAAACGCAAAGCGAATATTTTTTTTTGGAATGAAACCACTTTTTTGCTATTCAATTCCACTTTGATTTTTGAAAGTGATTTCATTCCGAAAAAAATAATATTCATTTTGCGTTTTACGAGTAAACCACTTTTTTCAAATCCGAACGGAATTGAGTCTGTGACATGCCCCATTAAATGATTTCTAGAAAACTAGAAACCGGAATTTTGAATTTATGATATTTTAAAAACCCAGTATTTTTATGTATTACCATAAAATCTGCAATCTTTGAAATAAAAATCGTTCTTTCTGGAAAACTGAATACCAGTATTTATGATTTCCACTATTAAAGAGCACATGTGATATTTTAAATCCCACTATTTTTATGTATAGTTAGACAAATGAAATAAAATGAATACATTTTTCTTGTTAATTGATTTTAAACTTGTTTTAGACATTTAAGTTGTTTGTATTACAATAATCCTAATATTTTTGTATTATTAATCAGAAATACTGATTTTGGAGTTTTAGATAGATATTCAAACCTGTATTTTATAATTTTAATTAATCAGAATTTTAAATTTTTCTCTAAAAAATTTGAGATATTTTATAAAATAGATAGATTTCTACAAAAACAAAAACACGGTATTTAAGTTTTCCACTATTACATATGATATTTTAAAAACCCAGTATTTTTATGTAGTACCAGAATGACCTGAATCTTGGAAACAAAAATCGTCATTTCTGGAAAACTAAAAACCAGTATTTACGTTTTCACTATTAAAGAGTGCATATGACATCTAAAAACCCAGTATTTTTATGTATCGCCAAAAAATCTTTAATCTTTGAAACAAAAATGGCTCTGAAATGAATCAACAACTATAATTTTATGATTAAACTTTAAATATTCAAAAAAAAATATACAAGAATGTATAAATTTTAATAAATTTTAACTTTAATTCAAATAAATTTAAATTATTTTTCCTTTAATTGACCTTGCTCTTAAATATTGTTGCCAAATAATTTATATTAATTTGAATTTATTTCAAGTACTTTTTTTCTATAAATAAATGTTTATAATAAAGAACAATATACATTTTTAAATTTTAAATAAAACTTTTAACATCGTTAAACCACCAAATTTTTTTTTTTTGTTCATTTTTATTGTAATTTAATCAAGGCAATTTTACGTTTAGTGAACTTTCTTAATAAATGCAAAACACACGCAAATCACTTTACAACCATCAAGACTTGAAATGATTTTTCATCAAATTAATATTTACATGTACAATATTTGTAATTTTGTTTACCGTATTGTACTCTTCAAAAGGAAAATAAACACAATTTTTATTTTTACAAAAATATTTTCATCAATGAATAACTGAAATTATGAATATCAAGGTTTGGTATTGTAAATTGAACTTGAAACGAATAAAAATATCAAACAGAAAATTTAAAAATAAAAATTTGTTTATAACACAAAATTATTGTAAACAATAACCATATGGTAAATCAAACACTGAAATGTGATGTTTTCTTTAAAATACACAAAAAAACATTTAAACATTAATGTTTATATTAGAAATAATAAATTAATAAACACTAAAAATGTTTTAATGTTCAATAAAAAATTAGGTGTAAATTAGAACAAGATCATTAAAAATTTTCTATTGTTTATTGAATAAAGAATTAAAAAACAACATTTATTATTCATTCATAAAAAAAAAAAATTGAATTGTTTATTTAATAAAACATAATAAAGCTTTTAACAAACTAAATTCCCAGAAATAATATTCTTTTGATATGTGTTTCCTACTATTCCAGTGACTTTTTGCTCGCTTTTAAAAAAGTTTTTGTTAAAATAAAATTTCATACACAACTTTTCAATTCAATTTTTCTTTTTTCTTCTTTTTTCTTTTTTCCACTTTTCACAGCAACAGGATCTATAAAAATTTATATTGTTCTAGTAGTTGTTTTATCTTTTGCCTTTATAGCAAAATTTTTATTACCCTTTATATTGCTTGCATACTTTCAGGCTGTATATTTGTTACATTTTTTGTAGCATATAAAATGGCTTCAAATAAATAAATAAATGTATTTTTATGTTATAAATGTGTAATAGATGTTCTTGTTTCGCAGAATATAAAACTTTTATATTTCAAATGTAATCCACTTCACTTATTCGTACATATATTTTCTATCGAATAAGTTTTACAAAATTTTTATCAAATATTTAAATTGACACATGTGACCTACTATTTTGTTTTTATTTTATAGCTTTGCCCTACAGTAGAGGCTTTAATAAAAATATAAATTGAACAATTTTTAACAAAAATTAGAAAAAATTAAAAAAAAAATATTGAATTTGCAGGGAGTTTTTAAAAAAAGGCCTTAAATGTTTAAAAAAATACTGGTTTTTGTTTTGTTCAAAAATGAATAAAAATAAAAGTGTTTGAAAGAGGTATAGGAATTCTTGAAATGTCTATAATTTTTAGAAATTAATTTTTTTTCTACATTTTTAAATTTAAAACATTTTAAAAACTTTTTAATTACATTGCAAACGCTTCGATTTACAAAAAATACTGGTTTAAACCGTTGTTTTAACACAATTTGACAAAATAAATACAAGTTCGATCACTTTTTCTTAAGATTTAACAAAAGTACTGGTTTGCTGTATTAAATTGTGAGAACTTTTTCCAACTTTTAGCAAAAATAATGGTTTTGATTTTTTATTCTTATCATATAAAATGATCATATAAAATCATATAAATGAGATAATATATAATCTTAAAACTCAGCCAAAGTGCAAATGATAAAACGAAAATACTGGTTTTTGCTAAAGTGTATAAAATTAAGAAATATTTAATTAGATTTTTGTAAAAAAAAACAGTTTTTAAAGTAGCTATTTCAATATGTGCGAAAATACTGGTTTTTACTTTGACTGAATATTTCATTTCTTTTAGCTTGTTCTGTATGTTACATCTGTATAAAGTTAACCTAACTGTGTAAACAGTCATAAAGAGATACAAAATACTGGTTTTACTTATTTGGTTTGAGATAATCATATTAAGCTTAGATTTAGCGTAGATTTGAAAAAAATACTGGTTTAAATCGTTTTTTCTACAATTTGACTTAAAAAATAGAAGTTCGATCACTTTTTCTTAAGATTTATCAAAAATGCTAGTTGCAGTATTACAGTTTGAGAAAATTTTTTAAATTTTAGCAAAAATACTGGTTTTAATTATGACTGTTTATTGCCTTGGTTTTGCTGTTAAAAATGGTTTTTTAAATCGAATAAATAATGCGTTATATAATAATAACATTTGAACAAAGTGCACATGTAAAATAAAAATACTGGTTTTTACTCATTTGTACAAAATCTGTTAAATTAAAAGATAAATTAATATTAAATAAATCTTAATGTGTAAAACAAACATGAAACTACTGCACTTTTTTAAAGTTACTCTTTAAATTTGTGCGAGAATACTGGTTTTCACTTTGACTATTATACATTTTTTAGCTTTTTAGCTTAAATAAATAAACAATTTTAACAATCTTAAAGAAAAAAAAAAATACTGGTTTTACTTATTTGGTTTAAAATACTCATAATTAGCTTATGTTAAGATTAAATTTACAAAAAATACTGGTTTAAATTGTTGTTTGACATAGAAAAATACAAGTTCGATCACTTTTTCATAAGATTTATTAAAAATGCTAGTTGTAGTATTACAGTTTGATAACTTTTTTTAACTTTTAGCAAAAATACTGGTTTTATCTATGAATATTTTTTGTCTTAGCTTTGCTGTTAAAAATGATTTTGTAAATTGAATAAATACGGCGTTATATAATTTTAATATTTGAACAAATTGCACATGTAAAATAAAAATACTGGTTTTTACTAATGTGCATTAAATCTGTTAAATTAAGAAATTTTTAATATAATTAAAAAAAAACATTTCAAGTATTTTTTTAAAGTAACTCTTTACATATGTGCCAGAATACTGGTTTTTACTTTGACTAAATATTAAAATTTTTTATCTTGGTCTGTGAGTTACATCTGTCTGAAGTGAAATAACTTAACTTTTGTAACAATCTTAAAGAGATAAAAAATACAGGTTTTACTTGTTTGGTTTAAAATAATGATGTTTAGCTTAGATTTATGTTAGTTTAAAAAATACTGGTTTAAACTATTGTTTTAACACAATTCAACATGACAAAAAATATCAAGTTAGATCACTTTGTCTTCCCGAGTAAAAAAGTTTTTGATATAATTATATATAATTTGATAAAATTATATCAAATTATGTATAATTGCATAAAATTATATATAGGGCTAAAATTTCCCAAAAAAATGTATAAAATTATATATATTTTGATAAAATTATATATAATTATATCCAGGATTTGGTGGATATAATTATATAAAATTATATCAAATTATATCTAATTTGATAAAATTTTATAAAAGTTTATCAAATTATGTATAATTTGATATAATTTTATATAATTATATCCACCAAATCCTAAATATAATTATATATAATTTGATCAAATTATATATAATTTTATCCAACTTTTTAGACAATTTTAACTCTTTATATAATTTTATATAATTATATATAATTTGATATAATTTTTCAAATTATATATAATAATATAAAAACTTTTTTACTCGGCCCGAGTAAAAAAGTTCCTATATAGTTGTATATAATTTTATAAACATCATATATGATTAAATAGAATTATATAGAATTTGATGCGAAAATGAGTCGATAAAACTATATAAAATTTGATCAATGTTTCATATATTTTGATAAATTTTTTATATAATTTTATGCGAAATTTGGACCCCTATATTTATATAACAACAGCAAATTTGTATAATTAGATATAATTATATAAAAAAATATAAAATTGTATAAAACTGTATAAAACTATATAAAGTTACATAAAATTATATATAATTATATATAAATAAAACAAAATTTTATGATTTATATAAAACTTGATAAAATTTTATGTAACTTTATATAGTTTTATACAGTTTTATACAATTTTATATATTTTTATATAATTATATCTAATTATATAATTTTGCTATTATTATATAAAAATATATAAATTCTATATAATTCTATTTAATCATATATGATGTTTATAAAATTATATACAACTATATAGGAACTTTTTTACTCGGGGGGTTAGGATTTAACAAAAATACTTAAAATTTTAGCAAAAATACTGGTTTTTGATTATGACGGTTTATTGTATTGGTTTTGTAAATCGTATAAATAAGGCTTTAAATAATCTTTACATTTGAGCAAAGTGCATCTGATAAAATAAAAATACTGGTTTTTAGTAAAGTGTATAAAATCTGTTAAATTAAAAAATATTTAATAAAATTGTTGTAAAAAATTGGTACTTGCGAGAATACTGGTTTTTGCTATGACTGAATATTATTTATTTTTTAGATTTTTAACCGTTACATCTTTCTGAACTTTAATAACCTTACCTAAAATACTGGTTTTACTTATTTGGTTTAAAATACTCAAATTTAGCTTAGATTTGTCTTATATTTACAAAAAATGCTTTTTCAAACTGCTGTTTTGAAACGATTTAACGTAAAAAATACAAGTTCCATTACTGTTTCTTAAGATTTAACATGTATACTAGTTTGCAGTATTACAACTTGAGCAAATTTCCCATCAAAAATACTGGTTTTGATTGTGACGGTTTATTGTCTTGTATTTCTTGTTGGAAATGGTTTTGTAAATCATATAAATGAGTCCTTATATTAGCTTAACATTTTACCAAAGTACAAATGATAAAATAAAAATACTGGTTTTTACTAAAGTGCACAAAATCTGTTAAACTAAGAAATGTTTAAGGTTATTATTTAAAAAAAAACATGAGTCTTAAGCACTTCTTTAAAGTGCACTAAAATATTTTCAGTGCTTTCTTCATTTACAACAAAATAATTTAAAAATACTGGTTTTTCCTAAATCTTTTGCTGCAGATAGTTTTGGAAAAAAAATCTTTTGGCAATAGACTCGTTTCTTTACTAACAAAAATGCAATGAAAGCTTTCTTCGTAGAAAATCTTAACATTTATAGAAAAATACTGGTTTTATTATGACGGAATTTCACATAGTTTGTCTTGTTTAAAAAAACAATTTAAAAATATCCACGGTTTGCCGAAGTTAACATAATAGATCAAAACTGCCAGCAGTTTTTTAGTAAAAATAAAAAAGTGTTAACAAAAATACTGTTTTTTATTATAACAGCGTATAGTCCTTTGATTTGCATTAAAAATAATTTTGGGAATTAAATCTATTTGGAATAAATTTTTATCAATTTTTCTTAGGAAAAGTTAAAAAAATGTTGTTTTGTTTAGAAAAAATCTTTTAAATAAAAAAAATAATACTGGTTTTTATAAGGATGACTTATTATTTTTTTTTGCCTTGTTTTCAAAAAAAAAAAACACAACATATTTATTTTAAAATTAAATATGTAAAAACATTTATAAAAAAATTTATAAAAAATACTGTTTTTTATAATGACTGCATATAGTCTTGTAATTTGCAATTAAAACTGTTTTTTTTTTAATGTTTTAATAATTGAAAAAAGTTTTACAAAAAATACTGGTTTTAATCAATACTTTTTTTGTAAAAAAGTATGTAAAAACAGTTTTATAGAAATACATTAACCGATATTTTGCCATTTACAAATATGTTTAAGAACTTTTCGTATTAAAAATCTTAAAACTTAGAGAAAATATTGGTTTTAATAATGCCTGCCTCTTGTTTATAAAACATTTTTTTAATTGTTATTATTTTTCAAACACATACTTATAAATACTGGTTTTTACTAAACCGTGTAAATAAAAGTTGTATAAAAGCAATGAATGGAAAAACGGTTAAATTTTTTCTTAATTTTAATAATAATGAAAACTTTTGTAAAAAACTTAATAAATTTATCAAAAATACTGGTTTTTGTAATGACATTATTTTGTTGTATATCTGCCTTTAGAGATCGTTATGTATAACACTTTTGCTATAAAATAATCTTTACATGTTGTAAAACTACAGAAGATAAATGAAAAATACTGGTTTATATTAAAACTATATTACACACTAAATAAAAAAAGTATTAACAAATATACTGGTTCTTCTTATGAGAGCGTTTTGTTTTGTTATTTGCATTCAAAATGATTTAGGGAATTTAATGTATTCGAATTTAATATCAATCACTTTTTTTTAAGAAAAGTCAAACAAATTTGCTAAAATTTTTCTTTTGTTTAAAAAAATATTTTTAATACAAAAATAAAAAAATACTGGTTTTTATAATGATAACTACTTCCTATATTTTCGTTATTTTCCAAAAAAAACATAAACTTTTTTACTAATAAAATCAACTATATAAGCACATTTCTAAAAATATTTATAAGAAATACGGGTTTTTATTATGATCGCGTATGGTCTTGTAACTTACATATAAAATTGTTTTGTTAATTTATTCCATTTGAATTAAAATTATTTTCATGTTTTACTCATTTAAAATAGCTTCACAAAAAATACTGGTTTTAATTAAATCTTAATTGTAACAAAAATATGGAAAAACAATTTTATAGAAATATATTAACCGGTATTTTTATATTAAAAAATACACTCCAGCACTAATTCGTACACAAAATCTTAAAAACTAAAGAAAAATACAGGTTTTTATAATAATGTTATGACTGCCTTTTGTTTACAAAAAAAATATTTTAAATTTAAGTAAAATACTGTATTTTATACTAACAACAATTTGGATAAAAAAATAATTTTTTAAATTTGTTATTTATATTCAACTGCAAACTTATAAATACTGGTTTTTAATAAACGGTGTAAATAAAAGTTGTATAAAAACAATTAATGAAAAACTGATATTTTTTTAATTTTTATAAAAATGGCAGAATTTGTAAATAAAAAACTTAAAAATACTGGTTTTTGTATTGAGTTTATATTGTTTTATTTTTGCTATAAAATAATCTTAACATGTTATTAAACTAAAAAAGGTAAATGGAAAATACTGGTTTTTATTTAAATTATATTTTTTACTAAAATTGTTAAAACAAACAAAAAAAATTTAAATATCGTAAAATATGTTCAGAATACATCTTTATACATATTTTTCTATTGATTGCTCTTTTTCACTTTAAAAACATATAAAATTTTGAACTTTTAGTTTATCATTACAAGCTATTTTTTTTATTCAAATTCCCCATAGTCCTTTGACAGTTTGTAGTCTAATATTTTTTTTTGCATTTTTTATGTACTTACGAGTATGCATGTGTACTTGGAAAAAAAATTTGCATAAAACGTATTGATGGATTTTTGATAATGGTCTGGTTTTTGCAAATATGAATTATTTATTTGGTCTGTTTTTTTCTTCTATACAAGTAGGAAATCTATGAAAAATTTATAGACATTTTTTTTGTAAAGAGCAAAATTACAAAAATAAATAAAAAAATAAATAAAAAATAAAGTTTACTGAACTAAAAAAGAATTGAAGCATACTTTTTGCTGTGTAAAAAATAAAGTATAGTTTTAGGGAGGAACAAAAAATAAATAAATTAAACTTTAACCTCTTACAATTATAATTAAAACTGTCAATAAAATTGTGATCAAAATAAATAAAAAATAAAGTTTACTGAACTAAAAAAATTGTAGCATACTTCTGTGGTGTAAAAAATAAAGTATAGTTTTAGGGATAAAAAAAAAATAATTTAAACTTTAACCTTTTACAATTATAATTCAAACGGTACTTTAAATGCCATACCATATGAAAAAAAGACATTTTAAAAACCATTTTAAATCATTTTCCTCCTATAATTATGCCTTGAAAAATATATTTTTAGTATTATAATTAAAAATTGCACAATTCCAGCAACATTTTTCAAAAAACGTATTTTTTTGTAAAAATAAATAAACAGAATTATTTACTTTTACTAAAAAATTCTTTAATTGCCCAAATTATTTCAAATAATATTTGAATATTTTAGTATACTCTTAAACAAATCTATATATTTCGTTTACCAAAGTTCCTTGACTCTTATTACAAAAAACCTCAAATTTAAGCAATTTTTTTTTTATACATAACAATTTCTTGCAAATTTGTTCTATTATATCAAAACTATTTGCCACCTTAAATTATACATTAAAATAAATTATTTTTTATGACCTCAAACTATGCAAGCAAAAATGATTTCAATTTGAATTTCATAGTAGTCTAAAATGTCATAAAAACCTAAGTATACTTTTAGGATACATTTTCATTTTTAATATGCTTAATGGTAAACTTTTGCTGTTTTCCTTCCATATCCCATCTCTTTATGCAAAGTAAATATTTGCAACAAATATATCTACAAAAACTATAGCATACTTAGAGCTGTAGTGGGATAATAAAAATTAAAGCATACTTTTAGGATGATTTTAAAGTTTTTCGTTTTTTGTTAAACTAGGAAATAGTAAGGTAAAGAAAATGAAAATTTAAGTATACTTTTAATGATTTTTCTTTTTTGAAACTTAAGCATATTTTTTTTTTAAAGAAGTAATGAATATTAAAGCATACTTTCAAAGTTAAAACTATTACAAATTGTGTTTTCAAAATAAACAATTTTTTAATCTAAAATTTATTATTTTGTAATAATTAATACAGAAATTCATGGTATTTAGGTATTATTTTCGACATTTTTAGACAACATTTGACTCAATGGTTTAAGAAAACAATTTTCTTCTGATTGCAAAAAAATGGAAAAAGTTTTAAGAATTTTTTCACTAAAAAAAATACTCTCAAAAATTTTTATTTTTAAAAAAAATTACTAAAGAAAATCTTTACTAAAAATTACATATTTCTACTCACTTAAAAAAAAGTGTACCATAAAAAAATTTATATTTACAAAAAAAAGTCAGCATTTTCGGACCAAAATCGTGTTTTTATATTTTTTTTTAATATTTTTTAATAACACACTTAACATTTTCCAACTTTTAAGACCAATTTGGATAAACAAATATTTTGATATTTTAAAAAATCAGCATATGTGGCCCAAAATCACGGTTTTGGACATTTTTAAATATTTTTCCAATAAAGTGCGCCAAATTCCCGAATTTTTGAGCCGGATTTGGTCAAAAAATTCGAACATGAATTTTGTTCGAAATGCGTAATTTTTTCCAACTTTGACCACTGGTTGCCGACTGAAGATGACCTTAAAAAATTTTCCCACAATCAGCTCTATCGTGGCCATCGTTTGGCAGGTATTACGACATGAAATTCGAAAATTTAAATTTGACAGGACGCCCTAATCCACAGTTTGAAGGTATTGACTTTATCATTCAGTGTGTAACGCATTGAAATATAGGTCGGGGACCGATGTCGATTCTAAGACGTTCTGCAAATGTCCTTTAGGGTGTCACGTCAAATCTAAACTTTCGCATTTCGTGTCGTAATACCTGCCGAACGATGGCCACGAAATAGCTGATTGTAGGAATATTTATGAAAAAATTTTAAAAGGGCATCTTCAGTCGGCAACCAGCGGTCAAAGTTTGAACAAAATTCATGTCCAAATTTTTGAGCCGAATTTGGTCAAAAAAATCGGACATGAATTTTGGTTGAAAAACGTAATTTTTCCAAACTTAAACCGCTGGTTGCCGACTGAAGATGACCTTACAAAATTTTTTTATAAATTTTCCCACAATCAGCTCTAATGTGGCCATCGTTTGGCAGGTATTACAACATGAAATTCGGAAATTTAAATTTTATTAGACGCCCGTAAGTGTGTTTTCAATACACTGCCAAAGAGACAGACGGAAATAGCTACAATGTCTTAAAATTGTAGGGGATCCTGAATATAAATAGATATTCGTGGCATAAAAAACTGTCACATTGTTTTTAGGCCATTTCATACTGGATTTAAAAATTAAAAAAACTAAAGCCTACTTTTAGTTGCTGAAAACAAATTTAAACTTAAAGCATACTTTTAGGATGTTAATAATATTTCTTTAGTAACAGTTTTCTTAAAAATATTTTTTGATGATCAAAAACAACTAAAGCCTACTTTTAGTTGCTAAAAAAAAAATTAAAATTTAAAGCATACTTTTAGGATGTTTATAACATTTCTTCAATAACAGCTTTCTTTAAACATATTTTTTGATTCTTTAGTTTTATTCCTATTGAATTTTTTTCTCTGACAAATATATATTTAAACCATCATCTTACTTGTTTTCCAAAGGAAAGTGTCTTTTCAACAGACTGACAGACAGATGGACGGAAATAGCTAGAATGTCTTGTTCTGAATACTGAAGAGATTTTAGTGACACAAAAATCCGCCACATTGATTTTTTATGCCATATTAAACTGGACTTTAAAATTAAAAAAAAAACTAAAGCCTACCTTTAGTTGCTGCAAACAAATTAAAGCATACTCTAAGGATGTTTATAATATTTCTTTAGTAACAGTTTTCTTAAAAATATTTTTTGGTTCTTAAGTTTAATACCTATTGAATTTTCTTTCTGATAAATATATATTTCAAGCATCATCTGTGTGTTTTCAACAGACTGACATAGCGACAGAAGGACGGACATAGCTACAATATCTTGATATTGTGGAATAAAATAGGTTTTTTAATATAAGTAGATTTTCGTGGCATAAGAAAACGTCACATTGTTTTTGGCCATTTTATACTGTATTTCAGTCTAAAAAAAAACTATAGCCTACTTTTAGTTGCTAAACCAAATTAAAATTTAAAGCATACTTTTAGGAAGTTTATAATATTTCTTTAGTAACAGTTTTCTTAAAAATATTTTTTGATTCTTAAGTTTTATTCCTATTGAATTTTCTTTCTTATAAACATATATTTCAAGCATCATCTTACCTGTATCCCAAAGGTAAGCGTGTTTTCAACAGATAGAGACAGACGGACGGAAATAGTGGGTGATCCTGAAGATAAATAGATTTTCGTGGCATAAAAATTTGTCCCATCGTTTTTAGGCCATTTTATACTGGATTTCAATCCAAAAAAAAAAAAAACTAAAGCCTACTTTTAGTTGCTAAACCAAATTTAAATTTAAATCATACTTTTAGGATATTTGTTATAATTTTAAAGTTACAGCTTTTTTTTACAGTTTTAGCACAAACTAAAATTTGAAGCATACTTTTAGGTTATTAACAAAAATTCTTTAGTTTCATACCTATTGAATACTCTTCAATAGGAAATTTTTCCTTTATTCAAAAATTTCATCAATACTCATCAAATATTTACAAAGTTTTTATTGCTTTTCATTACTGTAAGTAGGTTAATACTATGATTACTGCAAAAAAACTCAAATCTTCTTATAAACTACACAACAGAAACAGAGAAAACTTAAATCATTATGATATACTACAGCATAAATAATTTAAAAACTTTATATCAACCACCAACATCACCCTCGCCCTCATCATCACCATCTTCCCTTACAAAAATGCCTAGAATTTGAATTCCTAAAACAAACATCAGAATATCATCTACTCTCATCATCATTATTCGTGTTTTTATATATAAATTTTGTGCCAAAAAAACTCAAGCAATATTTACTTTTAGCATTTTATAGAAACATATCATAATATATAGATGATTATTATCAAGAAAATATTTTATGACATATTGAGAATTGGAACTTCAACAAAAAAAAAAACCCATAACGTCTTCTTTAACAACACTGAACCCCAAAAAAACAAAATCCAAAACTAAAGTGTATATTGCCCATAAAGACCAGACAGACAGACGAAAAGACAGACAGACATACAGCCTGAAAGTTCACTGCAGTATACTAAAATACATTATAATAAATTTATTTTCATGTCTGTTGAATTATTAAATTGACTTTATTGATTTAAATGTAGCTTGAAATGAAAATGACTTTTAGCAGCAAAAAAAAAAAAAGAACAACAATTTTTTTTGAATTTAAAGCAAAAAAAGAAACTGAAATAAGAGTTGTAGCAATTTGATGGATTGAAGTGTTTGTATTTGACATTTTTTTAAAATGGTTAAAGGCTAAAAAAAGCCAGACAAGTGTGAAATTCAAAATTGGTATATATTTTTTTGTATATTTATAAATAATTTAAATATTTTCTTCGTTTAATAAATATTTTGTCTTGTTGTTTCCTCTACCTTTTAAAACTGACAAAAACATATTTTATTTTAAAAGTATGCTTTTAGGCTATAAAGCTTTTTTTGTTTGTTTCCATATATAACGTTCGACATGTGATTTTTTTCCCGATCTGTATATTTTTTCAATTACGTTTATATGTATAAATTTTTTCTTTGGAAAATTTATTTTAATCAATGTATACGTAATTTTTGTATTCCTGTTAGTTTTATGCCTTCAAGGTATGCTGTATTTTGTCGTATTTTTATTAATAAAGCCTTAAAGTAGGCTATACTTGTTTTTTTATTATAACTTAAATTTTATTTTCATGCTCATAAACATATTAGGGGAATTTGCAAAACATTTAATGAGTTTTAATATTTTAAATTAAGTTTAAATTATATTTTTCTCATTAAGCCTTAAGGTAGGCAACAGTTTTTTGTATGTTTTTGATATAATATTTATATGCAAGAGATTTTACTAAAGTATTCAAGGTTTTGTTTGCTTTGTTTCTTTATGAAATTAAAAACAAAACATTATGTTTATATTATGTTTTAATAAAATTATTTTGTTAAGGCTAAAAATGTATAGCATAGTTTTAGGTAATAGAAATTTATAAAATAACAAAAACAAAACTACAGTTTAATCAAAAACATTGAAATAAAATATTTTTTTGCGATCAAAATGGTTGACTATAAACTTTGGTGATTATTTTTCCCACGTTTCTAAGTAGAATGCTTTTTTTTAGCATTTTTTATCGCTAAGTCAAAAATTATAGCTCGGAGTCAAAAACTATAGCCAGGAGAGCTTTCGTGTATTTGGCTTGATAATTCCTTGTATCAACCCCGGCGTTATTGCCTTACCTCACGTTAAGTCAAAAACTATAGTTCGTAGTCAAAAACTATAGCTCAAAGAACTTTCGTGTATTTGGCACGATAGTTCCTCAGATGAAGCCCGGCATTACACCGATTTGGCTAAAACTTAAAATATATGAGCAAATCCATGGGAAATTTAACTGAAGGATTTTGTTTATTTTTGGTTATTTGATAGACCTTCGTAAATGATTAAAAACTCAAAAACATTTTTTTTTTTTTATACCCTCCACTCTAGTGATAGAGGGTATATATAAGTTTGTCATTCTGTTTGTAACTCATCGAAATATCGATCTGGGACCCCATAAAGTATATATATTCATGATGCCCGATCGATTTTAAGACATTCTAGCGATGTCCGTCTGTCCGTCTGTCCGTCTGTCCGTCTGTCCGTCTGTCTGTCTGTCTGTGGAAAATGCTGTTGCGGACAAAATATTGCACAGAGATGACTGAAACTTAACATATTTATTGGAAGTTCTCCCGAGAAGTTTGGTATTGCATTTGAGCGATATCGGTTCAGCGGTTCAAAAGTTATGAACGAAAATGTAAGCACACCTCAAAAATTTCAGTACATTCAACATAACCTAAAAATACAAAATGCTTTAATTCGGCTTCTGGTTGACATATGTGAACATAATTGAACACCAAATGGTATTTAAACAAGTACGAACACAAAAAAAAAAAAAAATCGCGGATTTTTTTTTACCCAAATTTTTTTTCGCGGAAATTTTTTTTTTCGAAATTTTTTTTTTTTCAAAAGTAATTTCCTTTTAAATAAAGTTTTTTGCAATAATCTTTTTGAAATTGTGGAGGGTATCACTACATTCGGCAATGCCGAATTTAACTTTTTTACTTGTTTTAATTAAAATTAATCAGAATTTTAGAAACTACATTTTTTTATTTTTTTGGACCAATACTTTGGAAGATATGGGCGTTTTAAAAAGCGCTTTTTTGTCAATATTGACTTTTAGACAACTTTTTAACATTTTTGTGCTCCGAAATCGTAAGGCGTACGAAAAAACTTATAAAAACAAAATTGTTTATAAAATTATAAAGATTTAGAATTTAGAAACAAAATTTTTTTTTTTTTAAATTTCAACAAAAAATTTTTAAAGCCTTATTTGAATGTCCTTTTTTCCTGGGATGGACACCACGGATTTCCAAAAACAAAATTTTGTATTAAAGTTAAGAATATCCTTTTAACGCTATTAAAATTTCAGAGAAGTGTTTTTTCGTATTGTTGTGCAATCAATTTTCAAAGTTTGTTAGATAGCCAAATAATTGATTTTTTTAAAATTTTTGGGCAAAAAATCAAATAGACAGTTTTTTTGTATTTTTTTACTCGTAAACCGTAAGTTGTTCGAAAAAACTTTGTGTGACAGTATTGTTGATAAAATTAGGAAGATTTAAAATTTAAAAACAAAAAATAAATTTCAAAAAAAATTTAACAAAAATTTTTTAAAACAATATTGGAATGTCCTTTTCTCCTGTCAAGGGCACCTTGGATTTCCAAAACAAAATTTTTTTATTAAAGTCTCGAATGTCCTTTTAACGCAGTTAAAATTTCATTGATGAGAAATATTTTATTTTGTGTAAAAAACTTTTTTTAAGTAATTTTTGAAAAAAAAAAAAAAATAATTTACAAATTTTTTTTTGAGTGTAAAATTTTTTTTGAGTGTAAAATTTTTTCGAGTGTATTTTTTTTTTTAGTGTAGAAATATTTTTGAGTAACAAAAATACGTTGTAAAATATTTTTGTGACTTACCAATGTTTTCAAAACATGTTTAACGGGTTTTTAAACACATGGTTTAAGATTGAACCAATCTGAAATTCACGGTTATCTAAATAACTTTTGAACTACTTGACCGATTTTGTTGAAATTTAATACCAATCAGACCAGGAAAACGGCAAATATATATGCCAAGCTTCAGCAGCATCAGAATTTTCTTTCGAAATTTAGCATGTTTTTATACCCTCCACTTGATGATAGAGGGTATATATAAGTTTGTCATTCCGTTTGTAACTCATCGAAATATCGATCTGGGACCCCATAAAGTACATATATTCATGATGCCCGATCGATTTTAAGACATTCTAGCGATGTCCGTCTATCCGTCTGTCTGTCTGTGGAAAATGCTGTCACGGACAAAATATTGCACAGAGATGACTGAAACTTAACATATTTATTGGAAGTTCTCCCGAGAAGTTTGGTATTTCATTTGAGCGATATCGGTTCAGCGGTTCAAAAGTTATGAACGAAAATGTAAGCACACCTTAAAAATTTCAGTACATTCAACATAACCTAAAAATACAAAATGCTTTAATTCGGCTTCTGGTTGACATATGTGAACATAATTGAATACCAAATGGTATTTAAACAAGTACGAACATATTTTTTGACAAAAAATAAAAAAAATCGCTGATTTTTTTTTAACAAAAATTTTTTTTCGCGGAAATTTTTTTTTTAAAAAAATTTTTTTCTTTCAAAAGTAATTTCCTTTTAAATAAAGTTTTTTCCAATAATCTTTTTGAAATTGCGGAGGGTATCACTACATTCGGCAAGGCCGAATTTAACTTTTTTACTTGTTTTTTTTAATTTCAACAAAAAATTTTGAAAACCATATTTGAATGTCCTTTTTTCCTGGGATGGACACCACGGATTTCCAAAAACAAAATTTTTTATTAAAGTTTAGTATCTCCTTTTAACGCTATTAAAATTTCAGAGAGGTGTTTTTTCGTATTGTTAAGCAATTTATTTCAAAGTTTGTTTGAAAGCCAAATAATTGATTTCTTTCAAAATTTTGGGCAAAAAATTCAAATAGTTGTCTATAGACATTTTTTTGTATTTTTTTACTCGGAAACCGTAAGTTGTACGAACAAATTTTGTGTGACAGTATTGTTGATAAAATTATGGAGATTTAAAATTTAAAAACAAAAAATAAATTTAAAAAAAAAATTTAACAAAAATTTTTTAAAACAATATTGGAATGTTAAAACAATATTGGAATATTAAAAGGGCACCATGGATTTTCAAAACAAAATTTTTTTATTAAAGTCTCGAATGTCCTTTTAACGCAGTTAAAATTTTAGGGAGGTGTTTTTTCCTGTTGTCGAGCAATAAATTTTCAAAGTTGGTGATAAAGCAAAATTTTTGATTTTTTTGGTCTATCAAATAACCAAAAATAAACAAAAACGGTGATCCGTCAGTTAAATTTCCCATGGATTTGCTCCATTAACAAGCAGAAAAGTTAAACTCGATTTGGCCGAATCTATGAATTCCCTTCACAATACCCTTTTTAAGTGATAGTAAATTTTCTAACGTGAAAAAAACATTTTTGATTAGAAATATTTTATTTTGCGTAAAAAACTTTTTTTTAAAGTAATTTTTGAAAAAAAAAATAATTTACTAATTTTTTTTTTTTAAATTTTTTTTGAGTGTAAAATTTTTTCGAGTGTATTTTTTTTTTAGTGTAGAAATATTTTTGAGTGACAACAATACGTTTCAAAATATGTTTGTGTTTAAAACATGTTTAACGGTTTTTTCAATACATGGTTTAAGATGGAACCAATCTAAAATTCACCGTTATCTTAATAACTTTTGAACTATTGGACCCATATTGCTGAAATTCAATACCAATCAGACCAGGGAAACGGCAAATATGTATGCTAAGCTTCAGCAGCATCAGAATTCTCTTTTGAAATTAAGCGTGTTTTTTATCTTGTAAATACGCAAAAAAACCCTTCCCGAAATTTACTCTTTTGCTCATAACTTTTGAACCACTTGACCGATTTTGCTGGATTGCAGTACCAACCTGACTAGGTAAATAACAAACATATATGCCAAACTTCAGAAGTGTCTGTAAAGTCTTTCAAAAGTTAGCGTGTTTTCTACAGACGGACAGACGGACATCGTTAGATCGATTTATCGAGGATCCTGAATATATGTACTTTTTGGGGTCCTAGACCAATATTTCGAGGTGTTACACACGGAATGACAAACTTATATATACCCTCTATCACTAGAGTGGAGGGTATTAAAAAACCTTGTCAAATTACTAGAAAAAGTCTCGCAATCCCATTTTACCAATATTTGACAGTTTTCCTTGTTTTTTAACACATAATTTTCGATCGAAATTTACATTTTTTTTGTAATTTTACAGTTTTTCTTGTAATTTTACAAATTTCCAAGGTTTTTTACAAAAAAAAAAAAATCTAGTAAGTTTCCGAGAATTCCTTGTAAGGTATATTTCACCAAAAAAGTTGTAAAATTACAATTGTATTGCTAAAAATCTTGTAAAATTACAAAAAATCTCGTAATTTTTACTAGGAATTCTCGTAAAATAGGAGGTAGCAAAAAATCTAGTAAAGTTACGAAACCTTCTTGTAAGTTTTATCGCGTCAAAAAATGGTAAATTTACAATTTTATTGGTAAAAAGCTTGTAAAATTACAAAATTATTTGTAAAATGCTTGTAAAATAACAAGGAATTCTTGTCAAATAGGAGGTGGCAAAAAAAAGTTACAAACTTTTCTTGTAATTTTACAAGGTTTTTTTTGAGTGTTTTTTCAAATTTTTTAAATTACTGTTACTATTCCAATTTTAAACTGTTTCATCAAATTTAAAAAAAAAAACAATTTGACTCATTGTTAAAATTTTACATTAAATAAACCATAAAATACCAACCAAAGTTGTTAAATCTCTTAAATGTCTTTTTGATTTTTCTCTTTATGAAAAAATAACAAGCTGTCATAAGAAAAACATACGAAATCTTTCCAAAATAACAAGTTATTTCATGAAATTTTCTTGGAATTTTTTTTAAAAATTTATATTTGAATTAAAATGTTAAAACTATTTTCATTGCTTTCTTTGTTTTCTACCCCCACCTCCAGTACAAAAACAAATTTGGCATACGCGTATTTAAAAAATCTAAACAAAATTATTTTGCATACACATGATGTCATAAAATTGTCAAATATATTCTTGTACAACATGTGTGTGTTCTAAGTGAAGTTGAACAAAAAAAAAAACTAATTTTTACTTAAGAAATTTTGTGTAAATTAAAAATTATCTACTACACGCAAAAAAAAATAAATATTTTTTAAATTTTTTTTTGTTTTTGGTCTATTTTAAGACAATCTGGTAATGTCAATCTGTCTGTTGTAATCACGCTAACTTGTAAAAGAAAGGCTATATGCTCCTAGTACTTGGCATATATATTTGTAATAGTACTGATAAAGTTGGTATTTAATTTCAGGTAAATCGGTCCACCGTTAAAAAAGTTCTGGGAGTAAATGTAAGGACATCTTAAATCTTTTAGTAGGGCCCATTGGTCCAAAAGTTATAAACGAAAATGTAAGGATACCTAGAAAATTTTTAACAAGTACAAATATATTATTTCAAAAAAAATTTTTCGCGGATTTTTTTTCACCAAATTTTTTTTCCGCGAAAATTTTTTTTTATACCATCCACTCTAGTGATTGAGGGTATAATATATAAGTCTGTCATTCCATTTATAACACCTCGAAATATTGGTCTAGGACCCCATAAAGTATATATATTCATGATAATCGATCGATTTTAAGATGATCTAGCTATGTCCGTCCGTCCGTCTGTCTGTTGAAAACACGCCAACTTTTGAAAGACTTTACTGAAGCTGTTGAAGTTTGGCATATATGTTGGTCATTTATCTGGTCAGGTTGGTATTGCAATTCAAATAAATCGGTCCAGTGGTTCAAAAGTTATAAGCAGAAGAAAATTTTGGTGCATTCCACATAACCTAAAAACACAAAATGCTTTAATCCGGCTCACAGTGCCACATTTGGCCAATCTAGCACGACAAAAATCCAAAAAAAAAGTTCCCCGATTTTCATGATATGTTTGTATGTATTATAGAACATTCCTAATAGCACGTAAATAATCATATAAGATCGATAATTCTGTTCGTTACTAACAGGTGGGTGCATAAAGTTGCATCTTGTAAAATCCTGTAGCTAATGTACATTATTTCGCATAAATTAAGTCGAGTTTAAACTGTTGTAACTTTTGAACAAAAAGAGATATTTATCCACCCTTTTTTGGTAATTTTAAAGGATATTTAAATGCTTTAAGTCATATCTTTTCTTTTTTTTTTAAAAAAATGTTTCTATTTTTTATTAAATTTTTAACAAAATACAAATTTTTGAAAAGAAAATTATATATTTATTTTTTTTGATGGAATAGAACTTTTGTGTTTGGTCCGTATTGTTCGCCGGACTTTTTCAGATATATTGACCAATATCCATAGTACTTATTTCAACGGCGAACTTTTGCGACCGTCTGCGACGCCGACTACAGTGGGGCGATATGTAAACCTTGTTTTTACATATTTTTTAAACATATTTTAAAAAAGTGGGCGTGGCAGTTGTCTGACCGCCCCCTTTTTTTGTGATATTATTTCTACGGTCATTGAGAGTATATGTACCAAATTTAAAGAAATTATAACCAAAATTACAAATTTAAAAAAAAAGTGGGCGTGGCCCTTAACCGGCCTCCCACATTTTTCATAATGTTTTTTTTGAAGTCAAAACGAACATTTATACCGAATTTCAAGTCAATATAATTAAAATTGGATTTTTGTCGTCCTAGATTGGCCAAATGTGGCACTGTGCGGCTGTTGGCTTACATATATGAACAGAATTGAATACTTAATGGTATTTTAACAAGTGCAAGCATATTATTAAAAAAAAATATCGCGAATTTTTTTTCACTAAATTTTTTTTCGCGAAAAATTTTTTTCTATACCCTCCACTCTAGTGATACACTCAAAAAAAAAACATTGTAAAATTACAACAAAAACTTGTAACTTTTTTTTGTTTTCTACCTTCTATTTGACAAAAATTCCTATTAATTTTACAAGATTTTTATCAATAATTTTGTAATTTTACAAGGTTTTTACCAATAAAATTGTAAATTTTACAAATTTTTTGACACGATAAAATTTTTAAAGAGGTTTTGTAATTTTACTAGATTTTTTGCTACCTCCTATTTTACGAGAATTCCTAGTAATTTTACAAGCTTTTTACCAACAATTTTGTAATTTTACAGGCTGTTTACCAATAAAATTGTAAATTTACAGTTTTTTTGGCGCAATTGAAATTACAAGGAATTCTCGTGAATTTACTAGTTTTTTTTTTTTGTAAAATTATTTTGAAAATTTGTAAAATTACGAAAAAAAAAATGTAATTTTCACTTTGTTAAAAAACAAGGAAAACTGTCAAATATTGGTAAAATAGGATAACGAGACTTTTCCTAGTAATTTGACACAGTTTTTTTGGGGTGTAGAGCGGATTTCAGAGAAATTGATCGAGTGGATCAAAAGTTATAACCAGGGAAACCAAAAATATGCTCTAAAAAACACGTTTTATGCGCTTAAAAAATGATCTTAAAAACGGAAAATATGCTCTAAAAAGAATAAAAATATGCTCTTAAAAAAAATTATGTCACCTTTTTCGAGGTGTTTTTACAATTTTTTGAAAATATATACCCATAAAAATACCGTTATGTGAGGTAGTTAGAGGGTTAATATGGGTTAATGCAGCAAGATCAGGCCAAAGGGTAATCAATCGTCAGAACCCCGTTATTTTGGAAAAGAAAAATAAAAAAAAAAAAATATTTCAATCCACTTACAAAATTGAAAAAAAAACTTCCCAGAAAAATTAAAAAATTTTTAAAATAAGTGTTGTTGTAAAAAAAATGTGAAAAAATATGCTCTAAAAACTTTAAAAAATGCTCTTAAAAGTGAAAAAATGCTCTAAAAACTTAAAAAATGCTCTAAAAATATGCTCTTATGTTAAAATATGCTCTTAAACCTAAAATATGCTCAAATATGCTCTTAAGGCTAAAATATGCAAAAATATGCTCTAACAAATCAATGTCAGATTTCTTAAAATCTTCTGAAACGGATAAATACCTTACCCATTTATCAATACAAAGCGCCAGAAAAAACATGATACTGCATATTTTTGGTTTCCCTGGTTATAACCAAGGAGAGGACTTTCATGTTTTTTCCCTTTGGTCATAGAACAGCATAAACAAGATATCTTAGCGAATCAATGAATTTGCTTTAAAATGGCATCGATTCGTTAGTGCATATTTTTGCATATTTTGCTTACATTTCGCTATAAATGCATATTTTTAGGTCATATTTTGTATAAATTTTAGTATTTTAGCTATTTTTTTAGTATTTTTAGCTATTTTTAAAAATTTTTTATGATATTTTTTTTTTTGCATTAAAGCAATTATTAAATTTTTTAAGATAATTTTTACTTTTTAATAACATTTTATACACACTGTGTATTTGAATATCTAAGCTTAAAATGCCACTCGGAGTTCAAATTTAGTTTTTTTTTTTTTAATAAAAAAACAAGTGGATATTTATGATTTTTAGTGCATATTTTAAGATTTTTAGTGCATATTTCAAGACTTTTTAGTGCATATTTTAGGCGCCTAAAACATAGTTTTTTAGTGCATGAAGGTCCTATCCCTGGTTATAACCAAAGAGTGAATTTCGGCAAGTGTTTTTCGCGAATTTACGAGGTAAAAAACACGCTAACTTTCGAAAGACAATTCTGAGGCTGGTGAAGCTTGGCATATATATTAGTCGTTCCCCTGATCTGATTGGTGTTGAATTTCAGCAAACTCGGCCCTGTGGTTCAAAAGCTATTAGCAAAAACGTGAATTTCAGATTGGTTTCACCTTAAATTCACGTGCTAAAAAAACCGAGCCTTAAAATCAAGCTTTATAAACATTGGAAAGCCACAAAATTACTTTAAAAAGTATTTTTGTCACTCAAAAATATTTTTACACTAAAAAAAATTTACACCCTAAAAAATTTTTACACTCAAAAAAATAGTAATTTTTCTTTTTTTACAAAAATTACTAAAAAAAAGTTTTTTTACTCAAAATAAAATATTTCTAATTAAAATTGTTAATTTTTTTCACGTTAGAAAATTTACTATCACTTAATCACATTGTGGAGGGTATTCATAGATTCGGCCAAGTCAATTTTAACTTTTCTACTTGTTTTACTTACTTTCTTCTAACTTTCATTATGTTTGTGCATTTGTACTAAAACCGAGCCTTAGGTTAGGTTAGGTTGTAAGTGGCTGCTGACGTTTTACGTCAACACACGTAGACTCTGAGGTCCATTGTGATACCACGGGATCGTAATAGGTTTCCCTACTAGTCCCTGTCGTTAAACCAGTTTGAGCTTCTTATGAAACTCCTTAGATGTTGAATTTTGACATCCGACAAATCTGAAAGATCGTACAGCTCCCTAGATCCCAGTGAAGCAAGTCGCTGACCAGAAAGTGCCGGGCAATGGCAAATAAAGTGTTCGATAGTTTCCAACTCCTCTTCATCCATGCAACTTCGGCAAAAGTCATTCGACGGCACATTTAACCGCTCTGCGTGCTTCCCTATAAGACAGTGTCCGGTAATTATAGAAACCACCGTTGAAATCTCTCCTCTTGGAAGCGATATCAGCTCACTTGTGCGCCCCTGATTAAGAGAAGGCCAAATCAGTCGTGTTGTCTCACACGTCCATCCATTTGCCCATCTTTGATTAGTCTCCGTCGCAGAACAAAGCCGTAGGTTTTGCTTGCAAGTTTCTAGAGGCATACCAACACATTCCAATTCTGTTGGAACCTGTAAGGTAGTTCCTAGTCTTGCAAGCTCATCGGCTTTGCAATTCCCTGGAATGTCTCTGTGCCCTGGGACCCATATGAGTCGTATGTTAAACTGCTTGGCCATCTCATTTAAAGACGTGCGGCAGTTAAGGGCAGATCTTGTTTTCAGAAACATTGAATCCAGGGACTTGACCGCGGCTTGACTGTCAGTATAGATGTTGACTGCGGTTGTAGACAAGACATTGCAGCTCAACCAGTCAGCCACTTCTTTTATTGCCAGCATCTCTGCCTGGTAAACACTGCAATGATCTGGCAATCTACGAGCCAGGCTCAACCCAAGCTCTTCCGAATAGACTCCAAAGCCCACTTGTTCGTGCAGCCTCGATCCATCTGTGTAAAAATTTATGGTAGCTCCACTACCCGGAGTATCCCCCATCCAAGACTCCCTGGATGGTATCATAGTGGTAAAGTGGCGCTCAAAGAGGCTCAAAGAGGGAGCACAGTCCACATTTTGTGGTATTGTTATCTTTTTCAAGATCGCGCTATGGCCACAATCAATGCTCCTCCATTGCAGCGTGCTATTAAGTCGAATTGCCGACGCAGCCGCATACTGCCTACCCAATATGTCCAAGGGTATCAGGTGAAGGAGGATTTCTAATGCAGCCGTAGGTGTAGTACGAAGAGCACCAGTGATGCACATTGACGCCATTCTCTGTACCTTCGTGATAAAGACAAAGTTCGCTTTTGTTTCCAAAGCAGGCCACCAGACAATGATTCCATACAGCAAAATTGGACGCACCACTGCTGTATAGATCCAATGAACGACTTGAGGGCTAAAACCCCATCGTTTTCCAATGGCCCTTTTACAGGAATACAAAGCAATCGTTGCTTTTCTCACCCGTTCCTCAATATTACGCCTGAAATTCAGCTTCCTATCTAGAAATACTCCAAGATACTTGGCTCCATCTGAGAAGGTGATTTCAGTACCGTCCAGAGAAATAGGATCAAAAGCAGGAATCTTATTTTTCCTTGTAAACAAAACAAGCTCTGTTTTACTAGGATTAACTCCTAGGCCACAGTCTCTTGCCCATTTAGACAGATCTTTCAGAGAACCCTGAAGAATGTCCCGCAATGTTGGCAGATGCTTCCCCTTTACCGCTATCGCGACATCGTCAGCATATGCGACAACATGACAACCACGTGCTTCTAGAGATAGTAGCATTGAATTCAGTGCCAGGTTCCAAAGAAGCGGCGAAAGAACACCTCCTTGTGGTGTGCTCTATTGACAAATCGAGATATGACGGACGCTCCCAATTCAGACGTTATACGTCTATTGGCAAGTAGGTTTTCCACCATTAAAACGATTTCACGCTTTACTCCCAGACCAGACAATGCCAATATTATCGATTCTGGAATGACATTATTAAAAGCCCCCTCAATATCAAGAAAGGCCACCATAGTGTACTCCTTTACCGAAAGCGATCTCTCGATGGTACCAACGAGCTCATGAAGAGCTGTTTCCGTTGATCGTCCTTTGCTGTATGCATGTTGCTTTGTCGAAAGCAACCTCGGGTCAATCACTCTACGCAAATATGAGTCTATCATTCGTTCCATTGTCTTTAACAAAAAAGAAGACAGACTAATTGGTCTGAAATCCTTCGGAGCTGTGTGGGAACTTTTCCCAGCCTTCGGGATAAATACGACTCTGGTATCCCTCCATTTTAAAGGAATATACGACCAGTTGATGCATGCTGTGTATAGATTATACAGCAACGGGGCTATATAGTCCAACACTTGCTGCAACTCAGCCGGGATTATACCATCAGGTCCCGGAGATTTATAGGGCCTGAAGCTTTTTATCGCCCAGATTAATGTTGGCATATTTATTATTTCCGAAGCAATTTCAGATGCTTGGGCGTCAGAACGTTCCAAAGCTTGAAACGGCGTCATGGAATTGCCCGGAAAATGCGTGTTTAAAAGGAGATCCAGCGACTCTCCACTGGAGGAAGACCACACACCATTAGGATCTTTCAGGTATCCTAGGGTGCAAGGAGAAGAAGCCAGAACCTTGCGCAGCCTGGATGCCTCAGAAACGTCTTCTATGTTTCCACAGAAGTTTTTCCAAGAATCACATTTGGCATTTCTGATCATCTTTTTATAACTCTTAAGTTGCAGCCTGTATGCAGACCAGTCCTCGTCCGCTCTTGAAAATTTAGCCTTATTAAAGAGCTTTCTGCAGGAATCTCTGCTCGTCTGCAACTCATTTGACCACCAAGGTGGCTTTTTTTTCCCTCTAGGCTTTGCAGAAGGGCAAGACGCATCCAGGCACCTATTACAAACATTTGTTATATGGTCAACCAGACAGTCAATTTCCGCTAAACTATGCGGTTCAGATAGGGGTACTTCATCCAAAAGCAAAGAAAAAGTCTCCCTATATTTCACCCAGTTTGTTCTTCTCAGATTTCTAGAGACTGTCTCAACCGGGGCACGCTCCCTGAGTAAAAACTCAATGTAGCGATGATCTGAGAAAGAATGCTCTTCCAAAACTCTCCAGTCATCAATTCTATCAGACAATGTATCTGATACAAGTGTTACGTCAAGAACCTCTTGCCGCGTACTTGTAACGAAAGTTGGTTCACTACCCTTGTTACAAATATACAGGTTAGTGCTTAACAAAAACTCCAAAAGTGATTCGCCTCTATCATTTGTGTCTGTACTACCCCATATCGAATGATGTGCATTAGCATCACAGCACACTAGTAACTGGTGTCCCCTAGATTCAGACTCCCGAATCAGACCGCCAACCTTCTCCGGGGGTATTGGCCCCGGATTAGGAAAATACGCAGAGGCGAGCCAAATAGATTTCCCATGAAGCTCTAAGCTAGCCGCTGTAACATCCATATCACTAAAAGTTGATAAAAAGAATATATTTAAGCAATTTTTCGCCAAGATGCAGGCTCTTGGTGAGCCCTCACCTTTGGCAACCATCAACTTAAACCCAGGGGTCTTCAATCCGCAAACCCTGCCACCCCGCACCCAGGGCTCTTGGATAAAAACCAAGTCAACTGCTCCTGTCGTCAGGCGCAGCAATAGTGCAGCTGAGGCTGCCTTACAGTGATGGAGGTTTATTTGTAGGAACCGCAACATCTTGCTTTTTTTCCACCATCCTTTCCACCACCGTGTTATTGGCTTCATCCTCCGTGTTATCATAGAGGTCGCATTCGTCCCCAGATTCGGTTTCGAATAAGCCAGATATGTGTCCCATCTGTTCTGAATCGGAGGCAACAGAACTCTCCGAATTCCTCACTGCATGGGCCTCGTCCTGAATGTCACCCATAGTGGCATCAGCTTTATCCTCCGTGCCATCACAGAGGTCGCATTCGTTGCCAGATTCGGTTTCGAAAATGCCAGATGCATCTCCCATCAGCATAGAATCGGTCAGCTGAATATCAACCTTCTCCAGATTCTCCTCCCCAGCCGACTCTGCCACTGGCTTGTCTGCTTCCAAAATAGGCTTCTGGTCGCCCTTGTAGACATTGACTCTTATATGAAAAAAGCCAAATCTAATAATGCCGTCAGTCCTGGCTAAAAGCGGAAGCGATTCCTCATTAACCAAGACCACTGCTTGACGACGAGCGCCCTCCATCTCACCCAATCTGGCAATTTGCCAATTCTGAGTTGGAAGGTCAGGATTGCAGACTTTTATCATCTTTAGAATCACCGCAGTGTCACTTGTAGCCATTGGGATCCATGCATGAGCTCTGGGTTGCGAGGGGATATCATGTTTTTCCACAACGTCCAGTCTGGCTCCAGGCCATAACTCTCCCACTTGGCTAATGGCAACCTTAAACACGGCTGCGGATCTTTCGTTTCCAAAAGCAACGAGTTTTACTCGCCCCTGATACCAACCTGCGTTGACAGTAGTAGGGAGAAAATCAGGCATACTCTCAAGAAGCCTATAGTAGATTTCATTTAGTTTAGTTTCAACTAAACTCCACTTGTCCCTTGGAATACTACAATCCCCATTTTGCCTGTTTATCACAGCCCTAACGAAGTTACCTTTCACCACTTCACTAAAAGACTGAGTCCAGACGTTGCCGGTCACCTTAGATCTTTTAGGTAAAGGTTTCTCGTCGGGCGAGCGCAACCTTTTACCAGACTTCGATGACGAGGCCGAAACAGCGCTCTGTTTGTCAGATGCGCGCATTGCCGAAAGTTTGTCCTGTTCTTCAATGACTCCTTTCGCCCATGATAGCGACGCCTTCTCACGTTCGGAGAGCTTCGTTCCATCGAGTTGGCTTAGTCTGTTAATTATTTTCAAACAAAGCCTTCTCTGGTTGTGCCTGACCTTTGATGGCTTAAGTTTCTTTTTCTTTTTACCACCAATATTAGGCTGAGCACCCCTACCAGAATCAAGGCCGGACTTCAAGGTCGCAACCCTAAGACCAGTGCTAGGACCAGCACCAGTCGGTGAGGCAGAGCCTCGAACTATATCGGTATCATTTGTGTCCATATTTTCATTTTCCTTGATGTGGTAATGAAAATATCACAAAAATACCTATTACGAACAAACCTATTACGAACAATTTTAGTAATTCAATTTATAGCACGGAGTTAAAATAAAACACGTCCACACTCGTCAACAGTTGAACGATATAAAACCGAGCCTTAAAACAACAAGCTTTAAAAATATTGGAAAACCACAACATTACTTAAACCCATTTTGGACCAAGATTCAATTTTATTTTTCTTTTTTGGAAAAAGGTACTTTTTTAGGGTAATTAGTACCCGCTGATCTCAAAAATCTTGTCAAAAAAAATTTCCAATGTGCTGTTTTCCCAGAAAAGCCTGCTTTTCAAATTTTTATGCAATTTTAATATTTGGATTTATTTGCTATTTTACTATTTTTTTCATTATTTTCAAAATAAATAGTTTCAAAATAATTCAAATTAGTGGAATTTGATAATAAATTAAATCTAAAAAAAATTTAAATTAGTCAAAAAAATTAAAAGCCGAAAATCAAAAAATGGGAAATTTTCGTTTTTGCTTGAAACAATTTCTGTGCTGATTTGCATTGCATTTCATGGACATATAAATTGCGGTGGTGAAGCGGGGATATTTTTTTTTTTAATTCAGAAACATGAGACTTAACATTCGTAACCATATATACCCGAAATTCCATCTCTTTCTTACATAAATATTTTTTTGAAAAAGATGTTCTCTACTGTTCGAAAAATCGAACAGAGGATCGAAATGGGTTAAAAAGTATTTTTGGCACTCAAAAATATTTTTACACTCGAAAAAATTTTTACACTCAAAAAAAAAAAATAGAAATTTTTCTTTTTCTTACAAAAACTACAAAAAAAAGTTTTTTTACACAAAATAAAATATTTCTAATCAAAATTGTTAATTTTTTTCACGTTAGAAAATTTACCATTCTATTAAAAGGGCATTCTGGAGGGTATTCATAGATTCGGCCAAGTCGAATTCAACTTTTCTACTTGTTTTTACTTCCTTTCTTCTAACTTTCTTTTCTTATAGTGCATTTCTAAATTGTTAGGCGTTGAGTATAAAAATATTCTAAATAAACGACGGAAATCTTAATATGTGTTTATGTCAGTGTGAAACTAAATGTCATCAATCTTCATAAAGTAAAATGTGTGTTAGACATAAAGCAGACACTTTTTTTTCGAACAAGTAGCATATTTTTATTTTTGGCAATTTGAGAAATTATAAAATATATATAAAAAAAATAAATAAAAATTTTGTTGAATCATTTTTGCATTAGAAAGTAATGAATGAAATTATTTAAATAAAAATTTATGACTAATATTTGAGCAATAGCTTAGCAAATAGTTTTGAAATATATTCTTTTGTTTTTTATATTTTGAAACACTATACAAAAAAAATGAAATCATTTTTGAAATGACCTCATTATTTAAATAAATTCTTAAAACGGCATCGTGATGCGGACGTGTAAGAAATAAATCAATTTATGTAAATCAACACTTGGGTTTTACTATGTTATGCACACAAAAAAAAAAAACCTTGTCAAATTACTAGAAAAAGTCTCGTAATCCCATTTTACCAATATTTGACAGTTTTTCTTGTTTTTTAACAAAACATTTTCGATCGAAATTTACATTTTTTTTTTTTGTAATTTTACAAATTTCCAATGTTTTTTTATAAAATAAATCTAATAAATTCGCGACATTTCCTTGTAAGTTTTTTTGCTTCAAAAAAGTTGTAAATTTACCATTTTATTGGTTAAAATCTTGTTAAATTACGAAAAAGCTCGTAATTTTTACTAGCAATTCTCGTAAAATAGGAGATAGCAGAAAATCTAATAAAAACACAAAACCTCCTAGTATGTGTAATCGCGTCAAAAATTTTGTAAGTTTATAATTTTATTGGTAAAAAGTTTGTAAAATTACAAAATTATCGGTAAAAAGCTTGTAAAATTTCAAGAAATTGTTGCGAAATAGGAGGTAGCAAAAAAAAATACAAACTTGTCTTGTAATTTTACAAGGTTTTTTTTTTTTTGTGTGGAAGTGTTTACACTGACCAAGAAGTTTTTGGGTAATAAATTTTATAAACAGATAGAATATTGTAACAGTTTTCATATTAAATCTAACTTGATGATGAAATAAATCTGGGTTAATCAATGATTTTTTTAAATAGGATTACAGAATATCGTTTATTGCAGTGTAAACGTTTGATTTTTTATGAATTATTTAATTCTTTGTGAATTAATTTTTTTTTTGCTACAAAACTTTTACTATTTCTTTAAACTTCTTTCAATTGCATTGAAAAGAAACTTTTGATATATTTTTTTTGTCGTGATTTATTAGTAATTGCACTTTGCTTTCCTTTTATAACAAGCATTTAACCTTTTTAAACCACAATTTATAATGCAATAGTAATAAGGGTATTCACCTAAATACGAAAAAACAAGTAGAAAAGTTAAATTTAATTAGGCCTAATCTGTAAATACCCTCCACAATGCCCTTTTTAAGTGATAGAAACAGATTTTACCGTGAAAAAAATTAGCAATTTTGATTAGAAATATTTTATTTTGATTAAAAAACTTTTGTTTAGTCATTTTTGAAAAAAAAAATTACCATTTTTTTTCTTTGAGTGTAAAATTTTTTTTCGAGTGTAATTTTTTTTGAGTGTAAAAATTGTTTGAGCGTATTTTTTTTATTTTAAGTGTAAAAATATTTTTGAGTGACAAAAATACGTTGTAAAATATTTTTTAACAATGTTTTAAAAACTTGTTTAACGGTTTTTCAACACGTGAATTTAAGATGAAACCAATCTGAAATTCACGTTTTTGCTAATTACTTTTACGATGAAAAAAATTACCAGTTTTGATAAGAAATATTTTATTTTGAGTAAAAAAATTTTTTTTGTCATTTTTGTAAGAAAAAAAATACAAAAATTTTTTTTAGTGTAAATTTTTTTTTTTTACTGTAAAAATTTTTTGAAAATTTTACACTTTTTTATTTTTAGTGTAAAAATATTTTTGAGTGACAAAAATACGTTGTAAAATATTTTTGTGATTTACCAACACTCAAAATATTTTGTAAGTAAATTCAACTGAAAAAACGTTTAAAGCAATCGTTTTTCCTTTTAAAAAACGGACTACTTATATTTGATTTGAAACAACATACTTTTTCAGTTATTTTTAAACGTTAATAAATGACTAGACATTCCGTAAAAACAAACGATATTTCAGTTATTTTAACTGTTTACAATTTTTTATTTTGTGAAGTAAAAATAAAATTTATTGAATAACAAACTACAAAAACCGTACTTCTGTAAAATTATACGGTATATTCAGTCACAAATAATTTAACTGATAAAAATATTTTTCCGTAACTTTAGTAGTTTATTATTTTAACAATTGTATAAATCGTTCAATATTTTATTTTCATTGAAAAACAAACGATAAAACGTTTAAAATAACTTTAACTAAAAACTTTTTGAATAACCGTAAATAGTTACTGTAAAACTTTTCTAGGTGAATGGTTTTTAAAACTTGTTAAACGGTTTTTCAAAACGTGAATTTAAGGTGAAAATAATCTGATATTCACGGTTTTGCTAATAACTTTTGAACCACTAGACCGATGAAAAAAATTAACAATTTCGATTAGAAATATTTTATTTTGAGTAAAAAATTATTTTAAAGTCATTTTTGTAAAAAAATACTATTTTTTTTTAGTGTAAAATATGTTTTGAGTGTAAAATTTTTTTTGAGCGTAATTTTTTTGAGTGTAAAATTGTTTTTTATTTTTAGTGTAAAAATATTTTTGAGTGACAAAAATTAGTTGTAAAATATTTTTGTGACTTACCAATGTTTTTAAAACTTGTTTAACGGGGTTTCAACACGTGAATTTAAGGTGAAACCAATTTGAAATTCACGGCTTTGCAAATAACTTTTGAACCACTGTACCGATTTTGCTAAAATTCAATACGAACCAGACCAGGGGAACGACAAATATATATGCGGTGCTTCAACAGCCTCAGATTTGTCTTTCGAAAGTTAGCGTGTTTTTTTCTCATAAATTCGCGAAAAACCATTGCCGAAATTCACTCTTTTGCTTATAACTTTTGAACCACTGGACCGATTTCGCTGAATTTCAATACGAACCTTACAAGGTAAATGACTAGTTTGGCATATATATTTGCCGTTCTTGTGGCCTGGTTCGTATTGAATTTCAACTAAATCGGTCCAGTGGTTCAAAAGTTATTAGTAGGGATGAGATTTTCATGCACTAAAAAATCGAAAATATGCGCTTAAAATATGCACTAAAAAATTGAAAATATGCACTAAAAAACCTAAAAATATGCACTAATAAAATAAAATGTGTGCAATAAAAATATTGCTTCATAGGAAAAAACTTTTTAAAATGCAAAAAAGTAACGCCGGGTTTAAATACTAACATTTAAAACTTTATATAAGCAAGATTTTTTAAAAATTAAGACAATTTATAAAAAATATTTGAAAGAAAAAAAAAAATAATTTTTCTTATTTTCAAAATTAATTTTTAAAATTTAAGTAGTTTTTGAAACAAATAAATTTCAATTTGTGTTTTTGCTAATTTATGCCAAAATATGCAAAAATATGCACTTAAAAGTTGAAAATATGAACAAAATATGCACTTAAACCAAAATATGCAAAAATATGCATTTTCGTCAAAATATGCAAAAACAAGTCGATGCCATTTTAACTCAAATTTCTTGATTCGGAAAGAAAATTGGTCGATATTGTTTTTAGACTATCGACAAAAAACATGCATTTGCATGAAAATCTCATCCCTAGTTATTAGCAAACCAGTGAATTTCAGATTGGTTTCACCTTAAATTCACGTGTTGAAAAAATCGAGCTTTAAAAAACAAGCTTTAAAAACATTGTTAAGCCACAAAATTACTTAACAAAGTAGTTTTGTCACTTGAAAATATTTTTGCACTAAAAAAAAAATTTACACTCGAAACAAATTTTACTATCAAAAAAAAATAGTAATTTCTCTTTTTTTTTACAAAAACTCAAAATAAAATATTTCTAATTAAAATAGTTTTTTTCACGTTAAAAATTTTACTATCCTTTAAAAAGGGCATTGTGAAGGGTATTCATAGATCCGACCAAGTCGAATTTAACTTGTCTACTTGTTTTAATATGTGAATCCCCTTATTATATCATGCCATTTCGTTCAATCATTAATAACAACATGTTATCGGTCGATTATACTCATGTCTTCTTTGTACTATTTATCTTAAGTTTAATGACTGATATTCATGGTAAAAATATCAATATGATTTGAAATCTTTTTTAATCATTTTTTAAACAAAGAAATTATAAAATAAGCTGTAAACTTCTGGAGTATTAAAAAAAATTTATATATTAAACTTTAAAAACCGTGAATCGTAAAAAAAAACATTGCTCTACAGTTTATGTGTGAAAGCCAAACCCTGACTTTTTTTTTGCTGTGTTGCCAATTTTCAGTTTCTTGTTTTTTTTTTATAAAAACAAAATTTAGATTTTTTTCCCAATTTTATCTTTTTTTCTTTCTTCCCCGTAGAACCACGCGATAAATGTTAACAATTTAATTTATTATAATAGTACCGCTTAAATAATATACACTCAAAAATTGTCAAATTACAAAAAAAAATCTCGTAATCCCATTTTACCAATATTTGACAGTTTTCCTTGTTTTTTATCAAAAAAAATTCTATCGAAATTTATACTTTTTGTAATTTTACATATAAACAATTAAAAAAGTTAAACTCGGCCATGCCGAATGTAGTGATACCCTCCACAATTTCAAAAAGATTATTGCAAAAAACTTTATTTAACAGGAAATTACTCTTGAAAAAAAAATTTCCGCGAAAAAAATTTTGGTAAAAAAAATCCGCGATTTTTTTCTTTTTTTGTCAAAAAATATGTTCGTACTTGTTTAAATACCATTTGGTGTTCAATTATGTTCACATATGCCAACCAGAAGCCGAATTAAAGCATTTTGTATTTTTAGGTTATGTTGAATGTACCGAAATTTTTGAGGTGTGCTTACACTTTCGTTCATAACTTTTGAACCTCTGAACCGATATCGCTCAAATGCAATACCAAACTTTTCGGGAGAACTTCCGATAAATATGTTAAGTTTCAGTCATCTCTGTGCAATATTTTGTCCGCGACAGCATTTTCCACAGACAGACAGACAGACATCGCTAGAATGTTTTAAAATCGATCGGGCATCATGAATATATATACTTTATGGGGTCCCAGATCGATATTTCGATGAGTTACAAACGGAATGACAAACTTATATATACCCTCTATCACTAAGAGGAGGGTATAAAAATATATTAAACTTCAAAACCTGTGAATCGTAAAAAACCCGTTGATCTACAGTTTTTGTGTGAAAGCCAAACCCTGAAATTTTTTTCTGTGTTGCCAATTTTCAGTTTCTTGTTTTTTTTATAAAAACAAAATTTAGATTTTTTCCCAATTTTATCTTTTTTTCTTTCTTCTCCGTTGAACCACGCGGTAAATGTTAATAATTTCATTTATTATGATTGTACCGCTTAAGTAAGACAATTTTATTAATACTTATACACTCAAAAATTGTCATTTTACAAGAAAAAGTTTCCTAATCCCATTTTACCAATATTTGACAGTTTTCCTGGATTTTTAACAAAAAAATTTTGATCGAAATTTACATTTTTTTTTTTTTTTGTAATTTTACATTTTTTTTTGTAATTTTACAATTTTTTTGTAATTTTAAAATTTTTTTGTAATTTTACACTTTTTTATGTAATTTTATAAATTTTTAAATTTTTTTTACAAAAAAATCTTGTTAATTCACGAGAATTCCTTGTAAGTTTTAATGCGCCAAAAAAGTTGTAAATTTATAATTTTATTGGTATAAAGCTTGTAAAATTACAAAAAAGCTCGTAATTTTTACAAGGAATTCTCGTAAAATAGGAGGTAGCAAAAAATGTAGTAAAATCACGAAACCTCCTGTAAGTTTTATCGCCTGAAAAAATTGTAAATTTACAATTTTTTTGGTAAATTTTAAAATTGATCTAAATTAAACAAAAGAACAGAAGAAAATATTTTTTTGATGTTGTTATAGTTCGTTGAGGGTGAACTTTTTTCCGCGTACTCCGATGTTGCCCATTTGGAAACTTAACCTGCATGCACTCAAAAAAAAAACTTGTCAAATTACTAGAAAAAATCTCGAAATCCCATTTTACCAATATTTAACAGTTTTCCTTGTTTTTTAACGAAAAAAAATTTCGATCGAAATTTATTTTTTTTTTTTTTGTAATTTTACATTTTTTTTTGTAATTTTACAAATTTTAAAGTTTTTTTACAAAAAAATGTAGTTAATTCACTAGAATTCCTTATAAGTTTTATTGCGCCAAAAAAGTTGTAATTTTACAATTTTATTGGTAAAAAGCTTTTAAAATTACAAAAAAGCTCGTAATTTTTACTAGGAATTCTCGTAAAATAGGAGGTAGCAAAAAATATAGTAAAGTCACAAAACCTGCTTGTAAGTTTTATCGCCTCAAAAAAAAATGTAAATTTACAATTTTATTGGTAAAAAGCTTGTTAAATTACAAAATTATTGGTAAAAATCTTGTAAAATTACTAGGAATTCTAGTAATATTTGTCGGCCGAGCAAAAACAGGGATACGTTTCTTTTGGAAAAGTTTATTAGTTTTTGCCGTAGGAGGTTTGTTTATTTTTTTTTTTTTCAATTTTTCTAAATCTGGGAATTTTTCAAATGTCTCAAAAGCTAAGATTTCTTCTTTACGAACAATCCCAGTCAGAAAAATACAAAAGGGCCAAGGTTGGCAAAGCGTTGGTGCCAGTATTATCAACGTTGGCCGATAACACGGTTTGCAACTAATACTGTACAGTGGCATGTTGGATTGATAACGCCAGATGGGGCTCGGGCCAATTGTTTTTTCTGGTGTTGGCAGACTGTTGGCAAAACAAAAAAACTGTACATCACCAGTGTCATATTTTTAAGTAATACTACGCTGTGCCAAAGTCGGATTTACAAAAAATACTGTACAGTGCTATTGTTGGATAACTCCAGATGGGGCTCGGGCCAATTGTTTTTTCTGGTGTTGGCAGACTGTTGGCTTTTTGCTGTGATATGCCTGCCCGAGCGTTTATCAAGTGTACCAAGGGTCACACGGTTTTTTTTCTTGTGAAAGATGCACCGTAAAAGGAGAAACAGTAAATAAAACACGCATTTTTAAAGAAATAAATTGTGAACAACGTACGCTCCAGTCGTTTATAGAAAAGGCTAACGCTGAGCACCATTTAGCTAAAGAAACCAGTCCACTTCTCGATATTCCTAACTTTGACTTAATAAAGTCCGTCGTTTTGGATGAAATGCATATGTTGTACCTTGGAATTGGAAAAACGTTACTTCAGAAACTTATTTTTAAGAATCCAGATTCTTATATTTCCGAAGAAAACGTAGCAATTATGCAACAAAATTTTTTAAAAATATCTAAAGATATTACAGCTGAGTTCCAAAGAAAAACGTTTGATTTAATGGATACAGGAAATTGGAAAGCTACACAATATCGTTTTTTTTTATTATATGGCGGAGGGATAGTTTTGAAAAATGTATTGAAATCTAATCAGTACAGACATTTTTTACTTCTTTTTACAGCTTGTCGAATTTTGTCATCTATCAAATTAGCTACATTAAAAGCTGATTATGTTAAGCAGTTATTAAGGAAATTTGTTGAACTTATGTCATATTTTTATGGGCCAAAATCACATACAATGAATTCACAACCTCATTCATATCGCAGATGACGTTGTTAATATAGGGGCGCCGCTATCTCAATTTTCCGCGTTTGATTTCGAAAATAGCCTAGGTTTTATAAAAAGTATTATAAATTCTCCAACCAACCCCATCGGAGAAGTTCAAAGAAAACTTCATATTTTTCAATCAAACGATTCATCAAATAATTTTCCATTGCTTTATCGTATCAATAGAAGCTTAAAATATTCTCTTGGAAAAATTTTAGAAACCTCGGAAATAGGAGTTACTTTTAGCTTTGTTATTATCGAAGGCAATAAAATTTCACCACTTCCTCTAAAAAACCACTCCCACTTCCTCTAAAAAACCACTCCCACCACTCCCACTAAAATTAACATAAGTATGGTAGAATTCAAGTGTATTCTTACTACTAAGTGTATTCCTACTACTATGTGATGATAAAACAATTGCTATTACTCTATTACACTAATTTTAATAATATCCCAGCAGAAATTTTGCTGAACGTTCAGCAGCTTTTGGAAGGGGAACTTGATTAAAGGAGCGCATCCAATTGCGCTGAATTCATGCATGATTCCCTAAGGCGATGTCCCACTTTAGAGCGCTAGTTGGATACACAGAAACAGCGCTCTTTAGATGCACTGAAATCACGTGTCTTTAGAGCGCTGATTTAAGCAGAATAAAGATGCTGTAAATTCATGTATCTTTTTAGCGCTGATTTAAGCAGATTAAAGATGCAGTGAATTCATATATCTTTGTAGAGCTGATTTAAGCAGAATAAAGATGATGTAAATTCAAAGTTGAAATCAAATAACTAAAATTTAAAAAAATATAACAAAAAAATTCATTCGTTTTACTTTACAAAACTTTATTTATGTAAAACAAAATGAAAAAAAAAATCGGAAGTGAACGTCAAAAAATATCGGAAATTTTCATTTTCACATTTTTTATGGGATTTTTTTTGGGAACAGCGGTCAAAGATGCTATGATTGAAGCGCTCTTTGCAGCGCTGATTAATGCGCAATAATGATGCAGTCAAATCATGTGTCTTTGTCTAAAACTCATGTTTTTTTATTCAAAAAGTGTTAAAAATATTAAAAAGGAAAGCAAGTGTGAAATTTTATCAAAAAATAATTACACATTATAAGTTTTATATAAAAAATCTTAAAAAAAAATTAAATTTTTTTCCCCTTCCTTTTACTGCATCCCTAAGAGCGCTCTTTGGATGCGCTACGGTATGCTATAAACAGATGCTGTGTCGCCAAAATCTCGATTTATTTCTGCTGGGATATATGTAAATTATTTAATAACTCTTTGTTTATATAATAAAAGGTGTAATAAAAACAATATTTAATCGAAATCCAACCGCTTAAAAATAATTAATAAAAAAATAAATGGTCGTAAATGTTGTATAAAATGTACTGGCAGAGTACAATTCTGTTTGTAATTGCCAACGTTGAAACGCTGTTGGCATTTCCAATAAATCCAGTGCTCCGCCAGTACAATATTTTTTGTACGGTTGGCAGTTTCTGATTGGGATGTCTCAGAATCTGACACTTTTTTCGCATAGAAAATTTTTTTGATTCTAAGAACTTCAGATTATGAGACCTTTTTCTATAGAAAAGGTCTCATATTTAAAGCATTTTTGAGATATTTTTACAATAGAAAAGGTCTCATATTATTAGATTTGTTCGTACTGAAACAAAGTCTCATACTGAAAAAGTCTCAGACCTTTTTACTATAGAAAAAACTTATATTCTTAGTCCTTTTTCTTAAAGAAAAAGTCTCAGACCTTTTTCCTATAGAAAAAGTCTAAGATTCTGCGACCTTCTTCCAATTGAGAAAAGTAAAATTAAGATCCAATAACATTTTTCTATACAAAAAAAAAATATTCTGAGTCATTTTTATACCAAAATTCATAATAAGATTGACAAAAAATTTTCAGTCACATTTTTTCTCTAAAAATTTTCAGATTTTTTTTCTATGAAAAATTTTTGGATTTCGAGATTTTTTTCTTTCGGAAATTTTTTTTAGAAAATTTCCTTCATTCCTTTTTTTTGTATTTTTCTTTCTTTTCCTTTGTTTTTTCATTTTTTTCTTTTTCAAATTTGCTCGGGAGGTATTTCCCCTTCCCCCCTCCTTGTACCCGCGCATGTTAAAGTAAACAGCCAACTTTTGAATTATTGTGCTGTGTTGCCAATTTTCAATTTCGAGATTTTCTCCCCTGTCAGGTGTTGGATTTCAGCGAAATCGGTCCAGAGGTTCAATAGTTATTAACTTGTTAAAAAACCTGCTGAACACTTTGTGGAAAATTCAAAATACGAAATTCAAGCCCTGTAATTACAGCTTTATCACAGTTTTTAAATTGAATTCAAGAATAATTCATGTTTTTCTCTGCTATTAACAATACTTTCAGTCCATAATAATGTAACCGCAATTTTCGAACCCTGACTTCTTATACCCTGTTGCAAATTTTCAACTTGTTGATTTTTTCCCCTCCAGCAATAATAAAATGATTTTTTAAGTCCAAAATAAAAATGACAGCTTATTTTTTTTAATTCTGTTAATGAAAAATTTAGTAAAGACAATAATAGTGACTAACTTTCTTAAAACTCAAAATCATTTAATATCATTAATCAAAATGTTTTTTATTTTTTTAATATTAAATCACCCCTCTAAAATGACAACATCTGGTGAATAATTGAATTTGCATACAAAACATCAATCGCATGTAATTTGTTTAAATTTAACGATTATTTTTGTTTACAGTTTTTTTTTGCTATTTATTCAACATTTAAATTGTATGAAAGTGTTTTTTATTCTGTTTATATTTTGCGCAGCATTCAAAAAAAAAAAAATGACGTACTTTAGCTGTCATATTTGACACTTGAAAATAATAATAATGAAAACGAAGCAAACAAACAAAAGTGCCTAATATAATTGCTTACAAACATAATTAAATACCAAAATTGTTTAAAAAACAGATTCTATAGACAACAAAAAAAATGTGTGTGATTAAAAAACATTAATACCCCTGTTTTGATATTCAAAATCTAAGTGTTTTTTTTTTTAAATAATGAAAACCACCCTCATGTCAAACAGAAGTTTGAAAGCTTTCAATACATTTTTTTTTTTTTTTACATTTTCACTTCTTACATCTGTTGTCTGTTTAAATGCTCGGTTATTACGACATGTCTAAGTCCAGGTTTTTTGCTATTGAGTGTTGACAGCTTAGATGGATGCTGATTTGACATTTATTTGTATAAAATTTCTTTACAATTCACTGCATATTATAATTACATACAATATGTTATATTTAGGTAAAGGTTGGATTGGTTTTTTTAATTAAAAAAAAAAATATATTGTGTATAAATTAAATATGATACAGTATGTATGACTCATATTATGAAGTCAAGTGGAAATCATATTTTTTTATGGGTGGTTTTGGAACATCAAATCTGTCATATAAGGGTGCATTTAAGTTAAACCAACAAAAATGAGGTATAGATTTTGCAAAAGATTTTGGTTAATTCTAATATGTGTTAAACCCCGAAAAAACTTGGTAATTAGTACTAATTGTACTCATTCCCAGTCTCGAAACCCTATTAACCTCTTCCTCATTTCCCCCACCCTGAAAAGTATGAAGTGAAAGTACTTGCTCCTCTTGGTAATTTAGATCGCAGTACTGTTTCTGCTTCTTTTTCATATTCTACTTTTCGTAGCGTTTCTAACTTGCGCCGAAAAGCTCTATTTTCTTTTATGAAAAAGCCTTCGGTGTATATTCTGAAGCTTCTGGAACGTGTTCGTGGGAGGTCGGTGAAGCTTAGCCGGAAAGTGGGTTGTGTGACACTTTTCTAGCAAATTCTGATTTTTAAAATTAAAAAACAATCCCTAAACCAAAATTAAATGTGTTTTAGAAACTGCCTTTACCGACCCCGAATATGACTACAACTTCATTTAAAAAATTTTAAAGTATTCAGCCAATTGTTGTCTTCTTTCCTACTAAAAAGTCTTGAACGAATGGTTGAAAAATTCATTAGGTCGGTAACATTAGTTTAAAGTCCCTTAAATAATCAGCAACACGCGTACCAAAGTGGCAGATCTTGTGAGTCGGCACTTCATGATCTTGTTTTCAAGATTGAGAAGGGCCTTGATAAACAAAATTACACTTTGGGCGTATTTGTGGATATTGTGGGTGCTTTTGATAATGCTACCTTTGACTCGATGAAGGCTTCGGCTGAAGAGCATGGTGTGGACCCAGTTCTTGTCAAATGGATCTACTTTATGCTCTCTAGGAGATTGTAAACCACTGAAAGTCAGTGGGGCATAAGGGTCACGGTTGACGTAAACAGAGGCTGCCCCCAAGGAGGTGTCCTCTCTCCGCTGCTGTGGTGTTTTGTGGTCGACTCACTTTTAGTGGAAATACAGGCTCTAGGTGTTCACGTGCAGGCTTATGCTGACGACGTTTATGCATTAGTTTCCGGAAAGTCTCTTCAAATGGTCTGCAACAAAATGCAGACTGTTATAGACTTGATGGACAACTGGTGCAACAAGCATGGGTTGTCCGTGAATCCAGCCAAGACAACGCTCGTGTTTTTTACGCGAAGGACAAAACACAATGGTCTTAAGCTTCCTACGCTGAAGGTTGTTACTCTTCAACTGTCCCCAGATGTAAAGTATCTAGGGATCACTCTGGATAGTAAACTTATGTGGACAAAACATGATGAACTAAAAGTATCTCGGGAGCACCGTATTTTCTGGCAGTGTCGGAGAGCTTTTGGGAGACGTGGGGTCTAAGACTAAGACTACAAAGAGCGACTTGCTTGGGAATTACGGGTGCTATAAGCACAACACCAGGCGCTGCTCTCAACGCTATGTTGAACATGCTTCCCTTGGATCTACATATCCAAGGGGAAGCCATCAAATCTCTGTGCAGACTCCGTAAAAATGGATCATGACATGGAGACTATAATGCAGGACATCGTCTACTGTTTAATGGGCTTTCGGAACTTTGCCCGATGTTTGACATGCCCTTAGACAGTATGACACCTTGAATCGAGTTTGGTAGGAAGTTCAGTGTAAACTTTCCGAGAAGACTGGTGCTATCCAGATGAACTTCTCAGAAATTACTCGGATATTTTCTATACAGACGGTTCTAGTACCTCAGTTGGTTCTGGATCAGGTTGGTATTTGGGTGACGAAACCAAATACTCTCATGCTATGGGTAAAATGGTAACAGTCTTTCAGACTAAAGTGTTTGCTATTTTGGACGTAGCGAATTGGATAATTGAAAATATGTAGATTGAGGGATAGGAGAATCAGTATCTGTAGTGACAGTCAAGCTGCGCTCAGGGCACTGGATTCTCCAGTCAGAACATCTAAAATTGTCCAAGATTGTAGGCGCAGACTCAATGAGGTCTCATGTGAGAACAGGGTCTGTCTCTTGTGGGTTCCGGGTCATAGGGGAATATGGGGAAATGAGATTGCCGATTCTTTGTCAAAAATTGGCTCCGATACGATTCCTCATAATCCGGAGCCTCAGATTGGTAAAGGCTTGACATGTATGATGCGCTGGATCAACTCTCACATGAAATCAATTTTAATGGAGAGATGGTCAAATGAGTTGACATGCAAGAATACTAAATGTTTTATAATAAGACCGGACAGGAAAGTGACAAACTATTTACTCAGTCTGAGTAGAAGAGGCTGTCGCAAACTTAGCTGTCTAATTACAGGACATAATGCCAGCGCTCGTCATATGACTAGATTGGGTGTCTTATCGGACCCTCTGTGTGCAGCTTGTCTTGAGGATGAGGACACAACAGAACACTACGTCTGTTGTTGCCCAGCCTTCTCAAGAGCTAGACTGCGGATAATAGGATCTGATATTCTTTCAATGGACATGGTCCATAGACTTTCCTTGTCTGACTTTCTCAGGTTTGTAAAAGCAACTGAGAAATTCTAGGAAGCACCTATCTCTCTCTCTTAAACTTTCTCTCATCCTTTACTAAATCTTTCTTTCCATCATCCTTTACTAAATCTTTCTTTCTTTAAACTTTCTATCATCCTTTACTAAATCTTTCTTTCCAGGGTTCGGTACAATGGACTATTTTAAGTCTGAGCGCCATGGACTAGCCTAGCTTTCTTTTAGGCGTGTACAACCCACCTTCAACTCAACAGCCAATTGAAATTACATCTTTCTTAAAAATTTTTAATTTTCCAAATGTCAATACTTAATTTTTAGATTTTTCCTGTTTTCTTGCAATAACAACCTTCTATTCTACTTTCATTGGCCGTTTCGTTCGTATTTTCCTGCCTTTCGACACTTTTTTACCAGTAGTTTATTTCTGATTACTAGGGCAAGTACTTTCATGCATCTAAAAATCGAAAATATGTGCCTATAATATGCATCTAAAAATCCAAAATATGCACTAAAAATTTAAAAAAATATGCATTTAAAAATTATTGTTCTACCAAAAAAAATAATTTTGTTAACATAAAATAGGGGTTTTTTAAACATTTGATGTCCCCTACAATTTTTAAAAAAGTTTTTGTTACTGTAAACCATTTTTAATTGGTAAAACATCTTGTTTCATAGACACATTTTGTGATGTGTCTATAAAACAAAAATTTCCGTTCCAAATATTCGGTTCTAGAACGCAACATATTACCCTGCAGCTGATTCTACTTAATATTTCAGAATCAATGATTTAATATTCTTTGGGCGCAAAAAAAAATTTTAGTAATTTTTGTAAAAAAAAATGAGTTAATTTTTTTTTTGAGTTTATAAAAACGGAATGACAAACTTATTTACATAAACCTTCCCAGAAAAATTTTCCGTTTAAAACAAATAGTTCCAGAACCCAGTATATTATCTTGAAATCGATTATACTTATCGTTCCAGAATCAATGATTTTTTTTAAATTGTCAAAAAAGCATTCGCTTGAATAGGTATTTCAGAGACATTTTTTTTTGTTAATTTGTAAATGTTTCAAAATAGGAAAATTTTAAATTTTAATATGGGAAAAAATTCTCAGAATCTACAAACTTTTTTACCCGAATCCAATTTTTGCAAGAAATGCCTCAGAATATCATTTCTATAACAAAAAAAAAATTTTTCTCCAAAAAAAGTTGATAGAAATTGATTTTTTCTAAGGTGAGTTTTGAAAAAAAGTGATAAAAATTAAACAAAAAGTGCAATTTGTATGAAAATATGCAAAAATATGCATTTATACCAAAATATGCAAAAATATGCAACTACAAATCGATGCCATTTTATTGCAAATTTCTTGATTCGGATAGATATTTAGTTTGTTGTATGATAAAAGTTATGAGTAAAAATATGCATTTTCATGAAAGTACTTGCCCTACTGATTACATAAACCCAGTCAAATGTTTCTCAATTTTTGTACATCGTTTTAGTTGCGGTTTCTAATTCCATCCGATATACTCTCAATGTCAGTGGTTTTTTTGGCTTACTCTTTACAATTCGGAATCTGCCCCTGCTTGGGCGCCACTTGCATAAAAATTCTGTTTGTTTATTTTTAAGAATTTCTATATTTTTATATAGCATTTGTTTAATAATTTATTAAAAATTCAAACACTTGATTTTGGTGTTGTGACTATCCGACATTACTTCAATATGTGGTTCCTTTATTTTCGCTTTGCAACTTGGAATCAGGTCCTGTCTTGGGCGCCACTTGCATGAACATTTTGTAAGTTAATTTTGCTGAATTTCTATGTTAAAATGAACCATTTTTTTATATTTTTTAAGAAGCGAAACCAATAGCGGTTTTCGAATCGGCCAGTTATTCGGATCCGGCCAAAAAGCACTATTCGGCCACTATTCGGCTACATTTTTGGCCAAATATAGCCGAATACCGAAAATTTGTATCAAATTTGTACTCGCGTGATGAAAAACACACTAAACACACTTTGAATCACATTAGTAAGCCACAAAAACATTTTATTAAGTGTTTTTGGAGCTAAAACAAGATTTTACACTCAAACAAATTTTTCGATCGAAAAAAAATTACACTCAAAAAAAAATTTATTTACAAAAATGACTTAAAAAAAGTTTTTTGCTCAAAATAAATCATTCTGAACAACGAGTTTTACTTTTTTCTTGTTTTTACTAAATAAATTATTTTTTTTTTTGAATATTCGGCTTCGGTTTTTGCCGAATAGTGAAAATTTGGCCGAATATTTGGCTTCGGCTTCGGATAAAAAGGTCTATTCGGTCACACACTAACAAATTGGTCAAAACTACTTAAAAAACTTAACACACTGATGAAAAATCAGTCAGTCACCCAACTGTGTAGATAAAATTATTCCCTGGTACTTTTTCAATCATATTTTAATATAAAGCAGGATCGCCAACGTCTTAAAAGACTAACAATTCGTCGGCTGATAAAATTAATGCATGGTTTCATGATGTCGGTGTTGACCTACATACATTAGTTAACTTTTATCCTTCTATCATATCCTTTCCCTTCGATAAATTTATAAACACACTCTTTCCTGTCGTGTCACAACTTGTTCTTCATATTTAACGCTTTAATAGTTGCTGGTAAATTATTTCCTAGAAAAACTTTTTTTTTTCTATTTCAATTAAAATTAATTTTTAGTTCAATCATTTTTCTATTCTAACAATTATTTGAAAAATAAACCCGGAAATGGCATAAAATTAAAGATAACTAGCATATGACCAACAAAAACCACCACCACCACGACTGGCCAGACATAAACTGAGGACTGTACTAAAGCTGGAAATAGCTTCCACACCCACAACCATTAACATTTTTATACTTTTTCTACTTTTTTTTTTGTTAAGTATAAAAGGCTCAATTTGAAACCAGCAAGTGCATTAGATTTCAATAGACCAACAATGAAACAAAATTACTTCATTAGCATTAAAATACGTTTACAAAATTACAAATGCAATTGTAACAATCCAAAGTGTTTTTAAAAACAAGTAAAAAAAGTTAAATTCGACCTAGCCGAATGTGTGAATACCCTCCATTATGTAAACAAGTAAAAAAGTTAAATTCGGCCTTGCCGAATGTAGTGATACCCTCCACAATTTCAAAAAGATTTTTGGAAAAACCTTTTTTTATAAGGAAATTACTTTTGAAAAAAAAAAAAAAATTTGGGAAAAAAATTTCCGCGAAAAAAAATTTTGGTAAAAAAAATTCGCAATTTTTGGTGTTCAATTATGTTTACATATGTCAACCACCAGCCAAATTAAAGCATTTCGTATTTTTAGGTTATGTTGAATTTACTAAAATTTTTGTGGTATCTTTACATTTTCGTTCATAACTTTTGAACCGCTGCACAGTGCCACATTTGGCCAATCTAGGACGACAAAAATCCAATTTTAATTATATTGACTTCAAATTCGGTATAAATGTTCGTTTTGACTTCGAAAATAACATTATGAAAAATGTGGGAGGCCGGTTAAGGGCCACGCCCACTTGTTTTAAAATTTTTAATTTTGGTTATAATTTCTTTAAATTTGGTATATATACTCTCAATGACTGTAGAAATAATATCATAAAAACAGGGGGCGGTCAGGCAACTGCCACGCCCACTTTTTTAAAATATGTTTAAAAAATATGTAAAAACAAGGTTTACATATCGCCCCACTGTAGTCGGCGTCGCAGACGGTCGCAAAAGTTAGCCGTTGAAATAAGTACTATAGATATTGGTCAATATATCTGAAAAAGTCCGGCGACCAATACGGACCAAACACATCAAAAAAAATAAATATATAATTTTCTTTTCAAAAATTTGTATTTTGTTAAAAATTTAATAAAAAATAGAAAAATTTGTTTAAAGAAAAAACAAAAGAAATGACTTAAAGCATTTAAATATCCTTTAAAATTACCAAAAAAGAGTGGATAAATATCTTCTTTTGTTCAAAAGTTACAACAGTTTAAACTCGACTTAATTTATGCGAAATAATGTACACTAGTTACAGGATTTTACAAGATGCAACTTTATGCACCCACCTGTTAGTAACGAACAGAATTATCGATCTAATATGATTATTTCCGTGCTATAAGGAATGTTCTATAATACATACAAACATATCATGAAAATCGGGGTACTTTTTTTTTTGATTTTTGTCGTGCTAGATTGGCCAAATGTGGCACTGTGCGCTGAACCGATATCGCTCAAATGCAATACCAAACTTCTCGGGAGAACTTCCAATAAATATGTTAAGTTTCAGTCATCTCCGTGTAATATTTTGGCCGTGATCACCATTTCCACAGACAGACAGATGGACAGACGGACATCGCTAAAATGTCTTAAAATCGATCGGGGACTATGAATATATGGGGCATTCCATGTCAAATCGGACACTTTGAATAATGTTTTTTTTTAGATTTTTCCAATTTGTTGACAGTTTTTAGTACCCTTCGAAAACTCCTTCGTGGTAAATTTTTAGATATTTTTGATGACCCGTTCAAAAGATATCGAATTTTTAAAAATAGGTAGTTTGTTTCTTTACTCAAACTTCTTTTTCTCATAACTTCTTGAATAATGGTCCAAATTGCCAATTTTTTTTTACGTACTTTAAAAAAAAAAAATCCAAAAAATACTTAAAATCCCAGCAAAACTTTGGTAATGGGTAGTGATTATATAACACATTACCAGGTAATGTATATCCCTTATTTGTAGTATTATTTTAGGATGTCTTACCAAACATTTGTTCCACAACGTATTATTTTCAAGTGAAAAATAATGCATTACAAATAATTTGCTACGTAATGCATGATTATTGGAAAAAATGTATTTCATATTTATTATTTCTAAACATTAAATCATGGATGACTTATATTTGGTTACATTATGTATTATTTGAAAGTTTGAAATAATGCATTATTTATAATTGGATGCATAATGCATTACAATAACATAAAAAATAATTATTTTATAAAAAAAAAATGCATAAGTTTAAACTAGAGATGGGCTCACGACAGGAAATTTCTAACGACACACACTCACGAGCATATTTTATCTACACTCACTTACAACCACGTGAGTAAATTTAATACAAAACTACTTTTTCACTACTCGTAACACCTTATATATTATCTTCTGGTATGCTATATTATATACATTACTCGTATGCATTACTTTGAGTCTCATCGCCTGTTAAAATCATCAATGCTGCAATGTATAAAATAAGAGATCCTATACCTTATTTTATACCTTATTTGGTAATCTAAGTTTTGCTGGGAAGTCCCATAATTCGAGAAAAAAATTGTTTGCAATGTTTTTGAATGTAAGATTGTCTTGACAGGGAATACCTATTTTTCCAAATAGGTAACACCAACAAAAAAACTTGGTTGCCAAGAAATAAGATGAAATATGTAATTTGTTGGGGTTTTTACTTTAACCGCGATGAGGGATGGACTCTTTTCAGCTCAAACAAAAAATAAAGGTAAAAACCGATACGGCCTTATATTTATGTCCAGCAAAACCGGTCCAGTGATTCAAAAGTTAAGTTAGTTTTCGTAAATTTTCGAGATAAAAAAACACGCCAACTTTCGAAAGTCATCCTGAGGATGCTGAAGCCGGGCATATATATTTGCCGTTCCCCTGGCCTGGTTCGTATTGAATTTCATCGGTCCAGTGGTTCAAAAGTTATTAAGAAAATCGTGAATTTCAGATTGGTTACACCTTAAAGTCACTTGTTGAAAAAAACGTTAAACCAGCTTTAAAAAAATTTATGAATCACGAAAATATTTTACAAAATATTCTTGTCACTCACAAAAATTTTTATAATAAAACAAAAAAAAACTTACACTCGAAAAATAATTTATACTCAAAAAAAAATTTTTTTTTTTTTTCAAAAATGACTAAAAAAAGTTTTTTACTCAAAATAAAATATTTCAAATCAAAATTGTTAATTTGATTCACGTTAGAAAATTAACTATCGCTTTAGAAGGGCATTGTGGAGGGTATTGATAGATTCGTCCAAGTTGAATTTAACTTTTCTATTGTTTTTATAATTTTTTTTTAAGTTTTTATACGTTTTTTTATACTTTTAGCATTTTTTTGATAATACCGGTACGTACCGGTATTGACGTTTCGGTATCGGTAATACCGTAACCGATTCAACTCAAATACCGTAATCGATACCGATACCGAAATAAATAAAAAAACGATACCAATACCGATATCGATACCGTTATTCGTTTCGATTGCCAACCTTGATAAAAACCCTTTACAATGCCCTTTTAAAGTGAAAAAAAAATTCTAACGTGAACAAAATAAACAATTTAATTAGAAATATTTTATTTTGAGTAAAAAACTTATGTTGTCATTTTTGTAAAAAAAAAAAAAATACAAAATTTTTTTTTAGTTTAAAAATATTTTTGAGTGATAAAAATGCGTTGTACAATATTTTTGTGACTTACAAATGTTTTAAAAACATGTTTAACGGGTTTTGAACACGTGAATTTAAATTGAAGCGAATCTGAAATTTACTGTTTTGCTATAACTTTTGAACCACTGGACCGATTTGGCTGAAATTTACTCTTTTGAATATATATGGGGCATTCCACGTCTAATCGAACACCTTGAATAATTTTTTTTAGATTTTCCCAATTTGTTGACAGTTTTTAGTACCCTTCGAAAACTTCTTCGTGGTAAATTTTATGATTTTTTTGATGACCCGTTCAAAAGATATCGAATTTTTAAAAATTGGTAGTTTGTTCCTTTAGTCAAACATTTTTACTCATAACTTCTTCAATAATGGTCCAAATTGCAATTTTTTTTCAAAATTATTGTTTTTACGTACTTTTGAAAAAAGAATCTAAAAAAATCTTAAAAATGCTCTAGTATGCGATTTTTAAAATTTAAAATTTGAATCAAATGTATGTAATCTTTGATTTTTTTGAAATTTTTTTATGTAAAACTTACATATATCAATTTTATAAATTTTTTGCCCAGTAGGATCGTATGACAACGATTATTACTATTTTTTAAATTTTTTTGAAAAAATTTTATCTAATTTTCCCAATCTTAAAATCATTTCTACTGCTCCAATGGTGCGCCATAGAGGGGTCATTTCCAAAACTGACCCCCATTAATTTTTACCTAATATCCTATCTCATATTTGTAAGGGAGCTCCCACACAAAATGACATTTTTTTAAATTTGCTCCAACCGCTCAAACTGGCCGACCCACAATATTTTTTTAGTCCAAACATTTTCTCTGAACACACCTACCCCCTGCCTCTAATTATTAAGGCGGTTCCCATACAATTTTTTTTAATTTTTGTAAATTTGTTTTATTTAATCAGTTTCTACTGGTCCAATGGTGCTTCCGAGAGGGGGCATTAGAGAAACCGACCCCCATTTATTTTAACCCGCCGTATAAAAAGAGTTTGCAAAAGAAAATATTTGAAAAAAATTTATAAAAAAAAATTTAGTTAAAAATTCCGCGGAACCAATTTTTTGGAGTAAAAAAAAAATTCGCGAAAAAAAATTTTGGTACAGAAAAAATTTCAGATTCTGAGAAATTTTTCATACACAAAAAGTCTTAGATTTGAAAGACATTTCTCGTATAGAATTATTCTCAGATTCTGAGACATTTTTCCTATAGAAAAAGTCTCATATTCTGAGACATTTTTCGTATAGAAAAAGTCTCAGATTCTGAGAGATTTTTCGTATAGAAATGTATCCGATTCTAAGACAGTTTTCGCATTGAAAAAGTCTTAAATTCTGACACATGTTTCGTGTAGAAAAAGTCTAAGACTCGGAAGACATTTTTCGAAAAAGTCTCAGATTCTGAAACATTTGTCGTATAAAAAAGTCTCAAAGTCTTAGAAATTTTTCGTATAGAAAAATTTTAGAATCTGAGACATTTTTCGTATAGAAACAGTTTAAGATTCTGAGAAATTTTTCGCAAAGAAAAAGTCTCAGATTCTAAGACATTTTTCGTATAAGAAAAAGTCTCAGATTCTGAGACATTTTTCGTATAAAAAAGTCTCAGATTCTGAGACATATTTCGTAAAAAAAAGTCTCATATTCTGACACATTTCTCTATAGAAAAAGTCTCAGATTCTGAGTATAGAAATAGTATCGTATAGTTTTCGCATAGAAAATGTCTCCGATTCTAAGACAATTTCCGTATAGAAAAAGTCTCAGATTCTGACACATTTTTTGTATAGAAAAAGTCTCAGATTCTAAGACATTTTTCGTACAGAAAAATTTTTAGATTCTGAGACATTTTCTTATAGAAAAATCAGGCCCTTACTTTAGAAAAACTCTCAGATTCAGAAACATTTTTCGTTAGAAAAATTCTCAGATTCTAAGAAATTTTTCGTATAGAAAAAGTCTCAGATTCTGAGAAGTTTTTCGTTCAGAAAAAGTCTCAGATTCTGAGAAGTTTTTTGTATAGATAAAGTCTCAGATTCTGGGAAATTTTTCTTATAGAAAAAGTCTCAGATTCTGAGGCACTTTTTGTATAAAAAAGTCTCAGGTTTAAGACATTTTTCGTATAGAAAATGTCTCAGATTCTGAGACACTTTTTCGTATAAAAAGTTTCTGAGACATTTTTCATATAAAAAAAATTCTTAGATATTGAGACATTTTTATATAGAAAACTTCTCAAAAAAAAATTTGTATAGAAAATTTTCCAACAGTGCCCCCAAATTCTTGTGTGCCTAAGACCCCCGCCACTCCTTAGGACGGACCTGATTTTTGTATTTATTTAAATACCTTTCGGTATCCAATTCTATTCGCATATGTCAAACATCAGCCAAATTAAAGCCTGTTATATTTTAAGGTTATGTAGAATGTAGAAACATTTTCGAGGTGTCTTTTCATTTTCTTTCATAACTTTTGAACGGCTTAACCGATATCGCTTAAAAGCAATACCAATCTTTTTGAAGCAACAACAAGTAAATATGTTAAGTTACAGTCCTATCTGTGCAATATTTTAGCCGTGATCGCCATTTCAACAGACGGACATCACTGGAATGCCTTAGAATGGATCACTGACCGATTTTTTAATGTGTTACAAACGGAATGACAAACTTATATATACCCTCTACCACTTACTAAGTGCAGAGTATGAAAACAAAAAAAAAATGTTTCCTTTTTCAAGCTGTTAAAAAAGGGGAGGATTTTTTTGGGTGGTATTTAGTAAGGAAAGAAGTTCTTGCCAGGATTTTTATTTTTTTGGGCACGGTGTAGTATGACTGATAAATCTCTATTATACACTTGCAAGTGTGTCAAAATGCACTGGTGGTATGTAGACGTGACACACCTCTATACAAATGGCAAGAATTACAAATAATCATGATTAAATTCTTATAAATAGAGGGTGAAAATTATAAAGCTTTTGCCAAAAAAAAAAAAAACACCCTCATAGCATAAAGACCCTTTATTTTGGATTTCCTTTTTTTTGATAAACTTTTTGATAAAATATTGTTACTTGTTTTATTTGGCAAATAAAGGCAATGACTCAAAGTGACTTCTAACACCTCAAAAGCATACTCTACTTTATGTGAACAAAAAAGTCTAGCCCAGAAGTATACTTTACTTTTTTATGTGATTGAGTAATGATGTTCATGTGTTAAGCCAAGATAAGATTTTAATCTATAAAAGAAAATACAGCAAAATAAATGCAATTATTTGTTTGCTTTTTTAAATCCTTAGTGTGGGTTCAAATCTCAAGTCTTTTTTGATGTCAGCATACAAAAAGGGTTCATTTAAATTAGTTTTACAATTTTTAAAGCATACTTTTTGGTGGTGGTTTATTTTAATTGTTGTAATTTAAACTTTTTTTTTGTTGCTTTGGTAAAATTGCAATTTATTGTGTCACTTCTTATTAAACATTTGAATATTTTTTGAGTGTAATTATAGAGTAGTACATAAAATATTTTGTAGCACAAATTACACCCCTCTTCTGGCTAACACTGCTGCTGCAGCAGCACATGTGATTGCTTTCAGAGAGGGAGAGAGGGTGTCATATAGAACACCCCTTTAATAAATAATAGCATGTGGTTGAAAGTCTAAAAAAAAATTGAAATTTGATATTTTTCGGTGTATTGTTTGTTTATGTTAAGTGCTAATTTTGGTAATTGGAAATTAAAAAAAAAACAACAAATTTACGAGCAAAGAAATATGACCTTTAAATAGTGGGTGGTTGTGGTCAACTAATTGAGGTTTTTGAAAAATAAAATGTAATGAAAAATAAAAAAAAATGAATAGAAATGGCATTAAAAAGAGAGTGAAACTATTAAAAGTACCTTCCAATTGGGTCCACCTTTTAAGCACGCAGTTTTGGAGAAATATTTATTGAAATTTAAAAACACCATTCAATCTTTTAAATAATGATCCAAAATTTTCAAATCAATTGAAATTCGAAAATATCTTTTGAAATTCGAAGAAGATCAATTGAAATTTAAAAATCTGAAAAAAAATTTTTTTGAAAAAATACGAGATTCTTAAACAGCGCGTGTAACGGTCTGTTTCCAGGACATTTTGAGAAAATTGCACTTTTTTTTTAAACATTTTTAGCTAAAAACTTTTCATTTTAGTCTTGATTTATTATAAATTATAAAACTTAATTTAGAAATGTTGGATTTTAAGCAATTCTTTAACCCTAAACAGCTTTGGGCCCTAAATGACCCATGATGAACAAATGCATCTAGCAATAAACCGCTTTTGGCGGGCGACTAACCATTGGGAACATTTTTTTTAGTGAAAATGGGAGCGTGAGTAAAGATGGCAGCGTGAGTAGAGATGAGAGCGTGAGTGAATTTGACCAATTCACGCTTACGAAGAAAAAAGATTTTCACGCAGGAAATTTTTTAAGTTTGCATACATTTTACGCAGGATCATGTGAGTGAAACATATTAAACTCGTATACGCTGTATTCACGCTCACGAAAACTCAACATAACTATATTTTAACGTGTTTTATTATTCTGTCACCATAAAAAATCATGCACACTCACGAAATTTCAATCAGGTTTACGAGTGAATCACGTGAAATTTGTGCCACGTGTGCATTTGTACAAATTATATTTTTTATGCAAAATAAAAAAGTGATCCATATATTTTATTTAAACAAGTTTATATATTATTTCCCGTTTAAATGCAACCACGTCGAAAGCATTATCCTCTTAAATGCCAGAATGCAGCAAGTAAATATTCTATTGAAATTATTCAGCAATATTCTTATTTAAATTTGAATTACTTTTTGTGTCAAATAGAAATAAATGGTTAATGGTGGGTACGGAAAAAGCTTTAAGAGTGGGTGCATTTAAGTGGGAATACTATTTGAATGCTATTTGACCTTTTTTTGTTTCATTTGCACTAAAAATATAATTTTTAAAATTGCACTGTTAAACGTGAGTAAAATTTCGTGAGTTTGCATGATTTTTATGGTGACAGAAAAATGAAACACGTCAAAATTCAGCTTGAGTGAGATTAAAATGTGACACTCATGTAACCCTGCGTAAAATGTATGCAAAATTCAAAAACTTCGTGAGAAATTTTTTTTTCTTCGTGAGCGTGAGTTAGTCGAATTCACTCACGCTCCCATCTCTACTTACGCTCCCATCTTTACTCACGCTCCCATTTTTAATTGAAAAAATATGTTCCCAATGGCTAGTCGCCCGCAAAAAGCGGTTTATTGATAGATGCATTTGTTCATCATGGGTCATTTAGGGCCCAAAGCTGTGTAGGGTTAAAGAATTTCTTAAAATCCAAAATTTCTAAATTAAGTTTTATAATTTATAATAAATCTAGTGCAAAATGAAAAGTTTTTAACTAAAAATGTTGAGTTTAAAAAAAGTGCAATTTTCCCAAAATGTCCTGGAAACGGTCCGTTACACGCGCTGTTTAAGAATCTCGTATTTTTTCAAAAAAAAAATTTTGTCAAACGAACTTTAATGTACTTGAAATAAATGCAATAAAAACTTTAGATTGTGCAACTTAAAATCAAAATTTTTTTTTATACCCTCCACTCTAGTGATAGAGGGTATATATAAGTTTGTCATTCCGTATGTAACACATTGAAATATTGGTTTAGGACCCCATAAAGTATATATATTAATGATCCTTGATCGATTCTAAGTCGATCTAGCGATGTCCGTCTGTCTGTCTGTCTGTCCGTCCGTCTGTCTGTCTGTTGAAATCACGTTTTTGGCTATAATCCAGAACCGATTTAAACGCCTGGGGTACCAAAAGTTGCGTAATTCTCCTAGGCAGAATCTAATGGTTTTTTTTTTTTAATCGGTTAAGTATTTTAAAAGTTATGAGTGAAAATGTAAATTTTGATGAGTGAAAATGTGAATTTTAAACAAAATAAATGCTATAACTTGACACCTGTTGAATGAATGTAAACGAAACTTTGAATTTAATGTAATTTTATCATTCCTAACACTCACAAAAAATTTGGGCCGAATCGCACAATGGGACGTGGCACCAGCCATTTAACCCAAAATTTTAAAATGATTTATCTTGGCTCATGGTTGACATATTCAAATAAAATTTTAAATAGGTTCTTATTTTATTGTTCTCAACGTTCTTCTGGTTATTTTGGTACCAATTATGGCAAAATCGGTTCAGGGGTTAAGAAGCTATGAGCAATTGAGATGAGTTTCAATATAAACCTCTATGATATGGCGTGGCAGCGCGTTTTTGTAGTTGTTGATGGTTGTTTGGCTTGTTGTTATTTGTATCAAAAGAAGTTAAAAATACGTAGTATGTGTCATACACGTGCCACGTGGTTGCTTTTATATAATTTTTATATAATTTTCATACATGCATATTTATAAAATATTTTTTTTGTTTTTTAAATATTTGCATTGCACTATAGTTCCGATTATCACTTTTCTTGGCCAAAATTACAAAAATGGAAAAAATTTTGGTTTTAAATAGGTTTTGTGGTAAAAATTGTTATAATTTTTTTGTTTTCCATGTATAATATTATAAAAAATTTTTTGTATTTAAACTCAAAAAATTAATTGAAAAAATTTAAAAAAATACTTTTTTTTTATTTTTAGCTAAATTTGTTTTTGAACAATAAATGAGTTTGTACAAAAATAAAATATGTTTTCTGTTGTTTGTAAGTGTTTACGACTTTCTATAAAATCCATTTTGAGAAAATTGAATTTTGGCCAACAAAGGTCGTCCGCGAAACCATAGTGCATTTGTTAACATTGTGGAGGGTATTTAAAGATTCGGCACAGCCGAATATAGCTTTCTTACTTGTTTTTTTTAAATTTGGTGGTTTTGAGTTTAGGGCAAAATGTATGGGTCATTTTCGGCAACCGTTTTAGAGGGGTTAACAATGTCCTTTTAAGTTGAACTTTTTTCTAAGAAAATATGATCGAATTGAAAAGATCGACTAAACTCAAAGAGAAGATTAAGTAATTTTTATAATTTTGACAATTTTTTTAAATAAATACTATTTTTTAAGAAATCGCGGATTTTCAACGTCATTTCGGCAGCGGAAGATGACCACCGATCTACATGAAAATTTAACCACATTGTTTTTAAGTCTATTCCAACACATCTGTCGGTGAGCCGGAACGAAATTCGCCAAAAAGCCAAATTCGATCCACCCTAATATACACCCTCTATCACTAAACTATGGGATTCCTTCCCTGTAAGAGGAGTATATTAAAAGTTAAACTAACAAGGGAAGTCTCCCTAGTGTCACCCGCGAATATTTATGGAATTGGTTTTATTTTGTAGAGCAGAAAAAATAAAGGGACACGTATTTTTTTATAGCGGCCCAAATTCATATTTAGGGGATAAAAAGGAGGGGAGAAGACAAGGCCATATTTCAGTTTTTTTCGTGTATCTCCTATATTATGCAAAGAAACCTAGTCATGTTACATATCAAATGAAAGGTCATTGGAAAACCTATCTACGTGTGCTAAGAACGTGTCCAAACATGTACAACTTTTCGTCATATTGAGTAAAATACCAAAATTTTATGACATTTTTGTTAATAAGTCGAAAAATATTAACTTCATCGGCCAGTTGTTAGCACCACGAAATAGGTATTTTAATTACCTTTAATCTGATACCACACATGCCTATATTAATTTTGTTTAAATAGGCGTAAATCGTAAAAAAGTGAAAAAGGTTTTAAATATTTTTGTTGGTTATTGACAATCGTTGCCTCACTAGTAAGTACAATTTCTTCGTCTTTCTAATTCCCATTGTGGATAGAGACGAATATGTATTTATATTTTAGTTTGTGCACAAACGATTTGTCATTAGACTCGTTTGCTACTTTGTAGTAAATCGTTTCTATTTTTGCTAAATAATCTTAACAATGGAATCTGACAAATTCCGAAACACGTGTCGATTAAGTCTTGCAAAAATGACAAAGATAAATAAATTTCAAACAAAAAAAAAATAATTTTCTTGAAAATTATACTATGTGAATATCATGGTTTTAATTAGTAAAGAAAATAATGACCTCGAGCCAGAATAAACATCCTCAAAATATAATATTTTAAAGGTCAAGTAAAACAATTTTTATTTTTTAATAAAAATTAACCAGAATTTGATTTATTAACTTTTTCATAATACTTTTAAACTTTTTCATAGTATTTATGAAATATTTATGTGAAATTTAGGAATTATTTAACATTTTTCATAAATACTATGAAAAAGCTTATTAGTATTATGAAAAAGTTAATAAATTGTATGAATCTGTTCATAAATACTATTGGATTTTTTTTCTGTGTATAACAGTAAAATTGATAATATTAATTTGCACTTAGGCGCCCCAGTAGGCTAGTTGGTAGCGTGCTAGCCTATGAGTCTGGGGGTCGTGGGTTCGATTCCCACCAGAGGCCTTGGTCTGTTTCGCTACAACGAGACGAAGGTCATTGTTACCAGTTCTCGGTTAGGTAAAATTAGTATATGATTTGTAATTATATGTTAATTCTTAATAAAAAAAAAAAAATTAATTTGCAACTCGAAAAATTTGGATTGAAACTCGAAAACAATCAATTAAAAATTCTTTAAAGATCAAATAAAACTCTAAAAAATCAATTGAAATTCAAAAAAACTCAATCGGATAACACTGCGGAACACTAAAAAATAAACAAGAGTTACGACCATCATTTCTATATATTTCGGACATGCTTATTCGAATGGCGTACTCCGTTTTTCGATGTATGGTACAGTTTTCTTGCAAAATGTCGTTAAAGATTTGCTGATTTCGAGCCAGTTTTTTAACAAAAAAATTTGCAAAGTTAATGATTTATTAATTTTATGGCATGGAAAACAAAGATATGACTTGTAGCAATATTTCTTATGCAAATTTGGTTCAAAGCTTGTTATCTTAAGCCCTTAAATTCGCGAATTTCTTAATTTTTTAGGGTTTTCGCGAAATTAACAGCCAAATTGGTCTTTGATAAAAAACTTGCTTTTAGTGAATCAAAAAGGCATCCCTAACAATACGAATAGTGGACAAAAAACAGCTATGTTATATGGACCACCATGATGAAAATCGCGAAAAACCGTTTTTTTGTATATACCAGCATCACTTTACGAGATGATTTATGACTCCATCTTTTAGTATATAATGTGGGATTCTTAAACAATTAACTGACCAAAAATTTGGCCAAAAAAGTTTTCATTTGCAAAAGTTATCTTAACAAAAACTATTATTTCAGTGTTAACCCTACAATAATTATATTGGTCCATATAACATAGCTGTTTTTTGTCCACTATTCGTATTGTTAGGGATGCCTTTTTGATTCACTAAAAGCAAGTTTTTAATCAAAGACCAACTTGGCGGTTAATTTCGCGAAAACCTCAAAAAATTAATAAATTCGCGAATTTAAGGGCTTAAGATAACAAGCTTTGAACCAAATTGGCATAACAAATATTGCTACAAGTCATATCTTTATTTTTAATGCCATACAATTTAAAAATCATTAACTTTGCAAATTTTTTTGTTGAAAAACTGGCTCGAAATCAGCAAATCTTTAACGACATTTTGCACGAAAACTGTACCATACATCGAAAAACGCAGTACGCCATTCGATTCAGCATGTCCGAAATATATAGAAATGATGGTCGTACCTCTTGTTTTCTAAAATAGTGGTCACTTTTGTCACGCAGTGTAATCAATTATAATTCAAATACACTCAAAATAATCACTCTGTTAAAATACAGAGATACTCTGCTAAGCCAGCAGAAAATACCATAGATTTCCAACCAGCAAGATTTTTTGTTATTTTACGAAAAAAACTCTGTAAAATGATTTCGATAAAAAAAACTGTAAATTTACAGAATTATCTGTAAAATGTTGACGAAAGCGGTCAGAATTTTACCAAGAAGCATGGATAAGTAATAAATTGACTCAAAATAACGGCAAATGCCATCATTTAAATGCGCCCGCTTAAATGTTTCGCATCCGAATGTTTCACTTTGAAGAAATTATTAATAAACTCGCTAGATGTTCTCAAGTTTTTTTTTTTCATAAACCTTTCATTTTCAGTTCCACATTTGAGCGCGGTCATTCCAATAAACACTTTTATAAAATTAAAGGGTAATCGTTTAACAATGTCTTGACTTTTTCTATATATCTTTTAAATGCGCTTGATATGGCTTTTCCACAACGGTCACTATTTGATTCCTGATCAATTTCTCATCCCTTAATGTGCAAGTTTTGTTGAAAATTGGGAAATGCCCGCTTTAATACTTCCAAATTGTAATTTTACGTTTTTTATTTTGGCAAAAATTAAAATTTTTTGTACGTGTAACTCCAATTTAACACGACATCCTCGAAAATTTACCAGATTTTATTGTAATTTCAGACGATTTTTAAAGAGGTGTTGAAATATTTGGAAGTTTTTTGAGTTTTCGGTCACAAGAAAATGCAAAGTATTTTCTTAAAATCTGTATTTTGGCAGATAACTTTGTCAAATATCTGTCGAATTGAGATTACAGTAATTTTACAGAGTATTTAACAGAGTAATTTTTTTGAGTGTATGACCTTTCGAAACTTATGATAGTTGAATTAAAATTCGAAAAAATATCATAAAAAATTCAAAATAATGTCAATTGAAATTTATTTAAGTTTATTTCAACATCGAAATTCAAACAAAATTAATTGAAATTCGTAAAATAACAATTGAATTTCAAAAATGATCATTTAGAACTCGAAATATAACGATTGAAATTCGACGAAGATTTCGAAGTTCGGAAAAATCTATTGAAATTCAAAACAAGTAAAAAAGTTAAATGTCCGAGGGAAAAAAATGTTGTTGAAAAAAAATCCGCGTTTTTTCCTAAAAAAACATGTTGTTCTTGTTTAAATACCATTCGTTATCGAATTCTGTTCGCAAATGTCAATCAGCAGCCGAATTAAAGCATTTTTAGGTTATGTTGAATGTACCAAAATATTTGAGATTTACTTACATTTTCTTTCATAACTTTTGAACCGATATCACTATCTATCACTTATTGTAGGTGGAGGGTATAAAAATGATCTTATACATTCTTGTGTATAAATTTCGAAAAGTTATCATTTAAATTCGAAAAATATCATTTGGATGAGTCTACTAAAATAAACTCGAATTGAACGGTTTAGCGGTGTTTATTAAGCAAAGTCGCGGTGATTGGTTGGTCTAATTTACTTTTTTGGTGTCACAAGACTACGTGGTGCTGACACGAAGCATTGTCATCCACTTCTATCTAAACTGAATTAAAACTTAATTCAAGTTGATAAATTTTCTTTTAAAGAATATTTAAATTTTCAGTATTCTTAAGTTTCTCCTAAAAATTCATGAAACATAAAATGAGCACATAACTATGATAGTAAAATGACACAGCATTCGCTCGTTGTTGTAAAATAAACATTTTCCATATCTATGCTCCTGCTTTATAGATGTTAAGGGAACAGTAGTGAGACATGTCTTTAACAGTGAAAGAAAAAGCTTCATTATTTGGCCAACACATATTAGAAGATTTGACTTAAATTTTAGAAAAAATTCAGACATCTGTAACTGCACAGAAAGAAATGTGTATGTATACTCATTTTCAGTTAAATCATTGTTGTATTAACAAATAATTAAATTGTATTGACAAAGATAATAATTGATATTTTATTCAACAACACAATTTGTCAATACAATTAAATTGTTTGTTAATACAACAACGATTTAATTAAATATGAGCCTACAATACAGTTTTTTTTGTGTGGTTGGTCATATTGTCATGAAATTCCAAGTGGCCATAACTGACATATTGTTGAGAATAAGTTTTTACACCTCAGCTATGGCAAACTTATCGTCACAAAACACCTCAGCTTTGACCGTTGTAATTTTATCACAATATTTCCAAAATTTTTTGTCAAATCTCTTACTGTAAAACTTGTCAACAATATGATAAAAATTTACATCAATAATGTAACTGTTTTTTTAATATAAAGAAAATATTTCCTCATTTTAAAGAAAAAAATGTCTTTAAATAGAAGTTTCTTCAAAGTTGAATTGCACGAATATTGATGCATAATTTCTTTCAGTGTATTTTAATATGCACTTTGTTGCCATGTTACAATGGATGCTGTTTTTTCATGTTTCAGTATAGAGAAGAGTTTGGAAGGCTGTAGCATATAATATGAAGTATTATATTGCGCAATTACTGCCAATATAATGTAAGTCCTTTGGAAAATTTTAATGTTTGTGACACTATGTTGTCACAAAAAATTTTAGATATTTACATCATCTCGAACAAAATTGATTTTCATCAAAAAGCGAAGTTAAAAAATTGTGTCACTTACAATATTTTGCATGTCATGGCTCGTTGTGATATTTTACTTTATATTAACGTCAAATCTTCTGCAAAAGTAGTACGTAGTACTCAATATTCATACATTATGCAATGTAATGGCAAAATATGTGCCTCTAGTTGTTAATGTATGACAAAAATTATTTTAAAATATCTGGAAACTTATATATAGGTCACAAGGATGTCAAAATAATAAAGATATAACTGAAAATGGCATAAAATATATAAGTATGTTTGGAATAACTATGAGTTTAAAGACGAAATTAAAAAAAAAAAAAGTAAAAAGGTTAAATTCGGTCTTGCCGAATGTATAGATAGCCTCCACAATTAAAAAACGATTGTTGCAAAAAACTTTTTTTAAAAAGAAATTACTTTTGAAAAAAAAAAAAACAATTGGAAAAAAATTTGGGGACAAAAAATCCGCGATTTTTTTAACATGATGTTTTTAGGCTGGTGTCTAATTTTAAAAAAGTTGCAGGACTCCACCTCAGTTTGACTATATAAGCTAACAATTAACGAAAAAGAAAACAAGAATTACTATTTTCATTTTCTTAAAACCAAAAATTTTAATAACTTGGGTTTGTAACTTGGATAATAATTCACCTCGTGGTGAATAAAACCGTTTTTCACCAGCTGGTGAATAAAAAGTAACATAATTATTTTTCAACAAAAAATTTTTTTTTTTTTCATAAATTTTTTTTTTCATCAATTTTTTTTTTCATCAAACTATTTTTTTCAACAAATTTTTTTTTTTTCATACATTTTTTTTTCATCAAATTTTTTTTTTCCATAAATTTTTTTTCATCATTTTTTTTTTCATAAATTTTTTTTTCATTAAAACTTTTTTTTTTCCTTAAAACTTTTTTTTCATCAATTTTTTTTTTTTCATAAAATTTTTTTTTCATCAAACTTTTTTTGTCATAATTTTTTGTTTATCAATTTTTTTTTTCATCAATTTTTTTTTTTTTCATCAAATTTTTTTTTTTTCATAAATTTTTTTTTTCATCAAATTTTTTTTTTTTTCATTAATTTTCTTTTTCATCAAATTTTTTTTTTCATAATTTTTTTTTATAAATTTTTTGTTTTTTCATCAATCTTTTTTCATTAATTTTTTTTTTTTACAAATTTTTTTTCAACAATTTTTTTTTTTTCATTATTTTTTTTCATCAATTTTTTTTTATCAAATTTTTATTATCAATTTTTTCTCACCAAATTTTTTTTTTTCATATTTTTTTTTATAATTTTTTTTACATCAAACAATTTTTCTTTTCATCAAAAAAAATTCATCAAAAACTTTTTTTCACCAAATATTTTGGGTTCATTAAATTTTTTTAACATAATTTTGTTTTTCGTGAAAAAAAATAATTTTTTTACCAAAACTACTTTTCCACCAAGTCTAAGCTTTTCGCATAAAAATGTTCCATTTGTTTATCAAATGTACACAAAACAAGTGAGTGGTATATTCTTTGGTGCCGAATATTTTATACTCTCCAAAATGTAAAAACACTTTTTTGCACTTATTTTTGCACTCACTTACGAAATGTACAGCTCTTTTGGGGTTTTAATGGGGTCCTCGAATGATATTTCAATTCGTTTTGCATGGAATAGCAAATTGTTCTTAATTGTTTAAATACCATTCGGTGTTTAATTTTGTTCACATATTTCAACCAGCAGCCGAATTAAGGCATTTTGTATTTTTAGTTTATATTGAATTTACCAAAATTGTTGAGGTGTCGTTCATAACTTTTGAACCGCTGACCCGATATCGCTCAAATGCACTATTAAACTTCTCGATGCCGTAACAAGTAAATATGTTAAGTTTCAGTTTCTATCATCGCTAGAATGTCTAAGAATCGATCAATGATCACTAATATATAGTAGTATAATTTATGTGGTCCCAGACCGATATATCGATGAGTTACAAACGGAATGAAAAACTTTTATAAATACTAACATAGGGAAAAAGTATGGAAATCGGACCAGGAAAAAAGTTCCCATTAAAGAACTAAACCAACAGTTTTTTTTTGCATTTTCGTTATGAAAATGAAACAATTGTATGTCAAATACGCTCAAAGTACTGCACTTGAATCCAGGACCAGAAACTGACATCCGCCCCCTTGTGTGGGCGTGGATATAAAATTGTTTTAATATTGATAAAATTGTTTTACTTAACTGCAAATATAATAAATCCATTTGCCAACATTTTTTGCGAGGGAAAATGTCCCATAATTGATCCACGATCGATTCTAAGACGTTGTATGAATGACCGTGCTTAAAAAAGCACGATGCAGTCCAAACTAAAAGAATTACCCTTACCAAGTTTGCCACGAATATTAGCATGTCCCAAAAATGGCCTCTTTTTGGAATTTCGTTTGGTAATAGCAAAAAAGGATGCGTATTGCAGAGCTGATAATAGAGGAAAAAAAAAATTGGAGTCTGTCTTTGCCTCCCTACAGCCGGTTAAAGTTTGTAATAAAAAAAGTGGAAAAAATTATTTATTTTACTAGTTTTTGCAACAAAAATTGCATACGTGGATAATTTCATCATACAAATATTTTTCCCTTTATGTACTCCACATTCTGGAAATTTTGACACAATTGCGGCCAAAACAAAAAATAATTTTTTTGACAAACTGCACTACGGTTGCGAACTTAAACCGGTTGTAGGGAGGCAAAGACCTTGAAAGACTCTTGAAAGAGCAAAGACTCTTGAAAGAGAATCGTTTTTTTGCTATTACCTTAAATTTCATTTTTCGGGACAGGCTAACGAATTTGTCAAATGATCTTAAATTCTCAGATGGGCAAAATCGGACCAAGAGGAAAAAAGTTCTCCCGAGAAGAACTAAACCAACATCTGAAATTTCTTACAGGTTTTTCTTACAGATTTCTTACAGGTTTTTTTGTACTTTTGATAAGCAAATGAAATATTTTTATGCCACGAGGAGTTCAGAGTCTTGCAGGTTCCAGGGGACTAGAAAATGGTATTTATTTTGGTCCTACCCGCGACATGACAACATAATAAAGTTTTATGAGTCTGTTAAGTTTTTTAAGCCTGTTTATGTGGATTTTATTAAGATAACAAAAAAAATATTTTTCCATTTTTATACACGATATTCACAAAAATGGTACAAATTTCATATCAAAATTTTTGGTTTTGAAACTATAGGTTTGATCTGGCTGCTAACACTTTACGTCAGCACAAATAGACTCTGAAGTCCGTTTTACAGAAATAAAAGTAATGCGACATGACAGTTAAAACTTTTTAAAACTTATTATGGTGATTTCAGCAATACAAATACACGATTTTCTCAAAAATGGTACACATTTTATATCAAAATTTTTGTTTTGAAGGGTCTAATTTAATCATTATTATGAAAATTTGTAAAAATCACTAACGAAAAATTCCAAAACACTAAATTAGGGATTTTTTCAAGTGTGGCACTAAGGAAAAAATTTTGGGCGTTTCGATTCCTTAAAAAGCACTGGAAAAAGTGTCGAAAGCACTAAGTTTGTATCACTGTTTGAATGGTATAAAAGATTCGGCACAACCGAATTTACCGTTCTTACTTCTCACTACGAAAAAAACAATTAACTAAATGAGAATTCAAAAAATTAAGCGAATTAAAAAAACTATTAAATTTGTACTTCCGTCAATAAAATTATTTACTCGAATTTGTATAAAAGTTTTTAAGTAAACTTTTAATTGTGTTAATTACAAAATTACTAAAAACTTGTGAATATTCATATTTCGATATTTTTTTCTGTGAATGCAGCATTTTTTTTGCATTTGCATTTTTTTAATATAAATATATGAAGCACTTTTATGCCAAAATAAGTCATAGTCCTGCACTCAGGGGATAAGGAAACGTAATTTTTTTGTGCCCGCCTTTTTTTGTGGGCGTGGATATAACAGTTAGTTTAAAAAATTTTAAAATTGTTCAATTTAAGCGTAGCTATAAAAATGAATTTGAAAACATATTTTGAGTAGGTTTATACTAGATCGAGGTCATTTTTCATTTACTAATTAAAATTATTATATTCCCATAGAAGATTTTTTTGTTTTAAATTTAAAAACATTTATCGCGGGGAAAGTTTTTGATACATTTTTTTTAATATATTGTGGAGAAAATTCATAAATTCTTCAATGCCGTACATACTTTTTTTTATTTATAATAAAATTTTAAAAATTTTAAACAAATTTTTTAAATTTTTTTTAACTCAATTTATTAATTAATTTCTAATTTATGTTGTTTTAATGTAATAACAATTTATTAGTTCACGTTTATGTATTAAATCATATTTATTATCGTTATTTTCAACACTTTTTTTTAAATACAGTATTCTGTACAAATACAATTTTTTCAGTTGTACTCGCGGCTAAAGTCAATGCAATTAAAAACCCATAAATTTGTTGGCAATAATTTCATAAATGTCCAGGCGTTTACAAACACTGAAATAACTATACAGTAACATAAAAAACAATCGTATATGAATATACAGCTGATACTCGAAAGACGGCGTTATGTATTAAAAAAAATTATACAAAATTTATTAAAAACTTAATTTAAATAATTATAAGGGTTTAAGTTGAAAAACGCAGAAGAATTTTAATTTCAAAAAGTTATAGACATTTCTGGTATTTCCATACCGGTTTTAAACACTTTCAGTTATTGTGTTATCATCAGCAGGACTTTAAAGGTCAGTTTGTATTGTAAATAATAATTTTTTCATATACATATGTGAATTTTTATTAACATCTATAGTTTAGATTCTATACCCTAGTCTGGAATTGAACCACGGATTTATTCTGTCTTATTCCTACCATTAACAACACAGGCTGGCCGTCGCACAGTGGTCAATTTCGCGAGATAGCGGTCAAAACTCTATAACTTTTGACCGGATTGGTATTTTTTTACGAAATTTGTTTTGTTCAATAGGAGGGACTTTAAGCTTCAATTTGCGTGTTCAAACGTAAAAATCGACTAATAGGACCGTAAGTAATGTGGAGTTAAAAATGCATTTTAATTTTTTGTTGAGTTTCCATGTAAAAGTTGAATATTTTGACATTTTAAATAGGTATGTTTTTTATAATTTCTTATTTTCTTCAATCGTATTTTACAACCAATACTTATTTATTATTCCTAAACTTAATTTTGGTCAGAAAATGCCAACATTTGGCCCCTGACATTTATTTAGTCTCAATATTCACAGGGGCCAAAGGTTGGTTTTTTTTTGGAAGAAAGCTAATTCTTGTGAGGATTAAACTGAAAAATAACACTGAAAGTCCCAAAAATATCTATACCATTTGGATATATTTAGGGAATTCACATGGTTATCGTATTTGTTGTATATGTTGTATGTCCTATCTAAAAACAGGGTTGGTAAAAATTATTTATCGCTCATTTGACAATTTTCTCTTAGATTCTCTTTTTGTTAGCATACTTGAAAATAGCACACAAAACAGAGGTATAAATGTTGTATCGTCATATCGTGTAAGTGTCGTATTATTAATTTAAAGTTTAACCAACCCTGTTTTAAGATAGGACATACAACATACAACACTAAATACGATACCCATGTGAATTCCCTAATTATATACAGAACACAACATCGATAAAATTTTAAGTAAACTTTTACTATGGATTTAAAGTGAACATATTTTTTATTTAAATGTATTAATAAAAATGTATACTAAAATTAGAAACAAATTATAATCTTTAAAATAGTATTAATTAAACAATATTAGTAAAAATTTCTTCCAAATAGCTTTGATTTTCATTTTGCAGTAGTTGTTTAGCTTCTTCATCTTACTCTAATGAGGTTGATTTCCATTTTTGTCGACTACTGGAGATACATATATGGGTCTTCATTAGTACAATATCTGGAAATTTTCTTGTATTGTGCTCGCGAAAGAATCTGTAGTCTTTGTTCCTTTTTTCTTGCGCTTCTTCTGAGAGATCTCCAATTGGAAGCATATTGTGCTGAATTATTTGTTCCCCATGGAACAAAATTTTGTGAACTGTGGTTGGCATATGTCTCCAAGAATATTTTTGGTTGCTGTTAAAGGGTTGCTGTCTCATTAGCATACTGACCAAATTTTTTTGCATCTATCTTTTTGCTACATGCTATAACTTCTAATATGATTTGGAATCGTCGTATTAAATCATAATCTACTCCAGTTATAGAACCTGCAGTTTCTGGATCGGAAAAAAATCTCCTTGCTGTGTTTCCATCATTAGAATTTTCTTCTCCTTGCTTTGGCTGGTCAATTATAAGGCCTATCTCACGGTATTTTTCTTGAATATCTTTTTTTTTTTTTGCTTTCTTTTTTCCAAATATTCTTTGTTGTTTATCACTGGCCTAACGGGCCAAATTCCAAATCGTATCCCAATTTAAGAATATGCTCCATAAAACGAATTCTCGCATGAAGAGGTGACATTCCAAATTCATATGCTTCATTAAAAATATCGTCTTGTGTTGGTGGTTGGCTCAATTGACTTGATGTTTTTTGGCATATGGTGCAGCTTGACGAAGACTTTGTTTCGGTTAAAGCTTGTGCAACTTTTCCATCGATCATTGTAAGTGACATTTTAAAGTTAACTTCGATGCATTGGTCATTAAATTCAAATATCACTGGTTGAAGTTCTTTAATTTCATCTCTTATTTTCCCAACTTCTTCAGTTATGACATCTTTAGTTTCTTTTTTGTAAGCAAACTTTATTAATCTACAAAATTTTGTTACCTCTTTGAAACATAATATAACAGGTTCTTGGTTTTACCAGTTATTTCCATTGGTTTTAAATTTATTTGCAATTTTCATGTATTTAAGTTATGTAATATTAGATGGCAATAAAATCTTTTTTACCTTTTCCAAATGAATTGCTGGATACCACATAATTTGAGAGTTCTATTGACATTTTTGTCAAAATTTTGATACACCCTTCTATGTGGACTAGGTCCAAATATGGGCCAACTTCTCCTAATTTCAACAGAATTATTTTTTGGGTCAATAAGAACTCTTGTACAAAATTTCATCAAAATATATGCATAATAGTCACTTTCACATACAAATAACTTCTCAAAAAATATGACGAGCATTTGTACCGAATATCTTACCTTGGGTCAGAAAAATTGCTGTAGCTCAAAAAGTGCAGTCCCGATGCATGGACATGTATATATAGGAATGTAGGGGAGAGTTAGGACTACAAAATAGTAAATTTGTGTTTTGACTCAGCTTGACTCACAGGAGTTGTGCTCTATGAAGTAGGAAATTTCCGATAAATTTGACCTTTCTTAAAAAAAATATTTAAATTGTTCTGAAAATAGTAGAGCTTCAATTTGTTTACCAGTAATAGAAAATAAGTAAAGTTACAACACAAAATTTATTTCGTCCAAAAATCTTGAAAAACAAAAAAGTTATGATCATTTAAACTTTAAAAATTAACTAAAAATATCATAAATTTACTAAATTCTGAAAAATCCCATTTTGGACCACCCTGTTCTCAGTGAAATAGTTGAAATAGAGTTCTAATTTTTTGGCTCCCGAGGTTTACTACTGTCTACTTTCATATGAGTCTAATAACTTTAAAATCGGAGAACAAAAACCAAAAGGAGTTTTGGCCGCTATCTCAAAATATTGACCACAGTGCGTCGCCTTAGACCACACAACCACCACATTATAAGAACATGCTTAGACAAATACGCAATTTCTATTAAATTTCTTCTTTTTTTTTTTAAATATAAACTTCGTAAAAACTTAAAATTTTTTTTTTTAAATTTTTTTTTTCGAGATTACCACTAATGTTCTGTGTTAAAAAATTACATACTTTTAGGCTCTAAAGAAATTTTTTTTTAGAAATGTTTCTAAAAATATTTTTTTTTATGATTTTTTCTAAAAATTATATTTTAATAAAATTTTTGTTCTGCATAAATATATGGATTAAAAAAACTTCGTTTTTCACAAATAATTTAAAAAAAATCATTCGAAAGCTAATGCCGTTCATCAAGTCCTCGTTTTTTAAATGTTTTCTCTTGCCCATTATACATAGTATGGACATTAACATTAAGTGTTAAAGAAGGCGAAAAATCGTTCATAAATTTTAAAAACATAAACCAATTAAATTTCTATATATAAAACAAAAAGTTATACAAATAATATAAAAAGTATTAAAATTATAATGTATGATTGCATGCTACTGCATGGCGCGGGTTTTTTCGATTTTATTTTTGGAGTTTGGCCATAATTCTGTTTGCACTTTTGGCATAATTATCATCATCAGCAAGTTAATAATTTGGTTAAGTGTAGAGTGTAAATTATGAAATTTATCGTTTACACATGTGTGGTTAATAGTGTGACCGCATGTGGGCAAGCGGTATGGCAATATGAAATATTAATAAAAACAGATTTTAAAATAATTGCAAGAGATTAAAATTGGATATTTTACCAAAAAAAAAAGGAAAAACGGAATGTGTGTGTTTAAATTAGGAAAATATTTTTAAGAAGAATTAAATTTTGTTAAATCGATTAATTTTAATTGATTTAAGGACATTTCTTTTACCGGTAAAATTAAATACTGGATAAAACAAGGATCAGGGGTCTAATTCTTGGAGTCGATAGCGATCGAAATTTAACTAGAACATTCAATTTTTATATATGCCTAAAATTATGCTTTGATAAATAAAAGCTTTTTATATTTTTTTCTTACTACACTTAAACATAAAAAAAATATCAAAAGCTTATATTTATCAAAGCATAATTTTAGGCATATATAAAAATTTTAAAATCGCATGTTTAAGTAGAATTTCGATCTATATCGACTCCGAGAAAAAGCCCCAGTTTTCGACTCCCTATTCCTAAAATTCTCCCCTACGGAATTTTATTTAATTGTGGGCCTTCAAGTCTTTCCTGATAAGAATAATATAACAAATAAAACAAGTAAGAAAATTATAGTCGGTCAATACCGACCATATAATATCCCGGAAAATGGGTCCCATGGACCGATTAGATCTATATTTTGTTAAATCTTTAATAAGTGTAAAAAACACTTACAAATCAAATTTGAGTGTAATAGGCTTCGATTTGTTGCCAATAAATCGCTTTAACTGAATATCGGGCGAAATTTTCAAATGGGGCCTAAGTCTAAAAATGGTCTGATGATAATCAGATTTGATAAGGTTACTAAAGTTCGCGTTTAACATACACAAACAAAATGTTAATTAAATATTTTCTATTTTCATGAAATTTGAGAGATTTATATGAAAATCGGGAAGGTGGGTTGTATGGGGGCTACAAGAAGAACTGATCCGATTCCTTTAAAATTCGGAATGATGATTTGTGAAGATAAAACACGTTTACCTGCCAAATTTCAAAAAGATTCTTATTATAATACGGTTATTAGAGTCATTTGAGCCAAAACTAAAGAGGACCTTTTTATGGGGGCTAGGTCTAAATATGGACTGATTTTTTCCAATTTCAATAGGCTTCGTCCTTGAGCCAAGAGAGGCTTAAGTTTCAAATTTCAAGTCAATTGATTGAAAATTACGACCTGTATCGTGTTTACACCGTTTACATGGACAGACAGACGGACGGACGGACGGAAGGACGGACATCGCTAAATCGACTCAAAAAGTGATTCTGAGTCGATGGGTATGCTTAAAGGTGGGTCTACGACCAATATTTCGGGTAGTTACAAACATCAGCACAAACTCATTATACCCTGTACCACAGTGTGGTGTAGGGTATAATTAAAATTCCCGTATAGCCGGGAATCATTTTCTTTCCCGTAAAAAAAGTTCTTAAAAACTTTCGATGCCTTTTAGCGTTATAACTTTATGAAATCAGAAAATTTATGTAGAAATTAATTTTCCGTAAAAAAATTTTGAGTGAAAAAATATTTTGAGTGAAAAAAATTTTGAGTGAAACAAAATTTTGAGTAAAAAAAATTATGAGTGAATTGTGTGAAATAATATTGAATGAAAAAATGTTTGGTAATAAAATGTTGCGAAAAATTTTTCAATTTCGTTTTCATCTTAATTCCATTTCGTTCCCGTTCCATTCCATTTCGTTTCCAGTTCCATTTCATTCCGTAAAATATATAAATAAATATAGATTTCATTCCTTTCCCTAAAACAGCAGGCTTTTTGGAAGTTTTTACATGTCAAATTTTGATATTTAGGTGGATTCTTTTCATTAGTTATAGAAAAAGTAAAAATTTACTCTTGTACCTGTTTTGAGTTCCATAATAATTAAAACTTCAAAAAAATACTTTTTTTCGGAATGTTTTTGCAAATGATCCTACACACAAAAAACCCTTGTCAAATTACTAGAAAAAGTTTCGTTATCCCATTTTACCAATATTTGACAGTTTTCCATGTTTTTTAACAAAACAAAATTTATCGAAATTTGCATTTTTTTTGTAGTTTTACAATATTTTTTTGTAACTTTACAAATTTCAATGTTTTTTTTACAAAAAAAAAATCAAGTAAATTTACGAGAATTCCTTGTAAGTTTTATTGCGCTAAAAAAGTTGTAAATTTACAATTTTATTAGTAAAAAACTTGTAAAATTACAAAAAAGCTCGTAATTTTTACTACGCACAGAGAAAAAGCTTCATTTGTATAAAGAAACACATAATAAAAGTTCGTCCAATGAAACTGTTTCATTATATTTATGAAATGGTTCATAAATATTCATGGTATTTATGAAACATTTCATTATATTTATGAACATTTTCATAATATTTATGAAAACTTCATTAAAAAGTTTCATTGGACGAACTTTTATGACAAATTGTTTTCCAGTTCTTTGAGTGTAGGAATTCTCCTTAAATAGGAGGTAGCAAAAAATCTAATAAAGTTACGAAACCTCCTTGTAAGTTTTATCGCGTTAAAAAAATTGTAAATTTACAGTTTTATTGGTAAAAATCTTGTAAAATTACAAAGTTTTTGGTAAGAAGCATGTAAAATTACAAGGAATTCTTTCAAAAATAAAAGTTACAAGTTTTTCTTGTTATTTAACAAGGTTCTTTTTGAGTGTAGTATCAGTTTTAGTTCATTTTTGTTTCACTTGAGTTTTAGTTCTACTTCAGTTTAATTTTAGTTCAGTTTCGTTTTATTTTCAGTTCTAGTTTTCAGTTCAGTTAAAGTTCTGTTAAAGTTCACTTTTACTTTTTGTTTCTTCTAAATTTTAATTCAGATTCCGTTTAATTTCAGTTCAATTCCAGCTCAGTTTCAAATCCGGTTTAATTTAAAATTAATTTTAAATTTTAGTTCATTGACTTTTATTTACTGTTAACCATACTGCCTTCAAGTAGTCTTTGTGTTGATTTTTTTTTGGCAAAATGTTGAACCTTTTTTGTGGTAAAATATTGTTGTATAATTTTTTTATCATTGTGTGGCTGGCTCTTCTTGTTTTCTTATGAAATTATTAATCCAGCATAATTTTTGAGTGTTTACCGCAATTCCAAAAAAATATCCAGATAACACTAGTGTGGCAACCTACACTTCCGTTTTATTTTTTTTTTTAACAAAAAAATATAATTTGCACTTTTTTGTGATGTTGCTGGCATTAAACCTCTAATGTTTAAGACATCTAAAATAGCGTAAATATTTTTCTTTAGAACTAAAATGAATGTTGCTGAAAATTTACTTTAGAAAAATCTGGATTGCTAATTAAATTTTGTTTCGTATAGAAAATTACATAGTTTCTCTAAGTTTTTCTAAGCCATTTTTTGTAAAAAAAAGGCTCAGAATCTGAAACATTTTTCGTATTGAAAAAGTCTCAGATCTGATACAATTTTCTTATAATTAAATCATGCTGAGAAATTTTTCGTATAGAAAGATTTACTTTTTCTATACGAAAAATGTGTCGGAATCTAAGAAAAAGTCTTAGATTCCGACACATTTTTTGTACAGAAAAAGTCTCAGATGCTGAGACATTTTTCGTTTAGAAAAAGTCTCAGATTCTGCGATATTTTTCGTACAGACAAAGTCTTAGATTCTGAGACATTTTTGGATTTTGAAATATATTTCGATTCTGAGATTTATTTCCTATAGGAAAAGTCTTATAAGATATTTTTCTTAAAAGAATTGTGTCAGATTCTGAGACATTTTACTTATAGAAACAGTTTTTTTTTTGTCATGCAATTTTTTTTTTTCAACGGGACCCCACATGCTTGTGTGCCAAGGGGCCCCGTCATACCTTAGGACGGTCCTGCGCGGGATGCCACCTCAATTTGACTATATAAGCCAGCGACTCAAAAAAGAAAAAATGCCTGCGAATTTTGTACTCTTGCCAAAAACATAAAATCATGATAATGTTTTGCGGAAGATTTGGGTGTACTTGCCAAAGCAAAGTTTTTTTTAGAAAAAAAAACGTTATATTACTTTGCTATTCCATGCAAAACGAATTGATATATCAGTCGAGGACCCCATTAAAAAACCAAAAGAGCTGTACATTTTGTAAGTGAGTGCAAAAATAAATGCAAAAAAGTGTTTTAACGTTTTGGAGAATATAAAAAATTCGGCACCAAAGAATATAACACTCTCACTTGTTTTATGTACATTTGATAAACAAATGGAAAATTTTTATGCAAAAAGCTTAGACTTGGTGAAAAAGTAGTTTTAATAAAAAATTTAATGATCCCAAAATTTTTGGTAAACAAAAATTTTGATGAAAAAAAGTTTTTGATAAATTTTTTTGATAAAAAGAGAAATTTTTTGATGCAAAAAAAAAAATTGATGAAAAATAATATGAAAAAAAAAATTTTTTGGTAAGAAAAAAATTGATAATAAAAAATTAGGTAAAAAAAATTTGATGAAAAAAAATATGATAAAAAAATTTATGAAAAAAAAATTTGATGAAAAAAAAAATTGATGAAAAAAAAAATTTTATGAAAAAAAAATTGATGAAAAAACAAAAAAAATATGAAAAAAAAAATTTGGGTTAAAAAAAAATTTAAAAAAAAAATTTAAAAAAAAAAATATGAATAAAAATTTGATAAAAAAAGTTTGATGAAAAAAAAAAATATAAAAAAAAATTGATCAAAAAAACAATTTGATGGAAAAAAAAATTTGATGGAAAAAAAAATTGATGGAAAAAAAAATTAATGAAAAAAAAATTGGTGAAAAATAATTATGTTACTTTTTATTCACCAGCTGGTGAAAAACGTTTTTATTCACCACGAGGTGAAATATTATCCAAGTTACAAACCCAAGTTATTAAAATTTTTGGTTTTAAGACAATAAAAATAGTAATGCTTGTTTTCTTTTTCGTTAATTGTTAGCTTATATAGTCAAACTGAGGTGGCGTCCTGCAACTTTTTTAAAATAAGACACCAGCATAAAAACATTATCATGTTAAAAAAAATGTATATTCTTAAAAATAAAATTTTTTGTATTCTTAACTTCAAATAAAAAAAAAATGACGAGAAAAAATTTTTTTCATCAAATTTTTTCTTATCAAAATTTTTTATATCAAAATTTTTTTTTATCAATTTTTTTTTTTATTTAATCAATTTTTTTGTCATGAACATTTTTTGTCATCAAAAACAAAAAATTTTTTTCATTAAAAATATTTTTATCATTTTTTTTTTCATCAAAAACTTTTTTTATCAAATATTTTTCTGTTTTTATCAAAAACATTTTTTCATGAAAAAAAAAAAAATCAGCAAAAAAATTTTTTTTTTCATCAAAAACTTTTTCTATTAAAACCGGTTTTTTATGAAATATTTTTTTTATGTCATCAAAAAATAAGTTTTCTTAATTTTTTTTCACCAACTTAGTTTTTGATGACAAGTCTGAACTTTTTCTTGGTTCATTAATTTTTTTTGTGTCAAAATCACGGCGAAAATTTTGATCAGATATGAATGAAACTTAACATATTTACTTGTCGTTGTCCTGAGCAGTATGGCTGCATTTCAGCAATATCGGTTTAGCGGTTCAAAAGTTATAAACGAAACTATAAGGACATCTCGAAAATTTTAGTCCATTCGACACAACCTGAAAATACGGAATGCTTTAATTCGGCTGCTGGTTGACATACTATGTGAACAGAATTGGATACCGAATGGTATTTAAACAAGTAAACGCATTTTTTTTTCAGAAAAAACATTTTTTGTTGGTTAAAAAAAAAACCGTAGAATTTACAACAAAAAAAATAAATCTTAAAATTACTTTCTTTCGCAAATTTTGATACACAACAATTTTTTTTTTTTTAATAATGGTTTTTCAATAATATTTTAACATGATAATGTTTTTAGACTGGTGTCTAATTTTAAAATAGTTTCAGGACGCCACCTCAGTTTGACTATTTAAGCTAACGATTAACGAAAAAGAGAACAAGAATTACTATTTTCATTTTCTTAAAACCACAAATTTTAACAACTTGGGTTTGTAACTTGGATAATAATTCACCTCGTGGTGAATAAAACTGTTTTTTACCAGCTGGTGGTAACATAATTATTTTTCAACAAAAAATTTTTTTTTTTTCATAAAATTAATTTTTTTTTTAATCAATTTTTTTCCATCAAAATTTTTTTTAAACATTTTTTTTTCATCAAATTTTTTTCACAATTTTTTTTAATCAAACTTTTCTTTTTTCTAATTTTTTTTTTATCAATTTTTTTTTTTATCAAATTTTTTTTTTCATAAATTTTTTTTTCTTTTCATCAATTTTTTTCCATTAAATTTTTTTTCATCAATTTTTTTTTTCATAAACTTTTTTTTTTCATAATTTTTTTTTTTCATCAAACTTTTTTTTCATCATTTTTTTTTATCAATTTTTTTTTTCTTTTCATCAATTTTTTGTCCATCAAATTTTTTTTTCATCAATTTTTTTTTTTCATCAAACTTTTTTTTCATAATTTTTTTTATCAAATTTTTTTTCATCAAATTTATTTTTTCATCAATACTATTATTAATTTTTCATCAAATTTTTTTTTTTTCATCAACATTTTTTGTTCATAAATTTTTTCATAAATTTTTTTTTCATTTTTTTTTTATAAAACTTTTTATTATCAATTTTTTTCTCACCAAAATTTTTTTTTCATATTTTTTTTCATATTTTTTTTCATATTTTTTTTCATAAATTTTTTTTTCATCAAAAAATTTTTCTTTTCATCAAAAAAATTCATCAAAAACCTTTTTTCAGCAAAAATTTTGGGTTCATTAATTTTTTTTTAACATAATTTTGTTTTTCGTGAAAAAAAATCTTTTTTTTACCAAAACTACTTTTTCACCAAGTCTAAGCTTTTCGCATAAAAATTTTCCATTTGTTTATCAAATGTACATATAAAACAGTGGTCGTCAGAAAGAGAGCATATGAATGCATTGGTATATGAATATAAACATGCATGTGTTGGTGTATTTCTCAAACAAAGCTTGTTGTTGTATTTTTATGCTCTTAGATGTGAATTTTGTACACATTCGTATTGAATACATGTGAATAGCCGAATGTGTTCGGAATCCATGTGCAATTGATGCCGACCACTGATATAAAACAAGGGAGAGTGTTATATTCTTTGGTGCCGAATCTTATATACTCTCCAAAATGTAAAAACACTTATTTTTGAACTCACTTACGAAATGTGCAGCTCTTTTGGTTTTTTAATGGGGTCCTTGACAGCGATGCCAACTCAGCGCGTTTCGCGCTAGATTTAGCGCTTTCTAACCACCCAAAAAGCGCATTTTTTAAATCTAGCGCGTTTTTAAAAAAGGCGCGAAACTGGCGCGTTATCGATTTTTCATTTAGCGCCTTTGGCGCTTTCTTTCTACAACTAATCACTACATGAAAAAATATACATTTTACAGCAGAAACGTCATACTAACAGTCTTAAATCCATATTTTTCACGAAGATGCTGTAGTACAACCATAGAAATGTGAATTTTTGTTGAAAATTGAAAAAAATGTGGTTTTTATAATAAAAACTAAAAAAAATTTAGTTTGAAATTTAGCCATTTTTTAGACTTACAATTAGTCTGCGAATAGGCCTGATGATTTTACAAAAAATTAATATTAAAACCGTTACATTAAACATAGTTTTTTAGCGCTTTTTGGCGCTTTCTACTTTATTTAAATTTAGCGCTTTTTAGCGCTTTTTGATTCACTGTTTTGCGCGTTTTGCCTGTCAAAAGTTGGCATCACTGGTCCTTGACTGATATTTCAATTCGTTTTGCATGGAATAGCAAAGTAATATAACATTATTTTTTCAAAAAAAACTTTGCTTTGGCAAGTACACCCAAATCTTCCGCAAAACATTATCATGATTTAATGTTTTGGGCAAAAGCACAAAATTCGCAGGCATTTTTTGTAAAACATCTTGGAAATTTGTAAAATTATAGAAAAAAGATGTAAAATTACAAAAATGGTAAATTTCGATCCAAATTTGTTTGTTAAAAACAAGGAAAACTGTCAAATATTGGTTAAATGGGATTACGAGATTTTTCCTAGTAATTTGACAAAGTTTTTTTTTTGTTTGTAGAAAATACAATCGGGGCTATTCCTGTTGTCATAAACGCGTTTAAAACGCGACGAAGGTAATTTTTGGTATTCCTGAATACGTTGGAGATGATACAGACGAAAAACATATGTTTTTTCGTCATCGTCGACATTCGACGTATTTCTCAATTCGTCTTCGACGCCAGATTCATAAAATTTTGTTCGACATCTTTTTTGGCGCGTTTTTATAGAAAATTGTGTTTTTTTAACTAAATCCAAAGAGTATAAGAAACTGTGCAGACTGGGTGTTTTATTTTTGTATAAATTATGTAATAAAAATGTCTCCGGCAGAATAAAAACCATGAAAATGCAAACTGCATTTGTTCCCGGACTGTGCCACACAGGGAAGGATTTTTGTTTATGGCAATTTTTGTTTAATTTCTGAAGTTTAATAACTTCTCCTTAGTTTTTTAATTATATATATTATAGTAAGATTGAAAATAAATATAAAATGTTACCCGCAATATAATTTTAATTCATTTACAATTCATGTTATTTTATATGTTTTGTTGTTTTTTTGTGTTTTGCTAGTGATGACAAAAATTAATCGATATTCCTTCACCGATACCACTGAAGTATTGTAGAATGTGGTGAAACTCGGTCGTCGAAAGTGAAACTCATTCGACGTCGAAGTGATGCGCATATTTAGAAATAAGGATGAATAAAAAAATTTCATAGAAAATCCTCTAAAATCTTGCATTATTCTGCTACTGCTTAATCTACTAAAATTTTGCTATAGAAAATTTTATAAAAAAAAATTGTTATGGAAAATCTGCTAAAATTTTGCCACTTGTTTAAATTTAAAAAAAAAATAGTAATTTTTTAATTGACGCAATTTAAAATTTACTCAAAAGTTTTAAAAAAAAATTTAAGTAAATAATTCAATAAAAATTTAATAGTTTTTTATTCTCTTAGTTTTTAAAATTCTCATTTAGTTTATAGTTTTTTGTATATGTATAAACATATAAAGTTGAAATCATCTTCATGAAATTTTTCTATGCCTTTAAGACATAAATATATTTGGTAAAAGTTAAACAAATTTGTAAAAAAATGGAAAACTTTTTTAAACTTTTTAAACAAATAAATTGATAAATTTTGAGTAAATTCTTCCTTGACACAATTAAAAACTTAAAAAAATTAAAAAAAACAAAAATTTTAAGTAAAGTTTTAGTTGTGTCAATTAAAAATTTACTCAAATTTGTTCGCATAAATTTAAAAAATTTAAGGTAAATTTTATTAAAATTTTACTATTAAATCGTTTACTGGTCAAAATTAAGTAATTTTTTAGTAAATAGTATTAAAAATTTACTAAATTTTGTTATGCCCTCCAGTGATGGAGGGTATGTATAAATTTGTCATTCCGTTTGTAACTCATCTAAATATCGGTCTAGGTCCCCATAAAGTGCATATATTCATGATGCCCGATCGATTTTAAGACATTCTAGCGATGTCCGTCTGTCCGTCTGTCTGTCTGTGAAAAATGCTAACACGGACAAAATATTGCACAGAGATGACTGAAACTTAACATTTTTATTGGAAGTTCTCCCGAGAAGTTTGGTATTGCATTTGAGCGATATCGGTTCAGCGGTTCAAAAGTTATGAGCGAAAATGTAAGCACACCTCAAAAATTTCAGTACATTCAACATAACCTAAAAATACAAAATGCTTTAATTCGGCTTCTGGTTGACATATGTGAACATAATTGAAGGCAAAATGGCATTTTAACAAGTACGAACATATTTTTTGACAAAAAAAGAAAAAAATCGCGGATTTTTTTTACCAAAATTTTTTTCGCGGAATTTTTTTTACAAAATTTTTTTTTCAAAAGTAATTTTCTTTTCAATAAAGTTTTTGGCAATAATATTTTTGAAATTGTGGAGGGTACCACTACATTCGGCAAGGCCGATTTTAACTTTATTACTTGTTTTAATTCTTTTCTGTGTTTTAAAATTTTGCTACAGAAAATCTTCTAAAATTTTGCTAAAGAAAATTTACTAAAAATTTTTATGTTTCATTTCAACAAAAAAAAATTGTTCGGCCTCTGAGGGTTAAAAGAGGTGCTACTAAAACAATAGGAAAAAAACATAAACATCGCTATGAAAATGATATAAAAACACACAAATTTAAGAAAATGCTAAGCAAAACAAAAACACAAAGAAATATACAAAAAAAAACATGCAAAATAATTTCCCAAAGAAAACATGTTTGTTAATTCAACAACATGCTGCTAAATCGATAAACGGATATGTTAGCAATAACATAATGTTAATATAACAGTTTATAAAAAGTACTGCTAAAATTTCCCTTGACTTAACGTGTTACTAAACAACCACCTTTTATGCCTTTTTGCTTAGTAGAGGGTTTAATAAAGCGTTTACATTGTCTAATGTTATTAACATTTGTATAAATGTTATTAACATAAGCGACTTAACATTATTTGTGTTTATTAAATTGTATGGATGCGATAAAATTTCCCTTCAGTTGTATTTTGTCTTTACTCTAGTACGGTTGCTAGAGAAACTGCTAAAGGCGGTTTATATAAAATTTTATTTTTTTAACGCGTTTACGGGGCTTTTTGAATAAGTTACAAAGATTTACGTAAAAAAAATAATTACAACAAAATACCAGGGATTATGCAAAAAAAAATTATTTAAAAAAAAAAAATTTTTTTGAAAATAATTAAGTAACAAATTTTTTAAAATATAAAATTAGCAAAAAAAATTATAAAACAATCCTTAAATTTGCAAAAAAAAAGTTAATTAACAAAATTATGTCACTAAAAAAAAAATTGTTTAAACAAATAAAAAATTTAAAATTTATATAAAACATGATGATATTAAACAAGTGACTAAGTGGCTTGCAGTTTGGTGTCTTGAAATTTATTTAAAAATTCAAACTGAATATTTTTAAATTTAAAAAAACTACAAAAAAAAAATTAAATTAAATTAAATTAAATTTAACCATGTATTAGTCACAAAACACAGCAAAAAAAGCTAAAGAAATATTTCAAAATTAGCAAAAGATATTCAAATCTATTCAATAAAAAATGCTAATTTTTCCTTAGCAAAAAAAAAGATGTCATCATTTGCAATAAACAACAACATAAAATTCAATAATTTATAACAAAATGAATTGAGAAAAAAATATTTTTTTTAAAAAATACCAAAGTTTAATAGATAAAATCTATAAAAAAAATTTAACAACAAATCAAAAAAAACATAAATCTGAAATAAAATTTTGAAAAAATCTTTAAAAAATTCAAAATAAAAATCATAAATAAATCTTGTTTAAATCTTTCAATAAATTGCAAAAATAAATCTTATACAAAATTCTTTTAAACAAAAAATCAACACAAAATTTTTAGCAAAAATAAATAAATTGTTGAAAATCTAAAATATTTAAACAAAATATTTAAAAAAAAAAACATAAACAAAGTGATTTTATAGTGTTGACATAAACATTGTATATTGTTAATACACCCCATATGTGCTATTTTTTGCAAATTCATTTGTTTGCAATTAATTTTATAATAAAAACAAAAAAAAACGTTCAAAAAAATATTTAAAAAAAAATATTTTAAATAAATATTTTAAACAAATTTAAAAAAAAACAATCGTTTAAGAATTCTAACACATTCATCATGTTGGCTGTTAAAAATTTCTTTTTACCTGAACGCACAAAAGCTCCCGATACACCACAGCGTTTTTCACGCATGCCAGAAGCTTTTCTACGCAGCATACGCCGCAGATCGTTGCGTGTTAAACGCGCCAAAAGTCTAGTCGTTCCCGATAGGGAAAAAAGGAAATCAGGTGAGGTAGAGTGTTGTTATGTTTGGAAATAAAATAAACAACCGCTAAACAAATAGCTTTTAAAAATAGCGAGCTTTTTAATTATAAAAGCTTTTTTAATTATAAAAGCTTTTTAATTATGTTTGAACTGTATCTTTAAATATAGAGATTTTAAAGCTTTCGTTTTGTAACCAAAAAAAAACTAATTTTATGCCGGTTTAAGGAGTCAGCAGGTTTTAGCTGCACTTTAGTGCCAGATATTAAAAGCTTTTTATAATTATATTGTAAAATGGGATTGTATTTGGAAGTTGTATTATCTCGAAAGGTGGTCTAAAAGAATTTCTAAAACTTTTAAACAAATTTCGAACTTTACATAAAAAAAGAGCTTTTCAAGCTTTCGTATTAAAACCTAGTTAAATTAATAATGCAACAAAGAAAATTAATTTCATGCCGGATTTAAGAGTCAGCAGTTGAGGCTTTAGCTGCACTTTAGTGCATGATTTTTAAAGTTGTTCAGTCATTGTAATGTTCTTATAAAAAGGGATTGTATCTACAACCCTAATAACTCTAAGTTGGTCTAAAATAATTTCTGAACATTTTTTAACAAATTTTGTACTTTCCCTTAATAAAGAGCTTTTAAAGCTTTCGTATAAAAACCTAGTTAAATTAATTTTTGACGGATTCATCCTTCAGCTCTTGGCCTACATATAATGCAATTTATAGTTAATTCAAGATGAGATTGCCTTAATCTGTATTTAGAAGCAGAATTTAGCATTTTCTTCTTACCATAAGTTGGTTTAAATAGCTTTAAAAATCGGGTACTTAAGTGTTTATTAAGACAAAAGGTTGACTGTAAAATCTGTCCATACCATTTTTTCATTTCTAAAAATTTTTCATAAAACTTTAAACTTTCTTTAAATAAAGAGCTTTAAAGCTTTCGTATTAAATGCTAATTAAATCAATTTTTTTTTTTTGCAAATTTCTGAGTCAGATCTTGATTTAAGTGTAGTTTGTAAAATCCGGCCGCATTGTGTTTGTATATCTAAAAACCTTTAAACACATTTAAACTTTCTTTTAATATAGAGCTTTCAAAGCTTTTGTATTAATACCTAGTTAAATTAATTTTTTGACGGATTTAGGCGTCAGCTCCTGGTCAACACTTAATGCAAGGTTACTTAAGTTACTTTGACCTTTTTCAAGTTCATTTAAGATGAGATTGCTCTGCACTCTATTTAGCAGTAGGATTTAGCAATTACATAATTCTAACTTGATTTAAATAGCATTTAAAATTAGGTACTTATAAGTGTATATAAGGACAAAAAAGTTGACTGTAAAATCCGGCCAAACTATTTTTGCCTTTCGAAAAACCTTTTAACAAACTTCGAACTTTCTTTCAATAAAGAGCTTTTAAAGCCTTCGCTTTTAAATCAATTTTTTTCCAAATTTCTTAGTCAGATCTCAAGAGTTTGTTCAATCCAGCCTTTTTGTGTTTACATTTCTGAAAACCTTTTAATAAATTTGTAACTTTCTTTAAATAAAGAGCTTTTAAAGCTTTTGCATAAATAGCAAATTAAATAAATTTTTTGGCGGATTTAGCCGTCAGCTCTTGGCTTACATTTTTTAGCCAATATTGAACTTTTTTTAAAAAGAGCTTTTGAAGCTTTTGTATTAAGTAAAACCTAATTAAAAGAATGTTTGTCAAATTTCTCGGTCAGATCTTGACTTAAGTTTCATGTATTTCTTAAATTAAACAGCTTTTAAAGCTTTCTTATTAATATCTAATTAAATACAATTTTTGACGAATTTCAGTTCGTTACCTACACTAAATGCATTTTTAAAAGCTTTTTGACAAACTTTGAACTTTCTTTAAATAAAGATCTTTTAAAGCTTTCGTATTAAAACCTAATAAAATAATTTTTTTTGGCCAAATTGCTCAGTCTATACTAAATACAAGATTATTTAAGCTATTTGGACCTTTTTATAGTTTATTCAGTATAATACTTCCTTGGACTTAGGATTAAATTCTAAGAAGAATTAATTTACTTCAAATGAATTTACTTAAGAGCGTTACAAGAATTTAGTGTTGAATATTCAATTATTATTTAAGATTTTTTTAAGACTTTTTTAATAAAAAAAAAATTGTTTTCTTAAAATGTAGAGCTTTTTAAAGCTTTCGTATTAAATCTTTATTTAAGCCAGATTTTTCAGTCAGTAGAAATAAATGATTCTTACGTTTTTTTAAAACATCACGTTCTTTAGTTTTGGGCAGGACTTAAGCTCAGACTGTAAAATTCGGATTTAGTACTCAACATTTTTACAATGAATTTTATGAAGCTTTAAAGCTAAATGGAAATCGAACCCCTTAAGAATAATTCTTGAAAAATACTGTTTTTGAGTTAAAGTGCAGTTCTCAACAAAAAAAATTCCACAAAATTACAAAATAATTTTTAAAAAAAGAAGCTTTCAAAGTTTAATGATTATTAAACTAAAAATGTTTGTAAAAAGCTTTTATAGCATAATATACACGTTTGTTAATCGTAATTTTGTGCTAGTTACTTAAAAAAAATTGCAATTTATGTAAAATCTAAAAGGTTTTCTGAATATAAATGCAATTTGAAAGTTTTTTTAATACAAGAAGCAGCTTTTTATACCCTCCACTTAGTGATAGAGGGTATATATAAGTTTGTGTTTCCGTTTGCAACTCATCGAAATATCGGTCTGGGACCCCATAAAGTATATATTCATGATGCCCGATCGATTTTAAGACATTCTAGCGATGTCCGTCTGTCCGTCTGTTCGTCTGTCTGTCTGTGGAAAATGCTCTCGCGGACAAAATATTGCACAGAGATGACTGAAACTTAACATATATATTGGAAGTTCTCCCGAAAAGTTTGGTATTGCATTTGAGCGATATCGGTTCAGCGGTTCAAAAGTTATGAACGCAAATGTAAGCACACCTCAAAAATGTCAGTACATTCAACATAACCTAAAAATACAAAATGCTTTAATTCGGCTTCTGGTTGACATATGTAAACATAATTGAACAACAAATGGTATTTAAACAAGTACGAACATATTTTTTGAATAACATATTTTTTGAATAATGAATAATTGAACAACAAATGGTATTTAAACAAGTACGAACAAATTTTTTGATAAAAAAAGAAAAAAATCGCGGATTTTTTTTTTAACAAAATTTTTTTTCGCGGAAATTTTTTTTTTTTTTCAAAAGTAATTTCCTTTTAAATAAAGTTGTTTGCAATAATCTTTTTGAAATTGTGGAGGGTATTACTACATTCGGCAAGGCCGAATTTAACTTTTTTACTTGTTTTAAATATTTTCCTCTATGAAAATTAATTTCATGAGTTTCTTGTTGCCATAAGAAACTAAAACAAAATTCGATTAAAAAATAGCTTGTAAGAACTAGAAGCTTTCGAAATTTTATTAATTTTAGAAACTAAAAATGTCTGTAAAAATGCTTTTATATGACAAGATATACGTATGTCAATAAAGCGGTATTTTTTGATAGTTGTTTAAAAAATAATGCTGCTAACTTTTAGTCTAGGAGCTTTTCTGAATATTAATGTAATTTAAAAGCTTTTAAAATTAAAGAAAGCTGATTTTTTTTCATGTTTGAATAAAATCTCATAAAATCAGATTAGATTTTGCTTTTAAGATCCATTATTTTTGTAAAGCTTTTAAGCTTTTAAATGCAAATTATTAAATCGTTTAAGCTTTAATTCCTTTGGCTAAACTTTTAAGTTTATTTCTGATTAAAAGTTCACTATTATATATTTTTTTCTTGTAAGATCCATAATTTTTTGTAAAGCTTTCCCAAATATTTACAAATCAATAAATCATTTCCCTAAACTTTTAAGTTTATCTCTATTTTAAAGTTCACTTGTTTCACTATTTTTTATGCATCTTTTCACTTTTTTTTTAGTTGAATAAACTTTTAATGATTAAAAATATTTATAGAGACAATTTTAATTAATTATTTAAAAAAAAAAATAGAGCAAATATTTGTATTCTATAGACAACTGTGACTACAAATAAAAAGCATTTTAATAACATCATTGATACGGTTTATTAAACAGGCGATTTTATAATTTTTTTTTGCTAAAAATAAATATTGTACATGTTTTTTTTTTTTATTTTGCAAAAATAGGCGATGGCAAAATAGTAAATAAGATAAGGAAATAAGGAAAACAACATCGCAGATAGACAAATACTTTTGAAATAATGAAAAAATGTTTTGAAATATGTAATTATATTTTTGCAATTATTTTGAAAAATATTTTTTTTTAAACAAAGGTTTAATGTAAAGTAATTCAGATTATTTTTGGTTGTTAACAGAATTAATATACTAATCATTTACGAAATGAAATGAACTTTTGAAATTCTTTGTTTATTACAAAAAATAAAAGATTTTACACTATATTTTATGAATTTTGCATGAATAATTTTATAAACTAACTGAGAACTGGTATTAAGCTTTGGTTAATGAAAGCTTTAAAAATTTAGCCTGTTAAATAAACATTTAACAACAGTTATCTGCATAGACATTAAAAGTATGCTGATGATATAGTCGTAGCGAGCCCTAAAACGAGCTTTCTTATCCTACTAGCTACTTAAAGCTTATAGCGTGATTAACAAGTGTAAACTCATAAATTTTAAATTGTAATAGATTTGTTAAAAGTTTTTACAAATAAATTTTCTATTGTTATTTAATTTTCTTTGTCATGTTTCCCACCATAATCAATTTTTTTTCTCTCTTATTTAAAAATTCATAATGCATCGCTATATTCTATAAACTATTCACTACACTCTGTGACATTATGATATGATTGTATGAATGAATATTGTATGTATATATTAGAGTGGGCTGAGGAAGATCATAATTTGTAGAATCTTAAATGATCGATTTGAATAATTAAGACATATTGGTACTCATAAAACCAAAATTAAAACTCAATCAAAATCCCGAAACATTTCACGGATAAAGATCATTGGTCTTATCAATAAATTTCCAAAAATTTCCATTTTCAAGAAATGTTTTCTTCCGTTCTTATTTTTTAACAACTAAAGCTTTTTTAATTTTTTTTCTTACATTTTAGTCCACCCTATTGCACATGGTATGATTGTATATTTTGAACTGTAATAAAATCTAATGTGCATTTTTTTTTAACTCTGTAAAGAGTAACGAAGAAAAAATTTTCATAAATATGAATGACAAATTCATTCATGTATGGGGTCATGATATTATAAATGAATTTTTAATTTTAATAATCATGTTTATTATGTATGAATAAAGAAGACAAAGCACTTTAGGAATACACAAGGTTTACAAGACAAATTTTCGATTTGTAAATCGATTTGGAATTAGAATTTTAAATTATATTATCAATTTTCGTAGAAAAATAAGTATTTTAAAGAAAGCTTTCTTAAATTTTGAAGTAAAAAATTCTCTTTAGGAATATTGGAAGCTTTTTTCTTATTTCTCACTAACAATATTATACAAAAAACATTCTTTTGCATTTTTTTTACTTAAAATTAATTTTAAACAAACAATTTTAAACACAAATTGTGTCCGAATTAAAAGCTTTTTATATAATTCTCATTAAGTTAACATTTATATAAAAGCTCGATATGCAAGCCTTTTGTAGCAAAAACATTTTTAATAACAATTTGAATTATGCTATCAATTTCTTTAAACAGAGAAAATTATCAAAAAAAAAAAGCTTTTAAAAATTTTTAGTAAAAATTTCACAACAAAAATCTCGTCCTAACTGAAATATATTTATATAATTTTTACTAACATAATTATGTAAAATAAGAAATTTTTTCAAATTTACCCCTTATAAGAAAGCTTTTGATTTTTTTTTTACTCAAAACTAATTTAAAGTGAACAAATTTGTACATGCATTGCGTCCAAAAAAAATGTTTTACATAATTCTCATAAAGTTTTAATTTCTATAAAAGCTTTTTTGTTAATTTGAAATTTGTTTAAGTCTAATTTTGAATTTAGACGAGTTATAAAAGTCAAATAAAATTGTTTTAACACATAATTCTTACTGACAATGAGTTTAGGTTTAAGTAAAAGCTTATGAAAAAAGCTTTAATTTAGATTTTTATGTATTTTTTGCTTAAAGAATTATATTCTGTTGATTAAGAAAGCTTTTGTTTAAAATCTTAAATCAAAAGTCTTTAAGTACACCATTTGGTTTATCAATTGCCTCCAAACTAAAAGTTCTTTATCTAGTTCTCGTTAAAATTTCTATAAAAGCTTCATAAGCCAGCTTTATATAATATTCAAATTTGTAAGAGGGTTTTATCTAATTTAAACAAAATAAATTGATAAAAAATGCTTTAAATTCAAATTTTTTCAGTCTACTTGTGAGAATTTTTTTATTCAAATTAGCAGACATTTGCGGAAGAAAAATTTTAAATGTGATAATTTCATTAATATTTGCTAAACTTGCTTTAGAAAATTTTTAAGAAAAAAAAATTGTTATATAATTTTTCACTAAAAGAATAATAAAAAATAAGAAAGCTTTTAGTGTTAATTAACACTTTTAAGTGAACAATTTTGTACATGATTTCTAACCGAATTAAAAGCTTTTTATATAATTTTCATTAATTTTAAATTTCTATAAAAGCTCAATTAGCAATATTTTTATTTAAGTCAAATTCTTATTTAGATGAATTATAAATTTGGAGTACAAAATCATTTTTTGACATATACCTCTTAATAAGTTGAGGTTTAAATAAAATCTAATTAAAAAAAGCTTTTATTTAGATTTGTTTATGATTCTCACACAACAGAAATATATTAATTTGGAAAGCTTTTGAAGTTTTCTTGAATTGAAAGAAATTTTAAGTAAACAATTTTATTCATAAAAGCTTTTTATTTAATTCCAAATAAGGTTAATTCCAATTAAGGTTAAAACCATAAGCAAGTTTTTTTTTTAAAAGGATTCAAATTTGAGACTATTTATTATCTAGACGAAATAATCATTAAGCAGTCTAATAAAGCTTTAATTTTAAATTAAATTAAGTCTGCTTGAGAGTAAGTCTTATTCAGTCTAAGCGGTAATTTGTAGAAGCAAACAGTTTAAACATAATAATTTTATCGATGTTTGCTAAACTTTCTATAAAAAAGCTTTTGGTAGAAAATTTAAAAAAAGTGTCAGTTGTTTTAATTTAAATTCTCATTTAGTTAAGGTTTAGCAAGAGTTTCTTAGTTATTCTATTTCTTTTACTAAAAGCTTTTTGAACGCTTGTACCCTCTCACATTTATTCCACCTAAAATTATTGCTATACTATTTGTTAAAAAGCTCTTTGAAACTTAAATTGTTTGCTAGCATATGGTTTTTTGAAAGAATAGCTCTCATTAAGTTAATATTTCTGCAAAAGCTTTGAAAAGTATTTTTATTTTTTTAATCATCACTTTTTCTGACTTTTTCTTAAAAAAACTTCAGTTTGATTAAATCTGAGCTTATTTTTATAATATTTTTTTTTTATTATTCAGATTAACTTATTTAAAAAGCTGTTGTTTAAATAAAAGCTTTTTAAAGTTTTTTTTTTTAAATCCTAATGAAACTTAGTAATGTTGTGAATTTTGTCTAAATTTTGTTAGCCAGTCTTTATTTTAAAAGACTAATTCTCATTTAGTTTAAGTTTCTGCCAAAGCTCTTAAAAGCTTTACTTAACAAATGTTTTCTTTTATATTTTCTTAAACAGTAGTGTTACTATTTGCTCTAATTTATTTATTTTAAAGTTTATATTATGCATATTTTCTTATTTATTTCACACTTTTAATAATTTTTTTCTGTTGCTTTCAATAGCAGTACATATTTGCTAATTTTTTCACACTTTTACGGAAGTCACACTCTCAAGTGACTGGCAACATGTTAAAATTTAAAAAAAAAATTGCTGCCATTTAATGTCAACATTTTAACAAGCAAGTCATAATATAAAAACACCTAACCCGCATAATATATACCCACTTTTCATGATATTTTTTTTTTCTTTCAACCACAAACTGAAATATAAATCAAGTGTGACAAAAAAAAAATATAAAGAAAATTACTAAGAAAATATTTAAAAACAAATTTTCTATATCATTACTAAAGATTTTTCTTTTAATAACTAAAAGATTTATTAGTTAGTAAAACAATAAGGGTTTGAGTACTTAGTATAAAACATTATTGATTTTTTACAGTATTACAAATTTATTAAACTTTTATTAATGACCCTTATAAAATGTAATGTAATGTTAAAGAAAAAGGTATCCTAAACTCTTAAACATTATTAAGAAATTATAAATTTATGATTATTTAAGTAGTCGAGTCTTTTTTAGACATTTATGAGAATTTAAACACTTTGTAAATTTCATTTTTTTTTATGTTTTACAAGAAATATAAAATATGATGGATTACAATGTGGTAGGACGTGCTTATTTTATGGAGTGTTTGCTTTTATGATAGCATAAAAAAGGTCTTATTGTCTGGGGGAATGAGATAATAATGGTGGGGGTATGTTAAAACCATAAAGCTAGTGAGCTTTTTTTGCAACAAGTGTGTAGGAAATTGGATATTAAAATGTTTAATATAAAGGAAAAGAAAACAAAAGAAAATTTTTGTTTAAAGATGTTATTCTATATGTTTTATTAAAAAAAAGCTTTAATTAAAAGAGCTTTTACAAAAATTTTGATTTTAATAAAACTTTTCTTAATATATTTTTATATTACTAACAAAAAGATTATATATTTTTTATATTTTATAAATATAAAGCTTAATTAAGCTTTTTTAAATGATGTTATAAGCTTTATAAAAATCTTTTAAATCGATTTCCACTCTCTGTTAACCACTAACAGTTTTATTTAAACCACTAAAATAATTTAAAAACTTAAAAGCTTTTGTAAAACTTTTAATAAATACACATAAAATAAATGCTTTTTAAAAAAATATATATTCTAAAGATTTTTTAACATATATGAAATATTTTAAATTTTTTTATTAAAAGCTTTCTGTATGAAATTTTCTATAATTCATACAAAAAACTTTAATAAGTAATTCCCAAAAAGTTGATATTAAAAAAAAAAAAAACAATAGAATTGAACTACTTACAAAAAGCTTTTATTTTAAAATTTAAATACAACAAAGTCTTAATAAAACTTTAATATAAAGCAACGGGAACCCAAAGAGCTTTAATAAAATATGTGCTTAGATCACTCAAAAGCTATTACAAAAATTTTGTTTTTAATAAAATATTTCTTAATATTATTTAATATAACTAAGATTATGCAGATCGAATATTTTAGATATATTAAGCTTAATTAAGCTTTTTAAATTATGTTATTTGATTCATAAAAATATTTTAAAGTTTTTTTCAGTTTCTATTAAGCACTTAAAATATAATAAAAATCACTAACATAATTTAAAATCTTAAAAGCTTTAGTAAAGTTATTTGTGTGTACACTTAAAATAAAAGCTTTTTAAAATAATTTTATTCTGAATATTTTTTTTAGAAATATGAAATATTTTACATTTACTTATTAAAGCTTTCTGTATGAATTACAGATTCTATTATAATTTATACAAAAAGCTTTGATCAGTAATTCCCAAAAAGGTTATATAAAAAAACAATAAAAAAGAATTAAGAAAAGTTTTTATTTTAAAATTTAAATACAAATAGTCTTTCTTTAATATAAAGGAAATGAAGCCCAAGGAGAAATTTCATTTAAAAATTTTGTTCTATGTGTTTTATTAAAAAAAACTTTAACATAATATGTGCTTAGAACAATTAAGAGCTTTTACAAAAAATTAATAAAACTTTACCTGATATTAATTAATCAAATATTTCACAATTACTTCTTAAAGCTTTCTATATTAATTTCAGATTTTCCGATAATTCATACAAAAAGCTTTGATCAGTAATTTCCAAAAAGTTCATATTTAAAAAAAAATTAAAAAAACTTATATAAGAACACTAAAGAGCTTTTACAAACATTAAAATTTAAATAAAGCTTTTCTGATTATTAACTTATATTAATAAGATTATCGAATACTTTATAAATATAAAGCTTAATGGAGCTTTTGGAAACTATGTTATAAACTTTAGAAAAAATTTTAAAGCAGTTTCCACTCTCTGTTTTTTACTAAAAATATTATACGTTAATCATTTAAAAACTTAAAAGCTTTAGTAAAACTTTTCTGTTTTACTAAAGCTTTATTTCTATTACAAATTTTTTCAGAAATATGAAATATTTCACACTCACTTGTTAATGCTTTCTGTATGAACGATTCTTCGATAACTCTTACAAAATAAAAAATAAGCTTTGATTAGTAATTCCCAATTGCTTGGAATATAAAATAAGAGCTTTTACAAAAATTTTAATTTTAATAAAACTTTTCTTAATATTAATTAATGTTACTAACAAAAAAGTAATACAAATCGATTATTTATAGAAATAAAGCTTAATTAAGCTTTTTGAAATAATATTAGAAGCTTTATAAAAATCTTTTAAAGCAATTACCAATCTGTAAGTCACTAAAACTTTTATGAAAACCACTAAAAAAATTTTAAAATTTAAAAGCTTTTGTAAAACTTTTTTGTGGGTTAACAAAAAATTTTTTGTGTTTAAGTAAAAACGTTTACTTAAAAAAACGTGTTTTAAAATATTTCTATTCCAAAGATTTTTTTTTTTCAGAAATATGAATTATAAGCTTTTTTATGAATTATCGAAAAATCGGTTATTCATGCAGAAAGCTTTAATAATTAATTGTGAAACTTATTAAAGCTTTTTGTATGAACCGATTTTTTCGATAATTCATAAAAAAAGCTTTTTTAATTCCCATATTTCTGTAAAAAAATCAATACAATAGATTTGCTTAAAAAAAGCTTTTATTTTAAATGCACTTCTAGAAAAGTCTTACTAAAGCTATTTTATTTTTAACTTATTTTAGTTGTTTTCATACATATTTTCTGCATATTTAGCATACACTTAAAGAAATATATTAGTTAATTGGAGCGCAAATGGTTCATCATAAGATTTGAAGGTTATTTTTCTTATTCTTTTTGAAGTTTAAAAAAAGAAATGATGAGGGTGTTATATAAATTTTATTTATTTAAAGGGGATTATGATTAACATATTCATCATTTTTCAAATAAAATTGTATAATGATTGATTGCTTAAGATAAAAAAAAAAGTTTTCGTTTGATTTTGTAAATTTAAACATATAATCATCATCAATATATAAACATATTTTTCGCTTTAATTTAAAAAACAAAAAAAAAACTAACTTTCATTTTTGCATTTTAAATTGGTTAGCAAATTTTTTTACATATTTTTTTATATTTTTTTTTTTTCTGTATCATAAAAAAAAAAGTTCAAAGTGTGGTAATAACTTTATTTCCAATTAAAGTTTTAAAAACAAAACAATCATCTTTTGTTTAAAAAAAAGTAGGTTTTTTTGTAAACCAAAGTCTGTTTTTTTTAACAACAATTTAAACAAATAGAAATATCATAATTAAAAAAACCATTCAACAATTAAAACATTTTCTTAAACCAAAAATTAAGTAATTTTTGTATCTTCAACATCATCACCATTTATAATTTTAGTAAGGGAATTCACATAGATTGGGGAATTCATAAGTCTTGAAGTACTTTTGTAAAATAATTTTGTTTGAGAAAGCTTAAGAAAATGTCAGAAATAGTTGTTTAATTTTAGCACTTCTTAAACTTTAGAAGACCTCGTGAATTCTCTTAATGTTTTGTGTGATTTTTTTTGTCTTCAAAACTTATAATTTGTTTTGTTTAGTAATAATAGTGACATATTTAAAGTTTTTTTTTCAGTTTTTTAGTTTGTCTTGTTGGTCGTTTATTTTGGTTAATAATAGTTTATGTTTTTTTAAAATTGATGAAATGGAAATATTAGTACAAAAAAATGATTAAGTAATTTTTTGAAAAGAGCAGAAATATATATAATAAAAGTGAAAATAATAAAATTATATGAAAAAATATTACACAAAATAATTGTTGTGTGACGGAAGCTGGAGGTGTTTTTATTTCGAAAATATTTTTAATAAATATAAAAAAAAAATTATATTAATTTTTTTAACTCAAATTAAACCTTGCAAAATGTATAAGATACAGAAAGTGAAAGCTCTATTGATCAAACCTTTGTTGGTCATTTCCGTTGTTTAAATTTAGTATTAAAGCTTTAAGCTTAATTTATGTAAAAGCACTTTTTAATTTAAGATTTCTAATTTCATTTCTAATTCAATAAGTCAAAAAAAAAGCTTTTTTTATCGGACATGAAAGCTTTTTTTATCGAACATGAAAGCTTCAAAAACATAAGTTTCTATCATATATAAGATTATAAAAAAAAAATTGTAATGTATATTACTCAACATTTTGACGTTAAAGTTTATTAAAAAAGCTTTAAGCTTACTTTATGCTGTTTATTTGCGATTTTATAAATAGTAAGTTAAAAAAACTTTTTGACTTAACTTTAGTTGCGTATATTTTTTAAAAGCTTTCTGGTAAACTTTTCTCGAACAAAGCTTTATGCATAATTTATGTTTAAGCACTTCTATTTTCTAAATTTTTTAAATATTTATAACTAACAAAAAACTCTTGTTTTGACATGTACTTAAACTGTGTGGTAATTTTTTAAAAATAATCTCTGAAAAGCTCTATAATTAAAGCTTTAAGGTCTATTAAAAAATAGCTTGGCTCATAATTTACATAAATGATTTTTAAGTTGTTCCAAGTTTCTGCAAGTCAATATAAAAAGAAAATATTGTTAAAAAGCATAGCTCATAATTAAGCAAAAATTACAATGCTTAAAAAATCTCGTAAATGTCATAAAAAATCAGCTTTTTAAGTTACTAATTACAAAAGCTTTAAACAATAAAAAAAGCTTTTATGTAAACTAAACTTGACTTTTTTATTTTAATGTTTAATCAAATCCAAAAACTTTCAAATCGAAATTGATTTTTCTTAAAATATCTGCAAAAGCTCTTAAAAGCTCAAAAAAGTTTGAATTTAAATATTGAAATTAAAGCTTTAAGAGGTATGTAACATTTTTTTTGGTTCATAATTTACATAAATGATTTTCAAGTTGTTCCAAGTTACTGCAAGAGAATATAAAATTTGAGTTTAATTAAGCTTAAAGCTTAATTTTTGAACTTAAGAAAATCTTGTCAAAAAGCTTAGCTCATAATTAAGCAAAAATTACAATGCTTAAAAAAATCTCGTAAAATGTCATAAAAAATCTGTTTTTTAAGTTACTAATTACAAAAGCTTTAAACAATAAAAAAAGCTTTTATGTAAACTAAACTTCACATTTTTATTTAAATGTTTAACTAAATGCATAAACTTTCAAATCGAAATTGATTTTTCTTAAAATATCTGCAAAAGCTCTTAAAAGCTCTAAAAATTTTGAATTTAAATACTGAAATTAAAGCTTTAAGGTCTGTTTAAGATTTTTTTAGCTCATAATTTACATAAATGATTTTTAAGTTTTTCCAAGTTACTGCAAGAGAATATAAAATTTGAGTTTAATTAAGTTTAAAGCTTAATTTCTATACTTATGTACATACAAACTATTTGAAAGCTTAGCTCATAATTAAGCAAAAATTACAATGCCTAAAAAATCTCGTAAATGCTTTAAAAAATCTCCTTTTGAAGTCGCTAATTGTAAAAGCTTTTAAAATAAAATAAAAGCTTTCATGTAAATTAAACTTAAAACTTTAATTTTAATGTTCAATTAAAACAACAAGTTATTAAACTTACATTTTATATCTAAGTTTTTAAAAAAGCTTTATCCAGCTTTAAGTTTTTTCTTTTTTTTTCTTATTTACGTCAATTTTTTTTTTTTCATTATTGTTTGGAATTTTTTTTTTATTATTTTTACCTTTAATTTTAACATTTTGTTATTATTTTTGTTATTAGTATTTTTTGTATATCTTATCTCTTTCACCACCTTCATGGTCGTTTATCAGCATTTTGCAAAAAATATTTTATATATATTTTTGCAGTTTATTCTTTTTTTTATTTTTACCTCCAACAATATCTTATCATTTTCGAGATATGGCAAATACACAGACATGTAAAATTTATTTTTACGATAAAGTAAATATAAATTATGAATAAAAAAAAAATTTAATATAATTTTGTGTTTGCTTAAGAACTATTATAAACATATTTATTTAAAAAATTTCATTGATTAAAATTTTTTAAAGTCACCAAAATTTATAAAAAAAATCCCAAAAATACATTTATTGTAGCCGGAAATCAAATTAAGGGAATTTAAGAAATCAATTAATAAAGATAAAGGAATAGGAAAATTTTTGCAAATTTGATAAAAAAAAAATACATTTTTTAATTAGTTTTCTTATCAATTGGTTAAACTAAAAAAATATAAAAAAAAAAAAAAAAATAATTATGAGCTTTTAAATAAACTGGCTACATTTAATTCAATCCAATGTGTAAACTAAAACCAACATAAGTAATTGGTAATCTATTTTTGTAACCAAAATTTACAAATAATTGTAAGTCTTTATATATCGTACTAAAGAAGCTTGGTTTACCAAAAAGCTTTTTGACAATGTTGTTAATAAGAAAATTTCTACAAAAGTTTAAAAAATGTTTAGCTATGCACCGTATGGAAGCATAATATTTTTTTAATACTCAAAGTTTTAAAGATATTTGATAAAGCTTTCATTTTAAATAATGCTGAAAAACTGATTTTCCTATATTTATAAATAGTTTTAAATCTTTATACTCGTACACATAAAAAAACCTCGTCAATTTACTAGAAAAAGTCTCGTAATCCCATTTTACCAATATTTGACAGTTATCCTTGTTTTTTAACAAAAAATTTTCTATCGAAATTTAAATTTTTTTGTAATTTTAATTTTTTTTTTTTGTAATTTTACAAATTTCCAAGGTTTTTTTACAAAAAAAATCTGGTAAATTTACGAGAATTCCTTGTAAGTTTTATTGCGCCAAAAAAATTGTAAATTTACACTTTTATTGGTAAAAAGCTTGTAAAATTACAAAAAAGCTCGTTATTTTTACAAGAAATTCTCATAAAACAGGAGGTAGCAAAAAATCTAGTAAAGTTACGAAACCTACTTGTAAGTTTTATCGCGTCAAAAAAATGAAAATTTACAATTTTATTGGTGAAAAGCTTGTAAAATTACAAATTTATTGGTATTATAGCTTGTAACAAGGATTTCTTGTCAAATAGGAGGTATTTGAGTGTATAACGTACTAATGAAACTTTGTTTCCAAAAAAAGCTTTTTGAAAATGTTTTTAATACGATAATTTGTACCAGAACTAAAACATGTTTATTTCAGAAAAATTAAAACAATATAGAAAGATTAGTATTTTTTTCATCTTTAAAGCTTTAATGATATATGATAAAACTTTAATTGTGCTATACAACTGATATACTTATTTTTATAATTAATTTTAAATCCATATATATCGTACTTAAGAAACTTGGTTTCAAAAAAAAAAGCTTAAAGCCTTTTTAAGATTTTCGACAATGTTTTTAATACAAAATTTTCTACAAAAAGTCAAAACGCTTGTTTATTTTACCAACTTAAGATAATATAGAAAGCTTAATATTTTTTATATCCTTAAAGCTTTTATAATTTTTGATTAAGCTTTCATTTTAAGTTATGCTGAACAACTGATTTAGGTTTATTTACATACATATAAATAATTTTAAATCCATATATATCTTACTAAAAAAGCTTGGTTTCAAAACACGCTTAAAGCTTTTTTAAGCATTTTCACAATGTTTTAATACGAAAATTTCCACAAAGATTAAAAAGACTTATTTGTTCATGCAAATTAAAACAATACACAAAACATAATATTTATTTTTATGTTTAAAGTTATAATCATATTTGATAAAGCTTTTGTTTTAAAATATGTTGAACAATTGCTTTAACTTATATTTAGCTGAAACCTTTTTTTATATTATTTTAAATGAATTTTTTACGAAGTGACAATGTTTTCCTTTGGTTAATTATTTAATTTTAAAATCTACTATTTTTTTTAATATTTATAAAAAAGCTATAAAGGTTTATTTTAGTTTGAAATTTATTTTCACTTACAAGGGAAGTCTCCCTAGTATCACCCGCGGATATTTATGGAATTGGCTTAATTTTGTAGATCAGAAAAAATAAAGGGACACGTATATTTTTTTAGCGGGCCAAATTCATATTTAGGGGGTAAAAAGGAGGGGGGAAGACAAGGCCATTTTTATTTTTTTTTTCCTTTATCTCCTATATTATACAAAGAAGCTTAGTAGTGTTACATACCAAATGAAAGGTCTTTGGAAAACCTATCTACGTGTGATAATAACGTGTCCAAACATGCACAACTTTTCGTCATATTGAGTAAAATACCAAAATTTTAGGGCATTTTTGTTAATAAGTCGAAATATATTAAGTTCTTTGGCCCGTTGTTAATACCACGAGATAGGTAATTTTAATACCTTTAATCTGATACCACACATGCCTATATTAATTTTGTTTAAATAGTCGTAAATCGTAAAAAACTGAAAAAGGTCAATTTCCCCCCTACAAATCGACCCCCCCTAAAAATGAGTTTGGGTCGCTAAAAAAAAATACGTGTCGAATTAATTTTCGTTCTTAACAACATATCCAAATTTCATGAAGATCGGAGGGTGACACCAGCGAGACTTCCCTTGTTAGTTATTTAAAAGCTTTCAAACTTTATTAAGATTTTATTGGCAAGAAATGTATTCCAACCGGTACTTTCAGGTCTTAGATAAGGATTTTTCGTTGTTCATACTCATCAAAGCCATTTCCCCAAATTTATTTGAAAAGCTTTAAGCTGTTTTAAAAATAATTATATATTTAAATTATTTTTTAAAGATACTGTTTAAGATAAATCTGAGATGAATAACTTGTTCAATATATGTTAAAACAAAAGTTCTTTCAAATATCAATAAAGCTTTAATAAAAAAGTCTTCATAGAGTGATTTTATGTGAAGGGTTCCATATTCATATAAGTTAAGATTAAGGTTAAAATTTTAGATAAATAACTTGTTCAAAATATTTTAAAAGAAAAGCTCTGTCAGATATTAATAAAGCTTTAATAAAAAAGCCTTCATAGAGTGATTGTATGTGAAGGGTTCCATATTCATATATGTTAAGATTAAAGTTAAAATTTTAGATGAATAACTTGTTCAACAGATTTTAAAAGAAAAGCTTTTTCAAATATCAATAAAGCTTTAATAAAACAAAGCCTTTATAGAGTGATTTTATGTAAAGGGTTCCTTATTTATATATGTTAAGATTAAAGTTAAAATTTTAGATGAATAATTTGTTCAACATATTTTAAAAGAAAAGCTTACTCAAATATCAATGAAGCTTTAATAAAACAAAGCCTTCATAGAGTGATTTTATGTGAAGGGTTCCATATTCATTTATGTTAAAATTAAAGTTAAAAGCTTTAAAAAGCTTTTACTTAGCTGTATTGTGTTTAATGCTTTATTTAATTTAATTTTTTAAAGGATTTAAGAGTTATAGATATTATTTGAGTTAAAAGCTTTATGTTAGATTTAAATTTAAAAGTTATGAGTTGATTTAGTTGTAACTCTTGGTAGTTTTTATCTTCAATGAGGGTAATAGAATTCTATGTAAATTTTTTAACATGATTTTAAAGTTATTCAAATAAAAGCTTTTAAAGCTTTTGTACATTATTAGTGTCAGAAAGCAAATGTGTAAACAAATCTGAAATGTTTGTTGGTCAATTTAACATTTAATTTGTTTATTTATTTTAATTTCTTTTTTAAAAATTTTGTTTATCAATTAACAAAGTAAACTTAATTTAATTTACTGCATGTTTTAACTGAATATATTTCTGGATGTTAATTAACTTAAAAGTTATTTCAAGATTTTATGGGTTATTTGAATTATTTTTTAAACACGTTTTATACTTGATTTTTTTTTTCTTTTATTATTTTGTATATTAAATGTGTTTAACACTTGTTTTCAGTTTATAAATAAAAACAAAAAATACAAAAAAAAAAATTAAATAAAAACAAGAAAAAAAAATCTATAAAATTTTTGCAAAAAAAAAATTTAAAACCATATAAATTTTATAAAAATGAGATCATTTAATGTGTATATAAATTAAAAAAAAATATTAATTTATAAATTTTTTTAAATTCTTTTGTATTGAAAATTTTTGCGAATGTCATGGGATTTGTCACATTTTATTAACATTTAAAATAATTATTTTTTTTTTTTGTTATATTGTGTTTTATATTTTTTTATAATATTCCTAATGATTTTCAAGATGTCTGTCTGTCTTTCTTTTTTTATATGACAAATTATTTAAGTATTAGTCTGTAGTATTTTTTTTATAATTTAATGATTATCTGGTGTCATGGTTTTTGACATCATGCCTACTTGTTGTTAATGATTATTCAAACAGCAGGAGTTATTTTTTTTTTTATATAAAAAAGTAGTCCTTAAGGATTTTAAGGACTCTTTGCTGTTTTAAAATTAATGGTTTTTAAATGATGTTGCTAAAAGTTTCTTAGTAAGAAATAATAAAGATGTTTTTTTTTTTTAAATAAAACAAAACAACACTTCAATATTTTTTACAAAATCATTAAAAAGTCAAAATCATTACATTTCAAATGTTTTATTATCTAAGAACTCCTAAAGAAAAAAGATGTCTTTACATCAAAACAATTAAATTGTTATTGATAAAGAAAGATTAATGATTTTATCTATAGTTTTTTTAGTCAAAAATATTCTTTACTTTTTTAGAAAACGCGTGGTAATCGTTTTTAATTATCATTTGAAATATTTTTTTAAAAAATTCAGCACCTTTTTTTATTTAAACATAATAAAAAATATATATTTCATTAATAAAAATAAATTTAACACCTGTTTTTTCAGTTTTCTACTCTGGCACGCTTTGACCGTGAATTTTTTCATTTAAACAAATTTTTAAAAACAAAATTTTCTTTTATGGTAAATTTATGTTAATTTTTTGTTTCAAAAAATATATTACTACCATAAAGAGTGGGTTTATTTAACATTAGTTTTATTTGTCTATACATTTAACTAGTTTAAAAAAATTTATTTTGATTTCAACTTTATGCTCAATTAAAATGATTAATTTTTATAATGTTTTACCCAAAAAAGGGCTTTTTATGACAAAAACAAATTACCAAAAAAATCAGTCATCAAAATAATATAAAATTAGTTATTTGCTTTTTGAATTTCCTGTTTATAATTGATATTTTTTTGGATTTTTAATAAGAATTAAAAAACAATCTGTTTTTTAACTCGTGGTTCTATGTTGTTTTTAAACTTTTGAAACTTTAAGCTTAAAATAAATGATAATTAATGGTTTATATCAAGTTAATGTCTATGTTATGTTCTTAATTAGTTAAGCTTAATGAAAAAAATAAAAATAATTTAACTAAATATTTACTAAAGCTTTCTTAAAGTTCTTAATTAGTTAAGCTTAATGAAAAAAAATAATTTAACTAAATATTTACCAAAGTTTAAATCTTAATTGATCAACACTAAAGCATTCTTAAAAAATAATTTAATGTTTATGTTTTTAATATTTGCAAGCATAACAAATTGTTAATAAATAATTTAACTAAAAGCTTTAAGCTTTATTTAACAATAAAATGATTTTTTTACATGGTTTTATAAAAATATTATGTATTATTATGCTTTTAAATTAAAAAATTAATTGATTTACTCAAAAGCTTTCAGCTTGATTCAGCTTTAATCGTTTTTAAACACATATATTTTTATATGGATTTTGTAAGCACATGTAATTAACAGCTGAATTCATAAAAAACAGCTGAATTCATGGAAAAAGTCTTAAATTTGTTATAAAATATATGAACTTCATAATTTTTTTTATCAATTTTGAGACCACTGGGTATTTTACCTTTGTTTTTGAATATAAAGCTTTTACTACAATTAAGCTTTACGTTTTTTTAAATGTAATTTTATGAATTTTCTAGAAAGCTCAACTTTAATCTTGATCCAGCTTTAAACATTTTTGAGACACATATATTTTTATATACTGTTGTAAGCACATGTAATTAACAACCTAATTCATAGAAAAAGTTATAAACATTTAAAATACTTTTTTAAAACTTCATTCTAGCAATGTTTCCATAAACAAAGTTATAAAAAAAGTATTTAATAAATATTTTATCAATTTTGAGGACACTGGGTATTTCGTCTTTGTTTTTGAATATAAAGCTTTTACCTCAATTAAGCTTTAAATGTTTTTAAAATTAAATTTTATGAATTTCCTAGAAAGCTCAAATTTAAGCTTGATCCAGCTTTAACCATTTTTAAAACACATATATTTTTATATGCCTAATTCATAGAAAAAGTCATAAACATTAAAAAAAGTTTTTTAAAGCTTTATTTTTCCAGTGTTTCCAAAAACAAAGTTGTAAAAAGTATGAAATTATTTTTTTATCATTTTTGAGAACACTGGGTAATTTGTCTTTGTTTTTGAATATAAAGCTTTTACCACAATTAAGCTTTAAATGTTTTCACAATTTTCTAGAAAGCTCGTCTTTTAAAATATCGTTCCTGCTTTTAAAATTTAAAATGTGTCGCTAAAAAGCTTTATTTTGTTTCATAAATTTGTTTAATCCGAGAAAATAAAAAGAAATTAAGAAGTTTTTTTTAGCTCAACAAATTAAAAAGAGTAGTAATTTAAAGCTTCTACAAAGCTTTTACCATAATCAAGCTATAAGTATTTTTTTAAACTTTTACGATTTTTTTAAAAAATCTCAACTCTTAAAACTGTCTTTCCTGTTTTACAAATTTTTTTCCTGCTTTTAAAATTTTTGGATGAGTTGCAAAAAGCTTCCATTTGTTTAATCCGAAAAAAAAATTCTTTTTTTTTAGCTCAACAAATTAAAAATAATAGTACTTTAATGTGTCCAAATGTTAATGTTTTTTAAATAAAACTTTTACGAATTTTCTAAAAAGCTCAACTCTTAAAACTGTCTTTCCAGTTTTAAATTTTTTTTTTACAAGTGGCAAAAAGGGTTTTTATTTTATTATAAAAAACACTGTATAATTAATAAAGAAATTTAAAATGCTGGTTTTAAAACAAGCACTAAAGCTTCTTAAAAAATTTTACCTCAATCACCTCTTAAATATTTTTTTAAATGTTATTTTATAAATTTTCTAAAAAGCTTAACTGTAAAAAATATATTCTCTATTTTTTTCAAAATTTCAAAATTTTGTAAATTTTTGAAAATATTTAAAAGCTTAAAAAAAATTTAAATTATATTAGCTATAATCAGAATCCTACTTTCATATCATATGTCTATCTATCAAGTTTAAAGCTTTTAGGAAGATCGACTAATGGAAAATAAATTGAAGGGCTTACTGCAAAAACTTGTTAAGCAACATTATATTTTTTGCTGTTTTTTGCCTTCTACTGATGTTCCATTGACAGATTTTCGGCAGAAGTCTTGCTTAAACCCTCCGTACATGTATCTTAAGTATGAAAGTTCTTCAAAAGATCAGTTTTCTACATTATTTCAAAAGTTTTAAGTCAAAAACCACCATAAAATGAAATGTTGCTTATCAAGTTTTTACAATAAGCCCTTCAATTATCCAAAATCTTAATGTTTTATTTACTATTAAGTTGTTTTTCAGCAATGTTTTCTATTGCTGTTTTTGTAAGTTATTTGAATTCATTAACTAAAAGCTCTAAAAAGCTTTACGCATATTCCAAATTCAATATCATTAGTCAATGAAATTTGAAGATTCTAACAAGATTTTTTTAATCGACTACGTTTAAAGCTTAAAGTGAGCTAAACCGATTGAAAATAAATTATTAAACTACAAGCTTTATAAAGCTTCATTGTGCATTCTAATGAAATTTATTAAAACTCTCTTGAATTTAAAAACTTTTTTTAAAGAATTTAATTAATAATTCAATTTAAATTCTTTACAAAATCATTAACATTACACCTTTTATATAAAAAAAAGTCCAAAATAGCATATTTCTATACCATACTTCCGCTTTCAACGAAAAGGGCTCTCCTACAATAAATAAAAAAAAAAAAACACTTGTTGCCCTTATAAAGCCGGTAAAAAAAAATCTAAATAAAAAATAAACTATTTGTAATTTCTTCTTCGTTTTTTTATTTTTATAACAAAGCATTAGCATGTAAATATTTAAATTACAAAAAATAAATATAAACAGAACGCATGGTATTTTCCTATCCAAAGCACATGCTGACTATGATGATGACTATATGTGCTGCCATTAACTATGATTACTTAGGAAGGCATTTATTTTTTTGGATAAATTTTATCCAATAAAAGTTTTAGAGAAAAAAAATCTAGACTTTAGGGTTTAAAGAAATTTAATAAGAACTTTTAAGTTTAAAGAAAAATCAAAAAGCTCCACAAAGCTTAACGTACAATTTAACTTTAATATCAATTATTAAGTAATCAATGGAAGCTCTTAACAAGCTTTATTTAATCGATTGTGTTAAAAGCTTTTATTAAGCTCAAACATAGGAGTTTTAGAAAAGTGAACTTCAGACTTTAGGGTTTAAAGAAATTTAATAAAAACTTTTAAGTTTATTGAAAAATCAAAAAGCTCCACAAAACTTAACGCATAATTTAACTTTGATATCAATTATTAAGTAATCAATGAAAGCTTTTAACCAGCTTTTTTTAATCGATTATGTTTTAAGCTTTTAGTAAGCTCAAATAATAGAAAAAAATAATGTTGGTTTCAATTTTTATTTAAAAAAAATAATATTTTAAACATTAACCCTTATATTTTTTGGTACCAAAAATGACCCGCATTCTTATAACACGAAAAAAATCAAAAAGCTTCACAAAGCTTAACGCATAATTGAACTTCAAAATCAATTATTAAGTAATCAATAAAAGCTTTTAACAAGCTTTTGTTAAACGATTTTGTTAAAAGCTTTTATTAAGCTCAACTAATTAAAAAAAAATGCTATTGGTTTCAATTTTTATTAAAAAAAATACTATTTAAAACATTAACCCTTATATTTTTTGGTACCAAAAATGACCCACCCATTCGTAAAACATAAAAAAATCCCTCTATCCAATAAATGTTTCTCTAATGTTTATGGTATTCATGTTATGGTTGAACAATTAAATGAGTAGCACATAGTAAAAATATTTTATAAAAAGAATTTAAATGCAAACTACATGTAGGGAAAAAATTTAAATATTTTTTTTTTTTTATAAAAAAAAATTCAAATAGAAGCCCTTTTATGGAATTAAAACTATACAACATAGTTGAGTTTGTACTATAACTATAAGCAAAGGTATTTTCAAGTTGTGCTTCAAAAGCCCTACCCTGTATAGGGCACTTGTAATTTTTTTTTCCATGTTTGACCATTTATGTAGGGGGTTAATGTTGAAAAATTTTATACAAAATTCAAATGAAATTGAAAAAGAGGTGTAGTGTAGTGCGTTTTTTACATATTTTTAATTTAAACGGAAGTTTTCATTTACTAGTATAGTACCAAGTACTACAAACTACAACTCACTTTTACACTCTAAGAAAAAAAAACTTGTCAAATTACTAGAAAAAGTTTTGTAATTCCATTTTACCAATATTTGTTTTTAACAAAAAGTTTTTTTCGTAAATGTCCAAATTTCCAAGGTAATTTTACACAAAAAAAATCTAGTTAAGTTACGAGAAGTCCTTGTAAGTTTTATCCCATCAATAAAGTTGAAAATTGTCAATTTTATTGGTAAAAGCTTGTTAAGTTACAAAAAAGCTCATAATTTTTACTAGAAATTCTCGTAAAATAGAAGGTAGTAAAAAATTTAGTAAAGCCACGAGAATTCTTTGAAAGTTTGGTAAAAAACTTGTAACATTACAAAAAAGCTTATAATTGTTACTAGAAATTCTCTCGGGAGGTAGCAAAAATAGTAAAAAAAGCTTTTCTTATCATTTTAAATGGGTTTTATTTTAAGTGTACAACTCACTTCTATGCCTTTTGTTTTTGGCATAATTTTATGATTATTTTTTTTTTTTTTCATTTTATTTTATTTAACATATTTCAATTGTTATGCTAATATGCATATAAAAATGTATATTTCAGTGATTGTATGTGATTTAATGGATACAGGAAGTTCAAAAGTCATGAACATTATAAAAATAGTTAGTGTAGGTCTTGTTCGTTTGGTCTCTTTGTTAAAAAAAAAAACTGAAAGGAAGTGAAAATCATAATTTTATAATGTAATTAAGCAATTAATTCATATTTAAAAAAATGTCCAACCAAATAATGGCAATTAATGAATTAATAAATAAAAAATATATTAACCATATAAGGCAAACGTTTTAGAATTTTTTTTAGTTGCTGGAAGTACTTTCTGTAAATACTTTCTATTGCAGCTAATGAATTCTAATAGCAAAATTATATCATTAGAAATTCTCTTTTTAATAAATATGTTTATTTCCAGCGGAAAGCTTTTTAAAAGCTTTTAAGGAAAGTGTTTTAAAAGCTTTTGTAGAAAGTGTTTTTTTTTTTTTTTTTTTTGTTAAATACTTTATTATCTGGATTATTGAATCTGCCCAATCTTGGCCTAACAATAAGTGTATAAATCTTACTAAACTAACTTAAGTACTAGTTACTCCCTAGGAGCCATTTTGAAGAACGGGCCTCTAAATTAAATGGGCGGTAAGTCAGCACGTTGCAGTCTGGTGTGCGTTTGGGTTCGAGTAAGGGCTCTCGCCAATGTATTTGGGTGGTTCCTGAGCTTTTCAACGTATTTCGTTCTGATGTCCATAAACTCTTCTCTTACAAACGGAATATTTAAGTCCTGGTGAATGTTGATATTTCTGACGTACCAGGGAGCTCCCGTAATGATCCTCAGAATTTTGGATTGTGCCCTCTGTATAAGCTCAATATTAGACATACTGGCTGTACCCCACAGTTGGATACCATAAGTCCATATTGGTTTTATAATACAATTATACAGGATGACTTTAGAGTCAAGGCTTAGCTTTGATTGCTTATTAATTAGCCAATGTAGTTGGCAGGCTTTTAGCTTCATATGAAGCCTCTTGGCTTCTAAGTGTTTTCGCCATGTAAGACGTCTGTCCAAGTGAATACCAAGGTATGTAACACTCTCAGACTGTGGGATAATTACGCCATTTAATGAGACAGGGGAACAAGACCCCATTCTAAGTGTAAACGTAACGTGCTTGCTCTTAAGTTCATTTACTTTAATCCGCCAGTTCTTGAACCACGTCTCCACAGCTGTAAGATGGTTGTTAAGTCTCAAGGAGGCAACATATGGGTCTGAGTGAGTGCTTATTAAAGCAGTGTCATCCGCAAATGTTGATGTTGTAATATGTTCAGATATCGGCAAGTCTGACGTAAATATGAGATAAAGAACAGGGCCGAGAACACTTCCTTGAGGAACACCTGCATTCATTTTATAATCAGAAGTTGTAGTTTCTTGATATTTCACCCTGAAGTAGCGATTAAGAAGGTAAGACTCTAAAAGTTTGTGTGTAATAGTCGGTAGGTGATATTTTAACTTATATAAAAGACCCTCGTGCCATACTTTATCGAAAGCCTGAGCGACATCCAGAAAAACGGCTGAACAATATTTTTTTTCTTCAAAGGCTTTCCTAATCTCGCAAGTTATGCGGTTCACTTGCTCTATGGTTCCATGCTTTTCACGAAAGCCGAATTGATGAGCTGGAATACTGTTTGAACTTTCGATAATTGGAAGAATCTTTTGAAGAAAAACCTTCTCAAACAGCTTTGATAGGCACGGAAGTAAACTTATAGGTCTGTATGACGAAGTTAATGTTAAATCTTTTCCAGGCTTGGGAATCATTTTGATTTGAGAAATTTTCCATATGTCCGGAAAGTAACCTATTTGCAAGATCGCATTAAATATTTTCGTTAGAACTTCAACCGCTATAAATGGTAGGTTTTTTATCATGTTTGGTGTGACTAAGTCATACCCAGGCGCTTTCTTTGGGCTGAGCTGCGTACGTATAATTGTCTCAACATCTTGGGCGTAAAACCATGTATTGCCTAAGTTGTGATCCAAATGCAGAGGCAGATCTGGGAGTGTAAAATCATTTTCTGCCAAGTTTGGCTCAAATACAGTTCTTAAATGTTCTGCAAATGAGTATGCTTTCTCCTCTTCACTGCGTGCCCAATTGCCACATTGCTTTCTTAGCGGTGGTTCGCCCTCTACCGGTGCTTTAATTTTAGTAGCTTTCCAAAGTGAATAGTTCCCTGAACTTTTATGCGATAAACTTTCTACATATACGCTATTTATGCGATCCTCTTCCAAATGAAGGGCTTTTCTAAGGTTTCTAGTTGCTTCAGACAGCCTCTGCTTTGCAGCAGGGGATCTACTGTTTTGCCATTCTCTTCTTAGCCTTCTTTTGATGGCTAGTAGTTGCTCGATTTCAGAGTTAGAAACATAAAAATTGCGATTAGAGGAAGCAACGGTAACGGAAGACGAAGAGTGCTCTGCTGCTGATCTCAGAATGGACGTAAAGTCCTGGACACATTCACCTATATCCCCCTCACATTCCAAAGATGGATTAATGTGGATGTGGCTACTAATGTACTTTTTATACTTTAACCAATTCGTCTTTGACGAAGTGAGTCCACAGGGTGTCTTAACCGAAATTGGTTCATCGTAATACGTTAATATTACTGGAGAATGGTCTGAATTGAGATCAAATGATGTTTCAGCAGATAACTTACTTCTCTCGATATGTTTCATTATCCCAAAATCGATAAGATCGGGAATTTTTACTGGATCTGAAGGCCAATAGGTCGGCTTGCCAGGCGATATAACGTCCAGACTATTTCTCCGATCAATAAGAGCACAGTAAAGCTGTCTTCCCCTAGGGTTTATTAGACGTGAACCCCAATAGGTGTGTTTCGCATTGTAGTCTCCACAAGCTAGGAAGCGATTACCAAGAGTCTTGAAAAAATTTTCAAATTGTATCTTAGATACTGAAAATCGCGGAGGACAGTAAACTGATGTCAGAGTTAGTCCTCCTCCTACACAATCAAGATGTATTGAGGTGGCTTGAAGGTAGATTGTAGAATAAGTTTCCATAGCATGGTGCTTAATTCTACTTTTCACCAAAATACCTGTACCACCGTGAGCCTTACCGTCAGGGTGATTTGTTTTGTGGAATGTATAACCTGGGATTTGAAAATTATATCTATTTGTGAGGTGGGTTTCCGATAACAATAACACATCGATGTTATTGTTGTGCAAAAAATTAGATATCTCAGCCTTGTGCTGGTTTACACCGTGTTTTAAACCTACGTTTGAATTTAAGTTAATTCAAGCTTTTAAAACATACTTGCAGGTGTTCTCTGTTCAAATATCTTTTTTTATAATTTTTTTTAAATATAATTCCATTTTAAAAGGGGGAAGAAAATAGTTGTAAAAGTTTATATATTCTTTTCTGTAAGTTTTTCTGTCAGTGTAATGAAAGTTTAAGAAGCTTTGATCTTTCGATAAGTTTGACAATCGTCGTTTGAAATTTCAATAAAAAAAATTTGGAAAATTTAATTTATTCTTTTTTGCAAGTGTACTGAAAGTTTAAGAAGCTTTGGATAAGTTTGACAATCATTGTTTGAAATTGCGAAACTGGAAATTTACAAAAAAAACATAAATTCTAATTAATTTTTATTTAAAAATAAAAGAAAATTTTATTCCACCTTTAAAATATTATGTTTTAAGAAGGTTAATTCTAGCTCGAGGTCATTCATTCCTTTACTAATTAATGATATTCTCATAGAATAACACCGCTCAACACTCATTTTTTTAGTTTGAATTCTGATGATCAATTTTAGTAGTGTTTGATCTCCTGATTCCAAATCTGTTCTCCAAATTTTCCCATCACGTCTAGGTTTTTTGTTATTCACAGTTGAAAATGCGATAAATAGCGATTTTTGCATTTTTTTTAATTTCTCTACAGGAGCCAGTCAGTGGTGCTTTTTTTAATTTTTTTCACAGTGTTTTTTAAAAAACATTTTTGGTCGATAATAGTGCAGCTTTTTTATCCTATTTTTGAGATCATATTTCAGATTTTTATTTCACCTATCAAAAAAGGCAAAAATTGCGTTGTTTCGCATTTTCAACCGCGAATAATTAAAATTCTAGACTGATGGAAAAATTTGGAGCACATATTTCTCAGTTAGGGTGAATTTATTAAAAATGAGTTGTAAATAAATGGAAAGAATAAATAAAAATAATTGATCAAGTGATCAAAACTATTATTATATTATTATTTGGAATCAGCGAGTCGAAATCTTTAAAAAATTTCTTTAAAACTTTGTAATTTTCAAGAAAATTATTTTTCTGTTTTAAATTTATTTATGTTGGTCATTTTTGCAAGACTCACAATCAGTCGACACGTTTTTCGGAATTTGTCAGATTCCATTGTTAAAACTATTTAGCAAATATAAAAACCCTATACTTACTACAAGTAGCAAAGGGAATTTAAATGACAAATGTAAGGACACCTCGAAAATTTTGGTACATTCCACATAATATAAAAATACATAATACTTTACTTTGACTGCTTGTTGACAAATGTGAACTAAATTGGATACCGACCGAATTTTACAAAAAAAAAAACTTTCGCGAATTATTTTTTTACGCGGAATTTTTTTTCCCCACATCTTATTTTTTTCAGTGTAGTTATAGCTGTAGATGCTTTGGAAAAAAATTGAAAATCTACCGATTTGTCGAAAAAAGTTGCACAAAGTTTAAGAAGCCTTGTAATGGATTCAAGCAGTGATGCCAACTTAGTTCTTTTGACACCATTTCTATTGCTTTTTAATGCATCGAAACGCTAAAAATTTTGGCATTAGTACCAAAATTACAAATTCCCAAAAAAAATTTTATACCCTCCACTCCAGTGATAGAAGGTATATATAAGTTCGAAATATTGGTCTAGTACCCATAAAGTGTATATGGGGCATTCCATGTCAAATCGGACACTTTGAACATTTTTTTTTAGATTTTCCCAATTTGTTAACAGTTTTTAGTACCTTACGAAAACTCCTTCGTGGTAAATTTTCAGATTTTTCTGATGACCCGTTCAAAAGATATCGAATTTTTAAAAATTGGTAGTTTGTTCCTTTACTCAAACTTCTTTTACTCATAACTTCTTCAATAATGGCCCAAATTTCATTTTTTTTTTCAAATTTTTTGTTTTTTTGCGCACTTTAAAAAAAAAAAAATCCCAAAAATTCTTAAAAGCTCTCTAGTATGAGATTTTTAAGTTTTAAAATTTAAATTTCATTTTTGAAAATGTTTGTACTCTTCGATTTTTTTTGAAATTTTTTTGTGTAAAACTTCTATCGATTCTACAAATTTTTTGCCCAGGAGGATCGTGGGATAACGATTATTACTATTTTTTAAAATTTTTTGAAAAAATTTTATTGTAATTTTCCAATCTTAAAATCATTTCTACTGCTCTAATGGTGCGTCATAGAGGGGTCATTTCCTAGACCGACCCCCATTAATTTTTACGTCTAAACATTTCTTTGGAACAAACTAATACCCTATCTCCAATTGCTAAGGGGGCTCCCACACAAAACGACATTTTTTAAAATTTGCTCCAACCGCTCTAACTGCCCTAATAGTGCCCTTAGAGCAACAAAATGTATGACCGACCCAAAATATTTTTTTGGTCCAAGCATTTTCTCTGAACACACCTACCCTCTATCTTTAACTGTTAAGGCGGTCCCCATACAATTTTTTTTATTTTTTGTAAATTTGTTTTATTTAATCATCTTCTACCGGTCCAATGGTGCGTCCGAGAGGGGTAATTGGAGAGACCGACCCCCATTTATTTTTAACCTACAACATTTTTTTTAAACATACCTACGCCCTATCTCCACTCACTGGTTCGTACTAAATTTCAGCCAAATCGGTTCAGTGGTTCACAAGTTATTAGCAAACCCGTGAATTTCAGATTAGTTTCACCTTAAATTCACATGTGAAAACCCGTTAAACATGTTTTAAAAACATTGGTAAGTCACAAATATATTTTACAACGAATTTTTGTCACTCAAAAATATTTTGACACTAAAATAAAATGCACTCGAAAAAAATTTTAAGCTCAATAAAAATCTTACACTCAAAAAAAAAATTAGTAAATCATTTTTTTTTTTTTCAAAAATTACTAAAAAAAAAGTTGTTTTACACAATATAAAATATTTCTAATCAAAAATTTAATTTTTTCACATTAGAAAATTTACTTATTACTAGGGATAAGATTTCCATGAAAATGCATGTTTTTTGTCGATAGTCTAAAAACGATATCGACCAATTATCTTTCCGAATCAAGAAATTTGCGTTAAAATGGCATCGATTTGTTTTTGCATATTTTTGCATATTTTGGTGAAAATGCATATTTTTGCATATTTTGGTTTTAAATGCATATTTCGAACTTTTGAGTGCATGTTTTTGCATATTTTGGCATAAATTAGCAAAAACACAAATTGAAATTTATTTGTTTAAAAACTATTTTAAATTTTAAAAATTTATTTTGGAAATAAGAAAAATTATTTTTTTTTTCTTTAATTTTTTTTTTATAGATTGCCTTAAGTTCTAAAAAATCTTGCTTATTTAAAGTTTTAAATGTTACTATTTAAACCCGGCATTACTTTTTGCTTTTTAAGAAGATTTTCCTGCATATTTTTTTTTAGTGCATATTTTGAGTTTTTTAGCGCATATTTTCGATTTTTTAGTGCATGAAAATCTCATCCCTACTTATCACTTCAAAAGGGCATTGCAGAGGGTATTCATAGATTCGGCCAAGTCGAATTTAACTTCTCTACTTGTTTTTTCTATGATCGATTGGAAGACCTTTTAGCAATGTCCGTCCTTTTGTCTGTTTAAAGCACGTTGAAGTCCAAACCAAGACTTTAGAACAAGATGTGTTATGTGTTCGTAAATGGATAAAATCGAAGCAAGGAGAACAAATTTCCCCCTTGAGGTACAAACTCTGTGCTTTTTTTTATTTTAACAAGTAAAACATTTTTATGACAAAAAAAGTTCATCGATCTACATTTGGACCAAAGGAATTATAAAATGTCAATTTTTCGATCCTTTGCCTTTTGTGGGCGTTGATACAGAAAAAAATTGGGAGAACAGTTTAATATTTTAGCATAAATATCAGAGAAAATGATTTTTTATCGCATAGGGGAGGTGTGCCCGGACGCTTTCCTCCACACATTTTCAATTTTGAAGATTTTCTGCTTTAAAAAATTTCAAACCAATAAACAAAAGAATTCGTTTATTGGTTTGAAATAGAATAAAATTCACAAAAAATTTGCCTGGGATATGTATTAGAAAAAATCTAAATTGCAAATAATATGTGTCATCTTCAAGTACATTTAAACAATTTTTTATGAACTTACATTTAGAAAGTAGGCGTTCATAGCTATGAGTAGGTTTTATAATTCGCTAAAGAATTCATAAAAAAAGAAGATGTGAGTAATTTAATTTAAGGTTGGTTAAATCAAAACTAAAGAAAATTTTCTAATAATACAAAAAAAAAAAAAACAGCAATTAATATAATAAAGGAGTGTCGTGTCTTGTTTTCTAATATCTTGAAACATTCCAGTAGTCCACAAACAGTTTTGTCATGCGTTTGTCATGCAATTGGCAATTGGCGCCAATTTAACACTTGTTATCTGAATGTTGCTTAAACTGGCCTTTTAAAAAGTCTTCTAAAAAAAGGCTGGTTTAAAAATAGTTATCCATAATTATTTTAACATTTCATTTCTTTTTTTTTTAGTTTGTTTGTCGTCTTGTAATAACACTTTTACACGCAATTTACTCATAAAGCCATATTAAACGTTTTCCATACGTCAAATAAATGCCATAAAAATTGTTGGTTATAAAAGTTTTTTTTGCAATTCCTTATAAAAATAACCATCACATGGCTAAGAAATGTGTGATCTTATGATTTATAGCAAAAACTAGCTACCAAGTTTCCATGCAAAAATTTAAGACTGGTAGTTAAAAGCAATTAGTTTTTAAAAGTTGAGCCCAAACAGACAGAAGAAAACTAGTATCATTTTGTAAACACATGTCTGCTACTAAACTAATTAACTAAACGGATTTGGAAAACAACCGAAACAAACATAAAAAAAATTTATAGATACGTGATATGTTAAATTTTCTTTTAATAGGAATTAGAAAATTTTCTGGGATAAAAATAGACCATAATAATAAATGTTAAAAAAAAGTAGAAAAGTAAAATTCGACTTGGCCGAATCTATGAATACCCTCCACAATGCCCTTTTTAAATTATACTACTAGTAAATTTTCTAACGTGAGAAAAGTAAAATATTTGATTAGAAATATTTTATTTTGTGTAAAAAACCTTTTTTTACTAATTTTTGAAAAAAAAAAAAATAATAATTTACTAAATTTTTTTTTTTTAGTGTAAATTTTTTTTTGAGTGTAAACTTTTTTTGGAGTGAAAATTTTTTTTCGAGTGTATTTTTTTTTTTTAGTGTAAAAATATTTTTTAGTGACAAAAATGCGTTGTAAAATATTTTTGTGACTTCCCGAGTAAAAAAGTTTTTATATAATTATATATAATTTGATAAAATTATATCAAATTATATATAATTGTATAAAATTATATAAAGAGCTAAAATTTTCCAAAAAGTTGGATAAAATTATATAAAAATATATATAATTTGATAAAATTTTATATAATTATATCCAGGATTTGGTGGATATAATTATATCAAATTATATATAATTTGATATAACTTTATATAATTATATCCACCAAATCCTGGATATAATTATATATAATTTTATCAAATTGTATATAATTTTATATAATTTTATCCAACTTTTTGGAAAATTTTAGCTCTTTATATAATTTTATATAATTATATATAATTTGATATATTTTTATCAAATTATTATATATAATTTGATATATTTTTATCAAATTATTATATATAATTTGATATATTTTTATCAAATTATATATAATTATATAAAAAACTTTTTTACTCGTGGATTTAAGGTGAAGCGAATCTGAAATTTACGGTTTTGCTAATAACTTTTGAATGACTGAACCGATTTGGCCGAAATACAATATGAACCAGCTCAGAGGAACGACAAATATATATGCCAAGATTCAGCATCCTCAGAATTGGGATTAGAAAGTTATCGTGTTGTTATACCCTACACCACTCTGTGGTACAGGGTACAATGACTTTGTGCTGATGTTTGTAACTACCCGAAATATTGGTCCTAGACCCACTCTTAAGTATACCGATCGACTCAGAATAACTTTTTAAGTCATTCTAGCGATGTCCGTCCGTCCGTCTGTCTGTCCATCCATCCATCCAATTATCAACCGATTTGGTTGAAATTTTAAACTTAAGCTTCATTTGGCCCAAGGACGAATTGAAATTGGAATAAATCGGTCCATGTTTAGACCTAGCCCCCATACAAAGGTCCGTTTTAATTTTGCTCAATTGGCTTTAATGACCGTATTATAATAGGTATCCTTTCGAAATTTGGCAGGTAAAGCCCCCATACAAACCACCTTAACGATATTCACATAAATCTCTCAAGTTCCATGAAAATAGAAAATATTTTTTTAAAATTTTGGTTGTATGTTTTTAACTTGTACTTTAATAACCTAATGCTTATAACGGGACCATTTTTGGACTTATTACCCATAACAAAATTACGCCCGATATTCAGTTAAAGCGGTTTATTGGCGGTTTAAAAGCTTATTTAACTCAAATTAGGTTTTCGAGGGTTTTTTACACTTATTAAAGATTTGGAAAAGGATAGATCCTATCGGTCCATGTTTGAACTTGGGACCCATTTTCCGGGAAACACTGGTGTAGGGTATTATGTATATGGTCGTTCTTGACCGACTGTAATTTTCTTACTTGTTTATATCGTGAATTCGGGAAAAACCCTTGCCGACATTAACACTTTTGCTCATAACATTTGAACCACTCGACCGATTTCGTTGGATTGCAATACCAACTTGACCAGGTAAATGTCCAACATATATGCCAAACTTCAGGAGCCTCCGTAAAGTCTTTCAAAAGTTAGCGTGTTTTCAACAGACAGACGGACATCGCTAAATGGTCTTAGAATCGAACGAGGATCATGAATATATATACTATATGGGGTCTTTGACCAATATTTCGAAGTGTTACAAACGGAATGACAAACTTTTTATACCCACCCTCTAACACTAGAGTGGAGGGTATAAAAATAATCGGCAAAAGACCGACCAAATAATATCCTACCCCAGTGTTATTCTGAAAAATGGGTCCAAAGTCCAAACATGGACCGATTGAATCTATCTTTTGTTAGTTCTTTAATGAGTGTGGAAATCCAAACAAATCAAATTTTAGTGAAATAGTATTTTTTCTGTTGCCAATAGACCTATTTAACCGAATATCGGGCAAAATTTTTATTTTCAATGAGTCTGAAATTGGTACAATTATAATCAGATTTGATAAGATTATCTGTATCGTGTTTATACCGTTTACACAGACAGGCAGACGAACGGCCTTCGCCAAATCGACTTAAAAAGTGATTCTGACTCGATCGGTTAACTTAAAGCAATGATTCCCAACCTTTGATTCTCGCACCACTGGGGGGCAATTTGAATATTTTAGGGGGGCAACGGACAAGTTTTTAAGATTTTTTATACCCTCCAACCACAGTATGGGGGTATACTCACTTTGTCATTCCGTGTGTAACGCATCGAAATATCGGTCTAGGACCCCATAAAGTATATATATTATTGATCAGTGATCGATTCTAAGACATTCTAGCGATGTCCGTCTGTCCGTCCGTCCGTCCGTCCGTCTGTGGAAGACACGATACAGTCCAAACTAAAAGAGCTAGACTCCTGAAATTTGGTACAAATATGTCTTATGGTATTGGGCTGGTTAAGTTCGAACATAGGCAAAATCGGATCAGGGGGAAAAAAGTTCCCCCTTGAAGAACTAAAACAACCTCTGAAAAAACGTAATTTTTTATAGGTTTTTTTTGTTTTTGCTAAGCAAACGAAACATTTTTATGTCAGAAAAAGTTCAAAGTCTTCCAGTTGGATCTAGAAAGGTTGTTTCCCATCGCCGAAACCCCCCTCCCCCCCCCCCACCAAAAAACATACGCCCCTGTTTTTTTTTTTTTTTTACGTGTTGGAGGGTATAAAAGATTCGGCACAGCCGAATTTAACACTCTCACTTGTTTTACTTAAATTAACTAAAAAAAATATTTTTTTAATTAAATTTACTACAATTATTTAGTTAAAAGGTGAAAAATTTTACTAAAAACTTTATTTAAACTAAGATTAGAACAAAAATGTTGCTAAACCACTAGTAATTTCGAACTATAAAACAAATTTGTAAAATTCGCAATTTTTTTGAGTGTGGGAGGGACATTTCGGTTTTTTTAACTCAAAAGTGGGACATGGAGCAAAAAAGGTTGAGAACCATTGACTTAAAGGTAGATCTAGGAACATCAGCACAAACTCATTACATATGTCTGAAAGTAGAGATAAAATGGAGTAAAACTGCATTTACAGTTTTTCATTTCGTGATCCTGTTTCCTTTTAAAAGGACTTCAAAGTTTTAAAGGATACATTTTGTAAAATATTTTTGAAATATTTGTAATTATCCTAGAATGACACTAGTGACGGCAGATGAAAGAGGAGGATCTCCCCGAATCTTACCATTTTTATATTTTGCCATATCAGGATAAAAGGATGTGAATAAAGTCATTTGAAAACTTTATCAAAATATTTTGTGGAAAATGGACGTAACTTGCCTCCTTTGAAAAAGTGTGACGAAATTCGCATTTGTTTAAATCGCAATTTAATTCTAACGGAAAGTTTTAAAATTTTAAGAAGCTTTGTAACGGAGTTGAACCACTTTAAAAGATTTTATTACACTGAACAACATTAGAGTGATTAGTTGTTTTCTCAACAATTTTTTTAAACTTTTTTGCAAAAATCTTTTTTTATATTATATCCTCACAGAAAAAAATATGGAGGAAACAAATTTGAGTAATCACTTGTTTAAATTTAAAAACAAAAATTGATTAATTTTTTAATTGACACAATTAAAAATTTACTTAAAAATTCTAAAAACAATTTAAGTAAATAATTTAATAAAAATTTAATAGTTTTTTTAATTTTTTTTTAACCCTCATAGTTTTTTGAATTCTCGTTTAGTTTATAGTTTTTTGTGTATGTATATGAAAGTTTGTAATCGTCTTTATAAAATTTTCCAATATTTTTGAGACATAAATATGTTTGGTAAAGTTTGAAAAAACAAGTTTTTTGTTTTTTTTTGTAAAAAAATTTAAAACTTTTTTAAACTTTAAAAAAAAAATAGATAAGTTTTGAGTAAATTTTTAATTGTGTCAATTAAAAATTTAATCAAATTGTTTTCAAACATTTAATAAATTTGTATTAAAAATTTACTCAATAGTATTAAATTGTTTACTGGTGCAAAATTGAGTAATTTTTTACTTAATAGTATTAAAAATTTACTCAAATATTATTTTTTTTTTCTGTGCATACATTCGGCCAGGCCGAATTTAAATTTTTTACTTGTTATATTTTCTTTTTGCACATTTCCTAGATTTTTAATATTTTTTTCGTATGTTTTCCAAATTCTTTTTCATTATTTTTACTTGTTAACCATACACACAATAAAACTCATAAAAATTTTATTTTTATTGTAATATTTTTACCACAGAAAATCTTAAAAATCATATTTGATTTTAATATAATTCAAAAAAAAAATCTATTGACCTCTTAAAGACCTAAAAAAATACTTTTTAAGCAGCTGTAAAATTCCCAGTAGCCAACATTTTAACATCCCTTTTTTTTGTGCTAAATGCAACTGAATTGAAGAAACACTTCATAAATATGTCAAATTTAATAGAGTGCAATTTTCATAATTTTTAAAGAATTCATATGAAATTTAGTTAGATCAATAAGTGTAACAATGTTTTTCTTAACCATATTGATTGACAACAATTGTGTATAGAATGTGTAAAGGGACAACACAAAAAAGGGACAGTTTTTCTTTAAAAAAATAACAAAAATATTAAATAATTTTTTTTGGGTGATTTTTGATTTGTTCAATGTCACAAGATAGACAGAAAGGCAGCAGACAAACAATAGGGATAGTTTTTTTTTTATTGTGCAAAAATAATATGATTTTGTATGAAATTTCATAAATTTAATGCTCTTTTAGGTAAAAGATATAAAATTAATTGAAAAAATATTAAATTTTTAAAGAATTTTTGGGTATAATATTTTTGAAAACAAAAGATCAGGTAGTTTAAAGAAATATGAGAATTTTAAAAAGGGAATTTTTTGGAAAATTTTGAAAACTGAAAATGAAATTGATATGTGGAAGAGGAGTTACTAAAATCAATCAAGAATTGCTAAATTTTTGCAGATTTCGTAACCCATTTAAAAAAAAAATTACAAAAATCGTAGAAATGTGAGATTTTTTTAAAAAATGCAGAAGGGTTAACAGAGTCTACACTAAAAAAAACCTTTAAAAATGACAAGAAAAGTTTGTAACTTATTTTTTTGCAAACTCCTATTTGTCAAGAATTCCTTGTACACTGTAAAAAAAACCTTGTAAAGTTACCAAAAAAATCTCGTGATTTTACGAGGCTATTCTCGTAAAATAAGAGGTAGGTAAAATTCTCGTAAAATTACGAGGATTTCCTCGTAATTTTAAATGAGCCAAAATTGGTAAAATAACCAAAAAAAACGGAAAAAAAATTAAATGGTAAACTTACAAGAAACAAGTTAAGCCTTGTCGAATGTAGTGATACCCTCCACAATTTCAAAAAGATTATTGAAAAAAACTTTATTTAAAAGGAAATTACTTTAAAAAAAAAAAAAATTTTTGAAAAAAAAAATTCCGCGAAAAAAAATTTTGGTAAAAAAAAATCCGCGATTTTTTTCTTTTTTTGTCAAAAAATATGTTCGTACTTGTTTAAATTCCATTTGGTGTTCAATTATGTTCACATATGTCAACCAGAAGCCGAATTAAAGCATTTTGTATTTTTAGGTTATGTTGAATGTACTGAAATTTTTGGGGTGTGCTAGCATTTTCGCTCATAACTTTTGAACCGCTGAACCGATATCGCTCAAATGCAATACCAAACTTCTCGAGAGTACTTCCAATAAATATGTTAAGTTTCAGTCATCTCTGTGCAATATTTTGTCCGCGACAGCATTTTCCACAGACAGACAGACAGACGGACAGACGGACAGACGGACATCGCTAGAATGTCTTAAAATCGATCGGGCATCATGAATATATATACTTTATGGGGTCCCAGATCGATATTTCGATGAGTTACAAACGGAATGACAAACTTATATATACCCTCTATCACTAAGTGGTGGGTATAAAAATTATAAAAATGAAATGTGAAATTTTTTTCAAAAATGCAGAAGGGTTAATAGAGTCTACACTCAAAAAAAAAACCTTGTAAAATTACAAGAAAAGTTTGTAACTTATTTTTTTTGCTACCTCCTATTTGACGAGAACTCCCTGTAATTTTACAAGCTGTTTAGAAATAATTTTGTAATTTTACAAGATTTTTACCAAAAAATTGTAAATTTACAATTTTTTGACGTGATAAAACTTACAAGGAGATTTCGTGACTTTACAAGATATTTTTCTACCTCCTATTTTACGAGAATTCCTAGTAAAAATTTCGAGCTTTTTTGTAATTTTACAAGATTTTTACCAAAAAAAATTTGTAAATTTACAAATTTTTTGACGCAATGAAACTTACAAGAAATTCTCGTGAATTTACTAATTTTTTTTTGTAAAAAAAACCTTGGAAATTTGTAAAGTTACGAAAAAAAAATGTAAAATTACAAAAAAAAATTGTAAGATTACAAAAAAAAATGTAAATTTCGATCGAAAATTTTTTGTAGAAAAACAAGGAAAACTGTCAAATATTTGCAAAATGGGATTACGAGACTTTTTCTAGTAATTTGACAAGGTTTGAGTGCAGATTAGAGATGGGCGCGTGAGTGATTTTTGACTCACTCACGCTCACGACAGGAATTTTTGAATCACGCACACTCACTCACGAGCAAATTTTTTTTACTCACACTCACTCACAATCGCGTGAGTAAATTAAATACAACTCACACTCACGTGCACTCACGCAAGCTTCACTCACGCTCACGTTGACTCACACTCACGAAACTCTTATTTATACAAAAAAAAATTCAAACACTAAAATTTCAAAAATCTTTAAAAATCTTCAGCAAAATTTAAAGCTCAGCGAAATTTAAATTTTTTTTTTTTGCTTTTTTCGGACGAAATCTTAAGTTAAGCCAAATTTTAAATTTTTTGGTTCCTTTTTTGGTATAAAAGAAAATATGAAGAGAAATTTAATCACGCAAACTCACGCAAAAAAATCGGCTCACGCACACTCACTCACGCAAAAATCTTACTCACGCACACTCACTCACGAAATTTTTTTCTCCACTCACACTCACACTCACTCACAATCACGTGAGTAATATTGAATTCATTCACACTCACGCGTGATCACGCGTGAATCACGTGAATCACGCTCTAATCTGCTCATGTGCCCATCTCTAGTGGAGATAGACCGCATTTTTATACCCTACACCACTCTGTGGTACAGTGTATAATGAGTTTGTGCTGATGTTTGTAACTACCCGAAATATTGGTCCTAAACCTACCTTCAAGTATACCGATCGACTCAGAATCACTTTTTTTTCAAATATTTCCAAAATGGGATTACGAGACTTTTTCTAGTAATTTGACAAGTGTTTTTTTGAGTGCAGATAAACCGCATTTTTATACCCTACACCACTCTGTGGTACAGTGTATAATGAGTTTGTGCTGATGTTTGTAACTACCCTAAATATTGGTTCTAGACCTACCTTCAAGTATACCGATCGACTCAGAATCACTTTTTGAGTCGATTTAGCGATGTCCGTCCATCTATCGGTTTAAGCACGATACAGGTATTTTCAACCAATGACTTGAAATTTGAAACTTAAGCATCTTTTGGCCCAAGGACGAAGCCTATTGAAATTGAAAAAAATCGGTCCATGTTAAGACCTAGCCTCCATACAAACGCCCCTTTGGATTAGCCTTAATTGACTCTAACAACTGTATTCGGAATCGGGTCAGTTGTTCTGGTAGTCCCCATACAAACCACCCTCCCGATTTTCACATAATTCCCTCAAAATTCCTAAAAATGGCAATATTTGATAAAAATTTTATTTTTAGGTGTTAAAGGTGAACTTTATTAACCAAATCAAATTGGAATATAATTGAACCATTTTGGACTTAGTCCCCATATCAAAATTTCGACCGATATTCAGTTAAATCGGTCTATTGGCAAAAAATAGACCAATTCCACTAAAATTTGATCTGTGTGTGTTTTCTACACTAGATAATGATCTAACAAAAGATAAATCCAATCGGTCCATGTTTGGACTTGAGATCCATTTTCCGGAAAACATTTGATCTGTGTGTGTTTTCTACACTAAATAATGATCTAACAAAAGATAAATCCAATCGGTCCATGTTTGGACTTGAGACCCATTTTCCGGAAAACACTGGTGTAGGGTATCATATGGTCGGTCTTGACCGACTATAACTTTCTTACTTGTTTTACTTATTTAAGTTTTTGTGAAAGAACTCCAGTTGGAGACCACTTAATAAGTGAAGACCCCCTTAGTAAGTGAAGATACATGGTGGGAATGCTAAAAAAAAATTTGGGGGAAAAAAATTATGATAGTTGCGGTAGAAGCTGATTCCATAAAAAATAAAAAAAATGTATGGGGACTTCCTTAAGAGTTGAAGATATAGGATAGGTATATTCTATGAAAATGTTGGGGTTGAAAAAATATTGGGGGTCACTCACACATTTGACATCTCTAAGGGCACCCTTGTAGCAGTTAGAGCTTTTAGAGCAGATTTTATAAAAACGGCATTTTGTATGGTAGCCCCATTACGAGTGCAGATAAGGTAGAAGTACATTCTGAAAAAATGTTTTAGGGTAAAAATTATTGGGGGTCGGTCTTATTTGTTATCACTCTTAGAGGCACCATAAGAGCGGTAGGAGCTGATTTCATAAAACAAATTTATAAAAAATAAAAAAATAAATTCTTTGTGGACCACCTTAAGGGTTAGAGATAGAAAGTAGGTATATTTTAAGAAAATGATGGGTTTGAAAAAATATTTGGGGTCGGTCACACATTTGACATATCTAAAGGCACCCTTGGTGCCAAAAAAAAAAACAAAAAAAAAAATGGGCTCTGTAGCTACAAAAGCACTTATGATATTAAAGTTTAAAGGTTAAAGAGTGTTGGATTTGGAGATTTTTGTTGTCCCAACATAAAAATTATAGAATATATTCTTTAGGACTTTCTCTATAAGATTATAAAGTGAAAAAAAATCGAGGGATACCATCCTCCACATTTTCTCCTCCGTATATCACGACTTTAAAATAAGGGAGGTAACCCTTTAAAATAAAGGAGGTAACTCTTTTTTCGAAAATTTTTTGGTTATGGTAGGTCTTGTAGAGCATATTATGAGCTTCAAAACAAACCAAAAATGGGCTTTCTAGCTATAATAGAACCAACAATATTAAGTTTTTACGGTGCAAAGTGTCGCGACTGGGAGATTTTGGGGGAAATTTTGACCCTCCGTATTTTCGCCCACTGTTTACTTAGAGGGCTGAAAATAAGTGTGCGTCAGTTTATCACTTAGTGTTACAACTAATCCAAATTTCATCAAAATCGGAGGGGGTCACAAAAATTTTTAGCTATTTTTGATTGATTTCACTAAGACTGACCCAAATATCAATAATAACCCAGCAAAATTTTCCGTTCCAAATAATCGGTTCCAGAACGCATCATGTTACCCTGCAACCGATTCTACCTCTCGTTCCAGAATCAATGATTTTTGTTTGAAATTGTCCCAAAAGCAATCGTTTTTTGGAGCAAGTAGTTTTTTTTTTAAATAAATTTAACATAGAAAATTTTGTTTTGATTACCGTAGAATATATTCAAGAATCTATTGTTATAGGAATTTGTTCCAAACAATTTTCCTGGTTCAAAAGTTATAAGCAAAAGAGTGAATTTCGGCAATAGTTTTCCGCGAGTTTGCGAAATAAAAAACTCGCTAACTTTCGAAAGACGATCCTAGAACTGCTGAAATTTAGCATATTTTTTTGTCGTTTCCCAGATCTGGTTGGTATTGAATTTCAGCAAAATCCGTCCAGTGGTTCAGAAGTTATAGGCAAAACCCTGAATTTTAGATTGATCTCTCCATAAATTCACATGTTGAAAACCCTATAAAAAAGTTTTAAAAGCATTGGTAACTTACCAATGCTTTTAAAACTTTTTGGTAAACTTGTTTACCAAAATACTATTTTACAATGTATTTTAGTCACTCAAAAATGTTTTTACACAGAACAAAAAAAATACACTCGAAAAAAATTTTACACTCAAAAAAAAATTTAGTTTTTTACTCAAAATAAAATTTTTGTAATCAAAATTTTTAGTTTTTTATACCCTCCACTCTAGTGATAGAGGGTATATATAAGTTTGTCATTCCGTTTGTAACACCTCGAAATATTGGTCTAGGACCCCATAAAGTATATATATTCATGATCCTCGATCGATTTTAAGACGATCTAGCGATGTCCGTCCGTCCGTCTGTCCGTCCGTCTGTCCGTCTGTCTGTCTGTTGAAAACACGCTAACTTTTGAAAGACTTTACGGAGGCTCCTGAAGTTTGACACATATGTTGGGCATTTACCTGGTCAGGTTGGTATTGCAATCCAGCGAAATCGGTCCATTGGTTCAAAAGTTATGAGCAAATGACTGAATTTCGGCATGGGTTTTTCGTGAATTTATGAGATAAAAAGCACTATAACTTTCGAAAAGCAACTCTGAGGAAGCTGAAGCTTGACATATATATTTTTTGTTCCTCCAGTCTAGTTCTTGTTGAATTTCACCCAAATCGGTCCAGTGGATCAAAAGTTATTAGCAAAACCATGAATTTTAGATTAGCTTCACCTTAAATTCACGTGTTGAAAACCCGTTAAACCTGTTTTAAAACCATTGGTAAGTCACAAAAATATTTTACAACGTGTTTTTGTCACTTAAAAATATTTTTATACCAAAACAAACAAAAAATACACACGAAAAAAATTTTACACTCAAAAAAATTTTTACACTCAAAAAAAAAATTAGTAATTTTTTTTTTTCAAAAATTACTAAAAAAATTTTTTTTTACACAAAATAAAACATTTCTAATCAAACTGTTATTTTTTTCACGTTAGAAAATTTACTATCACTTAAACTGGCCATTGTGGAGGGTATTCATAGATTCGGCCAAGTCGAATTTAATTTTTCTACTTGTTTCATGTTAAACCCTTAAAAATTGCATTGTGGTGGGTATTCATAGATTTTGCCAAGTCGAATTTAACTTTTCAACTTGTTAAATTTAAATTGGGAACCCTTTTGGTAAGGTGACCATACGTACTCTTTTTTAGAGGACAATACTCTATTTTAACTGGCTGTACTCTATAAAATTTGTGTCCTCTTTTTTCAAATTCTGTCCTCTTTGTCCTCTTTATTTTTAAAAGTATGATCAATATTTGTTTTTATTTTTAAAAATTAAAACAAAATTTATTTCACGGCGGTCACCGTGCTTGATCTGTTCATACTCATACTGAATTTTCTTTTTGTAAAAGTGGTCATACACATGCAGTAGCGTAGTACAACTTGTTGTATGGACGTGTATAAAGGGCCCATCAGATGACAGACAAATCTTACAATTTGTCATCCAACCGCGCATGTTTTTTCTGAAAATATTTGCGAACACACATCTGAACACATACTATTATTAACGCCATTTGCATTCGGTCGTTAGACAAATTGTAAGATTTGTCTGTCGTCTGTTTGGCGCTTTAGACTGACTCACCTTATATGGGCAAAAAAAGTTTAAAGTTGTACCCCCTCAAAATTAACTTTGACATTTTTTATGATAATTCGCAAAATATTTGGGTTTTAGCGATAATCTATCGTGAGCTAAACCGCGTCAAAAAAGGTCCAAAACTTGAATTTTTCATTAATAAAAAATTCGATAAATTTTTTCTTCAATAAAAGATTTTTTTCACTTCTAATACATCGTTAAAAAGGTGTTGACCACCGCTTGGTGGTACTCGCGGTCATTTATGTGTAAATTTGTCTATAAAATATGTAAAAAATTTTGAATTCAAATAACTTTTTTTCTTTATGTCCACTATTTTTATTTTCAAAATCTGGTCGCCTTACTTTTGGGATATTTTTGGAATAACAACTGAATATGTTAAAATTTTCAAAATATGTTTAAATTTGATATAAATAATATTTCTTTTCAAAGTAACATAATCTTTATTATCTTAAAACATTTACTAACCTATTTCCTTACGTTTTTAAAACAATTAATTATACATTTTTAGTTAGAACCTATAATTTTAAAAACACCTCTTACGACCACCTCTTTGAGTTTTTAATCTCTGTGATCAAATCTTAATTTATTAAGAAAATCTAAACATCATTTACAAGTCATTGAACTAAAATAACATTTTTTTTTTTGTAAACTCAAATCTTTACATTCACTCAAACTCAATATCATGTTCGTATAACATGAATAAAAAAGTTAAAGTAACAAATTATACATGTATCACTTCACAAATCACACTCTTAGGCATCATTAAGTCAATTTAATTCAATAAAGGTACTGGTAATGTTTCTTTTCCTAAAGCCGAGATTAGTTTGATATGGGAATGAATAAAAAAAAAAATAACATAAAAAATCACAAGTAAAAAATGTGTTGTAATAAAACGCAACATGAAACCAGTTTTAAAGTGGATAAATTGGAGACAAATAACAACCAACAAAGCAGGTCTTTTCATGGGCACCCACCGCTCTTTATAGTTGGAGTGGTATTAGCGGCTAAAAATATTAAGGAGCACATTGCCGTCTCCTTTCGAAATTTCATTTTTATTAAAGCGATTTTTCTAAAAATCTTTAAAATGCAGTTTGACAGGACAGTCCCTTTACTTAAACTTTTCCAAATAATTTTTAAACCCTTTCAGACCATTCCTCTCTAATTTTTAAACTTGAAGAAGAATTTTTGCGTTTTAGCAGCGATTAGAATATAACATCAACGAAATTTTAACGATTTTTTTGTAAATCTGATTTTTTTTTAAATATTATTGATCATGATCGATTTTAAGACATTCTAGCGATGTCCGTTTGTCTGTTGAAATAGCGATCACGGCCAAAATATTACACACACTTGACCGTAACTTTACATATTTACTTGTTGCTGCTTCGAAAAGTTTGGTATTGCATTTGAGCGATATCGGTTCAGCGGTTTAAAAGTTATGAACGAAAATGTAAGAACACCTCAAAACTTGTACAATAACAAATGCTTTACTTTACTGGTGGACATACATATGGGGCATTCCATGTCATATCGGACACTTTGAAATTTTTTTTTTCTTTAGACTTTCCCAATTTGTTTACAGTTTTTAGTACCCTTTGAAAACCCCTTCGTGGTATATTTTCAGATTTTTTTGATGACCCGTTCAAAAGATATCGAATTTTTAAAAATTGGTAGTTTGTTCCTTTACTCAAACTTCTTTTACTTATAACTTCTTCAATAATGGTCCAAATTTCATTTTTTTTTCAAAATTTTTGTTTTTTTACGTTCTTTAAAAAAAAGATACCAAAAAATTCTTAAAAGCGCTTTGGTATGCGATTTTTAATTTTTAAAATTTAAATCTCATTTTTAAAAATGTTTGTACTCTTCGATTTTTTTGAAATTTTTTTGTGTAAAACTTCTATCGATTCTACAATTTTTTGCCCAGGAGGATCGTGGGATAACGATTATTACTATTTTTTTAAATTTTTGGAAAAAAATTTGTTGTAATTTTTTAATCTTAAAATCATTTCTACTGCTCCAATGGTGCGTCATAGAGGGGTAATTTAGAAGACCGACCCCCATTAATTTTTACGTCTTAACATTTCTTTGGAACAAACTAATACCGTATCTCCAATTTCTAAGGGGGATCCCACACAAAACTACATTTTTTAAAATTTGCTCCAACCGCTCTAACTGCCCTAGTAGTGCCCTTAGAGCAGTGGTCGGCACCCATTGCACGCTGGAGCCGAACACAATCGGTTATTCACATGTATACAACACGAATGTTAACAAAAAATCAACAAAGAGCATAAAAAGAACAAATATTTTATTCAGTAGCAAGCTTACTTTCTTCAAAGCAGGTTGATGTCGCTTTGTTGAAGAAATACACCAACACATGCATATTTTTATTAAAACACAAATACTTTCATATGCCTCATACATTTTGTTGCCTTAGAGCAACAAAATGTATGAGCGACCCACAATATTTTTTTAGTCTAAACATTTTCTCCGAACACATCTACCCTCTATCTTTAACTGTTAAGGCCCTGGCACTTGAGCGCTACTGTAGCGGTGCTGTAGCGTGACGGGCTGTTGTATCGTTATAAAGTTCGGCTGCTACACCACCGTCACGTATTCGTTTAAGTACCTATTTCCATTTATTTTAATACAAGCTAACGTATCAGCTGACACGTCTCCGAACCGTATTCGCTCAAGTAATTATGCCTTTAAGGCGGTCCCCATACAATTTTTTTATTTTTTGTAAATTTGTTTTATTTAGTCAGCTTCTACCGGTCCAATGGTGCGTCTGAGAGGGGTCATTAGTGAGACCGACCCCCATTTATTTTTAACCTCCAACATTTTTGTAAAACATACCTACGCCCTAGCTCCTCTCCATTCTGAGACATTTTTCGTATAGAAAAAACATCACATTCTGAGACTAACTGCCCTAGTAGTGCCCTTAGAGCAACAAAATGTATGAGTGACCCACAATATTTTTTTAGTCCAAACATTTTATCCGAACACATCTACCCTCTATCTTTAACTGTTAAGGCGGTCCCTATACAATTTTTTTATTTTTTGTAAATTTGTTTTATTTAGTCAGCTTCTACCGGTACAATGGTGCGTCCGAGAGGGGTCGTTAGTGAGACTGACTCCCATTTATTTTTACCCTCCAACATTTTTGTAAAACATACCTACGCCCTATCTCCTCTCCATTCTGAGACATTTTTCGTATAGAAAAAACATCACATTCTGAGACATTTTTTATATCACAAAATCCACCAGAAAACACACAAAAAATGCTATTTTCTGACCTAAGGTCTTTCGATTTTCTTTATATTGACGGTATGCATTCTCAATGAAGCCAATAAAACATATCCATTTTCAGTTTTTTTAATTTTAAAAAAATCGCGATTTTTTCGCGAATTTAATTTTCTTCAAAAATTTAAAAAATCGAAAAAGTATGTTAATTTGAAAAGCCATATCTTCTAAAGTATCTATCGGATTTCTACGATTCAAAAAACATTTGATTCAAACGTTCGTCCTTTTTTATACCATTGGAATAAAAAAAAGTTTTTCTAAAAAAAGTGCATTTTTGATGCAAATGCAATTTTTGGATGCATTTTTCAAAACTTTCTCCCCCTTCAATTTTTTTGAAACCTGCATAATTCGAAAATATGGCATTTTTTACACAAAATTGAGTACCGTTTTTTTTGTGACAGCTTTTCAAAAAATTTTCGTGATATTTTTAAAACTACTTATTTGATTTTTTCCATACAAAAAAATCAATTTAATGTTTATTTTGCAATTTTATGAAAAAAGTATGTAACTTTAAAAAGCCATTTCTTCGAAAGTATTAATCGGATTTCTACGTCTCAAAAAGCATTCGATTCAACTGATTATCCGTTTTTATACCAATGCACTAACAAAAAATATTTTTTTAAAAAAATGCATTTTTGATGCAAATGCAATTTTTGGATGCATTTTGTAAAACTTTCTCCCCCTTCAATTTGTTTGAAACCTTCATAAATCGAAAATATAACATTTTTTACATAAAATTGGGTACAGTTTTTTTTGTGACGGCGTTTCACAAAATTTTCGTGATTTTTTAAAAAAATGCTTTTGTAGTATTTCCTTAGACTAAATTTTTTTTTGTTATTTTATGAACTTTATGAAAAAATTGTATGGAAAAACCAATAAGGTATTTTTAAAAAAATTAAAAAATTTTTACGAAACTCCGTCACAAAAAAAGCGGTACGCAATTTTGTGTAAAAAATGCCATATTTTCGATTTATGTAGGTTTAAAAAAAATGAAGGGGGAGAAAGTTGTAAATAATGCATCCAAAAAATGCATTTGCATCAAAAATGCACTTTTTTTAAAAATATTTTTTTTTATTACATTAATAAAAAGTAAGACTATCGTCTGAATCGAATGCTTTTTGAATTGAAGAAATCCGATAGATACTTCCGAAGATATGGCTATTCAAAGTAGCATACTTTTTTGATTTTTTCAATTTTTGAAGAAAATTAAATTCGCGAAAAAATCGCGATTTTTTTTTACTATAAAAAACTGAAAATGGATATGTTTAATTGGCTCTATAGAGCACATGTGTACAAAAAATTAGATAAATTTGAAGACCCTCGGTCAGATTTTATAAAATCTTTGCTGGATTTCATGATATAGAACAAGTAAAAAAAGTTAAATTCAGCCTTACCGAATGTAGTGATACCCACAATTTCAAAAAGATTATTGCAAAAAACTTTATTTAAAAGGAAATTACTTTTGAAAAATAAAAATAAAAAATCCGCGAAAAAAAATTTTGGTAAAAAAAAATCCGCGATTTTTTCATTTTTTGTCCAAAAATTTGTTCGTACTTGTTTAAATACCATTTGGTCTTCAATTATGTTCACATATGTCAATCATCAGCCGAATTAAAGCATTTTGTATTTTTAGGTTATGTTGAATGTACTAAAATTTTAGAGGTGTCCTTACATTTTCGTTCATAACTTTTGAACCGCTAAACTTCCAATAAATACGTTAAGTTTTAGTCATCTCCGTGTAAAATTTTGGCCGTGATCACCATTTCCACAGACAGACAGGCAGATAGACAGACAGACGGACATAGCTAGAATGTCTTAAAATCGATCGGGGATCATGAATATATATACTTTATGGGATCCCAGACCGATATTTCGATGAGTTACAAACGGAATGACAAACTTATATATAGCCTATATCACTAGTTGTAAGTGGAGGGTATAAAAAGTACATTTTTCGTATTGAAGAAGTCTCGGAGCCGAAATTGTAGCAGATTTTGAGACATTGAAATTGAGACACGAAATTGTAGCAGATTTTGAGAAATTTTTCGTATAAAAAAAATTCAGATTCTGAGAAATTTTTCATTCAAAAAAGTTTCAGAATCTGAGACATTTTTCGTATAGAAAAAGTTTCAGATTTTAAGACATTTTTGGTATAGGAAAGTCTCAGATTCTGAGATAGAAAAGGTCTCATTAAAACCAAATTGTTGTACACAAATATCATGGTTTTAATTAGTAAAGAAAAATTACATCGAGCTAGAATATCCCTACTCAAAATATTTTTATTTTTAGTTTCTTTGTGTTAAAACATATTATGAGAAACGTTTTTTTTGTCATGCGACTTTTTACTTTCCGCGGGGTCCCAAATTATTGTGGGGCCATGGGGGCCATACCTTAAAGCGGCCCTTGGCATCACCTTAGCAAATTTGTTTAAGAAAGTCCTGCCCTAAGTGTGTGTGACATCTGCTTGTTTTTGAACTTGTTAAGCAACTTTATCAGGGGTGTTCTATGATATTTTCGATAACTTCACACAAAAATTTTGAGTTTATCGAAATTCTCGTAGAAAAACCCTAATAAAATTGCTTGAAAAGTTCAAAAACTAGCAAATATCATATAAACTTTAATTTTTCTGTTAAGGCTTTATCATGATAAATTGATTAAAAATTTTATCAAACGATATATTTTCTTTGATTAAAAATTCATTAAAATCGATTACTCAAACAATTAATAAAGTTTCCGTGTATTTTGTTGGATGTTTTGAACAGACCAGATAAACATTTGTTTTTGAAATAAAAGTTCAATTATTTTCATGAATTTGTTTTTTTTAGATTTGTTTTTAAATAAATCTACAATCTATTGTTTATTTAAAACGTAATTTGTTTGTAATTAAGAGAATTTAGCTTTTTTTAACAATTTGTCTATTTTTGGCCTTACCAAGAAAACAAAATGATTGATAATAATGTTTTAAAAGATGACTTCTTTATTGCAGAAAACTTTTAGGTTCTGAAATGGAATAACGAAAAACATTTCTTAGAAATAACGATGATTTAGATGTTTAAAAAACAACTTTTCTAGTGTCGGCCTTACCAAGAAAGAGTAAAGTAAAGTAAAAAAAGCTTTTTGACTATGAAATAAAGCAATTGTAAAAAATATACAACAGATTTTGAAAGCTTTTTTATCAGAAATATTACTAAAATTAACTCTTTTTATGTTTCTTGGTTAGGCTGTTAATTTACATTTTATTTTTTTCAATTACTCGTATGTAACTTGTGTAGATATTTGCAAAACAAAACACCAAATGGCAAACAATACTACAAAAATAAAACAGGCAATGGGCCAATAATGAAATAAAAATACCTGATATACAAATTTAAGCTTTTTTTACATCAAACAATAACACGTGACTTTTGTCTAAAATAAAATCAATATGATAGCAATAAAACTCTATTAAATAGCAACTAAAACCAACAACATTTACAATTTTTTTTTTGGCAAAATTTGAAATTTTTTCTCTAAAATTTAACAAAAATTTTGTTACATTTTTCTTAGAATTATTTAAATTTTTTTAACAACTTTTTCTTAAAAAAAAAATCTTAAAGTTTTCTATGTAAATTTTATTTTTAGTAGTTCTTTTGTTAATAAACATTTCAATTTGTGTGTGTTTTTTTTCTACCACTTGGTTCTTGGGAAAGTTCAAATTGTACATACATTTTTCAAATGTGTTTTTTTGCTAAAGTGCTTAAATAGATAAACATGTTTTGTGAACCTCAAAATAAAAAAAATACAGAATAAAATAAGTTTACAAGTTCAAGGTTATAATTTATTTGTATATGTGTTTTTTTGTTAACGCTTTCAAGGAAATATAAACATTGCAAACCATAAACCAAAAAATAAAATAAAAACAAGTAGAAAAGTTAAATTCGACTTGGCTAAATCTATGAATACCCTACACAATGCCCTTTTTAAATTTTGTGTAAAAAATCTTTTTTTTAACAAATTTTTGCAAAAAAAAAATAATTTACTAAATTTTTTTTTTGAGTGTAAAATTTTTTTGAGTGTAAAATTTTTTTCGAGTGTATTTTTTTTTCTTTTAGTTTAAAAATATTTTTGAGTGACAGAAATGCGTTGTAAAATATTTTTGTGACTTACCAATGTTTTTAAAACATGTTTAACGGGTTTTCAACACGTGAATTTAAGGTGAGACGAATCTGAAATTTACGGTTTTGCTAATAACTTTTGAACCACTGGACCGATTTGACTGAAATTCAATACGAAACAGCCAAAAGGAACGACAAATATATATGCCAAGCATCCTCAGAATTGCCTTTAGAAAGTTATCGTGTTTTTTATCTCGTAAATTCGTGAAAAACCCTTGCCGAAATTCACTCTTTTGCTCATAACTTTTGAACCGCTGGACCGATTTCGGTGGATTGCAATACCAACCTGACCAGGTAAATGCCCAAAATATATGCCAAACTTCAGGAGCCTACGTAACGCCTTTCAAAAGTTAGCGTGTTTTCAACAGGCAGACAGACGGACGGACATCACCAGGTCGTCTTAAAATCGATCGAGGATCATGAATATATATGGGGCATTCCATGTGAAATCGGACACTTTGAAAAACTTTTTTTTTAGATTTTCCCAATTTGTTTACAGTTTTTAGTACCCTTCGAAAACTCCTTCGTGGTAAATTTTCAGATTTTTTTGATGACCAGGTCAAAAGATATCGAATTTTTAAAAATTGGTAGTTTGTTCCTTTACTCAAACTTCTTTTAATCATCAATAATGGTCCAAATTTAAAATTTTTTTTTCAAAATTTTTGTTTTTTTACGTACTTTCTAAAAAAAATCCCAAAAAAATTCTTAATTTTGCATGGGAGCCTACTAAGGGAGTGGAGATAGGGCGTAGGTATGTTTTGAAAAAATGTTGTTGGGTAAAAATAAATGGGGGTCGGTCTCACTAATGACCCCTCTCGGACGCACCATTGGACCGGTAGAAGCTGATTAAATAAAACAAATTTACAAAAAATAAAAAAAATTGTATGGGGACCGCCTTTACAGTTAAAGATAGAGGGTAGGTGTGTTCAGAGAAAATGTTTGGACTAAAAAAATATTGTGGGTCGGTCATACATTTTGTTGCTCTAAGGGCACTATTAGGGCAGTTAGAGCGGTTGGAACAAATTTTAAAAAATGTCGTTTTGTGTGGGAGCCCCCTTAGAAATTGGAGATAGGGCATTGGGGGTCGGTCTCAAAAAGGACCCCTCTATGACGCACCATTGGAGCAGTAGAAATGATTTTAAGATTGGAAAATTACAATAAAATTTTTTCAAAAAATTTTAAAAAATAGTAATAATCGTTATCCCACAATCCTCCTGGACAAAAAAATTGTAGAATCGATAGAAGTTTTACACAAAAAAATTTCAAAGAAATCGAAGAGTACAAACATTTTCAAAAATGCGATTTAAATTTTAAAACTTAAGAATCGCATACTAGAGCACTTTTAAGAATTTTTTGTGATTTTTTTTTTAAAAGTACGTAAAAAAACAAAAATTTTGAAAAAAAAAATTTGAAATTTGGACCATTATTGAAGAAGTTATGAGTAAAAGAAGTTTGAGTGAAGGAACAAACTACTAATTTTTAAAAATTCAATATCTTTTGAACGGGTCATCAATAAAATCTGAAAATTTACCACGAAGGAGTTTTCGAAGGGTACTAAAAACTGCAAACAAATTGGAAAAATCTAAAAAAATAATTTTTCAAAGTGTCCGATTTGGCATGGAATGCCCCATATGCTTCACTCAAAAAAATCCTTGTAAAACGACAAGAAAAGTTTGTAACTTGTTTTTTTTTTTTGCTACCTCCTATTTGACAACAATTCCTTGTAATTTTACAAACTTTTTACCTATAATTTTGTAATTTTACCAGCTTTTTACCAATTAAATTGTAAATTTACAATTTTTTTTTACTCGATAAAACTTACAAGGAGGTTTCGTGTTTTTACTTAGTTTTTTCATATTAAAAATTACGAGGTTTTTCGTTATTTTGCAAGATTTTTACTAATAAAATTGTAAATTTACACATTTTTTTTGCCGCAATAAAACGTAAAAGGAAATCTCGTGAATTTAGTAGATTTTTTTTTTGTAAAATTGTCTCGAAAATTTGTAAAATTACCAACAAAAAAATGTAAAATTACAAAAAAAAAAAATTTAAATTTCGATAAAAATTTTATTTTGTTAAAAAAAACAAGAAAAACTGTCAAATATTGGTAAAATGGGATTACGAGACTATTTCAAGTAATTTGATAAGGTTTTTTTGTGTGTAAATCATAGTTTAATGACTTTCTAATAAAATTTAAATAACGATCATTCTTTTTAAAATTCGATCACCTTTTTAGGATTTTTTTTTTAATTACTTAAAGTATTATTTATGGCTATTTTCCTTCCAAATGGTCACACACAAGCTGTTTTAGGTCACGCGGTTATTATTTCATATATGTATAGAAATTCTTTTGTTTTACATTTTTCCTTACAATTTGGACAGCACAAACCTCTAATAAATTTTACATAATAGGGTGTAACCGTTTATAATATTTGTATAGCGGTTTTCAGATATATTCAATATTATTTAATATTTTCGAATATTTTTTTTTTATAAAAATATTGTTTTTCTTTCTTTTGCTTTTCATACGAATTTCCTGTCGTGATTTAAGTAAAAATGAAAAATAGAAAAAAGTCATTGACTTTTTTTTTTTGTTCAATGCATTTTGATGTACAAAAATGTTTGGGAAGCTGGGGATATAACAAGATTTACAATTTGAGATTTTTTATAATATTTTTTTTTTACAAATTCGTTGCTGTTATGTTTAATGTAGGCTGTTGTATAAGGTCATTTCACTACTGTTATGTGCAAATTCAGTGTTGCCATTTAATTGTGAAATTACACATATATGTGTAATTTTTAGATGTAACTAAAGTGCATGTTTTGTTGCTTTCATGTGTAATTTATGTGTAATTTTACACGTTTGAGTATTTTTTTAAAAGCTGTCAAATGTAATAAAAAGCTTTCATCAGAAATGTTTGAAAATCAAAAAGTTGTATTACAATTTCTACACTAAAAAAAATCTTGTAAAATTACCAAAAAAACCTCGTAAAATAATTGTTTAATATCTCCTATTTTACGAGAGTTCCTTGTAAAAATTCAAACTTTATTGGTAAAAAGTTTGTAAAATTACAAACAATTCAGGAGCTTTTTACCAACAAAATTGTAAATTTACAACTTTTTTGACGCGATAAAAATCACAAGGACTTCTCTTGAATTTACTAGATTTTATGCTACCTTCAATTTTACAAAACTTTCTAGTAAAAATTAAGAGCTTTTTTGTAATTTTACAAGTTTTTGACCAATAAAATTGTAAATTTTAAATTGGGTTAATTTAAACAAATTGTGTAATTAAATGAAATTTGCCCTATTTATAGTAAAATATAATTGGGATTTGGTTAAATTTAAACAGTTTATATTAGGACACCGATACCAATTTTTAAGAAAATATTTCGTGAAATTTTTTTTCGAAATTTGAAGTTTTGTTTTTTTTTATGTAAATATTGCATGTATAATTTTAAGGTGTCGTGTGTAATTTTGATTGTCTTCATGCGTAATTTTGAATTTATTTGGTGGCAACACTGGTACAATCATACAAAAGCCTTCAGATTTTACAAATACTTTGTTTCATGGCCTGTTCCTGATTTTTTTGGTATACATTTTTTTACACTGTGTGTGTTTTTTGTATGGCAAAACAAAAAAGACACCTGTAGGTGGTAACTGACACATGTTTGTTTTTTTTTTTTGTTAAAAAACAAAGATAATCAGTTTACAAAACATAAAGAAAACAAACATGCTGAAGAAATTTTTATGTTAAAACAAGTAAAAAAGTTCGGCCTTGCCGAATGTAGTGATACCCTCCACAATTTCAAAAAGATTATTGCAAAAAAACTTTATTTAAAAGGAAATTACTTTTGAAAAAAAAGTTTGTTTTTGAAAAAAAAATTTCCGCGAAAAAAAATTTTGGTAAAAAAAATCCGCAATTTTTTTCTTTTTTTGTCAAAAAATATGTTCGTACTTGTTTAAATACCATTTGGTGTTCAATTATGTTCACATATGTCAACCAGAAGCCGAATTAAAGCATTTTTTATTTTTAGGTTATGTTGAATGTACTGAAATTTTTGAGGTGTGCTTACATTTTCGTTCATAACTTTTGAACCGCTGAACCGATTTCGCTCAAATGCAATACCAAACTTCTCGGGAGAACTTCCAATAAATATATTAAGTTTCAGTCATCTCTGTGCAATATTTTGTCCGCGACAGCATTTTCCACAGACAGACAGACAGACAGACAGACAGACAGACAGACAGACAGACAGACAGACAGACAGACAGACAGACAGACAGACAGACAGACAGACAGACAGACAGACAGACAGACAGACGGACAGACGGACATCGCTAGAATGTCTTAAAATCGATCGGGCATGATGAATATATATACTTTATGGGGTCCCAAATCGATATTTCGATGAGTTACAAACGGAATGACAAACTTATATATACCCTCTATCACTAAGTGGAGGGTATAAAAAAAAACAAGTAAAAAAGTTAAATTCGACTTGGTCGAATCTATGACTACCCTCCTCAATGCCCTTTTTAAGTGATAGAAGAATTTTCTAACGTGAAAAAAATTAACAATTTTGATGCCAAAAATTTTATTTTGAGTAAAAAACATTTTTTTGGCATTTTTGTTAAAAAAAAATACTAAATTTTATTTTGAGTGTAAATTATTATTTTTTTTTTGAGTGTAAAATTTTTTTTTCGTGTATTATTTTTGTTTTGTGTAAAAATATTTTTGAGTGACACAAATGCGTTGTAATGTATTTTTGTGAAAGTTTGAAAAGCATTTGTAAGTTATCATAAAGTTTGAAAAGCATTAATAAGTTACCAATGCTTTTAAAACTCGTTTAACTGGTTTTTAACATATGAATTTAACGTGAAACCAATCTGAAATTCAGGATTTTGCTCATAACCAGGGAAACCAAAAATATGCAGCATCATGTTTTTTCGGTGACAGGACATAATCCCCACGGACATTACCCCCATAACGGAAATGGGGATTATGACCGAATTCATTTCGGTCATAATCCCCATAATAGTTGGGACTATGACCGTTTCCAAAACGGTCACAGTCCCAATGGGGATTATGTCCGTTCTATGTTGGGATTACGACCGAACTTTTTTCGGTCACAACCCCCATTCACATTATGGGGAGTAAGTCCAAAGCAATTTTGGTCATAATCCCCGTTTTCTGCAGAGAGGGTGGGTTTAATGCATGGAGTTTGTAATCCCTAAGCTCGGCCGAAGGCCGGCAACGCAGAAAATCTTTTAAATAAAAAAAATCTTTTAATTTTGGGCATTATGACCAAGTAGAACAGAAGACATAATCCCCATAATAGGGATTATGGCCATTTGTTACGTGGTCATTATCCCCATAAATCTGGGAACTATGCCCGTTTTTTATTGGGATTATGTCCAAATAATTTTCGGTCATAGTCCCCACTACTATAATGGGGATTATGACCGAAATGAATTTGGTCATAATCCCCATAACGGAAATGGGGATTATGTCCGTGGGGATTATGTCATGTCACCTGTTTTTTCCTGTGCATTTTATTGATAAATGGGTAAGGTATTTATCCGTTTCAGAAGTTTTTAAGAAATCTGGAATCGATTTGTTAGAGCATATTTTTGCATATTTTAGCCTTAAGAGCATATTTTTTTGCATATTTTAGGTTTAAGAGCATATTTTAGCATAAGAGCATATTTTTAGAGCATATTTTCAATTTATAGAGCATTTTTCCACTTTTTAGAGCATTTTTTTACATTTTAAGACCATGTTTTTTTAATTTTTAAAACATTCTTTTCTAATTTTTTTTTATGACAACATTTATTTTTAAATTTTTTATCCAACAAAAATGTTTTTTTTCAACAATTACGGAATTGTGACGATTGATTCCCCTTTGGCCTGTTCTTGCTTTATATCGGTATATGAAACTATGTTTTCTTTATATTCAGCAATTTGGTGGAAAATATTATGTCAAATATTTTTGTAGAACATATTTAACCCTCTAACTACCGCAAATAACGGTATTTGGAGGGTCTATTCTCTAACAAATTGTAAAAAAACACGCAAAAAAGGGGACATCATTTTTTTTAAGAGCATATTTTTATTGTTTTTAGAGCATATTTTCCGTTTTTAAGGGCATTTTTTAAGCGCATAAAACGTGTTTTTTAGAGCATATTTTTGGTTTTCCTGCTCATAACTTTTGAACCAATGGGAGAATACAATTCATAAAATTATGAACTTTTTCATAGTATTTATGAAAAATTTTTGAATAGTTCTTATATTTCACATATTATGATTTTTTCATAAATACTATGAAAAAGTTTATAAATATTATGAAAAAGTTAACAAATTTTATGAATTGGAATTTTTTTTTGTGTTTATTCTGGTAAAGATAGTAGAGTTTACATAAGTACTTGTTAAAGTTAATAAATTTTATGAATTGGAATTTTTGTTTGTGTTTATTCTGGTAAAGAAAGTATAGTTTACATAAGTACTTGTTAAGTTTATTCATAATGGGAAACATTAAAATGGCCTCGAACTGAAATAAACTCCATTTTATTTTTTGTTTCTGTTTACTTTTTACTAATTTTTAAATTTGTTTTCTTTTATTTACAGGTATGTTAAAAATGTGTTCAAATTATTTCATAAAAATTCCATTAGAGAATAATCACAATTGGAGCGGGAAGCGGAAAAACGCAATTGTCCTCATAAAAATAGAATTGAATCTAGTTTGGCGGAAAAACGCGGCGGAATTTTGTTGTCATATAAAACGTATGTGAACAGTTGCGGAAAAACGCTTCCCACTCCAATTGTGATTATTCTCTAAGTCTGATTTACAAGTTCTGGTAAGTTTTGTTTAACAAAAAAAAATATTTAAAAAAAAATGGCTACCTTTAGGGATTAAAAAAATCCCTATGTTATTTTGAGATTCTCTTTAACTAACCAATCAGAGTTCCTCAATTACTGCACTTAGCAACCAAAAAAAAGGCGTGTTTATTTTAAAATATTTATTGTATTGAAGAAAAACATTAAAATAAACAACATCTTCCTTTAACCGAAAAATATAAACATGTGACTTTATTGTTATTTCACAATAACAAACTTTAAGATTATAAACCCAACCACCATTTTTAACCCTTTTCTTAACAAAAAATTGTCTTGAAGATTTTGAAATCTTTAAAAATCATTGTTTCGCAGATCTTCAATTCAACCCTTAAGATTTTATATAAGAAAATAAAAACGCTGCTATATCTTTACCGTTATACAATAATCATAAATGTTTAGTTATTATTCTTTATATTATACAGACGAACTCGGTTATAACGAATTCTTGGTTCTGGTTTCTGGTTTCATATAACGAACTAATTCTAAAATCCCGTAGTTTTGGCCTCAATTTTCATACAAAATACTTCTTTTATAAGAAACTCGGTTATAAGGAATCTTCGGTTAAAACGAACTGCTTATAATGGTCCCACGAATATAATTTCATATGTATTTGCCTTTTTATAATGAACTCCCATAAATATTTTTTATTTTTAAAGTGCGGGAATCATGTTTATCAAACTCAAAAAAGGTTGGAATTTTTTTGTTTATATTACAATTTTGATAAAATTTATACATATTTTTAAATGTTTTCTTCTTAAAAAGTAGGTTTTTTACGAAATAACATCAAATAAAATCATAATTTTTTTGAAAATCGTACTAGGTAGATATAAAATATACCCCACTTATAGCGAACTTCGCTTATAACGAACTATTTTTACTGGTTCCTTAGGAGTTCGTCATAACCAGGTTCGACTTACCTAATTCTAAAATCCCGACATTTTGGCTTCAATTTTCATACAAAATACTTCTTTTATAACAAACTCGGTTATAACGAATCCCCGGTTAAAACGACCTGCTTATTAAGGTCCCACGAATATAATTTCATGTGTAATTACCTTTTTGTAACGAACTCCCATTTAATGTGCGGCAATCATATTTATCAAACTCACAAAAGTTGTCAATTTTTAGTTTATTTTACAATTTTGATAAAAATTTAATTATATTTTTAATGTTTTCTCCTTAAAAAGTAGGGTTTTTTACGAAAAAAACATCAAATAAAATAAAGTTGAATCTATTTTTTTTTTTTTTTTTTTTTTTTTTTAAATAGAACTAGGTTGATATAAAATATACAGCGAACTTCGCTTATAACGAACTATTATACTGGTTCCTTAGGGGTTCGTTTTAACCTGGTTTTACTGTATTTCAAAATAAAAACACGTTAACTGCCGTGTTTTCATATTTACAATATTTCTTTCATATTTGATTAGCGTAAGTGCTTTTTTAAAGCAAAATTATTTTGAAGTGTTTCTTGAGATGATACAGCCTTTTAGCTGTAGCCTCTGTTTTATCCTATTTGATCTTGGGATGTCCTTTTTTTTCCTTGTTGGGTGCCTGCTTTTATGATTTAATTTCATATATTAGATGAATGTATTATAATTTTATATTTATGCTTTTTTAATTTACAAGAGTTTTTTTTCATCTCTAACATGTTATAAAAGAAATTTGAATTTTAAATTAGCTGTTATGAATTATATGTTTATACTATCACAAGGGGAGTAAATTGTATGACCTTGTAAAATAAGAACAAGGAGTTAGCATCTTTAGGGAAAGGAATATAAAACAGAAAAGGTTATACATTAAAAATGTTCCCTAAAAGAAAAAGTGTTGAAGTTGCTATTAAATTTTTTTCGGAGTTTTATAAAACTTCGTTTAATCAATATTGTCAACAATGTTAGATTTTCTGTCTGTGGAAATGGCGATCATGGCCAAAATATTACACTGATATGACTGAAACTTACTACATTTACTTTCTGTTGCCCCAAGAAGTTTTGTATTGCAGTTGAGCAATATCGGTTCAGCGGTTCAAAAGTTATAAACGAAAATGTAAGGACACCTCGAAAATTTTGGTAAATCCAACATAACCTAAAAATATAAAATGCTTTAATTTGGCTGCAGGTTGACATATCGCTACCTCAAAATACGAGTGTCGTATGCAGGAAATAAAAAATTTCAGGAGACGGGTTTAAATATCCAGTTGGAAAATGTGTCACTGAGGAAATTTCCACAGTGATTCCTTGAGGAAATGTCTTCAGGTTCTGACAAATTATAGGTAATCCTTGATGACATGTCCTAACATTGTCAGTACTAAGACGTCTAAAAGGAAATGTCTTCAGAACAGCAGTATATTAAATTAGAATTTTAAATCTGGGCAACTCTTTTTCCAGGAAAAAGATGGCAATTTCCAGGAAAAAGATGGCAATATTATCGATTTATTTAAAATAAAATCAAAATCTAACAAGTAGAATAAAAGTAAAAAATAGACAAACAATTTTCAAAATAAAGTTTGGAACAAGTAGTTAGGTGTGAGACTAATAAACTAGAGGTTCCAGGTTCAAATCCAGTTGGGGCTAAAAAAGGCGGAAAGTTTTTTCTAAATATTAGAAAGATAACTGATAAAGGAAAATGGATAAAAGTAAAAACTAAAGGAAATACGAAAATTTTTTGTATTTTCGCATGACCTACGTCAGACATTTCCCCAAAGAAGTCTTAGGTGACATGTCCCCAGAAGGTCAGCCCTGACCACTGCTGACTTTGAGAGAGGACATTTTAAAAATTTGTATGAAACTGTCCTCAACCCAGTACATAGAGATGTCTTGTGGATGTCAGCAGTGACTCTGACAAGTCATCGCTCTGTCACTGAGGATGGCTCGAGGACGTTGCCAACTGGGTATGAAATATCTTCAAAATGGCTCTATGAATTTTCTCCAATTTTAGATTGAATATAGTCTGAGTAATCTATTTTCATCAGCACAAGTCAAATTTACTCTATTTATAATCAAAAAGGCGTTATTAGCGTTTTTGACTCACAAGGGAAGTCTCCCTGGTGTCACCCTCCGATCTTCATGAAATTTTGGATATGTTGTTAAGAGCGAAAATTAATTCGACACGTATTTTGTTTTAGCGGCCCAAACTCATTTTTAGGGGGGTAAATTTGTATGGGGGGAAATTGACCTTTTTCAGTTTTTAACGATTTACGCCTATTTAGACAAAATTAATATAGGTAAATGTGGTATCAGATTGAAGGTATTAAAATACCTATCTCGTGGTGCTAACAACGGGCCAAAGAAGTTAATGGCCCTTACCACAAGAAAACAAAAAGTCTATTTTAACAAAAGTTTTATTTTAAATTTCAAATTTTCAATATATTTTTTGAAAGTCGATTTTAAAAACAAAAACAATTTGTATGTAAATAAAATTAAAAGCTCATTTTAAATTTATTTTATTTTCTTGTGGTAAAGCTGAATATTTTTCGACTTATTAACAAAAATGTCCTAAAATTTTGGTATTTTACTCAATATGACGAAAAGTTGTGCATGTTTGGACACTAGAGGTGCCCTTAAAAACGAAAATCACCTTTTTATACCTGGTAGGGTCCTATATTGTTCTTTAGTATCTAAAAATGAGTGAGCCAAAATTTGGGGACAATCGACTAAAAATAACTCGTGCCGAAAATGGATTGAAGTTTTGGGACATTCTTATAAGAACGAAAAACTCGTTTTTTCTAGTTTTTGGAAAAACATTGGTATTTGATATTTTTTGTTAAATTTTTTGTGAATTAATATGAAAATGGCACTAAATTACCTTTTAAAAACGACTAATAAAACTAAAATCGGATGAAAAATAAGCATTTTACGCATACATGCCCCAGACCATTGTATGGTTTTTAGAGCCAAAATTTCAAAATTTTCAAAATTTTTTGGCAAAAAAATAGTAAAAATTTAATTTTACTTTATGATCAAATTGAAAACATGTTTAAGATTAAAAATAGCAGATATGGTAGCCAAGCTTTTTTTTTATTTGGCGCGGGTAGTAATAAAATTTCCGCGGATTCCAAACAAAATGCGTTTTTCTACAATAATTAAGCAAATTTTTGAAAATTTGTGCTCTATTGTGCGGATCGAAGTGTAAAACGTAAATTCTGTAACTTTTGAGAAATCGGATATATGCAGATATTTTGTATTATAGAAATGTATAACGTCTCAAATTTGTCATTTCACCTCGACGAAAAAGGGGTTAAAGATGCCCAAATTCTCAAAAAATTTACATAATTTATGTATTTCACTTCGTATAATACAATACAGAAAATTGTTTCCCATATTTGCTAAATTATTTTAGAAAAACTCATTTTCTTTGGAATCCGCGGAAATTATATCACTACCCACGCCAAATGAAAAAAAAGTTAGACTACCATATCTGTTAGTTTTTATCTATAACATGTATTTAATATAATTATGAAGAAAAATTTTTTTTTTTTTATTTATTTGCCTAAAAATTTTGAAAATTTTCAAATTTTGGCTTTAAAAACCGTGCAATGGTCTGGGGCATGTATTCGTAAAATGCTTATTTTTCATCCGATTTGTATTTCTTTAAGCTTTTTGGAAAGGTAATTTATTACCATTTTCATATTACTTAACAAAAAAATTAACAAAAAATAGCATATACCAATATTTTTCAAAAAACTAGAAAAAACGTGTTTTTTCATCAGATAAGAGTGTCCCAAAACTTCAATCCATTTTCGGCACGAGTTATTTTTATCCGATTGTCTCCAAATTTTGGCTCACTCATTTTTAGATACAAAACTACAATTTAGGACCCTACCACGTATTAAAAAGTGATTTTGAAAAATTACCTTAGTCGTTAGGACACCTTTATTGGACACGTTCTTAGCACAATATTTGCATAATATGGCAGATAAACAAAAAAAAAAGTGAATTTGGGATGCTAAAAAAAATACGTGTCCCTTTATTTTTTCTCATCTACAAAATAAAACCTATTCCATAAAGATCCGCGGGTGACACTAGGGAGACTTCCCTTGTTAGTTCCTTAAGGGTGGACTTTTTTCTCCCTGATCTGATTTTGTCCATTTCCGAACTTAACCAGCCCAAGATTATAAGGCATACTCGTGCCAAATTTGGACTGTATCGTGTCTTCCACAGACGAACGGACAGAGGACATCGCTAGAATGTCTTATAATCGATCATTGATCAATAATATATATATTTTATGGGGTTCTAGACATATATTTTGATGCGTTACACATGGAATGACAAAGTGAGTATACCCCCATAGAGGGTATACAAATTTAAATTTATTTTGGTGTCAATATTCAAAAATTGGTTATTTTACAAACGGAAATTCCTAAACACAAGACGATCCCAGCAAAACTTTGGTAATGGGTAGTGATTATATAACACATTATCAGGTAATGTATATACCTTATTTGTAGCATTATTTTATGATGTCTTACCAAACATTTGTTCCACAACGTATTATTTTCAAGTGAAAAATAATGCATTACTAATAATTTGCTACGTAATGCATGATTATTGGAAAAAATGTATTTCATATTTATTATTTCTAAACATTAAATCATGGATGACTTATATTTAGTTACATTATGTATTATTTGAAAGTTTGAAATAATGCATTATTTATAATTGGATGCATAATGCATTACAATAACATAAAAAAATAATTATTTTATAAAAAAATGCATAAGTTTAAACTAGAGATGGGCTCACGACAGGAAATTTCTAACGACACACACTCACGAGCATATTTTATCTACTTACACTCACAATCACGTGAGTAAATTTAATACCAAATTACTTTTTCACTACTCGTAACACCTTATATATTACATTCTGGTATGCTATATTATTTCATTTCTGGTAACCTATAAAATATCATATATTTTACACCTTACTCGTATTCTTCGTTATAAATTTATGACTTATTTTATACCTTACTGGTATTCTTTGTGATAATGTGGATGCATTACTTTGAGTCTCATCGCCTGTTAAAATCATCAATGCTGCAATGTATAAAATAAGAGATCCTATACCTTAGTTTTGCTGGGGACTTCTAAACAAAAAAAAAATAAAAAAATGTTTATTAAATTTTTTTTTTCGAATTAACTAAGTTTTACAAAAAAAATATCCAATATTGCTTTATCGGTTGTATTAACCCAAAAAATTCCAGAATTTTGTATTTTTTTTTAAGTTTTTTTGAGATTATGAAGAAATTCAATTTTTCTTTTGTCAACTAATAAGAGTTGTTAATTTAGCGTAAAAAGTCGTCGAGATTTTTGGGTAAATAACAACCAAAAAAAGTGTGTTTTTTAAAAAATACCTAAGCTTTGACTCTTAAAAACTTAGGTAATTTATCCATTAATACTATATAATTATCGGTTAAATAAACCCAAAAAAATCCAAATTTTTTACAATGCGATTTCAACTTAAAGAAATAATTAGTTAAAAATTATTCCAATGTGTCATTAAGTTTTCTTTGTTAATGATACAAGCCCTTTTCAACCCATAAACTTAGTAAGTTTTCTTGTCCCTAAAAAAACTTCGAAAAATTTTTGCAAAGTTTTTTTCTAGCTTTTAGATTATTTTGAACAATTAACAAAAGCTTCATAAGTTATGATTTTTAAAGCTTCTAACAACTCCTAGACTTTTAATTTCCAACTGAAATTCCTAACACGTGTTATTCAAGTGTAAACTGTCTTGTTTTAATTATTTACACTAAAAAAAAATTCAATGTTGATGCCCAAAAAATAGAAACAATAACAAGACAAACCCACCCTCAGCCTTTTAAAAATAAAACTTAATCCCAAAATTACAAAACAATATTGTATAAAAAACCTACTTATTGTTCATTATTATTATTTTTTAATAATTGCGTATATGGTTAACGCCTCTATATTGCGTGTTTTACCCTAAAAAAATCCATATTAAAAATTACAACACGTTCTATTCCGCATTTTAAAACAATAATAATATTTGAATTCCAATAACCCATATGACGATGACTTCACTACATATTTGGATGAAAAAGAGTATTTTATTATCTAAATTTGGAAATTTATACCTGATATGTTAAACTATTCATGCAGAACTTTAATATTTTTTTTTGCCATAGCAGTGTGTTTTGAATATAAAATTATTAAAAATATTAATTTTTGGGGAATTTATTCAATATTTTGTTAGAACTATGATTTTTTTAAAAAAGGGTAATTAGTACAAATAATTTTAGAAATTTTTTTTTTAGTTAAACTGAAAACTATTAGAAAATGTCAAGCAGCTGGTTAATAAATAAGGCGTTTACACTGGATTGGAATATTCTAATTACAACCTACACCACCGGTCGTTGTCCTTATTTTTATCTTACACAGAACAATAAGTCTTGAATAAATTTTTGGGGGTATAGCCCACTAGAGATAGGCGCGTGAGTGGATTTTGATTCACACTCACTCACGCAAAAAATAATCTAATTTTCAGTTTTTTTTTACTCACGCTAATTCACTATTCACGTGAGTAATTAAAAATTTATCATTTTTTAATTAAATTCATAATTAAAAAATAAAATTCACAATTAAAAATTTAAATCACGTGACCAGCTCCCATCTCTAGTGTAAACGGAAATTTGCATCAATTTAACAATTTTTTCTGGAGTGCTCCAACTAAAATTTTTTTTTATTTATGTGGAGAAATCCAAATTTTTTGATGTCAACTAATAACAATTGTAAATTTAACGTATAAAGTTGTTCAGGTTTTTTAATAACAACAATAAAAGTATGTTTTGTACAAATTACCTAAGTTTTTAGTCTGAAAAACTTAGGTAATTTATCCATTAATAACACAAGTTGACAAAATTTGAACTTTTTCAATTTGCCTGACCTTTGACAACTGATTTATATGGATTTTAGTGTGCTGATTCCGAATCTGTTATCCAATTGTTTCCATCAGCTCGCGTTCGCGAGCAAATCGCTGTTAAAGAGTCGAAAAAGTGCGTTTTTTTTATCAATTTTGCTCGGCTATAATTTCCAAAAAAAAAATGTATTGCCTCAGTTTTAAACACGAACTTAACTATATTGGATGCCAGGATTCCAAAACTGCTATTAGCTTGTTTCTGACAGCTTTAGTTTTCGAGTTATTAAAAAGGACATAAATATTCAGACAAAATTAAAGAGGTCATAAATTTAAAAATTTTATTTTAGCGATATTTCAAAAACTAAAGATGACTCAACAAAAGTAAGAACATTTTTGGAATCAGCATATCCAACATACCTAAAATCGTCATTCACTTTTTGGATGTAAGGCTAGGGTTGGTAAATATAGACTCACAAACATGCCAAAAACAGCCTATTTTCAAAGTTTCCTTAGGCTGTATCTCGAAAACTAGACCTGACCCAAAAAAACGGTAGCCAGATTTGAAATCAGCGTACCCCTAATACCCAAAATTAGCTATTAGAACCCGGACAAAAAAAAGTGTTGCCCTGTGTAATTTATCGGTTAAATAACTGAAAAGTAGTATGTCTTATGGTCCTAGGCTGCATAAGTTCGAAAAGGTGAAAAATCGGATAAGGGTGGAAAAAGTTCCCCCTTGAAGAATTAAACCAACCTCTGAAAAAACAGAATTTCGTATAGGTTTTTTTGTACGTTTACTAACAAATAAAACATTTTTATGCCAGAAGAAGTTCAAAGTCCTGTAGTTGGATCCAGAGGACTAGAAAATTTTGTTTGGTCCGCCCATTTTTGTAGGCGTTGATAAAAAAACTTAATAAACTTGTACAACTATAGCCATAAAGCATAATAAATGAATTAGTTAACATTTATAATGGGGGTAAAGGTGGAAAAAAATTTACGCAATCATAAAGTTACCTTAGTTTTAAATTTGAACAGTTACCTAAGTTTTTTATATGCAAATTTTACGAATTTTAACGAATTTTTTTATTTCCTTTCCTTTTTTTTGTAATATTAAAAAAAAAATAATAAATGTAAATTCAATTCAATATTCACTTTCACTTGTTTTTCCTATTTATAATCGTTTTCAAGATATATAGCGAATATTTGCTATACTGGCGAAAAAATAACATATTTTGCCATTAAAAGGCAGCACTGTGTTTAAAAATATCATTTTTCACATACCCACTAATTGTGGCTAAATCTGAGCAACCATAGATTGTCCTAAGTTCACAATTTTAATAGTTTTACAATTACCTAAGTTTTTCATGTGTAAAATAACAGTTTTTTTTAGTTATTTTTTTTTTTTTTTGATATTTAAAAAATTTTAATAAATTTGAATTCAATTTAATATTAATGTATAATTTTAAGGTAATGTTTTCAATAACGGAAATTTGTTTAAAACAGGGATGATTTTTACTATCATACTTGTGTTAAATGACATATGGTGGCCAAAAATAAATTGTCAACGTATGATGAGTTAATTATGTCATTAAAATTACCTTAATAAGCTATTGAAGTGTAGGAGCACATCATTAATTACAATTTAATAATATACAAGTATGAAAATAACTAATTTTAACAAGGTTAAATTATACCAAATCATCAAAGAAAACTGCTATTTTTTTTTTTTAAGAAAAGAGTTCCCACGAATCTAATAAAAGAGAAATTTAAAAATAAGTATTTTTCTGTATTTTTAATTCAATAAATTTGAGTAATGTTGGAGCGACAGTTAATATTATAAGTTTGATAACCTGCAGGTTGTGGGTTTGAATCTAAACTTAGGCAGTCAAATGTTACAAAAAAAAAAAATAAAGAAAACTGATATTTTTTTTTTAATGGAAAAATTTGAAAACAAATTATTTTTTGATAAATTGAGTGCAGTAGTGTGAGTTCTACAACCTGAAGGTTTTAGGTTCGAATCTCAGCTTTGAGTATAAATATTTTTATACCCTCCACTTAGTGATAGAGGGCATATATAAGTTTGTCATTCCGTTTGTAACTCATCGAAATATCGGTCTGGGACCCCATAAAGTATATATATTCATGATGCCCGATCGATTTTAAGACATTCTAGCGATGTCCGTCTGTCCGTCTGTCTGTCTGTTGAAAATGCTCTCGCGGACAAAATATTGCACAGAGATGACTGAAACTTAACATATATATTGGAAGTTCTCCCGAGAAGTTTGGTATTGCACTTGAGCGATATCGGTTCAGCGGTTCAAAAGTTATGAACGAAAATGTAAGCACACCTCAAAAATTTCGGTACATTCAACATAACCTTAAAATACAAAATGCTTTAATTCGGCTTCTGGTTGACATATGTTAACATAATTGAACACCAAATGGTATTTAAACAAGTACGAACATATTTTTTGACACAAAAAGAAAAAAATCGCGGATTTTTTTTTTACCAAAATTTTTTTTCGCGGAAATTTTTTTTCAATTTTTTTTCAAAAGTAATTTCCTTTTAAATAAAGTTGTTTGCAATAATCTTTTTCAAATTGTGGAGGGTATCACTACATTCGGCAAGGCCGAATTTAACTTTTTTACTTGTTTTTAAAATATTTTGAACTCAATTGATTTGAGTGATGTCAGCGCGGTAGCTGGTGGTATATATTTGATAACCTGAGGGTTCTGGGTTCGAATCTCAGCTTATGCTATAAACTTCCCAAAAAAAATTAAAACTGGTAATTTTTTTTGTATATGGACCCGTTTAAAAATCAATTTGATCTTATGGGATCTGCTTTGATCTGATAGTATATGATTACATCTGATCTTATATAATTATATCTGTTCAGATATAATTGAATATCAAATTTGTGCTAATGTTGACCAATTTCGAGATATAATTAAATCCCGATTTTGGTCATTTCAGATATAATTATATACGATCAGATACGATTATATAAGATCTAAACTATTTCTACATGGGAAGTTATTTAAAATTAAGTTTTTTTTATATTTTTAACTAAATTGATTTGAAAAATATCAGTGCAGTAGTGTGTGTTCTACAACCTGTAGGTTTCAGGTTCGAATCTCCACATAGGCAGCCTAATTTTTGATTTAATTTTTATTAAATAATTTTAAATTTAGTTAAATTTCCTGTTGCTTTGAAAATCAAATCAAACAAAAATAAAATTTTTATTATTTAATTTTTTTTTTACAAAAAAAAAATTCTCATACATTCTTCAAAGCCTAAAGACAAATATAGCTTCCGGCCAATAGAGGCCATACAGGTGAACTACTAACATACATTTGTACATATGTTATTTTTTGAAAAAAAAACCCTACTACAGACCACCCCACCTGTGCATTTGAAATTTCCTAAAGCAAATTTCAATTAGCCCCTTAAGGTTCAACTCAGGGGTGGTTACAAATAAGAAAAATCAATAAATATTCAATAATTTAGTAGTATGTTTGTAGTTAATACTATCTATTGTTGTTTACCAACAATCAAATAACAATTTATAAATTATAGTTATTTCCTTTATAAACTAAATACAAAGAAAATATTTTCTTATCAGAAGTTTGGAAAGAAAAAAAAAAAGAAAAGAAAACAACCCCAGTTTTGTAATAAATAACAAATAAAAAACTTAAATTCCAAAACAAAAAAAACTTAAATTGTCCGAAACCATCAATACCCTACGCGGCTGCATCATTATTTTCGCAGATTTGCTAGGTGACCTTTCAGAAATAAATGATTTTTCATTTTTACTATATAACTTTTTAGCCGATAAACCGATTTTGCTGAAATGCAATACCAATCTGGCGAGGACTATAACAAATATGTAACCAAAGCATCGGCGATCCTTTTTTTGTATTTCAAAAGTTACAGTGATTACAACAGACGGAAAATCGCTAAATTGTCTTAAAATGAATGTATAGGCTCTGTGGAATAATAGACCATTATTTTTCAGTGTAACTAACACAATGGCAAACTTTAAATACCCTCCACCACCAAGTAGAGGGCTTAAAAAAATTGGGCTTGACCGAAACCATAAAGACCATATATGTCCGGATCGTGATTTTCACAGACATACGGAAAAACCCACAGAAGGACATCACTAGAATGTCTTAAAATCAATTCAGGTTTTTTTAGATGAACTTTAATTTTTACTCCATAAATTTTTAACCGATGAACCGATTTTGCTGAAATGCAATACCAATCTGCCGAAGACTATAAAAAAGATGTATGCAAAGCATCGGCGATCCTTAGTTTGTATTTCAAAAGTTACAGTGATTACAACAGACAGAATATCTCTAAGCCGTCTTAAAATTAATGTATGTGGGATGCTAGACCGATATTTTTAAGTGTAACAAACACAATGACAAACTTTAAATACCCTCCACCACCAAGTAGAGGTTGTAAAATAATTGGCCCTGACCGAAACCTACACGCCAGCATCGTAATTTCCACCGAGATACCGACCAACGCACACGTCTTAAAATCTATTAAGGATTTTTTAGGTTTCCTTTCATTTTTACACTCTTACCTTTTTAACCGATGAACTGATTTGGCTGAAATACAATACCAATCTGGCGAGGACTATAACAAATATGTATGCAAAGCATCGGCGATCCTTATCTTGTATTTCAAAAGTTACAATGATTACAACAGACAGAATATCTCTAAGTCGTCTTAAAATGAATGTATAGTCAGTATGGAATGCTAGGCCGTTATGTTAAGGTGATACAAACACAATGACAAACTTTATATACCCTCCACCACTAAGTAGAGGGTGTAAAATAATTGGGCTTGACCAAAACCATAAATACCCTAAATGTCAGCATCATGATTTTCACAGACATATGGAAAAACGCACAGAAGGACATCACTAGATTGTCTTAAAATCGATTAAGACTTTTCTAGGTGGCCTTTCATTTTTACTATATAACTTTTTAACCGATGAACCGATTTTGCTGAAATGCAATACCAATCTGGCAAGAACTATAACAAATATATATGCAAAGCATCAGCGATCATTAGCTTGTATTTTAAAAGTTACAGTGATTACAACAGACATAATACCGCTAAATCGTCGTAAAATTAATGTATAAGTCCTGTGGGATGCTAGACCGATATTTTTTAATGGAACAAACACAATGACAAACTTTAAATACCCTCCACCACCAATTAGAGGGTGTAAAATAATTGGGCTTGACCAAAACCATAAATACCCTACATGCCAGCATCGTGATTTTCACAGACATACGGACGAACGCACTGAGAGATATCATTAGAATGTCTTAAATTCGATTAAGGATTTGTTAGGTGTCCTTTCATTAACTCTCTAACTTTTTAACCGATGAACCGATTTGGCTGAAATGCAACACCAATCTGGCGAGGACTATTACAAATACAAATTCAAAGCATCGGCAATCCTTAGATTGTATTTCAAAAGTTACAGTGATTACAACAGACAGAATATCTCTAAGTCGTCTTAAAATAAATGTATAGGCTGTAAGGAATGCTAGGCCGAAATTTTAAGGTGTTACAAACACAATGACAAATTTTATATACCCTCTACCACCAAGTAGAGGTTGTAAAATAATTGGTCTTGACCGAAACCTACACACCAGCATCGTAATTTCTACAGGCATACCGACCAACACACAGAGGGATATCACTACAATGTCTTTAAATCGATTAAGGGGTTTTTTAAGTGTCCTTTAATTTTTACTCTCTAACTTTTTAACCGATGAGCCGATTGTGCTGAAATGCAATACCAATCTAACGAGGCCTATAACAAATATATATGCAAAGCATCGGCGATCCTTAGCTTGTATTTCAAAAGTTACAATGATTACAACAGACAGAACAACGCTAAATCGTCTTAAAATTAATGTATAGGCTCTGGGGAATGCTAGACAGATATTTTTAGGCATTACAAACTTAATGCAAAACTTTATATACCCTCCACCACTAAGTAGAGGGTGTAAAATAATTGGGCTGGACCGAAACCATAAATACCCTACATGCCAGCATCGTGATTCTCACAGATATACGGACGAACGCACAGAGGGATGTCATTAGAATGTCTTAAAACGATTTTTAGGGGTCCTTTCATTTTTACTCTATAACTTTTTAACCGATGAACCGATTTTGCTGAAATGCAATACCAATCTGGCGAGGACTATAACAAATACATATGCAAAGCATCGGCAATCCTTTTCTTGTATTTCAAAAGTTACGGTGATTTCAACAGACGGAAAATCTCTAAAATGATTGTATAGGCCCTATGGAATGATTGACCGATGTTTTTAGGCGTTACAAACATAATGACAAACTTTAAATACCCTCCACCAATGAGTAAAGGGTATAAAATAATAGATAATTGTTTTAAAAAAAACTGCGTTGTAAATTATAATGAAACTAGGTTAAAAAATGTAAACAAAATTGTAAGGAAAAGGAAATGTTATTTATTTGTAAAGAAAAACAGGATATCACACTAAATAAGGAAATGCTGAGTTAAATTAAATATAAATTCAACTGATTTAACAATATGTATTTATTGAATTTTTATAAAATTTAAAAATTAAATTAATATTTAATAAAAACTATAATTATTTTTCAAAATTTGATTTAAAATCCACTATATTCCCTGAGGCTGCTACAGGAAGATTAACGAAATACTGGTGATAAATGAAGACGAATTTTAATCAAAAAAAAACTCCCGGCCTCGAGCTTCAACATTTTATTTTTATTATAAAAATGTTATTATCAAATTTTCTTAAAATTTTTTTATATTAAACAAATAAAATCATTGCCAAAATATTACGCCTTCTGGTTATGCTATTCATTTTCTTTATTTCCCCTCTAGCGTTGGCGTAATTTCATGGGTTTTCCTAAAGAGTTTTTCTCTAAGGTGTCTTGGCAAATTCAATTTAAGTAGTTTGCCAGTTTGTTTACTTGTTGTAGTTTTAAGTAAAAAAGGCGCGCAATTTAAAAATAAAGGTGCAGCTGTTTATTTTAAAGATTACACAGGCACAGCTCGGTACACTGATTTACTTTGTTGGCCCATTGTTTGAAGATTTTGTTTTATTTTTGTATTTTTTCTTTTTTTTGGCAAAACTAAGAAAACATCAGCAACCATGCAAGACAATAGAATTGGAAATGACGAAAAAATAACAACAGCCTAAAGTGTATTAAGGTTAGTACAATAACAAAAAAACGACAAGAAATAAGAACAAAACTTAAATTCAATTATGAAAGGCAAAAAGACAGTAATATTTAGTTTTCTTTAGTTTTAGAAAGGCACAAAAAAAAAATAGATTAGAAAAAAACTAGATGGTTAAGAAAGATAAGAAATTTAAATGAAAATTTAAAATAATTTAGAAACTCATAAGGGATTCGAGCTAGAAAAGTTCTGGGCAGCTTTAACAAAAATTTACCCAGTGCAAAAAATCTAATTTTCTAATTCCCTGGGCAAGTACAGGACTTAAAACGTCATCCTATATATAAATGTTTCATTTACTTAACAAAAAACCATAAAAGTTTGCCGTTTTGTAGATGTTGACTAAGTTCTTCAAGGGTAACTTTTTTCTCCCTGATCCTCTCAGAACTTAACCAGTTTATCACCATAAGACATTATTGTGCCAAATTTGAGGAGTCTAGCTCTTTTATTTTGCACTGTATCGTGTCCTCCACAGGACGGACATCGCTAGAATGTCTTAGAATCGACCACAGATCAATAATATATATTTTATGGGGTCGTAGACCGATATTTCGATGCGTTACACACGGAATGACAGAGTGAGTATACCCCCATACTGTGGTTGAGGGTATAAAAATTATGAAAATTCCTGAACGCAAATATCAAAAAAATATTTATGCAAGCACTCATTTTCTTGAGGGAAAATGCGGTTTATGGATTTTTTATCAGGAGAAAATAAAAAATGACGGTTTCGAAAAATTTTATCCCCTTAAATAATTTTTTAAAAATACTGCAGCGCCCTCTGGCGGTAAAAATTAACATACAACCAAAGCTTACACACACAAAAAAAACTTTGTCAAATTAGTAGGAAAAGTCTTGTAATCCCATTTTACCAATATTTGACAGTTTTCCTTGTTTTTTAACAAACAAATTTGAATCGAAATTTACATTTTTATACCCACTACTTAGTGATAGAGGGTATATATAAGTTTGTCATTCCGTTTGTAACTCATCGAAATATTAGTCTGGAACCCCATAAAGTATATATATTCATAGTCCCCGATCGATTTTAAGACATTCTAACTATGTCCGTCTGTCTGTATGTCTGTGGAAATGGTGATCACGGCCAAAATATTACACGGAGATGACTGAAACTTAACATATTTATTGGAAGTTCTCCCGAGAAGTTTGGTATTGCATTTTTTCGGTTTCGCGGTTCAAAAGTTATGAACGAATATGTAAGGATACCTCAAAAATTTTAGTACATTCAACATAACCTAAAAATACAAAATGCTTTAATTCGGCTGCTGGTTGATATATGTGGACATAATTGAACACCAAATGGTATTTAAACAAGAACGAAGACATTTTTTGACAAAAAAAGAAAAAATCGCGGATTTTTTTTACCAAATTTTTTTTTTTCGCGGAAATTTTTTTTCAAAAAAAAAAATTTTTTCAAAAGTAATTTTCTTTTAAAAAAAGTTTTTTGTAATAATCTTTTTGAAATTGTGGAGGGTATCACAACATTCGGCAAGGCCGAATTTAACTTTTTTACTATTTTTTTTTGTAATTTTACAAATTTCCAAGATAACTTTACATAAAACTATAAATTTAAAATTTTTTTGGTAAAAATCTTGTAAAATTACAAAATTATTGGTAAAAAGCTTGTAAAATTACTAGGAATTCTTGTAAAATAGGAGGTTGCAAAAAATCTAGTAAAGTTACGAAACCTCCTTGTAAATTTTATCGTGTCAAAAAATTTTTAACTTTACAATTTTATTGGAAAAATCCTTGTAAAATTACAAAATTATTGCAAAAAAGCTTGTAAAATTACTAGGAATTTTTGTCAAATGGGAGCTAGCAAAAAAAAAAAGTTACTAGTTTTTCTTGTAATTTTACAAGTTTTTTTTAGTGTATTTACTTAGTTTATCAGTTTTACAAAAAACGTCTTGAGTTCTTCATTAAATTGGTTACGGGTCAGTCTTAGTGAAATCAATCAAAAATAGCTAAAAATTTTCGTGACCCCCTCCGATTTTGATGAAATTTGGTTTAGTTGTAACACTAAGTGATAAACTAATGCACACTTATTTTCAGCCCTCTAAGTAAACAGTGGGCGAAAACACGGAGGGTCAAAATTTCCCCCAAAATCTCCCAGTCGCGAGACTTTGCACCGTAAAAACTTAATATCGTTGGTTCTATTATAGCTAGAAAGCCCATTTTTGGTTTGTTTTGAAGCTCATAATATGCTCTACAAGACCTACCATAACCAAAAAATTTTCGAAAAAAAATAAGAGTTACCTCCCCAATTTTAAGGTCGAGATATACGGAGGAGAAAATGGGGAGGATGGTATTACCCGATTTTTTTTTTACTTGATAATCTTATAGAGAAAGTCCTAAATAATATATTCTAAAATTTTTAAGTTGGGACAACAATGGGATCGCTCAAAATCAAAATTTTTCACAATTTTCCCCAAAATCTCCAAATCGCAACATTCTTTAACCTTAAAAATTTAATATCATAAGTGCTTTTGTAGCTACTGAGCCATTTTTTTTTGTTTTAAAGCTTATAATACGCTCTACAAGACATACCAAAACCAAAAAATTTTCCAAAAAAAGGAATTGGTGCCCCCCTTATTTGAAGGTCGGGGCAAAGGGTGGTGGAAATGGGGGGAAAGTATCCCCCGATTTTTTTTTTACTTGGGATTCTCAAAGTGCAAGTCCTAATGAACATAGTCTACAATTTTTATGTTGGGAAAACAATGGGTTCGACCAAAATCAAAATTTTTCAAAATTTTCCCCCAAAATCATCAAATTGCGACAATCTTGCGCCTCCCATTGGAGTCCCAAGATACAAATTTCAGGATATGCTCTCTAGAACTTACTCTTTAAAAAAAAAACAATTGGGGGATACTATCCCCCGATTTCCCCCACCATTGCCTCGATCTTATAACACAAGAGGCACCCCTAACTTTTTTTTGTAAGAGTAATATTGTAGGGCATATTAAGAGCTTTAAAACAAACCAAAAATGGACTTTGTAGCTACAATACAGTCCACGATATTAAATTTGTAATGGGCAAGAGTGTCGCGATTTGGAGATTTTTGGGGAAATTGTGAAAAATTTTGATTTTGGTCGATCTGATTGTTGTCCCAACATAAAAATTTTAGGATATGTTCATTAGGACTTGCACTTTGAGAATACCAAGTAAAAAAAAAATCGGGGGATACTTTCCCCCCATTTCCTCCACCCTTTGCCACGACCTTTAAATAAGGGGAGCACCCTTCCTTTTTTTCTAAAATTTTTTGGTTAAGGTAGGTATTGTAGAGCGTACTATAAGCCTTAAAACAAACAAAAATGGACTCTGTAGCTACAATAGCACATGATATTAAATTTTTAAGGTTCAAGAGTGTTGCGACTTAGAGATTTTAGGGGAAATTGTGAAAAATTTTGATTTTGAGTGATCCCATTGTTGTCCCAACTTAAAAATTTTAGAATATATTCTTTAGGACTTTCTCTATAAGATTATCAAGTAAAAAAAAATCGGGGGATACCATCCTCCCCATTTTCTCCTCCGTATATCTCGACCTTAAAATAAGGGAGGTAACCCTTATTTTTTTTTGAAAATTTTTTGGTTATGGTAGGTCTTATAGAGCTTATTATGAGCTTCAAAACAAACCAAAAATGGGCTTTCTAGCTATAATAGAACCAACGATATTAAGTTTTTACGGTGTAAAGTGTCGCGACTGGGAGATTTTGGGGGAAATTTTGACCCTCCGTATTTTCGGCCCCTGTTGACTTAGAGGGCTGAAAATTTGCATTTGTTAGTTTTTTACACAGTGTAAGAACTTAGCCAAATTTCATCATTATCGGAGGGGGTCAAGAATATTCATGATTGATTTCACTAATAATGACCCTTACAAGATTTTATTGAACTTTGTTTTAAAGCTTTTATTGAAATTAGTTAAAATTTGTTTACGGACATCGAAATATTTGTTTTTGTTTCAAAATTATAATAATTTCGATACAAAATTTACAAAATTTTCGATTTTTAAAAATTTTAATAAATTTAAATTTTGAATTATTGTATTTTGAGTAGGTTTATTCTTGCTCGAGGTCATTATTTTCTTTACTAATGGAAACTATGATATTCTAATTTAACTATGAAAAAAATATTTTTTGAAAATTATTCTATGAAAATATCATAGTTTTAATTGGTAAAGAAAATAGAGACCTCGAGTTAGAAAAAACCTACTCAAAATAAAAAATTTTAAAGATCGAATAAAATTTTTTTTATTTTTTAATAAAAATTAATCAGATTTTGCAATTTTTTAATTTTTTTTAAGTCTTTTCCCGATTGCACTTATTTGTTTGTACAATTTTTAATCAATTTAAATCAATTTCCTCTCCACTTTAAATAAAAACAAAAAAAAATACCTTTTTTCGCCAAAAAATAATCCTGTATTTAATTATTTTAATTCATTGTATCACAAAAACCACCAAAAAAAATTTGCATCTGCTAGTTATTGTTCATAAATTGTTTTGAAAAAAAAGAATTCTTAAATAAAAACAACTCACCCCTATTAAATATTTATTTAATACAAATTACCTCCAAAAAAATTTTGTATGAAAAAATAACACAAATTTTAACGGAAAATATGGAACAGTTTAACAATTTTGTTTTTATAAACTATCATCATAAAAACCCTATAAAGTATTATGATATCCATGAACTATGAAACAAATTTTTTTGTGTAAAATACTTGTATCGTTACATAAATTTTTTCATGGTTGTTAATGTAAATAACAGAAGAATAACAAAAAAAAAAATCTGCAAAAATTTTTGTAATAAAATTTCAATAATTTTCATAAAGTTTTTCAATGAAATATAAAAGGCATGAAAAACAGAATAGTAACATATGCCGGCCGGGAAAATAATATTTTTTTTATAAAGGGCAAAATAACAGCGAACATGTGGTAAAGGAATTTTTAATATATTTTTTTTACAAAAAAATATTAAAAAAAAAACTCACCATATTACTAGTAAATATGAAACTAGTAAAAGTACCCGGCGTTTCCCGTGTGGACTAAAAAAGTTTACCAGGACTTCTGATCACTGCTTATCGGGTAAGATGACGAAACATTTTTCATAGATTCTATGAAAAAAAAAATGACATGTGTCCTTAAAATTTAGTGTAGCTTAATTAACCTCATAAATCTTGGTATACCATAAATGTCTTGCCATAAATGTTTTCATTATTTTCTACACCTTGTCTTAAGCACTAAAATTTCGTCTCCTTTAAACCACTCTCTTTAAGACACCAGACGCACTTAATTCATTATATATTCTCTAATCTCTTTTTCTTAATCTCTACTTAAATACTTCCTAAATTATTGTTGATTTCCATCAACACCTTGCTCATTAAAATTTCTAACCTAACTCTTTTGCTTCCTTTTTTTCATTTTTATAGCTTTCTCTAGAAGAGAGTTTTAAACATAAAACATTTTCAGGTTTCTACCTGTAAACCGCTTAACACACGCACTCTAACTTTTATAACTGCCATAAAATAACTGTCATAAAATTTTATTCATTAATCCTTAAACCGCAGCACACTCAATACATTTTTTTTTTAACTTTTATCATATGCGATTTTTACGACCGTAGTAATGTCAAGTTAAAGATTATTATAAGCAAAGATTAGGTTTCTGGTGAGGAAGAGTGAGTGACAGTCATTTGTATAGCTACTGTGTGTTTACATTTTGAAGACCACAAGTCAGACATAAAATTTATGATCATATTTAGTTATGCTTATTTAATATTTTATGACATACATGTGTTTGGTTTTGGAAAATAAGTTACAATTGATTTAATATTTTTTTTTGTACGACATAAGGAGTAAAGGATAAACAGGTGGTAGTTAAATATTTTTTTTAAAGGATACAAAAATGTAGTGTTTCAAAAACACCTTGCAGTAGGTTTTTTAATCATTTTAATTCAATTAAAATTTAAGTTTTTTGGTTATACATATATTAAAATAATTTAAAAGCTCTTTTTAGTTTGAAAAATTAATAAAACGGCTAGCGGAGTCCAGTTCAAACTCTATTACTATTTTATCTCAAAAGCTTTCTCTCATCTAACTTAATGCTTCAGTTTTCAATTTTTTTAAAATTGCTTTATTTTCTAGCAAGCTTTTGCTAAAAGCTTTAAATATGACTTGTCAATTTATAATATGACTTTCAAACAATATAGTCTTCGTTATATCATATGAAAAGCTTTGTAAGTAATTTTCTTCAAAAAATTTTTTTTTAATCCATATTTTGTCTGCTTAAGCTTTTTATACCCTCCACTTAGTGATAGAGGGTATATATAAGTTTGTCATTCCGTTTGTAACTCATCGAAATATCGGTCTGGGACCCCATAAAGTATATATATTCATGATGCTCGATCGATTTTAAGACATTCTAGCGATGTCCGTCTGTCCGTCTGTCTGTCTGTTGAAAATGCTCTCGCGGACAAAATATTGCACAGAGATGACTGAAACTTAACATATATATTGGAAGTTCTCCCGAGAAGTTTGGTATTGCATTTGAGCGATATCGGTTCAGCGGTTCAAAAGTTATGAACGAAAATGTAAGCACACCTCAAAAATTTCAGTACATTCAACATAACCTAAAAATACAAAATGCTTTAATTCGGCTTCTGGTTGACATATGTTAACACAATTGAACACCAAATGGTATTTAAACAAGTACGAACATATTTTTTGACACAAAACGAAAAAAATCGCGGATTTTTTTTTTTAACAAAATTTTTTTTCGCGGAAATTTTTTTAAAATTTTTTTTTTTTTTCAAAAGAAATTTCCTTTTAAATAAAGTTGTTTGCAATAATCTTTTTGAAATTGTGGAGGGTATCACTACATTCGGCAAGGCCGAATTTAACTTTTTTACTTGTTTAAATTCTGTTGGTTGTTTGCGATATTTTTGAAACTTTTGTAAAAAGCTTTTAAAAAATTTTAATTTAATTATATTGACTATGTCATTTACGTGGGTAACACATTAAAATATTAGTCTGGGACTCCATAAAGCATAATAGATTGATTTTGGGTTTATCATCTGAAAGCTTTCTAAGCCATTTTCTACAATAAAGCTGTAATTATTCAATAATTTTGTCTGATATAACTTTTTATAACCTCCCAGTTGGCAAAACAAAAAAAAAAACCTCTGTCATACTGCTGACTCTCCCTCCCTCTATAAAATTGGTGCCATCTTCAAGAAATTTTTTCAAATGTCCCCAATTATATGTCAGCAGTTTATCTGCAGTGCCCACCAGTATTGGTGGCCACCAACAATTCGTTTAAACAACTGCTGAAATGTCATTGGGGACATTTTAAAAAATTGTGTGAAGATGACTGCAATTTTATAAACGGAGAGTCAGCAGTATGTCAGGGGTGATTTTTTTTTGCCGACTGGGCTACACCACTCTTTGGTACATGGTTAAATGATTGCTGACGTTGATTACATAGTGCAACAACTAAAATCGGAATGGGATGAAACCAAAAGCAAATGAAAGTTGACATATTCTATAGCAAAACCCTCAAGGCTTTTATTTAGCTCAGCGTTAGATTTTTTTCCACGCACTTGAAGTTTGTGAACTTTTAACTTAAATTCAAACTTGAGAACGTAAAGATTGAGAAAATTAAAAATGTGCTACGAGGGTCGATCTGGAAAATTAAATTATTTATAGACATTTTTTGAAAAGGTTTTATAAATATTTTCGTTTCCAAGTTCAAACATTAAAAAATGGTCCAATAGTTTTTATTCAGTGATCAAATTATTTTTCCAACAACCCAAACAAACAATTAAAATTTTTAAGTACAGTAGAAAAAATTCACATTTTTTACCTCCAATTCCTTTGACCACAATTTTTTTGTAAACAAAGAAAAATTTAAATTATTTTTATAGCTCATTACTAGGGATGAGATTTTCATGCACTAAAAAATCGAAAATATGCGCTTAAAAATCTTGTTTTCATAGGAAAAACTTCTTAAAAAGCATAAAATAACGCCAGGTTTTAATAATAACATTTAAAACTTTATACAAGCAAGATTTTTTTAGAAATTAAGAAAATCTATAAAAAAAAATAAGAAGAAAAAAAATATTTTTTCTTATTTTCAAAATAAATTTTTAAAATTTTAAATAGTTTTTGAAAAAAAAAAATACATTTTAATTTGTGTTTTTGCTAATTTATGCCAAAATATGCAAAAATATGCACTTAAAAGTTGGAAATATGCACAATATATGCATTTAAAATCAAAATATGCAAAAAATATGCATTTTCACCAAAATATGCAAAATATGCAAAAACAAATCGATGCCATTTTAACGCAAATTTCTTGATTCGGAAAGATAATTGGTCGATATCGTTTTTAGACTTTCGACAAAAAACATGCATTTGCATGGAAATCTCATCCCTACTCATTACCATGCACTTACAAGTACTAATATTAATAAACAATAACATGTTTTCTTTGTTTGCAAAAAATTGGTGGTCAAACGAATTTAATGTCGAAAATGCGAATTTTTTCTACTGCATTTAAAAAATTTAATTTTTTGTTTGGGTTGTTGGAAAAATTAGTTGAAACTGAATAAAAACTATTGGATCATTTTTTAAATTTTTAATGTTTGAACTAAAAAAAAAAGCTTTTGGGATAATTTTTTAATATAAATTTAGAAAATGAATTTTTTTCGCGAAAACAATAATTTCCGCGAAAAAGAAAAAATCCGCGAAAAGTTTTCCGCAAAATTTTTTTTTTCAAAACTTTTGATTCTGTAATGTGTCGTATTCTACACATTTTCGCGAAAAAACAAAATTTCACAAAAAAAAAAAAAAATACTGGAAAAGCTTATTTAATGAAAACAAAATTTCCGCGAAAAAGAAAAAATCCGCGAAAAGTTTTCCGCAAAATATTTTTTCCAAAACTTTTGATTGTGCAATGTGTCGTATTCTACACATTTTCGCGAAAAAACAAAATTTCACAAAAAAAAAAAATACTGCGAAAAGTTTTTTTAGGGAAAAAAATTCGAATAAACGACATTCATAGTATTTATAAACAAATTCATAAAAATTTAAAAACTCATAATAATTATAAACTTTTTCATAGTATTTATGAATAAATCATATGTGGAATTTAAGAAATATTTAGCATTCTTTTATAAATACTATGAAAATGTTTAAAAATTTAATGAAAAATTTAATAATTTTTTATGTATTCGTTCATAAATGCTATGAATTTCTTATTCTTACTTAGACTCTTATTAAAATAGGGCTTTCGTCGTATTTCTTTTCAAATGGGCGTAGTAAAACTATACTCTAAAAAAATTAGTGCAGTTTCCTACTATCATTTGAGTACAAATTTAAACAAAATGTGTAATTTTACTTAAATTCATTGGAATATAACTAAAATTTGTTAAAATTTACCCAATTTATAGTAGAAAACTAAACTAATTTTTTTAAAGGGTACGCTTATTTAAAAAAAATACTATGAAAGCTCTATTTTACTTGTATTACCTAAAAAGCTTTTTACATAGACATTTTACTGCATCATACCTTTAAAAGCTCTTCAATCGTTTAAATGCGTTCTTTTGAATAAAACGAAAATTGCGTTTTATCGTTTTAATAGAAAATTCCCTCAATATTTCTTTCCTCATACCCATTATCAAGCCATTGAACTTCACATTTATCACTTACAAAAGGTTTTTCTTACTACTTGACCCTTTTCAAACTATTTTATTTATCTTTAACAAATAATTCCCAACAATTTCAAAAAAATTGAAAAAAAAATAATGATTACATGTGTTTCGGAAACCCCCAAAATAAACTAGTTTTTTATTACATATCTTACCTTATGTAAATAAACCCAATGTGACAAAGTTTAACCAACAAAGGTATTGTCCACATTGTTCGAAAATGTTTTGATAACAAGGTAGATTTTCTAAATACAACAATAACCCCTTTTCTTCTTACACCTAATTAATTTTCTTGTAAGGAAAAACTAAAGGCGGAAGGAATAAAACGCATGTTTGCATACTTAATGAAGAATGTTAGATAACGGTGAGAAAACCCTATCAAATTGAAAATAATAATCAAAAACAACTGTCAATTTATAGTTATTTGAAAGATAAGCAAATGAGATCACAGACACTAGAAAAACAAATTGAAATCTTAAAAAAAAAAAATCAAAAAAAAATTTTAGGAAAAGATTAAATTGTATCCCAATAAAAATGCATTTTAAATGTGTTTTAATTCCCTGATTTTAAATAAATTTTTTTACACCACATTTATAAAATGTCAAAATGTATAGAAAATTGTTATGGCTTTTTAAATGTGGGCCTTTAAGATGACATTTAATTAATGACTTGTTTAACTTTAATAATTTGTAATGCTTAATTTTGTTCGAAAAAAAGGGTTTAAATATTAAAAGATTAAAATTTCAAAATAAAAAGTTTTGAAATTTACAAAATGGTGAGAAAGTATATCAATGCATAAAAGTTATGAAACCTTAAACTTATTATAGTTATTAAAATCTAATCAGATTTTTTTAAAATGCGTACATTGCTACACTGAAAAGAAAATCTTCGTGATATAAATGAAACGGATTCATTATTATGAAGAAATTCTCAAGCTTATGAAAATATCATGGATATTGGGAACAAATTTCATAAAATTTGCTTCATTAGATTTCGTAGTTTCATTAAAAAATTTAATAAAATTTTGTCAATAAAACTTGTGTTTTTTTTTTGACACCTCTCGAGTCGCGTCTGTAGCAAACGCGCAAAATGTAGACAATTAAAATACAGCGGCACGAATTTGGCAAAAAATTACCTTCATTAGATTTCATAGTTTCATTAAAAAATTTCATTACATTTTGGTTATAAAACTTTTGTCTTTTTAGTCTGTAGCTAACGCGCAAAATGTAGACAATTAAAAACAAGTAAGAAAGTTATAGTCGGTCAAGGCCGACCATATGATACCCTACACCAGTGTTTTCTGGAAAATGGGTCCCAAGTCCAAAAATGAACCGATTGGATCTGTCTTTTGTTAGATCTTTGTTTAGTGTAGAAAACACACACAGATCAAATTTTAGTGGAAGTGGTTCATTTTTTGTCAATAGACCAATTTAACTGAATATCGGTCGAATTTTTTTTATGGGGGACTAACAAGGGAAGTCTCCCTAGTGTCACCCGCGGATCATTATGAAATTGGTTTTATTTTGTAGATAAGAAAAAATAAAGGGACACGTATTTTTTTAACGGCCCAAATTCATATTTAGGGGGTAAAAAGGAGGGGGGAAGACAAGGCCATTTTTCAGTTTTTTTCGTTTATCTCCTATATTATGCAAATAAACCTAGTCATGTTACATACCAAATGAAAGGTCTTTGGAAAACCTATCTACGTGTGCTAAGAACGTGTCCAAACATTCACAACTTTTTGTCATATTGAGTAAAATACCAAAATTTTAGGACATTTTTGTTAATAAGTCGAAAAATATTAACTTTTTTGGCCCGTAGTTAGCACCATGAGATAGGTATTTTTAATACCTTTAATCTGATACCACACATGCCTATATTAATTTTGTTTAAATAGGCGTAAATCGTAAAAAGGTCTATTTCCCCCATACAAATCGACCCCCCCCCCCAAAAATGAGTTTGGGCCGCTAAAAAAAAAATACGTGTCGAATTAATTTTCGTTCTTAACAACATATCCAAATTTCATGAAGATTGGAGGGTGACACCAGGGAGACTTCCCTTGTGAGTGAAATCTATAAATAAAACAAATGTAAAAGTGCATTTTTCTAACTTATTTTTGTGATTTTTTCAGAACTTTTATACGAAATTTGAAACTAAAAGTAAATTATTAATTGTATACAAATTCTGATTAAGTTTGTCATTCCGTTTGTAACACCTCGAAATATTGGGCTAGGACCCCATAAAGTATAGATATATATATTCATGATCCTCGATCGATTTTAAAATGATCTAGCGATGTCCTTCCGTCTGTTGGTCTGTTGAAAACACGCTAACTTTTGAAAGACTTTACGGAGGCTCCTGAATTTTGGCATACATATTGGTTATTTACCTGGTCAGGTTGGTATTGCAACCCAGCCAAATCGGTCCAGTGGTTTCAAAGTAATAAGCAAAAGAGTGAATTTCGGCAATGGCAACTTTACGAGATAAACAAGACTTTAAATTTCGAAAAACAATTTTGAGGATGCTGAAGCTTGCCATATATATTTGTCGTTCCCCTGGTCTGTTTCGTATTGAATTTCAGCCAAACCGGTCCAGTTGTTCAAAAGTTATTAGCAAAACCGTGAATTTCAGATTGGTTTTACCTTAAATTCACGTGTTGAAAAAACCGAGCTTTAAAAAAACAAGCTTAAAAAACATTGGTAAGCCACAAAATTAATTTACAAATTATTTTTGTCACTCAGAAATATTTTTACACTAAAAAAAAAAATTACACTAGAAAAAAATTTTACACTCAAAAAAAAAATTTGTAATTCTTCTTTTTTTTTACAAAAATTACCAAAAAAAAAAGTTTTTTACTCAAAAGAAAATATTTCCAATCAAAATTGTTCATTTTTTCACGTTAAAAAATTTTCGATCCTTTCTAAAGTGCATTGTGGAGGGTATTCATAGATTCGGCCAAGTCGAAATTAACTTTTCTACTTGTTTTTTATTAAAAATAGGTTTATTCTAGCTCGAAGTCAGTTGTTCCTTTACTAATTAATACTGTGATATTCATATAGAATAATTTTCAAGAAAATTATTTTAAAACCGTTATCGATTAAGTCTTGCAAAAACGACAAACATAAATAAATTTAACATAGAAAATTATTTTTCTTGAAAATTATTCTATAAGAATATCGTAGTATTAATTAGTAAAGGAAATAATGACCTCGAGCTAGACTACATCTATTCAAAATATAATATTATAAAGGTCGAATAAAACAATTTTTATTTTTGAATAAAAATTAATCAGAATTTGTATAAAAATCAATAATTTACTTTTAGTTTTAAATTTCGTATAAAAATTTTGAAAAAATCACTAAAATAAGTTAGAAAAATGCACTTTCACATTTTTTTATTTAAAGATTTTACTTTGTTTTCTCACATGAAAAACTTCTTAAAATGTTTCAAACCAGTTCTACGTATATTTTCATTATATCCATGTAAGTTTTCATTAAAAATAAATTAAATGACACCAGTTTCATTGATCTAATGAAACCTGTCTTTAGTAAAAAACATAAGCCAATTTTCATTAAGCTTTTTATTAACTTCACAAAGCTTTTTTTCAGTGTAGTAATTTTTGTTAAATTACCTAAGGCTTTGATAATTTTTTTTCTTATGTTTTTATAGTATTTTAATTGAAATTTAGTTTTTTTGTATTTAGTTTTTTCTTTCAAAGAACCAGTAAAACTTGTTGCTTGTCTTATCTTTTTCTTAAAGATTTTATAAAATAACCATATCATTTTTTTTTATTGAAAACTGACCCCTTTTCTTATGTGTTCCTTTTCAAACAAAACTCCTTTTTTTTGGTGTTGTTATTTCAAACATATTTTTTACGATGTTTTAACAACTCTTAATACAGTAATTTTCACGTGTCCTTTTTTTGATTTTTGTATTTATTTTAAACAAATTTGTTTTATAAGTAATGGTCAATTTTTAAATTTTCAACCCTTTTTCCATTTTTTTAAAGGCGTGAGTAAGTTGTAGTTATATTTCATGATTATTTTTAAAGATTTTTTTTTTAAATTTTGTATGTTTAAGTGGCGGGCTTATATGAAATTGATATCACATTTATTAGCCTTATATATCCTTTAGAAAAAGGTGTGCTAAAACAAGTTTTCTTTGTTTTTCTTTCCCAAAATAAAAAAAGTGTTCTAATTTTATTTATTTTTACTACTCTATTATATGGTAATTTGTTTTGGTTTTTCTTTAAGAATTTTAAATAAAAAAAAAACTTGAAAGTCTTTTTTTGAATGAATTTCAAAGTTATTAGATAAATTTCAAGTTTTCCATTTGAAAAAAATAAAACAAGTTTTTCTTATTAAAAAAAATATGCGATAATTAGTAGAACATTTAATAGAAATGATAAGACAATTAACAAGAAAAAGTTATATAAACAATTTATATCAATTAAATGCTTTCGTTAAAGCTTCTACTTTGCTTAGTTTATTAAAAATGCGCTTCAAAGTATTTAAAGCTTTTATTTATCAATTTCTTTTATCTTAATTTAAAATAAAAAATTCTAAAAAAAATTGATAATTAGTAGAAAATTTCATGGAATTGATAATTTAATTATCAAGATAAGGTAAAAACAGCACCAATGTATCTATTTTTTTGTTATATTACGTCCCAGTTGGCAAAATAAAGTCACACCTGACATACTGCACACAGAAAAAAAACTTTCCAATCGAATTTATCAGTTGTATCAACTCAAAATTCGGTTGCTGCTACTATATTTATCTTTGACAACCAAATTTTTTAGTTACCCCAATTAAAAGACAGTTATGACCGCCGAAAATGAGTTGTGACTACCGATATTCAACTGTGACGACCTATATACAAAAGTTCCAACCGATTTTTTGTTGCAATAACTGACTTTCAGTTGGAAATCGTTAAATTCGTTTTCTGTGTGTGCTGACACTCCCTTTATGAAATCGCTGACATCTTCATACAATTTTTCAAAATGTCATCAATGACATGTCAGCAGTTGGTCAGCAGTGTCCACCAGTATCTGTGGCCACTAACAATTCGTTTAAACAACCGCTGACCAACTGCTGACATGTCATTGATGACATTTTGAAAAATTGTATGAAGATGTCAGCGATTTCATAAAGGGAGTGTCAGCAGTATGTCAGGTGTGATTTTTTTTGCCGACTGGGGTATTAATTTCAGTGAAAGTTTTTATTATGCCAACTTCAACCAATTTGAGTAAAAGTTCTTATTAAAAAAAAATTATATTAATTTGTAGCATTTATTGGAGCTTTTAAGCTACTCCTCTTTTCTCAAAGTGTTAATTAAAAGCTTTTATTATTAACTAGCTGGCCCGGTCCGCGTTGCTGGCCCAAATATAAGATAAGTATTATATTTCATCTCGCTTCAAATATATACCCAAGCAGAAATTGACGACGGTTCTAAAAAAAAAGCGTTCTGAAAGCTCTGTAACAAAAAAAAAAGCATTCTCAAAACGCTATTTTCAAACGCTTTGCGAGCGTTTTTGAAAAGTGTTCTGAAAGCTCTATAACAAAAAAAAAGCAATCTCAAAACGTTTTTTTGAAACGCTTTGCGAGCGTATTCGAAAAGCGTTTTAAGAGTTCTTTATATTTATTTTTTTTTTTTTTAAAAAAATTTCTAAGTTTCGAAACTATTTTTGAATAACAATTTTTTGTCAATTTTTTTTTTTAAGTAAAAAAAATCATAAAAAATATTTTTAGATTTTTTTTTTTTTTAAATTTTCTAAGTTTCGAAAATTTTTTTGAAAATTTTTTTGAGTACAAAAACTTTTTTTTCGGATTTCACTTTGTATCAAACAAATTATTATAACCGAACTAAAACAGAAATTCTTTACTTTGGGTTTTTAAAGCGCTTTGATGACTTAAAAAAAAACGTTCTCAAAGCACTTTTTTACATCGCTTTTAAAATGCTTTAAACCTAGCGTAGATCGATGTTATCATTCGGATCATCTGAAGGCGCTTTGAAGTTGGTATACAGAACGCTCGTACAACCGTCTACAACGCTTTCACAACGCTTTTGCGATTGTATTTTTCTGACTGGGTAGTCATGCAAAAAAAAAATAATGAATTTCTTGGCTTAGAAAAATTTGTGGACGTAGTTTTAAAGACCTAATTAGTCAGATAATCATCTTCAAATTATATTTTAGGAATTAAAAAAAAATTACCATATCTTCGACTTTGCGAACTGTTCAAAATTTTTCTTTCCGAACAATTATATGGACTATTACGAACATTTGAAAAAAAAATAGCCAAATCGGTCCAGGCTTTCTCAAGTGCTGCAAATTTTAAGCATATTCAAAAATGTTGGCTTTGAAGTGGGGGAGAACAATAAGTATTTTAGTAAAATCCTTACTTGGACTATAATGATCATTAAAGAAATAAATTACCAAAACATGCCAGTCGTTTTCTCCGTAAAAACCTTAGTTGTACTATCACGAACATCAACAAATACTACTTATAGCCAAATCGGCCCTGTCGTTCTACTATTTTAGATATATTGAAATAAAAGTGGGCGTGAACATTTTTTCCCCGTTTAAACCAAAGTTGGACTATAACAAACATTAAAAAAATAAAATTTAGTCAAATCGATCAAAGGAGGCATAAAAGTATGCGTGTTTAATTTTTTTGAAAAAACCTAACAATAAGACGAACATTTAAAAAAAATATTATCCAAATCGGTCAGTTCTCAAGTGATGCGATTACGAACGAACTATGGACATTTGATTTTAATTTATATTTTATTATTCTATATTTTATTATACCCTACATCACTCTGTGGAACAGGGTATAATGAGTTTGTGCTGATGTTTGTAACTACCCGAAATATTGGTCCTAGACCTACCTTGAAGTATACCTATCGACTCAGAATTACTTTTTGAGTCGATTTAGCGATGTCCGTCGTCCGTCTGTCCGTCCATCCATCTGTCTGTCCATCTATCGGTTTAAGCACGATACAGGTCCCAATTTTCAATCAATTGACTTGAAATTTGAAACTAAAGTATCTTTCGACCCAAGGACAAAGCCTATTGAAATTGGAAAAAATCGGTCCATGTTAAGACATAGCCCCCATACAAACCCCCCTTTGGATAAGGCTTAAATGACTCTTATAACCGTATTATAATAGATATCGCTTTGAAATTTAACAGGTAATTTTATATGCACGAATCATCATTCCAAATTTCAAAGGAATCGGGTCAGTCCTTCTCGAAGTCCCCATACAAACCACCCTCCCGATATTAAAATAATTCCCTCAAAATTCATAAAAAGGGAAATATTTTATAAACATTTTATTTTTGGGTGTTAAACGTGTACTTTATTAACCTAATCACATCGGAATATAATTGGACAATTTTTGGACTTAGTCCCCCATAAGGGGATTAGTTATTCAGTTAAATCGGTCTATTGGCAAAAAAATAAACCAATTCCACTTAAATTTGATCTGTGTGAGTTTTCTACACTAAATAAAGATCTAACAAAAGATAGATCCAATCGGTCCATGTTTGGACTTGGGACCCATTTTCCGGAAAACATTGGTGTAGGGTGTCATATGGTCGGTCTTGACCAACTATAACTTTCTTACTTGTTTTTCTATAGAGCATATTTTTTTCTTAACGTAAAAACATCATTTGAATTTACCCAACTCGGTCCATCCATTGAAAAGTGGGCGTAGAAATGGAAAATTGTTCTTTCCGAAAAACCTCAGTTGGACTATGACGAACATTAAAAACAAAATTAGACAAATTGATCCAGCCATTCCATGATTGAAAATATATATATCGGGATCTTTCGGTTCTTTCCTTAAAAATCTTTTGCGGACTATAACCAAATCAGTGTAGCCGTTATAGTTCTTTCAATACATTGAAAAAAGTGGGCGTGGAAAATTTTACTATCCGTAAAAACCTTAGTTGAATTATGCCTAACATTTTCAACAAAAATTAGCCAAATTTGGCGTGTTCAATTTCTTTATTCGTAAAAACCAACGTTGGAATATGATGAAAATTCATTAAAAAAAAATTTTGTCAAATCGGTCCAGCCATTCTCAGATTTTAGATAAATTGAAAAAGTGGGCGTAAAAGTAGGCGTGGTCGATTTTTCTTTCAGTAAAAACTTAAATAGATAACTATAAACATTTAAACAAAAAATTATCATGATCGGTGCAGCCGTTTTCCGATTTTAAATTAATCGAAAAAAGTGGGCGTAAAAGTGGGCGTGGTCAATTTTTCTTTACGTAAAAACCTAAGTTGGACTATGACGAACATTTCAAAGAAAAAATCATCGAAATCGGTTCAGCCGTTCTCAACTGATGCTGTTACCAACGAACGACAATTGATTTTTATTTATATAGATTTCAAATTATTTCCCATTTCCCATTTAAAAAAATACAAGTTTTTCTTTATATAAAAATGGGTCAAAGCTTTTAATTAAAAAAAATATATATAACCAAATAAAACATTTTATAACTAAAGCTTTAGTCAATGCTTTTTTGTTCATTTTTCATACTTCAAAGGATTGATTTAAAGCTTTTTGCTAATCTCTTTATAATTACTGCATATTTTAACAACATCTCACTCATGATTGCTTTGACCACTTTATTTGGCATGTAAAAGTAGTTTGTATTCACAAATCACCCTTCCAAATTTTTAAGGAATCTGACCAGTTCTTCTTGTAGCCCCCAAACAAACCACCTTCCCGATATTCACATAAATCTCTTAAATTTCACTAAAATATTAAATATTAAATTGAAAATTTGTCTGTGGGTGTTCAAAGTGTACTGTAACAACCCCCCCCCCCCCTAGTTCTTCTTAAAGTTCTCATATAAACCACCTTTCCGATATATTCACATAAATCTCTCAAATTTCACGAAAATAGAAAATATTAAATTAAATTTTTTTTGTGTGTGTTCAACGCGTACTGTAACAAAAAGTCTCGTAATTCCATTTTACCAATATTTGACAGATTTCCTTGTTTTTAAGAAAAAAGTTCAATCTAAATTTACATTTTTATGTAATTTTACAATTTTTTTTTTTGTAATTTTACAAATTTTCAACTTTTTTTACAAAATAAATCTAGTAAGTTCACGAGAATTCCCTGTAAGTTTTATTTTGCACAAAAAGTTGTAAATTTATAATTTTATTAGTAAAAAGCTTGTAAAATGACAAAAAAGCTCGTAATTTTTACTAGGAGTTCTCGTAAAATGGGAGGTAGCAAACAATCTAGTCACGAGACCTCTTTGTTAGTTTTATCGCGTCAAAAAAATTTTAAATTTATAATTTAATTGGTAAAAAGCTTGTAAAATTACAAAGTTATTAGTAAAAAGCTTGTAAAATTACAAGAAATTTTTGTCAAATAGGAGGAGCAAAAAATAAAAATTACAATTTTTTCTTGTCATTTTACAAGGTTTTTTTTAGTGTATATCACTGAAAGAAATCTATACGTCATTATTTTTGTTTTAAAAATATATAAATAAAATAGAAATGCGTTTTCCCCTTTAATAAATGATGCAACTTTTATCTTCCAAGCTTTGTTTAAAGTTCTTAAACTCTCTTCATTTCAACAAAACTTAATTAATTTTAATTTTAATCAATTTACTATTAGCAAAGCTTTTTAGAGCTTTTCTATTTATTTTTAGTTTATGGAAGTTTCTTCTTTAATTTTAAATCTTAGGCTAATACCATGCCAAGCTCTAAAACTTTCAGTCTCTTAATTTCATATTATTTTAAGTAAAAGGTCTTAATTTCATTTTATTTTAAGTAAAAGCTCTTAATTTCAAATTAATTTAAGTAAAAACTCTTAATTTCATATTAATTTAAGTAAAAGCTCTTAATTTCATATTATTTTTAGTAAAAGCTCTTAATTTCTTATTATTTTAAGTAAAATCTTAAAATTGGTATCGACAGTTTTGATAAAAATGTTTACTTTAAAATTATGGTTGAGCTTAAAGCTTTAACATTTATTTCATATAGCTTCAGATCTGTAAAACTGTCGTTTTCTTATTTAATAGGAGTTCAATTAAAAAAAAAAACTTGTGTTTTATAAACTCAATAAAACTTTGAAGTCTTTGAAAAAAAAAAATAATAACTTTAAAGCTTTTGCTTTAAAAAAACTAAAATTGTATCGACAGTTTTGATAAAAATGTTTACTTTAAAATTCTGGAACGGCTTTAAGCTTAAACTTTTATTTGATATACATAGCTTTAAAGCTCTTAAACGGCTTAAATAAAACCTTATATTTAATTTACTATTAATGAAGCTTTTTAGAGCTTTTCTATTTATTGAAATTTATTATTTAATTTTTAAACTTATTGTTAGCCTAATAGCATGCCAAGCTCTAAAACTTTCAGTCTATTAATTTCATATTATTTTTAGTAAAAGCTCTTAATTTCCTATTATTTTAAGTAAAATCTTAAAATTGGTATCGACAGTTTTGACAAAAATGTTTACTTTTAAATTTTGGTTGTGCTTAAAGCTTTAACATTTATTTCATATAGCTTCAAAGCTCTTAAACTGCCGTTTTCTTATTTAATAGGAGTTCAATTAAAAAAAAATCTTGTGTTTTATAAACTCAATTAAACTTTAAAGTCCTTTGTAAAAAAAAAAAATAATAACTTTAAAGCTTTTGCATTATTTATTTAAAAAAAAAAAATAAATTTCTTTCTAAGACTTGATATTTTAACCTTTGCTCTTTTCGGTTACATACTTTTATTTATATTAAGGGATTCAAAAATTTTTCAAATTAGAAATCACAAATTTGTGCTTAAATTGTTTGCTCTATATGACTTTTAACTCATTTGCATTTCTTTAGTTTTTTCTTAAAGATTAATTACTTTTGCTACAGCAGACAAATGTCATTTAAAAACATTTATTTAATTACATATGAAACGAAAAGGATTAAACCATGATTAATGAGTAAGATTGAAAGAGCAGAAAATTTACTTTACTTAATGTGACAGCTGTAATGTCAAGACGATTAAGTGAGACGAAAGTGTAAAAATTTAGTGATTAATAAGGAAATAGAACATGATATAAGGCAAACATCACAAATAACAGGAAAAAACTATAGACAAAGTTTAAGATAGATTAAAGGAATTCGAAAATAAGAGAAAATAATAAAGAGAAACAAATTTTTAAAGAGATTTAAAGCATTCATGGATATTTTCCCCATACTACTAAAGTTGTTTAAGGATTTTTTTTATGTGGAAAGCTCTAAGTATTTAACTATAAAAAAGAAACTTTTTTCAATGTAGGCTCTATGTGGTAAGTGTTAAGGGCTTTATTAGGCTTTTTGTGCTTTTAGATAAACTTTAAAACTATTTATTTTAAAAATTAGTTAACGTGAAAGCTTTAAGCTTAGTACGGAAAATTTGCAAAGCTTTATATTTTTTTATGATATTTAAATTGTTTTTATTATAAAAATATAAAATGTGTGAGCAAAAGTTGTAAAAAACTTAAAGCTTTAAAATTTTTAAAACTAAATTGCAAACATGTGGGCTCTTTTTCTTAGGTGTTAATGGATTTATTAAGTTTTTTTTTGCTTTTAGATAAACTTTAAAACTATTTAATTTTTAAATAATTTAATGTTAAAGCTTTAAGCTTAGTACAGAAAATTTGCAAAGCTTTTTATTTTCTTAGGAAATTGGAAAAGTGTTTATTGTTATAAAAATATAAAATGTGTGAAAAAAAGTTTTAAAAAACTTAAAGCTTTTAAATGCTTAAAACTAAATTGTAAACATATTGCTTAAATTAAACTATTGTTCAATTGAAAACGTTGTCTAATAAAATTTTGTTTGTATATCTTTTGAAGTTTTAAATTTATTTTTTCTTTATTTATTTTCTAATGATGCCAAACTTATTTTTTTTATGCCTTATATAATAACCCAACAAACATTACAAATCAAATTTAATTATAGATATTACCTTTTTTAGTGTTAAATAATTGCTGAAAACATAAAATATTTTAATCGTCATTTAAAAAAAGTATTAACAACCAGTTTAACCCACATAAACTTATTAATTTAAAATGGCAAAAATAACAATTTATTTTAAATAACAATTAATTTCTTTAAACACAATAATTTAATTTTTAGCTTTTTGCTAAAAAAAAAAATAAAAAAAACTTAAAAATGATTCATGTGGTTAAATGGAGGTCTTTAAATTAACCTAGAATGGAATTGAATTGAACAGAGGAATACAAAGCGTGTGTTGAATGAAATTTGTTGCTAAAAAAAATACTGGCTCTAATGTGAATACCTTAAATGGCATATTAAGCCAGGCACGCTTATTGGGGGAGTAGGGGTATTCAGGTTAAATTCAAGAACACAATATAATAAAAACTAAAAAATGTCATATTTCTGCAATATAATTTTTGGAATGTATGATTTTGGAATGTATGATTATCAACTTTAGAGGGAAAGTGGCGATCCTGTTAATACGAGTTTAATTTTTACAAGCGTATTAATGATTCAAAAAAAATCTTTTAATACTGAATGGCTTTTAGGAAAGCTTTTTAGAAAGTTTGTCTTTTTACCGTCGTAAAAAATCCTAGGACGTAGTAGGACCATAAGACATATTCGTACAAAACTTTAGGAGGCTAGCTCTTTTATTTTCGACTGCATCGTATCATCTACAGACAGACGGACGGACAGACGGACATTCAAAGGATGTCTTAGAATCGATTATGGATCAATAATATATAAACTTAAAAAACATTGTTAAATTACTATAAATAGTCTCGTAATCCCATTTTACTTATACTTACCAGTTTTCTTTGTTTTTTTAACAAAAAAATTTTGATCGAAATTCACTTTTTTTGTAATTTTAAAATTTTTTTTGTAAATGTCCAAATTTCCAAATTAATTTTACAAAAACAATCTAGTTAAGGCACGAGAATGCCTTAAGTTTTATCTCATCAAAAATGTTGTAAATTTACATTTTTTTTTTTTTTGGTGAAAAGTTAGTAAAACTAAAAAAAGGTCGTAATGTTTACTAAGAATTCTAGAAAAATAGGAGGTAGCACAAAATCGAGTACAGCTACTAGAAGTTCTTGTAATTTTTTATCGCGTCAAAAAGTTGTAAATTTACAACTTTTTTGGTAAAAAGCTTGTAAAATTACAAAAAAGCTCGTAATTTTCACTAGGAATTCTCGTAAAATAGAAGGTTGCAAAATAATATTTGACAATTTTTTTTTTTTGCCATTTTACAAGATTTTTTAGTGTATACTTTATGGGGTCTCCGACAGATATTTCGATGCGTTACAAAGTGAGTATACCTCTTCACCCCCCCCCCCCCCTCCCCCCTACCTCGGTTGGATGGTTCAAAAATTAAAGATATATAAATCTTGCGATAAATGTGATTAATAATTTTGATGCGCTGAACACGATTATCAAAAAACCTTCTAAAATCGAACGAACGATTTTCGAGATATCGCTATTTGAAATTTGCACAAAATGGCGGTTTTTCTTATGTTCAAGAATTAAAAAAAATCTCAAAATTTCTTTAATTTGAAACTTTTATACAGCTTGAGATAATCTTTCATTTAAACTTAATTTGAACCAAACACACAAAAAATTATTGGCTAAAAATTTTCAATTAAATCTATTGATCAACAAAATTTAAATGAGTCAATCAATGTTTTAATTGAAATTTTTGTTATTTTCTTTAACTGTCGAATTTCAAATTTTCAACATATCAGATTTTTTTTCGCTTCAATTTATTGAATAAATTAATTCAAAAATATACAAAATAATCGGGTTTTACTTTTTTTATTGTTGGCAACATATTGGGAAGCGGAAAAGATGAATTTTTTGATAATTTTGTAATAAGCTTACAATTCATTTCTTAAATCAATCATTATTTTGATTGACTTTAAATAAAAAATTGATCAAATTTTTGATCAAATTCAAAAAAATGGTTGATTGAAAAAATTTTCAATCAATCACCTACAATTTGATGATTGGTATAACAATTTTTTTAATTGGAGTAATTTCAATCAAAAAATGGATTGAATGAGCGTTTTTGTTGACTGAAATTAGTTTAAAATTTTTGGAAAACTTCCACTAAAATTATAAATTTTTGAAAAAATTATCTTGCGATTCATTGGCCCTTACCATAAGAAAACAAAAAGTCTATTTTAATAAAAGTTTTATTTTAAATTTCAAATTTTCAATTCATTTTTTGAAAGTCGATTTAAAAAAAAAAAACAATTTGTATGGAAATAAAATTTAAAGCTGATTTTAAATATATTTTTTTTTCTATGGTAAGGCTGATTATTTTTATTTATTTTGAAATGCTCAATACGAATATAAAATTTAAAAAAATTTCCAAAAATGGCGGCTTTTCCCATTTTAACCCAAGGCGCCCTTCGATCAAAGTTTATTGTTTTTGTTGAACATTTTCAAAAATCACAAAATTTGACAGATGGCAACCAAGGGCTAAAATGATTGGCGGCTTTTTCCAATGTTGAAGAAATTTTTTAAAAAAAATATAATTTTTTTTTAATGCTGATTAACACAAACTTTCATTATACCCTACACCACTCTGTGGTACAGGGTATAATGAGTTAGTGCTGATGTTTGTAACTACCCGAAATATTGGTCAAATACACACCTATAAGTATACCGATCGACTTAGAATTACTTTTTGAATCGATTTAGCGATGTCCGTCAGTCCGTATGTCTGTCCGTCTGTCCATCTATCGGTTTAAGCACGATACAGGTCGCAATGTTCAATCAATTGACTTGAAATTTGAAACTAAAGCTTCTTTTGGCCCACGGACGAAGCCTATTGAAATTGGAAAAAAATCGGTCCATGTTAAGACCTAGCCCCCATACAAACGCCCCCTTTGAATTTCGCTTAAATGCCACTAAAAGCCGTATTAAAGTAGAAATCGTTTTGAAATTTAACAGGTAATCAAATTTTGTATGCACGAATCATCATTACAAATTTCAAAGGAATCGGGTCAGTCCTTCTGGTAGTCCCCATTCAAGCCACCCTTCCGATATTCACATAATTCCCCCAAAATTCATAAAAATGGAAATATTTGATAAAAATTGTATTTTTAGGTTTAAACTTGTACTTTAGTTACCTAATCAAATCGGAATATAATTGGAACATTTTTGGACTTAGTCCCCCATATAAAAATTTCGACCGATATTCAGTTAAATCGGTCTATTGGCAAAAAAAATAATCGAATTCCACTAAAATTTGATCTGTGTGTGTTTTCAACACTAAATCTAACAAAAGACAGATCCAATCGGTCCATGTTTGGACTTGGGACCCACTTCCGGAAAACACTGGTGTAGGGTATCATATGGTCGGTCTTGACCGACTATAACTTTCTAACTTGTTTTTTTTTTTTTAATTTTTTGAAAATTTCAAAAAATTTCCGATAATAAAAATAATAAAATTAATGTATCGTAAGACATTTATTTTTTTTTTTTAATTTTGAATTTTATAAATCGAAAACATTGATCGCCAGGTGCCACAGGTTAATTTAATCCGATAGGCCTCAAATTTGTACCACACATTCTTTAGGTCTAGTAGAATAAAAATTTTCGCGGACACTTGGAAAAATCCAAATTTAAAAAAGTCACACTTTAACCTCTTATTCTTCTAGAAACATGGCGATCCTACAAATCTCCTAAAATAGGATTGATATGTTAAGGTTGGATTATATCAATTGTATCTAAACAGATATGTAGTTATATCCAAAATTTTTTCCCATTTCCTAGATCTGCTTAGCTACAAATACTGATCAGCTCTACTTTGATCTCGAAATTAGAGACAAAACTCGAATATAATATAATTGATCAGACACCATTGGTATAACTAGATCTTAACAAATATTCTTAATAAAGCGTTGATCATAATATTTCTACAAAGTTTTGCTAAAAAATTGGAAAAGTTTTATAATCTAGAAGAGAAAGAGTTACATTTGTAAAAAAAGGCGATCCCGCAAATAATAAAGTAAATTCCCTAGTTTGTCTAAAGAAAAAAAATATCAAAAATCCTTAAATTTAATTTTTTTCTCTAATAGAACCTTACAAAAAAATGGCGATCCTGTCAAATTGACTACAATTATTCATAATATAAATTTTAAATTTTTGTTTAAGAATTCCCCTAATGTTTTTTTTTGCAAACTGTGTTTGTTAATTAGACAAGTTAGATAATTTTAAAGCATATGTGGGAGGGCGCTTCCATCATAATGTTTCATAATAAAGTGTTATGACCACATTGAACTCTATTTTTCTGTATAATGTTCAAGCCTATGCTTGTCTAATGTCATTATAAATTTGTTCACACATTTTTAATTTATAAATACATAAAATCATTTCAATGTTTTCTCTGTTATTGTAAATTCGCATTAAAATCACAAAAGTGTTCAAGCATTATTGAAATTTAATTCAAGGCAATCCTTAAATACTCATTATATATTCCTTAAGGTATTCCCCTAAGAAAACGTATTTTTTTAATGTTTTTGTTTCTTAATCAACATGACAATGTCGCTTCAACTGTCAATCAAATTTTTTTGAAATATAAACTGACCATTATATCATATTGTCAATGGCAAACTCAAAAATTTATTTTGAAAAGATATATACAATTGTTAATTGTTATATAAGAGTTTGTAGTTTTTCAATTATCCTCGAAAAGAAAATTATGAAAAACTGGTTAATTTACCTTAACCTTCCATTTATAGTAAGACAGAAGGTTGTCTTGTTTGTTGGGTTGCCTTATAAAATATACTACGAAGTTGGCAGTTTGCCTTTAAGGTATAGTGGTGGTGGTAAGTCGTCCAAACAATGTAGTTATATACCATTTTTTTTTGTCACAGCTAATTATGTATGCAATTCCTTTTTAAGGAAAACAACAATAAAAAATTGGAAGGACATCATCTAATGTCTGGCAACCAGTTTATTTGTATTTCTGTCGTTTATTTTCTTCTTTTTTTTGGAAACATATTTTTTGACAATTGCAATTGCAGCAGCAACCTTCATATTGTTGTTCAAGTGTTTCATTTTTTTTTAAAGATTTTTTCTTAAAAAATTGTAGTTGTTTCCTTTTTTGGCTGCTGCGGCTGGTTATGCCTTTTTATGTCTGAAAAAAAAACAATTTTTTGATGGCCACCCAATGTTTTTTTTTTTCATCATATGTCTTGTCTTCTTTCAGAGTGTTGTTTTTTAAAGCTTATATAACATATGTAAGCTTTTTTTATTTTTTTTTTGTCTGTTGTTTGTAAAAATTATACTGGCAATATGGTTTTGACAGTTGACAGTTCATAGTAGCTGTCTTGTCAAACGTAGCTGTGGCAAGAACAGGAGAAAAAAGTAAATTATGACTAGGGTTGCCATCCGTCCTCTTTTCTCCGGACACCGTCCTCTTTTTTAGGGTGTCCGGGGCAGTCCTATTTCTTTTTTAGAAAGTGTCCGGGGTTGTCCTACTTTTTGGACTTTTCCCCATATTTTTTTTATTGCTTCTAAACTTTTGAATTATTGGCTGTATTTTAGCTTATCAGCAATAATGTCAACTTTTTGAAAGCAAAACGCGAACAAAAATTATTAATGCATATTCAACTCGTCATTCATTGAGAATTAGAAGAAGAAAATTGTACAGTCTCTTAGTAAGATCACGATCGTGTTGATTATTTGACGATCGTGATTTTACTAAGAGATTGTACAATTTTTTTGTTCTAATTCTCAATGAATGTGGAGTTCAGCACCGTTTTAACCATTAGGGCATACTGGGCACGTGCCCAGGGCCGCCGACTTAAGGGGGCCCCGAAATGCCAATAAATTTCCTTTATACGAAAAAGGAGCAACATTTTTTTTTATTTGTTTTTAAAGAAAATTTTACATTTTCTTTCAGAAAATTTCTCAGAATCTAACCGATTTTTCATATACATCTGAGACTTTTTCTACAGGAGATATTTGTCCTATGTCAAAAGTCTCTAATTTATAGAAATTTTTTGTATAAAAAAGTCTCAGATTCTCAGACAGTTTTTGGATTAGAAAAAATCTTATGGTGATTTCTTTTCTGAAAAAAAAAATGTTTGCCTTTTTAGGGTATACATTTTTAAAATGTTTAACTCACACCTTCAAAAACTTGCATTTTATTTGACTGGAATAGAACACAACATATAGAAATACTCTGCCCTGTATATTTTAACAGCTGTTTTGAGAAAACAACACAGAAAGTGTCAGCTGTTGTATAAGGCAATTTCAACCCCGTGATTTTTTACCGGGTAAAAAGTGCAACTTTTTTGCACTTTATAGGGCAGACATTTTTAGAAAAGAACACGATATTCTTTATAAGGGTTGACATTTTTTAGAAAAGAACACAAAAACATAATTTTTGGGGCGAAATGCAAAAAAAAGGTACATTTTTTGCCAGAAAAGAAAACGCCATTAGATTCTAAGGCATTTTTCGTATAGAAAAAGTCTAAGATTCTGATACATTTTTAGGAGACATTTTTGGTACAAGAATATTCTCAGATTCTAAACATTTTTTCTAAAGAAATTGGCACAGATTCTGAGACATTTTTCGTATAGAAAAAAATTTCAGATTCTGACACATTTTTCATATCGAAAAAGTTTCAGATTCTGAGACATTTTTCATATCGAAAAAGTTTCAGATTCTGAGACATTTTTCGTATAGAAAAAGTTTCAGATTCTGAGATATTTTTCGTATGGCAAAGTTTTAGATTCTGATCTATAAAAGGTATCATTAAAACCAAATTGTTCTACACAAATATCATGGTTTTATTACGTAAAGAAAAATTACCTCGAGCTAGAATAGCCGTACTCAAAATATTTTTTTTATTGTACCAAAATAATATGTTTTTTTGTCATGGACTTTTTCTTTTCAGCAGGGCCCAGGGCCCACCATACCATAAAGCCGCCCTGGTAGAGCTGAATATGTACTAATATTTTTGTTTGAATATTAGCGATTTATCATTTAAATTCCCTTTGCTGCTTGTAGTATATTGTTTCTTATTTGTTTAATAGTCTCGACAATGGAATCTGACAAATTCCGAAACACGTGTCGAATAAGTCCTGCAAAAATGACCAACATAAATAAGTTAAAAACATAAAAATATTTTTTTTGAAAATTATTCTAATTTTTTCAAAATTTTCTGTAATAAACAAATGGAACTTTTAATAAACATAATAAAGATATTTTGAAATGGAAATTTTTGAAATACAAATTGAATTTTCTGATAAGCATTTAGAAAATTTTTAAATACTAATAGAAAATTCAGATATAAAATTAAAAATTTTTGAATTATATATAGAAATTTTTGAAATATAATGGGAAATAATTGTGAATAATATTTCCCAAAATACACTGGAACATTTTTGAATAAGTGGAAATAAAAATTGTTTTCTTAATACTAAAAATACATTTTATTTGTATTTTGTATCGCGTTGTTAATTTTTTTTAAATTAATTTATAACAAAAATTGTCCTCTTTTTTGGGTCAAATGTCCTCTTTTTTTGAGGTTGGCGTCCTCTTTTTCTCAAAAAGGGAATGGCAACCCTAATTATGACAATGATACCGGCTCTTTTTGTAGTGTGGAGTAGATAATAGTGTTTGTCAAAGGCAGGGGGAAAAAGCTTTAAAATTTATATATTTTAAAATGAAATAGAAACAGTTTAAAATAATTAAAAAACTATAAAATATGTAAAACCGAAAGCTAAAACAATTTTTTTTTATGGTAAAAGTATCAAAAAATATTAAAGAAGCTTTTAAATCATATTAAAGAAGCTTTTTAGTGTACAGAAGCTCTTCAATAGATTTAATAGAAGATTTTTTAAATAATTAAAAATATTTAAAGAACTAAGACCTCGAGCTTGAAAATTTATTGATATTTTTGATCTTTATGTTTGCATACGAAGAGCTTTATTTTCATGATACATATATTTCAAAGCTTCAACGTCAAGTACTTCTGAGAAATCTATGCAAAAAAGAGCTTATGTCGGTAAAATTCAAATGCCTACACACAAAAAAAAATTACTAGAAAAAGAATCGTAATCTCATTTTACCAATATTTGACAGTTTTCCTTGTTTTTTAACAAAAAATGTTCAATCGAAATTTAATTTTTTATACCCTCCACTTAGTGATAGAGGGTATATATAAGTTTGCCATTCCGTTTGTAACTCATCGAAATATCGGTCTGGGACCCCATAAAGTATATATATTCATGATCCCCAATCGATTCTAAGACATTCTAGCGATGTCCGTATGTCCGTCTGTCTGTGGAAATGGTGATCACGGCCAAAATAATACACGGAAATGACTAAAACTTAACATGTTTATTGGAAGTTCTCCCGAGAAGTTTGGTATTGAATTTGAGCGATATCGGTTCAGCGGTTCAAAAGTTATGAACGAAAATGTAAGGACACCTCCAAAATTTTAGTACATTCAACATAACCTAAAAATACAAAATGCTTTAATTCGACTGCTGGTTGTCATATGTGAACAGAATTGAACACCAAATGGTATTAAAACAAGTACGAACATATTTTTTGCAAAAAAAATAAAAAAATCGCGGATTTTTTTTTTCGCAAATTTTTTTTTTTCAAAAAAAAATTTTTTTTCAAAAGTAATTTCCTTTTAAAAACAGTTTTTTGCAATAATCTTTTTGAAATTGTGGAGGGTATCACTACATTCGGCAAGGCCGAATTTAACTTTTTTTACTTGTTTTTTTGTAATTTTACAAATTTTCAAATTTTTTTTACAAAAAAAAATCTAGTAAATTTACGAGATTTCCTTGTAAGTTTTATTGCGCTAAAAAAGTTGTAAATTTACAATTTTATTGGTAAAAATTTTGTAAAATTACGAAAAAGCTCGTAATTTTACTTAGGAATTCTCGTAAAATAGGAGGTAGCAAAAAATATAGTGAAAACACGAAACATCCTTGTAAGTTTTATCGCGTCAAAAAATTTGTAAATTTACAATTTTATTGGTAAAAAGCTTGTAAAATTACAAAATTATTGGTAAAAAGCTTGTAAAATTACAAGGAATTGTTGTCAAATAGGAGGCAGCAAAAAAAAAATGTTCCAAACTTTTCTTGTTGTTTTACATGTTTTTTTTTTTGATTGTAAAGATTTCCTTATTAAAAGCTTTTTAAAAAATCTAACCACCTAGAAAATTCAAAGCAAAAGATGTAAGAACAAATCAAAGAAGCTTTTAAGTTTAAAAAAGGCCTTTATATTATAATATTTTTAAAATGTGTGTAAAATGAAAAGAGTTATTAAAACAATGTTTTTAAAAGCTTTTAAAAATAGGGAAAAGATTTTAGATTTGCAAAAGCTCAATAATCCTTTAAAATTTATTCAAGATCTACAGAAAAACTTAGTTTAAGAGCTTTCTTGAATTTTTAAATGTAAAAGCTTAATGTTTACAAAACCCTTTATTTAATTATGTTCATAATGTTTGTGAAAGGTGAAAAGCTTTAAAATTGAGTTTTTATAAAAGCTTTAAAAAACGAAGAAAAGCTTTTAAATTTACAAGAGGTTCTATTAGCATCTATAAACATAAAAGACATATTAAGATTTTTCAAAAGATATTTTTTTATTTCGCTAAGATCTTTTCGATAAATGCTGTATTTTCAGGATATTATTAAAAGTTTCAAAGTCCTTTTTCAATAATATAAAGCTAATCATTAATCTGCAGTAAAACAAGGTAAAAGAGCTTTCGCCGATAAAATTTCATCCAATTATGTTTAAATTGTTTGTGTAAGAAGAAAAGCTTTAACACGAGGTGCTATAAAAGCTTTAAAAGGTGCTATAAAAGCTTTTAAATTTACAACATGTTCTAACAGAATTAACAAACATTTAAAAAAATATTTAAATTTTTCATGAGATATTTTTCATTCCATTTTTTTTAAGTGAAAGCTTTATTTTCAGGATATTATTAAAAGTTTCAAAGTCTATTTTCAATAACAAAAAGCTTAAAAATAGTCTGCGAAGAAGCTAGGTTAAATAGCTTTTGCAGATAAAAATGTAATTCTAATCAAATTATTTTTAATTTACAAAAGCTCTTAAACTTTTAAAAAATACTTTTCGTGTTTTTTAATTAGAAAGCTTCATTCAAGATTTCTGATTATTTTTTAAATAATCAAAACTAATTTGAAATGTTAGATTAATAAAAGAGCTTCCATACAAAAAATTTTTTTTTTTTTAAATTTAAAAATTTAAAGCTTTTTTGATTAGAAAGCTGTACTTAAGATTGTTGATTATTTTTTATATAATCCAAAATAATTTGAAATGTTAGATTAATAAGAGAGCTTCCATAAAAAAATTAAAATTTTTTTTAAATTTAAAAATTTAAAGCTTTTTTGGGTTTCAATATTTTTACAAAATTTTAACCCTAACTAAAATCGAAAGTTTTTCCAAATTTAATCCAAAGCTTTAAGAAAAACAGCTATTCTACATGTATTTATAAAAATTATATCGTTTGACCAATATTAAGGTTCATTTTAAAAATAACCAAAAAAAATCAAAAATCATTTTAAAATGCTTAGTAAAAGCTTTCATTGAAAAAAAACTTATTTCTTTGTTTCAGCTTTTCTATTTGTAAAAATTATATCTTTTAAACGACATTAAAGTTAATTTTTAAAGTATCCAAAAAAAAGCTTTCCTTGAAAAAAATTTTAATTTCAGTAATATTGCTTAAAAACCTAAATAAAATCGAAAGTTTTTTACAAATCTAAGTTGAAGCTTTAAGAAACACACAAAAAAAAATTTCCAATGAACGACTTTCATAGTATTTTTGAACAAATTCATAAAATTTATTAACTTTTTCATAATACTTACACTGCGAATCACATCAATAAGGTATCGAGTTTTTCACTTTTTAATCGAATATTTCTTTGTAACGATTAAGCGGAAAAATATAAAAAAATGCACCGATAGAGACCATTATGTAGCTAATTATATCAAATAATAACAATAATTAAAAGACTGAAAGAAGTCCTTTAAAAAAATATTTTTCGGCAACTTGTTAAAAAATTACCAGTTTTTTATGAATCACTTGAATAAGGAATTTTGTAATACAGACCAAGTAGGACCTGAATCCAATTTGTAATGAATAGCAATCCCTCAAACAACAAAAACAAAACAGTTTTGTTTTGAATTTCAATAAAAATGGGACTCCCAAAGCTCTTAGCTCTTCCGAAAAGGAAAAAGTACTGACTTTGAAGTTCAAAGTGTTAAAGATCGTTGAAATCGCGGAAATAACAGAGAGGAAAAAAACTGCTGTATGCAATTATCTAAATAACATTCAGAACTATGGAAAAAACATGAATGGGCGAACTCAAATGGCAACAACTGAACGAGATCGACAAAAATTTTAAGAATTTCCCCAAATTCTACGCCGACATCTTTCAAAATTCTTAAATAAAGTGGCGTTAATGCGAGTATTTTTACAGTCCGTCGCGTTTAAAAGTCAAGTGAGTTTATAGCTCGTCGCAAATTATGCAAAAACTAATCGCTGAACGTCAAACGTAGTAAGCAGCGCCTTAATCTCTGCAGGAATACAATGACACGGTCTGAGAAATTTTTCAAAGTAATTTATTCCGACGAAAAAAAACATAATACCGTTGCATTAGACGGATACAATGTTTTTCGGTGATTTGAGACAATAAAAACCGTTTTTGCATAGCAGACAGATCATAGAAGGTGTTGTTATGGTATGGGGTGCGCTATTCTACTGTGGCATCATTACTGTTCCTTACGTTACCATCGATTCTTCTTAAGTTTGGAACTAAGGGGTGGCTTTTTTTTGCAATTTGCAACAGACTATGAACTCATTTAATTTTTAATCGTGATGGACTGTCAAAATACCCATTAAATCACCACTTTCTTTGAGAATTTTGCAACCTGTCAACGTGGAATTCGAGGGAATTCTTAAATTTTTTGTCGATTTCGTTCTGTTGTTGCCATTTTAGTTCGCCCATTCGTGTTTTTTCCATAGTTCTTAATGTTATTTAAATAATTGCCTTCAAAAGGGTTTGCCCCTCCCTATTATTTTCGCGATTTCAACGGCCTTTAGCACTTTGGACTTTAAATACAGTACTTTTTTCTTTTCGGAAGAACTAAGAGCTGTTGTGAGTCTCATTTTTATTGAAATTCGAAACAAAACTGTTTTGTTTTTATTGTTTAAGGAATTGCTATCCATAACAAATTGGATTCAGGTCCTACTTGGTTTGTATTAAAAAATTCCTTATTCAAGTGATTCATAAAAAACTAGTAATTTTTTAACAAGTTGCCGAAAAATATTTTTTTAAAGGACTTCTTTCAGTCTTTTGATTATTGTTATTATTTGACGTTATTAGCTAGATAATGGTCTCTATCAGTGCATTTTTTTATATTTTTCCGCTTATTCGTTACAAAGATATATTCGATTAAAAAGTGAAAATCTCGATTCCTTATTGGTGTGATTCGCAGTGTATAAACTTGGAAAAATTTAATGAAAAAGTTCATAATTTTTATGTATTTGTTCATAAATACTATGAATTTCGTTCTTTGGCAAATATTTTTTTTCTGTGGAAAGAGCTTTTCCATTAATATTTATAAAAATTATATCGTTTAAACGATATTAAGGTTTGTTTGTTTTTAAAATAACCAAAAAAAAACATAAACCATTTTAAAATGTTTAGTAAAAGCTTTCATTGAAATTTTTTTTATTTCTTTGTTTCTCTTAATCATAACAGAGCTTTTAATACGAATTGAAACATTTCAAGTTTTTTAAGTTTTAATATTTTAAATTCTGATTAATTTTTATTAAAAAATAAAAATTGTTTTATTATATATGGTTTGAATTGAGAAAGGTGTGAAAGAAAAATTTATTTTTCTAAAAATTTAAGACATCCTGGTTCGTTTGTTACTAGTTTCATATAATCCAGTTATTATAATCATCAGAAAAACTTTTAATGTCAAATTTATTCAGTTAATAGTCAATTATATTCTATATGTGAAAATTATTAAGAGATCGCAGCCGCCAAGGATTGAACCCATGAATCTGTAATGTTTTTGCTATTAACTGCCTCTTAGGTACGATCACTCTAGACCGATACGCTAAGTTGGCTGTTAAGCAAGTATCAACTAAATCATGGTTTTTCAATTCTTGTGTGGTTGTTATTGTTTTATTCGACCTTTAAAAAAAAAAATTTAATATATTATTTTTAAAAAGCTTTTCAGAATCTTAATATATTTATTAAAGTTTTTGTCCATAAAGCTTAAAAAATAATAAACCCAAATCAAAACAGTTTATACTTTTTCTTTAGCTTAAAGTGGATTTTTGTAAACCAATAATAAATTTTAAATATTTTTTTTTACTTTCAGATTCCTTTGTAAATAGTCAAGAATGGACGATATCCCGCTCAGTGCCCGATTTACGTTTGGGCATTGTCGGTTCATTAAACTCAGGCAAATCAGCATTAGTACACCGTTATCTAACGGGTTCCTATATGCAAGAAGAATCACCCGAAGGGGGTAGATTTAAAAAAGAAGTATTCATAGATGGCCAAAGTTATTTACTATTAATACGAGATGAGGGAGGAGCACCAGAAATGCAGGTTAGTAAACTAAATAAAAATTAAAAATAAAAATTTATAAAATTATAAAACAAAATTTGTTATTCAAGTAATTTGATAGGAAATATATTTAAGCTAATTATTGTAATATTGAAAGCTTAAATGAAGCGTGAAGAATTGTTTTTTATATTAACAAAACAATTATTACTGAAATAAGCTGAAATAAGCTGAAATAAGCTTGATTGAAAATTTACGTCATTTCCCTTTATTTAAGTTTCTTGTACTGATTACAAACTTTTATACTTGACCTTGATTAATGATTGCATTTTGAAATATTAAAAAAACAAAAATAAAACTATTGTCAAGTAACACTAAAGCCATGTGGTATTGTTATTATAATTTTATCATAATTTATTATTTAGCAATTTTTTGTTTAAGTTTTTTTTATAAAAAATGTTTCTTATGATTGTTTAACTTAATTTTTGTAACTCATTATTATTTTTTTTTTGTTTCATTGTTTTATTATTTTTCTGTTGTCTTAATTGTTTCTTGGCAGGTTATTTTGTAGTCGCTTTTACCTAAAAGCACGCAATTTCTTTTTTTTTAGTTGAAGTACCTAAAAGTATACTATATAATATATTGTTAGTCATTAAAATAAATTGTTCTCCGAGTGACTTAGTTTTTTTTTTCGTCCCACTACTTACCTTACCACTAAACATTAGGTAAATGACCTTATAATAAAAGGTAAAAGTAGACAAAAAAGTCATAAAAAAGAAAAGCTTTTTTTCTGTGGAGCTCTCACTAAAACTTTATTCATGTTAATGGTAACACATTAACATTTATTTTTTTGTATAGCATACTTTAAGGCTTGTGGTGGTATTATAATATTAAAGTATATTTATAGGAGCTATATTATTTTGTTGTTTTTATTTTTTATTGTTAACTTGTGTTTAATGAATATTTAATATTTTTTTTACTATTTATCTATATCCATTTCATCCCTTTTACTCCTACTCTGTTATGCAGGCATCTCTGTTTTTTAGATTTTCTATTTTTTATTCTTTCATATGCAAATTATTTTGTTATCATTTTTCTCCTCCTTTTTGTCTATTTTGTGTCTATTTTTTCAAACGCCTGCTAATATGAATATAATAAGGTTTTTTTAGTATAGAAAATTTAAATTTGCATAATTTTTTTTTATAAACAATAATAATTTGTCTGTCTATGTATATTTTTTCTGCAATATTTATGATGTGTAACAAATTGCATTGTTTGGCATTTTTCTATTGTCATATGTTTGGGGATTATCATATCAGTTGCTACAAACAAAGTTATAAAATGTTAATTATTTGATAATAGCTATTAATTAACATTTAATTTGATAACAAACAAGAAAATTTATGAGGCAATTTTTTTTTTTTTTACAAACAATAGCTTTGATTTCAAGGTTGAGATTTATGATTTTCAATGCAATTTGTGATGCTTGTTAGAAATTATATCAAAAATGATATAAATATAAAATGTGTGTAAATTGAAGTCAAGCATATGATTGAAAAGTGATATTTTATTCATAAAAAGTTAAACTCTTTTAAAAAAATAAAAATAAATTAATTTTGATAAATTTGATAAATTTTATAACTTTAATCATATGCTTGAACGTATTTTCTTCAATAAACTTGAATTTAAGTTGGAGGTTTATCATTTTAAATGCAATTTGTTGTGTTAAGCTTTTTAAAAATAAGCTCAAAAATGCTATAAAAATAAAATGTTTTGAAAGTCAAGCATAAAATTTATAAAAAATAATATTAAACAATTAAGAATTTAATTAAAAAATTAAAACAGAATATTACCCAATTTTACATTATTTCATAGAAAAAATTGTGTTAAAATTTTTAATTTACTATGGTTTTGGAAATATTCAATCATATGCTTGAATAAAGTTGTTTTTATTAAAAGAATTTAAAATATGTTTTAATAATAAAATTCGTGTAGAATGTAATAATTTTTCGTTAAGTTTTTCGATTCAAGCATATACTTTAACAAATAATACATCAAAAAAGCTATAAATATAAAATGTGTGAATATGAATGAAAAGTGATATTATTTTTATAAAAAAAAATTAGATTCTTTTATAAAAGTCGTGTAAAACTAAATTGTTTATAATTTATTTTGTAACTTCAATCATGTGCTTGAACGTATTTTTTTAGGTTTAACATTTTAAATGTAATTTGTTTTGTGACGCTCTTAGAAAATAGGTAGAAAAAATGCTATAAACTTAAAATGTTATGAAAGTCAAGCATGAAATCGATAAAAAAAATAATATTAACAAATTTTACATTATTTTATAAATAAAATGTACGAAAATAAGTAATTTACTATGGTTTTGGCAATATTCAATCATATGCTTGAATAAAATTTTTTATTAGAATAATGTAAAATACAGTATGAAAATACATGAAATTAAACTAAAATGTAATAATTTTTAATTTATCGTTTTTTTATACAAGCATATTCTTTAACGTATGTGCATTTATTATCGGTAGTCTGTGGAAAGCTTTAGACTTAGTGTCGGGTTGAGATTTATGATTTTTTAGCTCTAAAAACTATAAATTGTAAATGGTTGTTTAACGGAAACAATCATATGATGCATTGCGATGCTTGCTAGAAGCTTTTTTAAAAAAAAAAAATCTAAAAATATTCTATAAACTTTAAATGTTATAAAAGTCAAGCATGCAATTGAAGGGCTTACTGCAAAAACTTGATAACATTTATTTTGTTGGTGATTTTCGCGTTCTACTAATGTTCCACTGACAGATTTTTGGCAAAAGTCTGGCTTGAACCCTTCGTACAAGTATCTTAAGTATGAAAGTTCTACAAAAGTTATATTTTCTACATTATTTCAAAAGTTTTGAGGCAAAACCCACCATAAAATGAAATGTTGCTTATCGAGTTTTTACAATAAGCCCTTCAATTGATAAACAATAATATTAAACAATTTTATTTATTTAACTTTATTTCATAGAAAACATACACATATCTATAATTTACTATGGTTTTGACAATATTCAAGCATATGCTTGAATTAGATTTTTTTAACTAGAGGAATGTAAAATACCTTTTCATTATAAAATTCGTGGAATTTATCGTGTAGTAGTAATTTATCGTTTATTTTTTATATTCAAGCATATGCTTTAACATATACTTTTATTATCATTGGTCTGTTGAATAGCTTTTTTTGCAATAGACTTGATGTCGGGTTGAGATTTATGCTTTTTTAACTTAAAAAGTCTATAAATTGTAAAGAAGACAATCATATGATTGATAAGAAATAATTTAAAACCATTTTTATGTTTGTGAAAATTTACAAAAAGCTATAAGTAAAAAACAACATGTAAAAAACTAGTGGGGACACCCATCCCCTCACCATATATATAAATAATTTTTTTATTATGTATTTTTCACTAAAATAATACAATTTTTGTATCCACGCCTACAAATGGAGGCGGGACGAAAAAAAACGATCACTTCTAATTACCTGGGTCCCAGTGCAACACATTAATATTTTTCTACCATAAAAATATTTCATTTATTTAACAAAAATACAAAAAAACTTGTAAACAAATTTTTGATTTTCAGAGATACGTTTAGTTTTTCAAGGGAAACTTTTTCCCCTGATTCTATTTTGTTTATTTACGCCTAACCTGATTATGATCATAAGACACAATCGTGGAAAACTTCATACTGTAATTGGAGGGTATAAAAATGAGTTTGTATGGCACTGATCATCATCAATCATATGCTTGAATTTGATTTTTTATTTATTATTCATAAAAATTGCGCTTCTTCCATAAAACTGGTGTAAAATGTAATAACTTATTGTTTTTTTTAATAAAAAGTTTGTGATTTTGTATTATATTTATATTCAATCGTAGGCTTGCGTTAGATTTTTATTAACTCTAAAATACGTTTTCACAAAAAATTAGTCTCTTTTATAAAACAACTAGCTGTTTTGCACCCGGCGTTGCCCGGGTTAAAAAAATATTATGTAATGAATGAGTTTTTTATTAGTCAATTTATTCTTCGTGACTTTTCACTGGTGAATATAAACCTATTCATTAGGTTTGGTCGATTTTTTTTTCGATTTTGCTTAGCGTCGGGAACATGGTGTGTAAGTGTTCCTCCGTCATAGGAACAAACCCAATGTTAATGTATTTCATTAATGGCTTTTAAAAGGAACCTATAGTTCCCTCCGCGGTTAGAACTTTATGTAGTGAAAACATCAATAAAGACAAAACTTTCACTGTAGTTGAAGTGGGTGTGGCATTTAACTCATTTAGTTCTCATGTGACCTATAGTTCCCCTATTGGTTAGCACGTGAAGAAAATTTCAACTAAATTTTCTCAGCAGACATAACTCTCACTAAAGTACAAAGATGCGTGCCATTATATGCCTTTTTATCAATCGCTGTTTAATATTGGCTATATCACTATTTGTGTTGGAAATTTCATTGAAATCGGCTCAACTGTTTTCAGGTTCTGATATAGCAAATAATTCGCATACAGTTAGTTCTAACAGTAGTGTTTATAGGAGTTGGTGAAGCCGTTTTTGCATGTTAGCAAATAAGCCAGAAATAGCGTTCTGTATATAACAAATTGACGTGGCATTTTACTCCCATTTGTCTAATCGCGGGCTAATATGGCATATCGTTTAACAGGAAAAAATATTTTTTAATTTAATACAAAGGAGTGCGGCATTTTAAGCCCCGTTTCCCGATCGCCACGGTAAATACCGGGTCGGGCCAAAATAAATTTCAATGTATTGCAAAGGGACGTGGCAATTCACGCCTCTGTCTGGACGTGTCTATAGTGTCCGCCTCAATAAGTACTAACTAACTGTCGTAAAAATTATAATAACCGTTTAAACGTGATTATGGAAAGGCAGAATAAGCTTTCAGTACATTGCAAAAGGCGTGGCAGTTGACACATACTAAAGTGCCCGCCTCTGTTAGTACTATCTATGGAAAAAATGTTGTTAAAATCGGTTTAGTCGTTTAAGCGTTATTAAGGAACAGGCAGAAACACTTTCAGTATAGTAAAAAGGCGCGTGTCAATTTACGCCCCTTTGTCCAAACGCGCTCTATTTTAATCTATAGTTCCCGCATAGGTAAGTACTTACTATCTGTGGTAAAAATTTCATGCTATCGGTTTAGCAGTTTATGCTAGATTACGGAACAGGCAGAAATAGCGTTCAGTTAAATAAAAAGGGGCGTGCTATTTTATTTATTTTTTTAAATCGGTATGGTTGTTTAAGCATGATTACGGAACATGCAGAAAAAACTTTCAGTAAAAAGGGGCGCGACATTGTTTCTATATATTATTTTATAATTTCTAGTTTCCGGCTCGGTTAGTACTATCTTTGGTAAAAACTTCATTAAAATTGGTTCCGCCGTTTATGCGTGATTGCGAAACAGGAAGAAATAACTTTCAATCTAATACAAAGGGCGTGGAATTTTACGCCCCCTTTCTTTGATCGCCCTTTATTGTGGATCATACTTTTCGCTTCGGTTAATACAATCTGTGGTGAAAATTTCATAAAAATCAAGTTAGCTGTTTAACCGTAATTGCGGAAAGTAGCTTTCAGTGTAACAAAAATGTGCGTGCATTTTACGCCCCTTTTCCGATCGCCCTCTATTGTGGCTCATAGTTTTCGCCTCGGTTAGTAGTATCTGTGGTAAAAATTTCTGTGAAATCGGTTAAATCACTTTTCAGTGATTGCGGAACAGGCAGACATAGTTCCTGTTTAGTACAAAGGGGCGTGGCATTTTACGCCCATTTTTCCGATCGCGGAGTTTTCTGACCTATAGTTCCCGCCTCGGTTTGTACTATCGGTGGTGAAAATTCGATGAAAATCGGTTCAGCCGTTTTTCCGTTATTGCCGGACAGGCAGATATAGCTTTAGCATGGTACAAATGGGCGTGGCATTTTACGCCCCTTTTTCCGATCGCGGTCGCTTATGTCCTATAGTCCCGCCTCGGTTAGTACTATATGTGGTGAAAATTTCATGATAATCTGTTCAGCCGTTTTTCCGTTATTGTCTGCTAGGCAGATATAGCTTTAGCATGGTAGAAAGGGGCGTGGCATTTTACGCCCCTTTGTCCAATCGCGGTCGCTTAATGCCTATAGTTCCCGCCTCGGTTAGTACTATCTGTGGTGAAAATTCCATGAAAATCGGTTCAGCCGTTTTTCCGTTATTGCCGGACAGGCAGATGTAGCTTTAGCATGGTACAAAGGGGCGTGGCATTTTACGCCCCTTTTTCCGATCGCGGTCGCTTATGGCCTATAGTTCCCGCCTCGGTTAGTACTATCTGTGGTGAAAATTTCATGAAAATCGGTTCAGTCGTTTTTCCGTTATTGTCTGACAGGCAGATATAGCTTTAGCATGGTACAAAGGGGCGTGGCATTTTACGCCCCTTTGTCCGATCGCGTTCGCTTATGGCCTATAGTTCCCGCCTCGGTTAGTACTATCGGTGGTGAAAATTTTATGAAAATCGGTTAAGCCGTTCTGTACTTATTGCGGAACAGACAGACAGACAGACAGAAAGACAGACAGACAGACAGACAGACAGACAAACCAACAATCAGATTTATAATATTAATAGGGATAAACAACAACAATTTAACAAAATAATTTATAGATTTTGGTTAAAAAAGCATAATTTTTTATACTATCTGTCGTCCGTTAACAAAATTTATAAAAAATAAAGTATGCATAGGCTTAAATGTAAAAATGTTCTCAAAATCAATAATTTCTAAAAAAAAGACTAAACTTTAAGTACTTGATTTTCATGCATAGGCTTGAATGTAAAAATGTTCTCATAATCAATAGTTTGATTTATAATTTTGAACTTGTTTTCTAAAGTTCTCCAAATTTTATTCATTCACTGTTAATCTTTTTTCTTTAATTACAATTCTATAAAGTTAATATTTTTGTGGTCTTCCAGCATATGCTTGAATATATGTTATTTATAAAAATTAATAGTGTCTTACGAATAAATGGATTCGCCTTCGGCTAAAATGGGGTCTTCAATCATAATTTTGCAAAAAGTTTACATAATTTGTCTTAAATATGATAATTAAAATTTGTGAAGCTCTTCAATCATAGGCTTGAATTAAATTTTTTATAATTATTACTAGATTGTAGAAAGGTTTTTCATAAAAAGAGAAATGTCATGTAAAAGCTAATAATTTAATTATATATGTAAATGCTAATAATTTAATATTCGTATATATTATCTCCAAGCATATGCTTGGACTCTCAGTAGTCTGTTAAGGGCAAATATAATAAACTTTCAATAATCAAATAAAAATCCTACATTTTAAAGTAAATTGATTATATTATTAAATATGAATGGGTTAAAAAAAGTGTGTTAAAACTCTACTTAAAAATTTATTAGCTATTAAAAGCTTTTAAGTGCTTTCAATTACTTGAACAAGTGGCTAATTTAATTTTAAACCCTGTTCGTAATTCATACAACAATTAAACAATGTTTTACTGGTTGTTTGTTAAAACATTTTCAATTACAACAAAAAAAATACATATTTCTGTAATTTTACCTTCTAACCCTATTTTTGGTGTGTAAAACCCATTTCATACTTTCAATTAAAAAGCACTTTACTTTTCTTATTAAATTTTTAATGATGCCCTAACCAACCTACCATCATCACATCAATCTACTTAACGCAAAACCAAAATTAAATAGAAATAAAAATTTTTTAGAGCGTTAGGTAAATCTTTCAAATATTTACTTAAGATTATTAGCTCATCTTAGGAATGAGATACAAAAAATTTTGTATTTACTATCTAAAAGTAAGTTACTCAGATGCTCAAGCATCCTACTTCAAATGACTACTTAACAAACAATTTTATGCATTAAGTTGTTCAAAATGGAAGAAAGAAAGAAAAAAAACTCTTGAAGAGCTTATTAAAAAGTTTTTCTTCTTTTAACGAACTTTAGGTACGAAATAAGGCGGGAAATGTGTACACTAGGGGGGCACAAAAAATGACTTTTTTGATTTTCAATCGATAAAGGGGACATTTATATGGGGGCTAGAGGTAAAAATGGACCGATTTTTCAAAATTTGATAGGGTTTTTCCTTGGTCCAAAAGGTCCCATTTAAAAACAACCTTAGTAAAAATATTTACCTTAACGAGCTTTTTTGTAATTTTACAAGTTTTTTACCAATAAAATTGTAAATTTACAATCTTTTAGTCGATTTAGCGATGTCCGTCCGTCCGTCTGTCTGTCCATGTAAAAGGTGTATACACGATACAGGTCGCAATTTTAATCAATTGACTTGAAATTAGAAAATTAAGCCTCTTTTGGCCCAAGGACAAAGCCTATTGAAATTGAAAAAATCGGTCCTTATTTAGACCTAGTCCCCATACAAAGGTACTCTTTAGTTTTGGCTCAAATGACTATAATGACCGTGTTATAATAGGTATATTTTCGAAATTTGACAGGTAATCATGTTTCATCCACACAAATCACCATTCCAAATTTGATATGGTTTGTCCTTGGTCCAAAAGGTCCGATTTAAAAACAACCTCAGTAAAAATATTTAACTTAACTTGCTTTTTTGTAATTTTACAAGTTTTTTACCAATAAAATTGTAAATTTACAATCTTTGAGTCGATTTAGCGATGTCCGTCCGTCCGTCCGTCTGTCTGTCCATGTAAAAGGTGTAAACACCATACAGGTCGCAATTTTTAATCAATTGACTTGAAATTTAAAAATTAAGCCTCTTTTGGCCCAAGAACGAAGCCTATTGAAATTGAAAAAAATCGGTCCATATTTAGACCTAGCCCCTATACAACGGTCCTCTTTAGTTTTGGCTCAAATGACTATAATGACCGTGTTATAATATGTATATTTTCGAAATTTGACAGGTTATCATGTTTTATCCACACAAATCACCATTCCGAATTTTAAAGAAATCGGTCCAGTTCTTCTTGTAGCCCCCATACAAACCACCTTTCCGATTTTAACATAAATCTCTCATATTTTAGACCTAGCCCCCACACAATCCTCTTTAGTTTTGGCTCAAATGACTATAATGACCGTGTTATAATAGGTATATTTTCGATATTTGACAGGTAATCATGTTTCATCCACACAAATCACCATTCCGAATTTTAAAGAAATCGGACCAGTTCTTTTTGTAGCCCCCATACAAACCACCTTTCCGATTTTCACATAAATCTCTCAAATTTCACGAAAATAGAAAATATTTAATTAAAATTCTGTTTGTGTATGTTAAACGCGTACTTTAATAACCTTATCAAATCTGATTATCATCGGACCATTTTTAGACTTAGTTCCCATGTGAAAATTTCGCCCGATATTCAGTTGAAGCGGTTTATTGTCAACAAAAAGAAGCCTATTCCACTCAAATTTGATTTGTGAGTTCTTTTTACACTTATTAAAGATTTGACAAAATCTAGATCTAATCAGTCCATGTTTGAACTTGGGACCCATTTTCCGGGAAACTCTGGTGTAAGGTTTTATATGGTCGGTCTTGACCGACTATAATTTTCTTACTTGTTTAAATTTGAGATTGGGCAGCTAAAAAAAAACAGGTAACTCTTATTGTTTCACCCTCATTCCCATATTAAAGTCAGATTCATTGTCAAGACTATTTAGCAAATATGAAAACCATTTTTTATTTTTTAATAAAATTTAATCAGAATTTAAAACTAAAGAGCTTTTAAAAAGTTGAGGAAAATCCAAAAAAAAATTTAAATATAGAAAATTTTTGAAAAATTCAGAAATTGGAAAAAACTTATAAAAAAATCAGAAAACTTCTGAAAAGCTCAGAAAAAGCTCAAAAATTAAAAAAACTAAGAAAACTTTAATAAATTTTTCATAAATTCAGAAAATTTTTGGAGAATATTTTTGAGCATAACCAAATGCAACATTTTTACTTATTTTTCCTATTTCATTTGATTTTTCTGAGTGTACACACACAATAAAATTTTTTCATTTCCCGTTAAATTTTGTAAGTGTTTTGTTATAAAGGTAATCGTTAGAGTAGGGAAAGGTAGTTTTAGACCAATCTAAAAGTTTTTTGCAAAATATTTGACCTAATTTTCAACAGCAGCAACAAATAAAAAGCAACTTTTTTTGTCTACAATGTACCAACATGTAATTTTTATAGTTATTTTTTTCTTCCTCTTTTTCAACAAGAGGAAAAAAATATATGTGTAAAAAGTTAATAAAAAAAACTTTATTTCTATTAGACTATTTTGAAATTCAGGTCAATTTCCTGCATTTGTAATATAAAGTCGATAACTAAAGGGAGGGTGGATAAAGAAAGTGCCATGGCGCAGGAAACCACTAAATCTAAATGTCTTTATACAAGAAAAAAAAAGACTAAAATCTTTTAAATATTTAAAACTGTAATAAAATAAAGACTTAGCATGTTTGGAGGTGTTTTAAAACCTCTTAAATGACCTTCTTTTTTTATGGGCTTAAAATATACTACCAGTAGTAGTATAAGCTTTTTGTCTTAAAAGGAAAGATATCTTTTGGTAAATGGCTAAAAGTAATACAAAACAATAACACACCAGTCAGTTGTTTAGTTATAGCTTTCATTTTATGGCTAAAATGTCACGTTTTTGTTACAATTTTATTTTTTTTTTCTTCATTGTTGTTATAGCTTGTTGTTAGTTTTTCATTATTATTATTATAGTTTGTCAGTAGACTTTTTAAATTTTCTTGGCACGTTTTTGTGTTGGAAAATTTTATATTTATTACATAAGATGGAATGTCATTATTAAAAGATATGGCTAAGAAAGAAAACTTGTAAAGAAAATTTTTGAATTTACACAAGAAATTAAATTTAGAAATATGTACAGAAAATTTGTGAAATAAAAGTGAAAAAATTTATATTCAAGCCTGTGCTTGAGGTGTTACAAAACTTGCAAAATATGTAACAAATTTGCCATTAGGTATGGCAAACTTGAAAATTATAACATATTTTAATATTTTGTTATGCAAAAACATGAAAATCTTGTAATAAATGTCAAAATTAACTTTTTGTCATAAAAGTGAAAAAAGCAAGAAATTTGGTTTTACAAAATTTTTTTATTAATCGACCGAATATTTGTTTTTCTTTTACCCCCATAGTGGTATTACACTAAAAATTAAATTTAAAAATACTAGAAAACTTGTTTAAAAAAAGTGAAAATTTTTTTTTTCAAGCCTGTGCTTGAGGAGTTACAAAACTTGCAAAATACGTAAAAAATTTGCTGTTAGGTATGAAAAACTTGAAAATTACAAAATATTTTAATATTTTCTTATGCAAAATCATGAAAAAAGCAATAAATTTGGTTTTACAAATTTTTTTTATTAACAGACCGAATTTTTGGGTTCTTTTTTACCTAAAATTGTGGTAAGCGGAAAAAAGAAGGATTTTGTTTCAATATCTTAACATATAACAAGTAAATTATAGTCGATCAAAACCGACCATATGATACCCTACACCAGTGTTTTCCGGAAAATGACTCCCATGTCCAAACATGCACCGTTTGGATTTATCTTTTGTAAGATCTTTAATTAGTGTAGAAAACACACAATAAAACAAATTTGAGTCTAATTGACTTTTTTGTTGCCATCAGACCGATTTAGCAGAACATCAGGCTAAATTTTTATATGGGGTCTATGTCCAAAAATTGCTCCAATTATATTCATAGTTGATTTGGATAACAAAATACATGTTTTGTTTACCCTTTTTACCCCATTAAAATCGAAATTTCCAAAAGGTACTTTTTTCAAAATGCTTTTTCGGCTGATTTCAAATTTCAAGTTTCTATGACCATTTTTATTCATTAATTAAAAAAGTACCAAAGAACAGTACTTTACCTCTTTTTTGATCATCATAGAATAAAAATTTCCAAAAAGTACTTTTTTCAAATGCTTTTTCCTTCAAAGGATCCTACATTCCCAATTTCAAGCTTCGTTTCGTGGACCATTATTTCTGGAAATATAAAAAAGTACCAAAGTACAAAATCTTCTTCGAAGCCGTTTTTGCTTTCCAGCTTCCCAGCAAAACTGTACTCCCTTACGTTATACCATGAAAATATTTATAGTGCTTCTGTGCACCCGCTGAAAAACGGTGAAAGTATCATTGACATTTTTTTCCAAAAACACGATCGTCTTTGTTTTTACATCCTCTACAAGTTCCTTAAAGGGCCCGAGGTCGTCAGAATTTTTTAAATACCGTTTTTTTGGTTCAAATGAAAAAAAGTAAAAAATCGCCATTTTTGCTAAAAATAGCTATTGCGCCAACTCGTATAGCTCGGTAAATACGACAGATACGAAACAAGTAAAAAAGTTAAATTCGGCCTTGCCGAATGTAGTACTACACTCCACAATTTCATAAAGATTATTGCAAAAAACTTTATTTAAAAGGAAATTACTTTTGAAAAAAAAAAATTTTTTTGAAAAAAAAATTTCCGCGAAAAAAAATTTTGGTAAAAAAAAATCCGCAATTTTTTTCTTTTTTTTGTCAAAAAATATGTTCGTACTTGTTTAAATACCATTTGGTGTTCAATTATGTTCACATATGTCAACCAGAAGCCGAATTAAAGTATTTTGTATTTTAGGTTATGTTGAATGTACTGAAATTTTTGAGGTGTGCTTACATTTTCGTTCATAACTTTTGAACCGCTGAACCGATATCGCTCAAATGCAATACCAAACTTCTCAGGAGAACTTCCAATAAATATGTTAAGTTTCAATCGTCTCTGTGCAATATTTTGTCCGTGACAGCATTTTCCACAGACAGACAGACGGACATCGCTAGAATGTCTTAAAATCGATCGGGGATCATGAATATCCCAGCAAAACTTAGATTACCAAATAAGGTATAAAATAAGGTATATGATCTCTTATTTTATACATTGCAGCATTGATGATTTTAACAGGCGATGAGACTCAAAGTAATGCATCCACATTATCACATAGAATACCAGTAAGGTATAAAATAAGTCATAAATTTATAACAAAGAATACCAGTAAGGTGTAAAATATATGATATTTTATAGAGTACGAGTAAGGTATATAATATAGCATACCAGAACGTAATATATAAGGTGTTACGAGTAGTGAAAAAGTAATTTTGTATTAAATTTACTCACGTGATTGTAAGTGAGTGTAAGTAGATATAATATGCTAGTGAGTGTGTTTCGTTAGAAATTTCTTGTCGTGAGCCCATCTCTAGTTTAAACTTATGCATTTTTTTAAAAAATAATTATTTTTCATGTTATTGTAATGCATTATGCATCCAATTATAAATAATGGATTATTTCAAACTTTCAAATAATACATAATGTAACCAAATATAAGTCATCCATGATTTAATGTTTAGAAATAATAATTATGAAATAAATTTTTTCCAATTATCGTGCATTAAGTAGTAAATTATAAGTAATGCATTATTTTTCACTTTAAAATAATACGTTGTGGAACAAATGTTTGGTAAGACATCCTAATATAATGCTACAAATAAGGTATATACATTACCTGGTAATGTGTTATATAATCACTACCCATTACCAAAGTTTTGCTGGGATATATACTTTATGGGGTCCCAGATCGATATTTCGATGAGTTACAAACGGAATGACAAACATATATATACCCTCTATCACTCTATTTTTTTATTTATTCAGCGCGTTTTTTTTAAAAAGAAAGTAATCACCACTATTTGTTTGTTTATTTTATGTTTCTTTTTCATTTCTTCTTTTGCTGTTTCATTCTTTCAATTAATAAAAAATAAAATACAAAACAAATCTAGTGTCATAGGAGCTTAAGTGGAGGGTATAAAAAAGTTTCTAAATAAAGAAGATGCGCAAAACCATAATGCATAGTATCCCTTACTTTTCATGCAACATCGACAATTTTAACATGGAATGGAATTAAGGTAATGCATGCAAATTATTACAATTGCTAGATATGAGAAATGACTCACAACCGTAATTATTCCGTGCGAAAAATGCAATAAAATCGGTCACTCACATTTTTCTTATTTTAATGAAAAATATCGGGAAAATACGTTGCATTTGAACAACGTATTTTCTTTTTTCAAGCATATGCTTGAATGGTCCAAAACAAATCAAATAACTGCCTTTTAACCTTAAACCCATTTTTCTTTTAATGAACACTATTATACCTGAAATCTTTCTAAACAATCACATGCTTGACTTAACAAAATTGTTAAATTTAATTAAGTTTTTTTATTTTTTTATTTAATTTTGGGTTTTAATATCACTAATCTTTTTGTATTGCTTTTTTTAAAAACATTCTAATCCTTTTTTTTCAAAATTTTCAATATTATTTGACTTTTATAATTTATGTGGTAATATCGAAATCAGTTTTTGAAATGTTTTCAGTTGACTTAATATTTTTTAGGAAATTTTAATCCTATCAGATTACTTATTAATTTTGAAAATTTTTATTTTAAACATGTTAAGAAGCACGTGCCAAAATTATAAACCCTAGATTATAGTAGTCAAATATTTTTAGACAATTTTTTTCTAAGCTATTCAGCAATTAATCCCTTATAATTACACAAAGGATTAAAATATTTTTATAATTCATTTTTTTGGCAGCCATCCAAAATTTTACTTTCTCTCTTAACCCCTAATACCTTTACAGCTCATGTAATGAAAGTATGTTTAAAATATTGAAATTCATTTTTTCAAAAACTTACCAAATATCACAGCGGTCTATAAACCTTTTTTGCAATTTTCATATTTGCATTTTAATTGTTTGCGGCATAAAAAAAAACCTTCACATGCATTTTATTCTTTCTTTTTTTCAAAACTTGACTATACCTTTTTTGTTGAAAAATAAAATGAATTTAAAATCTCTGTGTGCAAATTTACTTTAACGATTAAAGTATTGCAAAAAAAATCCTAGTATGCAGTGCATAATATCCTAGTATGGGGCATATTTAAGGGTTGTTGCAATTCTTTCATCAATACTCAAAGTTATAATCATGTAAGGAGTTTAAAGCATAGACTGATTGTATATTTGTACTGCAAAAAAAGGGAGGTTTTATAAAAGCGCTTTAACTTTTTTTCTGTGCAATGTTTGACAACAATGTAAATACAAAGAAAGGATTTTGCAAAAAAAAAAATCTAAAAAAATTATAATCTTTATGGTATAATATTTTTTTCTGTTTACATTACTTATGTACATTATTGAAAAAATTGTAGCAGTTATAAGGTTATAGTTCAAAACATTTTAAAAATTCATTCCATTGTAGAAAATATAATGACATCAACATTTAGTTAGGTCATCAGGATAAAGAGTTAGGTCATCAGGATAAAGTGAGTGGGTTAAAAATTTAATAAAAAGGTAATAAAAATAAAATCACATTAAAGAATTTTATTAAGCTAAAACTGACAAAACAATTTTAGGACATAATAAAGTCATAAAATGCTATTCAAGCATAGGCTTGTTAATACAAAAATGTCTTGGAAATCTTTCATGTATAGTTTTGTTTAAAAATAGCTCATTAAATAAAGCAAAAGAAAAAAAGATTTCTAAATTTCAAGCACATATTTGTTAACTCAAGCAAGTGCTTGAAATTTTAAAATGTATGGAAAGCAAATTATCAAATCAAATATTAATTTTTTAATCACATAATTAATAAAAAAGTATATGAAAATTCAAATTAGGGCTATTCAAGCTTGTGCTTGAGCTAAAATTAAAATAATCTGTTAAATAGATTTATACATATATGTATGTAGATTTCAAAAGAAAAAAACTAATTTAAGAACATCTAATCGGAAAAGCATCAAAATATATTATTATAATCATAGTGATCGTCAAGCATATGTTTGATATTATGAAAAAAAAACCTTTAAAAAATTGTAACTCTTAATTATCAGATTCTTGTTAATATAATAATTATTATCAGTTAACTGATAAATACTAAATTTGTACCAAAAACAAAAATCAGTGTCAAGAAAAATTCAATAATAAGCTTAAAAGTATGAATAACAATATACATATTATAAAAAAAAACTTACAGGTCAATTTTAGTATACAATTAAGTCATAAAATTCAAAAGTTCGTTAAAGTGGACATGAAAATACATGAAAATCTTACATGTATAGTTTTGTTTTTAAATAGCTCATTAAATTGAGCAAAAATTAAAAGGATTTTTAAATTTCAAGCACATATTTATTAACTCAAACATGTGCTCGAAATTTTTAAAAGTATGGAAAGTAAAATATTTCTATGCTAGAATTTAACTTTTATTTTTTAATTACACAATTATTAAAAAACATATATGAAAATTCAATTTATAGCTTTTCAAGCTTGTGCTTGAGCTAAAATAATCTTTTTAATAGATTTATTCAGATTTCGGAAGAAAAAAACTAATTTAAGAATATATAATCGCAAAAATCATCAAAATATATTATTATAATCATAGTGTTTGTCAAGCATATGCTTGATATTATAAAAAAACTCTAAAAAACTTAAAATCTTAATTATCAGAATCTACATTAATGTAAGAACAGATTAATATTCAGTTGGAACAAAACATAAAAATCAATGGCACTGTAAAAAGTTCAATCATATGCTTGAAAATATTAATGACAATTTGCATTTTTATATAAAAAGTCTTTATAAAATCTTAAATATAAGATTTTTAATTATTTTCAAAATACTCAATTGGAAAAAGATCAATGGCAGCAAGAGCAATTGGACATTTCAATCATATGCTTTAAATGTAATAAATTTAAGAAAATATTCAGTAAATCGACAGACACTATTAAAACAGATATTTTTTAAAAAATGTTCACTAAATTTAGGGTGACCATTTTTTTCTGAACTCAAATCAGTACGTCCAAGCTTTTACGTTTATATTTTCGTGAAATACCTCTCTAAAAACTCTTTTCTATGGCATAACACTGATAATTTTTTCAACACTCAAAAAAATTCGGTTTAACTAGCAAACTTGGGGCAATTAGTATTTTAGTAAAAACAACTGTTTGAAAAGAGCTGTTTAAAAACAAAGGTTTAAAAACAACTGCCTTAAATAACTGTCGTTATTTTGCAAAAAATTTAACTGACTTCAAACAACTGCGTTTGAATGTTGATCGTTGATCAGTGCAGAAATTATAACAAACAAAAACCCACAGGTTTTGAGTTTAAGAAAATCTCTTAAATTCTGAGGACTTTTTCGCATAAGTTTTGATAACTCTGTCTTTTATAAAACTTCCCAGATAAAAATCACATGTTTTTTTAAATAGCGGCTGATGTTCTGAGTGATTTGTCCAATAAATTCTTAAGACATTACCTCATCGAACATCTCAGAATCATTTGAATTGTTGCCGTTACATTATATTTCTAAAAATATAAAAAATCCATCATCCCGTGAACTTTTCGTTTAGAAAACCTCAAAGATTATAGGCGCCTTTTCAAATTTATAGGATCAAAATAACCTCATGCTCAGATACATTTTTGCGTTAATGAACCTCTTGATTCACGAACTCTAAACTTTTTAGAATTGATTTAACTCAAATTATCTTTTTGTCATAAGTTATAAAAAACTACTCCGATGACTTATTTTATGGAAATTAAAATTTTTGTATAAAATTTTAGAAGAAAATTATTTTTTATGTTAAAATGTTCAAAAATCAGTACAATCAGTACATATTTCAAAAAATCAGTACAAATCAGTACAACGTCTTTTGATCAGTACACCTGATCAAAAAATCAGTACATGTACTGATCAAATCAGTACGTATGGTCAGCCTAACTAAATTGAAAACTTATTTCATTCAAGCTTGTGCATGAAGCAAATTAAACTTAATCAAAATTCCTAACAATCAGCACCATTCCATATTTGCTGTTATAAGCAATTGTAAATGCATTAAAATTTTAATCAATCATATGCTTGAACTAAAAAAAAATATTTAACCTATTTTTATAGAATTCCTTAAAAAGTTTCAAGAATTTAATCAGAATATAAAAATTACTTGGCATATATATTCATGTTATAAATTAAAAAACGCCTTAACAAATCGACAGGTACTGTTTAAAAATATTATAATTCAAAATACAATCTTTAAACTTCACTTTAATTGAAAAACTCTATCATTCAAGTCTATGTTTGTAACAAATTAAAACTATAAATAAATTTCTTTTTAACCAAAAATTCAAAAAAAAAGTCGGAACTAAACGTTTTTTATTACAATAAACAAACATCAATGCATTTAAAATTTAATCAAGCAAATGCTTGAACTAAGAAAATATTAAAAACCTAAATTAAAAAACTTTAAAAACATCCTCAGAGTTTTAAACAATTAAAACAAGATAAAATATAACAGTAAAATTTTTTTTCCATCAGGAATATATCGTTCAAGCTTGTGCTTGAAAAAAGCTTAAACTATAAATTTAATTTTATTTAATCAAAATTCTAAAAAATCATTTCTAACGTTATTTAATGCAATAAACAAACATAAATGTATTAAAAAACTATTAAAGCATATGTTTGAACTAATAAAAAGTATTAAAAAAATAAATTTATAGATTCCTTCTTAAAAAGAATCATCAATTTGTACAAAAAAAAAACTTTAAAGTTTTTTGTTCAATCATATGCTTGCACTGTTACAAATAGACAAAATATTTTGGAAACGGCAAAAATTCAAAAAATATATATTCCAAAACCTCGCATATGGTACTTATACCCCTCTTTTCAATAAAACTTTTACAATCAAGCCTATGCTTGCAGCTTAACAAAGCTTGATGAAATTTTTTACATTATTTTTGTATAAAATTTGGGGTCATGAATATGTAAACAAACTAGGAAAAGGGTTTGACTTCATTGTTTATTGATTCGCCCCTTAAGGTATGCTTTAATATTTTTTAATATGTATTTTATACACCACAATAATATTTAACCATATTTTTGTTTTCTCCTAATCTTAAAAATATTTTTCAAAATTATTTAAAATTAAAAAAAAATATTCAAGCATAAGCTTGAACTAACAAAAGTTCTCACAAAGCGCTATAAACTTGTTGTAAAAAAGCTAAAAATTTACAAAAAGTTTAAAATTTGTTTAAAATCTCTTAAACAATCCTTAAAGTGTTTATTATCCACCACATTTATATTATTTTTTTTATGACAAATATCATTTAATACAAATACAACTGTTATTCTGACTTCATATTTGCCTTTGTATGCATTTTTAATTTATGTCTCTCTCTATTTACACAACCCACTTGCTGGCAACTAAATAAAATAATCCTTCAAATAATACCACTTTTTGCTTAGTAACTAACCCTGATAAACATTTAAATGCTTGTGTCTTTCTTTTGCCATTCCATGCAGTGCTTAGTGCATCGAGAAAAAAATTGTATGTGTACCACCTTCAGGCTTTATGTATCATCTAACCATTTGAAATGATATCATCTCATTTTTCATCTCGTTATCTCGAAACTGCGCAGTATTTCAAATAAATGAAATAATCTTGCAGTTATTTTTTTTATATTTCAAATCACTTGGTTTTTAAAACCATCATATATTTTTTGTTTGGCATACAACCTTGACTTAGGGAATATAAGAAAAAGGACACTGTCTTCTTAACAACATTACACTAGATTTTTTTCGTTGTTGCTGTAGATGTCACATGCAACTGAGATTTACCTCCCCCTCTACTAATTTTTTAAATTTCTGCAATTTTTTTACAAAAATTATTTTTGCAATGTCTACAGCATCAGCAGCTCTTGAGACTTTTTAACACTTCAATAACATCTATATGGTCGTTTTTTGTTATTTTTTAAATTTCTTGTAATCTTAACGTTATTTTGTAAATAAGGGGTTGGCCAAATCTTTTTTTCTAGTCATGGTAGACGCGTGTCATTAGTTTTTTATTTTGTTGACATAAAACTCTCTAAACTTATAATATTTATAATAAGAAGTGTGCCGTATTGTGTTGTTGGTTTCCTGTATGAAGTTGTTAAAAATATAAAAAAAATATATACTTTTAATTTTATATGGTTGATTATAAAAATAATTCTTTCCAATGTCGTTAAAAGCGTCATGTTACGATTACAATTTCTTTGGAGTATAGTACAGTTATGTATTACAGGGTTTTTTTATATATAAATATTTTTTTATGGTCTTGAAAAAAAGAAACGTCAGTTTGATTTATATGAGAACTAATTTATTTAAGCAAACACAACTTACTAAAACACTGAAAGAAATTCAATTTTTGATCCTAAAAGTAGACTTCGAAATTTGAATTTTTACAAAGCCTTAAAGTATGCAGCAATTTTTTAACTAATTTTAAGAAAAAACTGTACAAAACTCTTTATGTATTATAAAATTTTATATAAAAATATAAAAACCTTAAGAGTATAATCAAAATTAAAATTTCTACTATTCAAGCATATGCTTGAAATGTTCAAAAACTACCAGAGAGGAGAGCATTGAACTCGAATGCAAATAAGTGATTTAGAAAAGAACTTATCTTCATTATCACTTTGAAATTTAAAAAAAATATCAATTCAAGCGTGTGCTTGAAACTTATAAAGGAAATAATTAAATTTTAAAATATATTTCTGGAATTTTTTACAAATTTATTTTTATATTTTTAAATAATATTATCGTTAAGTAAATAAGTCTGCATTTCAAGCACAAGCTTGAACAAACTGAAAACTGTTGAACTATTAAAAACAATTTTTTAAACAATACAGCTTAAACAAAGCTGTATTTCAAGCAAATATTATTCAAGCGTATGCTTGATATGTTTAAAAATTGCAAGACTGGAAAGCATTAAACTCCTCGGCAAATTAGTGATTTAGGAAATAACTAATCTTCTTGTGGACTTTCAAACTGAAATTTTTTTAATTCAAACGCGTGCTAGAAACTAATAAAGAAAAAAGCCAAAGTTTTAAAATATATTTCTGTTAAATCTTGAATACTCTTTCCAGTTTATTTTTATATTTTTAAATCAATATTATCGTTAAGTAAATAAATCTGCATTTCAAGCACATGCTTGAGCAAAAAAAAAAATCTGCGCAAATATAGAAAATAATAGCCAAACTGTTAAGAAAATAATTTATTAAAAACTAAATCTTTAATTCGTTGAACAAGCACATGCTTGTGTAATATCAAATAAGAGTGTTAAATAATTTTTTTCCTACCTTCTTCATTTTATTTTTATATTCTTAAATCAATATTATTGTTAAGTAATCAAATCCGCATTTCAAGCACATGCTTGCAAAAAAAATCTGTGGAAATATAGAGAATAATAGCCAACCTGTTAAGAAAATAATTTATTAAAAATTAAATCTTAAATTCGTTGAACAAGCACATGATTGTGTTAAAGCTAATAAGGGTGCTAAAAAATGTATCTCTCCGTCAAACTTATTTTTATATCAATATTAACGATAATAATAAACAAATTCTCATTTCCAGCACATGCTTGAACAAAAAAATCAGTTAAAATATGTAAAATAGTAGCCAAACTGTTAAGAAAACAATTTATTAAAAAGTAAATCTTTGATGTGTTGATCAAGCACATGCTTGTGCAATACCAAATAGTGTTTAATAAATGTATTCCTACTTTTCCATTTTATTTTTATATTTTTTAATTCATTTTATTGTAAAATCTGCATTTCAAGCACATGCTTGAACTAACAAATTTCAGTGAAGATATTCAAAATAATAGCCAAACTGTTAAGAAAATTATTAAAAACTAAATTCGTTGAACAAGCACATGCTTGAGTAAAACTTAATAAGAGTGTTAAGTAATTGTATCCCTCCTTGCAATTTATTTTTATATTTTCAAATCAATATTATCGTTAAATAAACAGATCTGCATTTCAATCGCATGCTTGAACAAAAAAATCCTTAAAATATGCAAATAATAGCCAAACTGTTAAAAAAAACAATTTATTAAAAACTAAATTTTAAACACGTTGCTCAAGCACATGCTTGTGTAATACCAAACAAGAGTGTTAAATAAATGTAGCTTTCTTCCTTTCATTTAATTTTTATATAAGTATGCACATTTGCATTTCAAGCATATGCTTGAACAAACAAAGTTTGTGAAAATATACAAAATAATAAACAACTTTATACAACACAATTTATTAAAAACTAAATCTTAAATTTGTTGATCAAGCACATGCTTGTGCAACACCAAATTTAAGTGTTAAATAAATTTATCCCTCCTTCGCGTAAAAATAAAATCCTTCATTATTTTTTTGAACATTTTGAATTCAAGCTTATGCTTGTTTACTTTAAATCCAACATTTAATGTACATTTTTTTATCAATACAGCCTATTTTATACACATTTCAAAACTTACGTAGAGTGTAAGTCTGCTTCTCTTCTCCCCAAACTTTCATCTTCATCCTCACATTACAGTTTCCATTACTATGAACAAAATAAAACAAACAACTCTCCCTTAAAAATTTGTAAAAAACAACAAAAAAAAAAAATTGTACTTACAACAATCAGTATGCATGCAGTCAGTATCTAAACAACATCAAGTAGATATACGAAAACAAAAAAAAATTGAAGCATACTTTTTAGCTGTACATTTGTATTGTGTAGCTACCCAAAAGCTTCCCACTTTGTTTAAACACATACATTCAAACATAAAACGAATTGTGCAGACATCACTCATTACATTACATACAATTTTAGCTCTGGCTGTAATATAATGTATGAGGGACGCCAGACTGACGACAGTTCAGACAAACACAACAATAAACACAAGTTTATTAAATACATAATATTATGGAAAAACAAAAAAAAAATGTTTTCCTAGTTGTTTGTGAAAGAGTAAATAACCACAACCAAGGCGACAGAACGAAAAAAATATGGGATTTTTCTTTTTAAACTGTGAATTTAAGCAACCAAAAGTAAGCAGTTATGAATTTATTCTGAATCCTTAAAGTATGCTATAAAAAACAGGAGTGTCGCAAAGTTAACTAAATGGAAGTTAAGAGGACGATCCTGTCGTTTAGATTTCTTCATAGTTTTTAAACAAATTTTAGTTTTTAATAAAAACAGTAATTTTGTTCAGTGTTCGAAAAAAACAGTACGTTATTTAACGTTCCGTTCCAAGAACACATTCACTAAAAAGTTTTTTAGTGGTTGTGAAGGTGTTCGCAAACAGAATTCCGAACGTTATGCCTGCGAGTTGAAGAACAGAAACTTTACGATAACGTACCGAACTAGGTTAGAAACAAAATAAAGTTCTTTTAGTGTTCTGTTTGCGAACTTTTGAGACATTTTTTGAGACAACTGTCCGCAGGGGTACGCAAAATTTTAGAAATTTGGACATTCGTTTTAGATTAACCTTTTAATGCTGGTTCCGCTTCTGGCTTTCAAGGTTTTCCATAACGTAAGGTTTTTAAGAAAGATGAGGTCAAAGTTCACAAAAAACTTGTTTTTATGCAATTTAGAGAGCATTTTTTTGCAATATTTTTGGATAATATTTTGAGATCTGACCACTTGTTTTCGAGTAACCTTTCGATGCTGATTCCGAATATGGTTCTCAAATTTGTCTATGATGTCAGGTTTTGAGAAAATTTGTGTCAAAGTTCTCAAAAAACGTGTTTTTGGGCATTCATTTTTGGTGTAGAGTCGAATGGTGAAATCAGATTTGCAATATTTTCAGCCGTTTTTGCTCTGCCGAAAAATCAGCTCAAAATCCGCGTTTTCAGATGCATTGAACCACCCCAAGGAGCGTTTCCCAAAAAAATACCTCCATTGTGTTGATCTCGCCTAAATTTTTCGAAAAAATTATAATACCCGCAGATCAAAAATAAAAATGAACTCTAATATTTTCATGTGAATTTTTTTTACGAAAACAGAAAACTCGTTAGGGGGTACGCGGCTGATAAAATTTTAAATTTGGGGTACGCGAGCCAAAAAGGTTGGTAACCGCTGCCCTACACCACACTGTGGTACAGGGTATAATGAGTTTGTGCTGATGTTTGTAACTACCCGAAATATCGGTCCTAGACCCACATTTAAGTATACCGATCGACTCAGAATCACTTTTTGAGTCGATTTAGCTATGTCCGTCCGTCCGTCCGCCTGTCTATCTGTCCATGTAAACGATGTAAACACGATACAGATCGCAATTTTTAATTAATTTTTTTTTTTTTTTTTTTTTTTTTTTTTTTATTAAACAATTTTATTTATGACTATTGTTTATTTACAATGCAACTAGTTACTTAAAACTAACAAGCAGTTTGATTTGATTCAATGTGTATAATAAAGTAAGATGTCTTTATGGATATTATATTCTTTTAATCTATAATTAGGCCACGAAGTTCAAAAGGTTTAATCCTTCTTAAGCGACGAGTAGTGCCATTGTTGTTGGCTAAAGTTGATGCCTCTATATTTGTATGGCATATTATTCTGTTCATATGCGATTCTGAAATTTTTCGTATTGTGACTGAAACTGAATCCACGGCTAAGTCTCTATGAATGTCTGTGTTTCTAATATAAAATGGTGCGTTGACTGCATTTCTTAAAACTTTGTTTTGAAAACGCTGTATTATAGCAGTTGTAGACGGTGCTGCGCAACCCCAGAGTTGTGCACCATAAGTCCAGATTGGTTTGAGTATTTGCTGGTACAACATTAGTTTATTTTCTAAAGAGAGAATTGACTTTCGTCCAACTAGCCAGTCCATTTGACGGTACTTAATTTCTAATTCGTTTTTTTTCTTTTTGACATGTTCTTTCCATCTTAGCTTCGTATCAAGAGTCATGCCTAAATATTTTGCAGTGTTCGAGTAGGGAATTACGTTACCAAATAGTTGGACGGGGAGTTTTTTGATTGCCTTATTAGTAAAAACTGTGTGAGTTGATTTGGTGTTATTTAGTTTAATGTTCCATTTATTGGTCCATTCAGAAATTAATGTAATTGCAGTTTGTAATTTTTCTGTAGATTTTTCTTCTGTTTTATCTATAGCTAATACAGCTGTGTCATCTGCAAAGGTAGCAATTATGCTATTCTCTGGAATGGGCATGTCGTAGGTGTAAATTAGATATAGTAGTGGACCTAAAACGCTTCCCTGGGGTACCCCAGCTAATATGGGTTTGAGGGAGGATTGTTCATCTTCATGTTTCACATAGAAATACCTATCAGTAAGATATGATTTCAGGATTTCACAAATATTAGGTGAAAATATTTTGTTTATTTTTGCTAAAAGGCCTTTATGCCATACCTTATCAAAAGCCTGTGATACGTCTAAGAAGACTGCAGAACAAACTTGTTTTTCCTCTAACGTTCTTTCTATAGCATCAGTTATTCTATGGACTTGATCTATAGTGGAATGTTTACTTCTGAACCCAAATTGATGGTTTGGTATTATGTTTTTTTGATTAAGAATAATATTAATTCTTTTTAATAACAATTTTTCAAAGAGTTTCGATAGTTGGGGTAAAAGTGAGATTGGCCTATAAGATGTAATTTCGTACGGTGATTTTTAATTAATTGGCTTGAAAATTGAAACTTAAGCCTCTTTTGGCCCAAAGACGAAGCTTATTGAAATTGGGAAAAATCGGTCCATATTTACACCATTTACAGATGTAATTCGAAAAAGATCAATTGTTATTCGAAGATTCTATTTGTAATTCGAAGATTCCATTTGTAATTCGAAGATTCCATTTGTAATTCGAAGATTCCATTTGTAATTCGAATACTCCAATTGTAATTCGAAGATTCCACTTGTAATTCGATGATTCCAATTGTAATTCGAAAAAGATCAATTGTAATTCGAAAAAGATCAATTGTAATTCGAAAAAGATCAATTGTAATTCGAAGATTCCAATTGTAATTCGAAAAATATGAACTGTATTTCCATTGATATTTTTCGAATTACAATTGGAATCTTCGAATTACAATTGATCTTTTACGAATTACAATTGATCTTTTACGAATTACAATTGATCTTTTTCGAATTACAATTGATCTTTTTCGAATTACAATTGATCTTTTTCGAATTACAATTGATCTTTTTCGAATTAAAATTGGAATCTTCGAATTACAAATGGAATCTTCGAATTACAATTGGAGTATTCGAATTACAAATGGAATCTTCAAATTACAAATGGAATCTTCGAATTACAAATGGAATCTTCGAATTACAAATAAAATCTTCGAATTACAATTGATCTTTTTCGAATTACATCTGTAAATGGTGTAGACCTAGCCCCCATACAAAGGTCCTCCCAACTGTTTAAAAAACTCAGTTTTTTGGAAATTAATCTCATTTTATCTTAAAATCGACCAGTTCTATTAATGTCTTTTCACATTTTTTTTTGTATCTCTTTCGCCTGCCGTCTTTATTTCACCTCTAACTTTGTATAAATTGTTGTGAAAGCTTAACGCTTTCGTTATTTTCGGTTTCTTTTATATCCATGCATTTTATTATATGGTTTGGAATATGTGATTTTTATTGCTTTTATGCCGCCATGGCATAAAGTACGTTAGACAGTGTGCAGCCACCCAAACCACCCACTGTTGTTGGTTATCCTGTAGGATATCTTTCACCAGACACACATACTCACATAAAACCGGTCTGTTTTATGGCTGTTAACTTCAAAGGGGGTCTTTTGCTGATTACCCATACAGTTTGTCGAGAGACAGCAAACTAGTGAGTTCTAAAGTTGTGTGAAAAAATAAGCAAACGCGGAAGTTGTGGCAAGCATTTAAAGGTTTCAAATTGTATAAATAATTTATAGACAAATAGAAATATTTAAAATATTTAATATTAACTATAAAACAAAAAGAAGAGGTAATAAATAGTTTACAAAAATGTTAAGATGACAAAAAGTTGTTTAAAATATTTTGAACTTAAGTTAAATGTTTATAAATTGTATTTTTATTTAGAGTTGGGGGTAAAGCCTCATTCTCACCTCCTTTTCTTTTCAAATTACCCATCCCCTTAAGTTATACTTCATTTTTTCCTTTTTTCATAAACCTGCGCAGTATGCAACAAATTGCATGTCTAAATAATAAATATTTTTGTGTTTTTCCTACCTTTATGACATTTTTGTGTTAGAAACACATAATAATTTTTAACAGTGTATATTTTTTTTATGCTTTAAATTCCTTTTTTTCAAAGTTCAATATCCTTTTTCTCAATTTCTTTTAAACTATCTTTCACTTTTGGACTTCTTTTTTACAGTAATTTAATTTTGTTGTTTTTCTCCCCTTTCCCTAAAGTATGCTTCATTAGCTTTAAAACTATTGTTTTTGATAGTGAAAAGACTTCCGGTTATTTGTGTTTAACTTCTTTAATTGAAATAAAAATCAATTGATTTTTTTTTTGGAGGAAAAGAGAGAAAAAGAAGACCATAACTGGAAACGAAAAAAAAATTAAAAAGCTTGAAACCAAACTCATTATATTCTTGAAAGGAATATTAAACCCCTTTTTTGTATTATATGAATTTCATAAACACCTTCCAAGTTTTTTTGTTGTTTTGTTTAAACTTGCACCTTTTGTTTATCCAAAGTACTTTATGAAACCTTAACCTTAAGTCAAGTATATTATGTTTTTAGCAAAGTCAAGGGCTTTCTTTTTTATGTGAATCCATCTTGAAGTCTATTCAGTTAATTCATAATTCATAAAAAATTATTTTTATGAATTCTTTTTGTTAAAATAATCCTTTTTTTAAGATTTCTTCCTTTAAATTCATATTTTTTTAATTTTTCGTTCTCTTTCTTTTCTTTACAGTTTGCTGCTTGGGTTGATGCTGTTATATTCGTTTTTAGTTTAGAAAACGAATCAAGCTTTAATACAGTTTATAATTATTATACAAAAATGGCTCATTTTCGTAATGGTCAAGAGATTCCCATGATTTTGGTGGGCACTCAAGATGCTATCAGCGAACGTAATCCTCGGGTTATTGATGATTCTAGGGCACGTAAATTGGCGAATGACTTGAAAAGATGTTCATATTATGAAACTTGTGCTACGTATGGTTTAAATGTGGAGAGAGTTTTTCAAGATGGTAAGTTTTGTTTTTTAAATTGATCAGTATAAGAGAATTAATAGAACAATTATGGCGCTACACTTTTCCATATAATTTTACAGTTAAAAACCGTGACAGGCAAGACAAAAAATTACAAGTAGAGTCTCCCTTGTGTCACCCTCCGATCTTCGTGAAATTTGGACATGTTGTTCAGAACGAAAATTATTTCGACACGCATTTTTTTTAGCTGCCCAAACTCTTTTTTAGAGGGGTCGATTTGTATGGGGAAAGTTGATCTCTTTCAGTTTTTTACGATTTACGCCAATTTACTCAAAATTAGTATAGGCATATTTGGTATCATGTTAAAGTTATGATATGTTCTGCATGTTTGGACACGTTCTTTGCACACGAAGATTAGTTTTCTAAAGACCTTTCATTTGGTATATAACATGACTAGGTTTCTTTGTATAATATCTTGCACTTATTTTATTTTCGTAACGGTTTCTCTTAAATTCCACTTCTCTCTCTAAATTTAATGTTGCCGCATTTCATCAAAAAAATCTCTCAATAGCACAAAAAGTGTTGTCAACTTAAGGCCAGTTGTGACGATCAGTATCGCCATTTATTTGTTGGAAAAAACTTTTTATTTCTGAATGAAAAACTTGGAAAAAAACTTTATATACCGACTATATAATACCCTACACCAGCCCGTGCTTTCTCGATAATGGGTCCCTAGTCCAAGCATTACCGATTTCATCTAACAAGGGAAGTATCTCAACCCTTATGAACCGATTTGCATGAAATTTGATATATATTTAAAAGAGACAATTCTAATGTTGGGGTGTCTCGGCTTATCGGCCATATCGGGGATTTAAGTGTTCAAAACATGGGTCAAAAAATGACGAAAAACTAGTTTTACCGACTTTTCAGGAATTTTTTTCTGAGAAACTATATGATGTTTACATACACTCAAAAAAATAATACTGTAAAGTTAACAAATTTTTTTTTTGTTAACTCGAGTTTACTGGCTTTTTAGCAAATTTTTAGTTAAAATCAGCGTTTTAACTACTTTTTTTAGTTAAGTTCAATTTACGAAAATACTAGTTTTGAACAAATTTTGAATTAATTTTTTTTGTTGACTTTAAAACTGAGTTTACGAATTTTTATTAATTAATTTGCTGATTTCTCGAAACATATTTGTCAAGTGCAAAAATGTTAGAAATTTCTTGTGTAGCCTCCTATGCAAATCTCATAAGTTTTACTTAAGCTGAACTTAATCCTGTAAAAAAAAAGAAAAAAAAATAAGTGAAGTGTCAGTGTATAAAATTAATATTTAACAAACTTAAAATTTTTTTACAAAAAGTTTAGCTGAATTTAACTAATTTTTTTGTTAATACGTACATAAAAATGTTATGTACGTTTTCAGCTGAATTTTTAGTTAAAGTTACGTTTTTTTTGCTACATTTATTCTACGAAAAGTTAACTAAATATTTTTAGTTAAATTAACTAGAAATTTAGTAGGTTCAAAATCAGGTGTTTTTTTAGTTAAATTTTACAAAATTTTTTGCTAACTTTACAGTTTTATTTTTTTGAGTGTATGAGAAAAAAGTTTTCTTAGTGCCTATTTAACGGTGGCATAACCTTCTAAAACTTCGGCTTCGTTAAATATTTATACCCTACACCACACTGTGGTACAGGGTATAATGAGTTTGTGCTGATGTTTGTAACTACCCGAAATATTGGTCCTAGACCCACTTTTAAGTATACCGATCGACTTAGAATCACTTTTTGAGTCGATTTAGCGATGTCCGTCCGTCCGTCTGTCCATGTAAACGGTGTAAACACGATACAGGTTGCAATTCTTAATCAATTGACTTGAAATTTGAAACTTAAGCCTTTTTTGGCCCAAGGACGAAGTCTATTGAAATTGGAAAAAATCGGTCCAAATTTAGACCTAGCCCCCATACAAAGGTCATCGTTAGTTTTGGCTCAAATGACCTTAATAGCCACATTTTAATAGGTATATTTTCGAAATTTGGCAGGTAATCATGTTTTATCAACACAAATCACAATTTCGAATTTTAAAGAAATCGGACCAGTTCCATTCCGAATTTTAAAGAAATCGGAAAAGTTCCCCCATACAAACCACCTTCCCGATTTTCATATAAATTTCTAAAATTTCATGAAAATAGAAAACATTTAATTAAAATTCTGTTTGTTAAACTCGTACTTTAATAACCTTATCAAATCCGATTATCATCGGCCCATTTTTGAACTTAGGTCCCATGCGGAAATTTCGCCCGATATGCAGTTTAAGCGATTTATTGTCAACAAAAAGAAGCCTTTTTCACTCAAATTTGATTAGTGAGTGCTTTTTACACTTATTAAAGATTTGACAAAATATAGATCTAATCAGTCCATGTTTGAACTTGGGACCCATTTTCCGGGAAACTCTGGTGTAGGGTAATATATGGTCGGTCTTGACCGACTATAATTTTCTTACTTGTTTTTTTTTTCATGAAAATGTGTAAATTTTGGGGGTATTTATATGAGACATAGACCTACGATATCCATATGAATACGAAATAATCTTTATTAAATTTAAGTCGACATGTATTTTTGCTCTAGATGATATTCCTGTTAGTTCAGGAGTTATCGAAATTTTCCCGAAGGTCCACATTGTTTCATAAGGGGAAAACAAAATTTTTAAACACTGATATGACCAATAAGCCGAGACACCAACCTTAAAATCGTCTCGTTTATATATATTTGATGTTTCAGGCAAATCGGTTCATAAAGGTTAAGATACTTTTTTTGTAAATACTTATTTTTGATTTGATCTTTAACTAGTCCAGAAAATACACAAAAAACAAATTTGAGTGAATTGTCTTAAATATTTTATTTTTTTAAATAATGATAAAATTGTATTGATTGATATTGGTGCCAAAAGCATAATAAATGTATTTTTAAACATTTGCCGTTAAGGGAAGGTACCCCCAAAGACACCTGAAAAAAAGTAATAGCCGTGAAATAACACTTTTTGACTTTATAAACTTTAATGACGCGTGCAGCCCGGTAAATACTGCCGATACGACAAAAAGTCACAAAAGCAATAATGTCCGTCTTGAACCGAGGAACATACTATACAAAATGACAGCAAAATATCAGTTTTTAACTTGATAAGCGTTGAAAACGCGTATAGCTTTTTTAACGACAAAATGTCAAAAAAAGCAATAATACCAAAAAGCTCTCCAAGCTATAGGTTTTGAGTTTTATCAAAAATATCAGTAAAATAGCCCTTTTTGACTTGATAAACGTTGTGGATACTGTCAGTACGACAAAAAGTCACACAAACAATAATGTCGGCCTTGATCCAAGGAATCTGCCGCCTAATTTCCGAAAGATGTACAAGCTATATTTTTGAGTTACACCAGTAAAATAGCACTTTTTGAAATTTGAAAATTTATGGATGAAACTGTACTGATATTTCCCGAATTTTTAGTTGTTTTTTTTTTTATTTAATTTGTCTTTTGCCAATTTCAATTGGTCTCTTACTTTTAAAAATACAAAAAACTTGTATCACTCTTTGTTAACATATCAATTTAACCTCTTATATTTTTATATCATTTTCTCTCTCTCTCTTTTTATTAGCTTGTCAAAAAATTCTCTCTCAACGTTTACCCCTACCCGCCACTGTTACCTCAAGACCCACTACTCCGCAAGGAACACGTTTGGGTATTGCCTCCTATCATCACAGTTCAACAAATGGTACCAATGCTAATGGTTTTGCCTCCAGTAATTCCTCCTCAAATTCAATGCAAGCTACTGGTTCAGGATCATCTAGTGGTAATTTAACACTACCCCATAGACATCATGTGCTCTCAAGTTCAACACATCATATACCAATGCGTATGAGTGCTGACTTTGTGCATGGCGAACAGCAACATAGTTTACCGCCGACGGGCAATGCCCAAAAGGTGTGGCAACAACAGCAACCTCAAGAAACCCAACATGTTCAGTTGAGATCTCATCACAATAGGGATAGGGAACGTGATTATACGTTGACCAATGAAAATAACAATATAACCAAATATAATCCTCAAGTATCTGGATCACAAAATAATTCTGCTTCGGAACAATTGGCTCCGCTATCGTTGGTGCCTTTAAGAGAGAAAGACTCTAATTTAGGGGTAGGAGGCAAGGATTTACCCACACCCACTTCAACGCCTACAGCCAGTCGTAAGTCACGTCGAAGATCGAATCTCTTCATACCGTCTTCTTCGAAGAAAGGAGAAAAGGATATGAAAAATGGTGAATTGGGTAGTGGTCGTTCCATACCCATTAAACAGGGTTATTTGTATAAGAGATCGAGTAAATCCTTAAACAAAGAATGGAAAAAGAAATATGTAACACTATGTGATGATGGTAGATTAACTTATCATCCTTCGCTACACGACTACATGGATGATGTGCATGGCAAGGAAATACCATTGCAATATGTTACCGTTAAGGTGCCAGGACAAAAACCAAGAGGTTCCAAATCTATAATAACAAATAGTGCTTTGACTACATCAATGTTGTCCACAAATAATGGTAAGTAACACAATAATTTTTTTAGAAAATCCCTTCAATTTAAATTTATTTGTAATTTCTCTTTTTTTATTTCTCCCTTCTCTCTCCTTTAGCTTTTGAACCTTTAAAAGAATCAGCTGTTAAATCAAATTCATCTCAACAAACCAGTGGTGATGAGGGCATTGCCATGTCCAATTCAAATTCTCAAACTTTTATAGCGGGATCATCGGAAAATTCACAACGTGAATTATTGGCCGTAAATGCTTCCAATAAATTGGAGGCTCAAACTCCCAATGTTAAGAAACGTCATAGACGTATGAAGAGTAGCAGTGTTAAATCGAATGAAATTGATGACTCCGATGGTTATGAATTCTATATTGTCTCTTTGGATTCTAAACAATGGCATTTCGAGGCTGCCAATTCTGAGGAACGTGATGAATGGGTTGCTGCCATTGAACAAGAGATATTTAAGAGTTTACAAACTATTGAGAGTACCAAAATGAAACCTGCTACTACCAGTGAATTGGCTTCGATGGTGACGATACGAACTCGGGTACCGGGTAATGCTTTTTGTGTCGACTGTGATGCACCAAGTGAGTTAATGTGTGGTTATTTTTTTTTTACTTTTTTTATACTTTGTTAATTTTTTACTTAAATAATTTTTTGTTGCTGTTCAGAATTCCAAACTAAAAGTGTTTTGTTATTTAAATTTTTCTTTGTAGATCCGGAGTGGGCCAGTTTAAATTTGGGTGTCTTAATGTGTATTGAATGTTCGGGTATACATCGTAATTTGGGTTCACATATATCTAAAGTTCGTTCTTTAGGTCTTGACGATTGGCCGTAAGTATTTAAATTTTATAAGTTTATTTAAACTTTTTGCAAGGTTTTTTTAAAATATAAGAGGAGAAGAACGGTACATAATCTGTTTCTTCGAGCAGTTAAAACTTTCTGGATATCTTTCTCTTGAATTTTAATGAGAGAAAAGCTCACATTTTTTTACATCAAACTGAAAAACAAAAAATTGCTCTTGAAACAAAGCTAGTTATTGAAAGCTGTTTTTACTTTTAAAACAAAGCTTCACTGTTGTTTGCTATTTTTATACCCTCCAACCACAGTATGGGGGTATACTCACTTTGTCATTCCGTGTGTAACGCATCGAAATATCGGAATAGGACCCCATAAAGTATATATTTTATTGATCAGTGATCGATTCTAATATATTCTAGCGATGTCCGTCCGTCCGTCTGTCCGTCTGTAGAGGACACGATACAGTCCAAAATAAAAGAGCTAGACTTCCGAAGGCAGGTTTAGTTCGGAAACGGGCAAAATCGGACAAAGGGGTTCCCCCTTGGAGAACTAAACCAACCTAAGAAAAACCGCCTTTTTTGCAGGGTTTTTGGTACTTTTGCTAAGCAAAGGCAACATTCCTATCTCAGAAGAAGTTCAAAATCGCAAGGGGAAGGTGCCCCCTAACGTCCACCAACAACCCCCCCCCAACAAAAAACAAGACGCCCCTGAATTTTTTTACATTTTGGAGGGTATAAAAGATTCGGCACAGCCGAATGTAACACTCTCACTTGTTTTAATTTATTCAGAATTTTCTAAATTAATATTTAAAAAAAATCCAACATATTACTCAAAAACTATTTATAATAGAGAGAGCTTTATCAGCAAAGCTTTCTCTTTTGTGGAATAGTTTTGTTTCTCGTTTAACAAGTGCTTTTATTAATTATCACCCCTCTTAATTTTTAAAAATAAACCTCTCAGTTATTTACTCTTCTAAATTCATTCGCATATTCATCCTTTATTAATCGATTTAAATTTAAATTTTCTTTTTTTAGAGCCGGTCATTTAAGTGTAATGTTAGCCATTGGCAATAGTTTGGCCAACTCCGTTTGGGAAGCAAATACCCGTCAGAGATCAAAACCCAAACCCAATGCTTCTCGCGAAGAAAAAGAAGCTTGGGCCAGAAGTAAATATGAAGCCAAAGAATTTTTACCACAGCAAAATAGCAATACAAATGCTACACCGGGTCAGCAATTAATTGAAGCTGTGATTAGGTAAGTTATAAATAAAAAAACCAAAAAGAATAATACATAGTCAAGTACAAAATACCCAATTAACCATACAGCAGTTATTCGGTAAACCATTTTAAAATTTTTAAAAGTCAAAAACTTTTACCATACCTCTGAAGCTAAAATCTTTCAAATTTGAAATGTAGATTCAACTCCCGGAAATAGATCCGCTAGGGCTGGGTTTAAAAGACTCCAATTTTAAGGGTCTGAAAAAGTGTACTGTTGGTACTTTTTATATTTTTTTAAATAATGGTCCTGGATACTTGAAATTTGAAGTTCTAATAAAAGTTCTTTTTGGATAAAAGTGGTAAATTAGAGTATTTTGGTACTTTTTAATCAACTAATTGTAAGATAAACGTGAAATGTGAACTGTCGCATCTTTCTTGCCAAAAAAGCTCTGAAAAAATGGGACAAAAAACTGTACTTTGGTGTTTTTCTATCTTTTAAGATTATGGTTTTAGAAACTTTAAATTTGGAATCATCCAGAGAAAAAAAGTAATTTTTAGAAAATTCCTATTCAAAGAAGGACTTTGTACTTTTTTTATTTTTTCAATCTCCAGAAATAACTGTCATTAAAACTTGGTTTTTGGAATGATTTCAGACTTAACTTTATTCTTTAAATCATTCTAAACATATTTTGGAAATTTCGTTTATAAGGGGACAAAAAACTGTACTTTGGTATTATTCCATCTTCTGAAATAATGGTTCTAAAAATTTGAAACTTGGAAATTTTGATTATCCAGCGAAAAACTACTTTTTAGAAAACTTTGATTAAAAGAGGGTAAAAGGTGTACTCTGGTACTTTTTCCGCCGGAACAAAACATTAAACAAACATTATTTTGGACTTAACGGGGTTATTATAATTTTTTTGTTTAAATCATTCTAGAAATTATTTGGAAATTCCAATTTTATTAGGACAAGGAACTGTACTTTGGTATTTTTCTATTTTCCGAAATAATGGTTCTAGAAACTGGAAATTTTGAATATTGGGTCGTCCAGCGAAAAAAGTACTTTTAAGAAAATTTCGATTCAAAAGTTTTACTTTTTCGATCTCCAATAATGCATACTAAAATTTGGTTCTTGGAATGTTGGATCCTTCATCGAAACAAAACAATAAACGAACATGATTCCGGACTTAACAGGGTTATTGTAATTTTATTGTTTAAATCATTCTGAACATGTTTTGGAAATTCTGATTTTAATAGGGGAAAAAACTGTACTTTGATATTTTTCTATCTTCTGAAAACTTGAAATTTTTAAAGTTGGATCATCCAGTGAAAAAGTACTTTTTAAAAAATTTTGATTTAAAGAGGATAAAATAGTGCACTTTGTCACTTTTTCGATTTCCTAAAATAACGGTTATTAAACCTGGTTTTTGAAATGTTGGATCCTCCTTCGAAACAAAACAATAAACGAACATGAATCCGGACCTAACGGGAATATTGTAGTTTTATTGTTTAAATCATTCTAAACAGTTTTTGAGAAGGACTTAAACGAGACAATTAAATATAATAAAGATTCCGTTGGGGAGAATTGTAGAATTGATTATCCGGTATTCAATATAACCAGTAACAAAGTACATGCTAGTAAAATATATATCCGTGATCATCGATCGATTTGAAGTCGATCTAGGGATGTCCCTCTATATGTTAAAATGGAGATCACGGCCAAAATATAACACAGAGATGACTGTGTCTATAACATAAATACTTGTCGATGCTTCAAGCAGTATGGCATCAGTTCAGTAGCTCAAAAAACCGTGAACATTTTGATACGTTCCACATAACCTAAAAATGTGCTTTAATTGGGCTGCTGGTAGACGCATGCGAACGCAATAGTGGTATTAAAACTAAAATTTTTTCGCCAAAATTTTTGTTACTTAAATAATATTTTCTCTAAAAAATTTTTTACTAAAAAAATTTTTTTTACTAAATTTTTTTTTTTTTTCATTAAAATAATTTTGTTAACTTAAAATTTTTTTTTCAATAAAAAAAATTATTTAATGAAATTTTTGCCCCTGAAAATTGTATCTTAAGCATAGTACTCTGTTTTTTACGGTGAAAAAATCAACAACTTTGGACAATTATAAGATAGTTACGATCATAACAAAACTGAAATGTTACTTTTTCACGGCAATTTAAATTGTCTTAAATAATAAAAATGAGTGAAAATTTTTTTAACAACTATAATTCCTCGCGTTGCCAATTTATTTTTTTTTTTTTTATATAGAGTTTGACAGATTTTTTTTCCGTGAAATCGAACAGAGTACAATGCTTTACCAAAAAATATGTATCCAATAAAAATTTTTTTCTCAAATTTTTCAAAAAGTTTTTTTCCAAAAATTTCTTATTTATTTTATATATTTTTGTTTTATATTTCAGATCCGATATGAAATCTATTGTTTTAATATTGGCTAATGCTAATTCTGAGATCACCAATGCCAATGTTAGTCCTAGAGATGTTAGGACCCCCTTACTATTGGCCTGTGCCATTGGTAATTTAGCTATTGCTCAACTTTTAATATGGGTAAGTTTTAAAAATTTAATTTAATTTGTTTTTTTTTTTAATAATTTTTTATTTTATTTTTTTTATTCACAGAATGGTGCCAATATTAAACATACCGATCATGAGGGTAGAACATGTTTAGCCTATGCTCGGGCCGCTCAATCTTTGGCTACAGCCAAATCTCTCAAAGCAGCTGCTGCAGCGGCTGCTGCCTCACAAATTGCTACCACCAACAGTAGCAGCAACACCAATTCTAGCTTGGCTAGCAATACTTCATCATCCTCATCGTCTGTTTCTCAAACCACTACAACCTCCACAGCATCGGTAACACAATCTAATAGTAGTTCGGCTACTACCACAAATGGTGGTATACCTGCTCCCCACTACAGTGTGGAAGAAACTACTTCTTTAGTAGAACTTTTAACGGGTTTGGGATGTCCCGAATCGGCCCCTTTGACAGCAAGTGGTACTTTACCACGTAGACGAGACACTTTGGGTACACCTTATGAAAAAACTGTTTCAGGGGTGATATAATTTGTTTAGCTCTATATATTTTAGTAATATCTAAAGAATCTTCTATATAGACAAAGAGAAAGAGATTTTTTTTTTCGATTAGTATTGTAAGAAATTCAAGTAGTTTTTAAACAAAAAATTAATTATTTAAAAAAAAAACAACACGCTTAGCTTTTTTTTCTTAAAAAAATGCTGTAAAACTAAAGAAAACAAACAAACCGGAAATTTTGGATTTTATTTTTTTTAAGTTTGTATTTAAAATCAAATTTTAATTTTACAATTTTTCAAAAAAACTTAAAAAATAACATAAATTTCTTGAAAAAAAAATTTTAAAATCTCAGATTTAAAAAAAAAAAATATTTTAAAATAATTTTTAAAATCTTTTTTAGTAAAAAAACTTTTTTTTTTAAACTTGACGTTAATTTAATAATTCTATAGTTTTTTGGTTCCTTTTTTTATTAATTTTTAAGTTAAAATTTTAGTGTTTGCCTTACCGAATAAAAAAGTTTAGATATAATTATATATAATTCGATAAAATTATATACAATTATATAAGATTATACAGTCGAACCCGTTTATAACGAACTCCGAGGGACCAGTAAAAATAGTTCGTTATAAACGAAGTTCGCTATAAGCGCGGTATATTTTTTATCAACCAATTTTTATTTCCAAAAAAATAGATACAATTTTGTTTAATATGATGTTTTTTTCGTAAATAAACTACTTATGTAGAAGAAATTTTTAAAAATATAAATAAATTTTATCAAAATTTTAATATAAACCAAAAAACCAAAAAATTCCAAAAGTTTGATAAACATGATTACCACACATTAAAAAATATTTACGGGAGTTCGTTATAAAAAGGTAAATATACATGAAATTGTGCTCGTGGGACCATAATAAGCAGTTCGTTTTAACCGAGGATTCGTTATAACCGAGTTCGTTATAAAAGAAGTATTTTGTGTGAAAATTTATGCTAAAACGTCGGGACTTTAGAATTAGTTCGTTATAACCGAGAATTCGTTATAACCGAGTTCGTTATAACCGAGTTTGACTGTATATGATTATATATGCAGGTTTCAGTTTTATGAAAATTGGATAAAATAAGATAAAATTATTAATAATTTTATTTGAAAATTGATTTTATAAAATTATATCATATTATATCTAATTTGATAAAATTATACAAAATTTTTTCAAATAAGATAAATTTTTTTCAAAAATTATGTAATTTAAAAAAAAAAATTGTATAAAAATGGATCAAGATAGATATATTTTTAACTAATTTTATAAAATTTGACCAAATTAGATATAATTGGATCTAATTTTGTAAAATTTAATAAAACCAAATTTCGAATAAAATTATATATAATTAGATAAAATTATATATAATTTTATCAAATTATATATAATTAGATAAAATTATATAATTTTATCAAATTATATATAATTTTATCTAATTATATATAATTTTATTTATATTCATCTAATTTTCTGAAAAATGAAACCTTTATATATAACTTTACCAAATTACATATAGCTATATATAAACTTTTTTACTCTGGTTGCTAAAATTATATATTTTTTTATTAAATAAATCTCTGTATTTGTTGTTTTTTTATTTTTTTTTTATTTTGTATAGTTTTATTTTTAATTTTTGTTAAAGTTTTTTCCCCTCTTTGTAAATCATATTTTTTTTGTTAGGTGTCGTTTTTTTAAACTATATATTGTATTAAATTTCTCCGCCCCCTGTTAATTGTTTTGTTTTTTTAGAAAATCTCTTTTTTTATTGATTATTATTAATTCTTATTACAATTTTTAAAAAATGATAATTTTATAAAATTGTTTATTGAAAATTATATTTGTATAACGTTTATTTTATGTGTATATATATTTTTATTGTGAAAGAAAATTAGTTATAAGTTTTAATTTTTTAATTAAAAAAAATGCATAACAGAAACTTTTAACAAAAAACATTTTTTTTTTATTTATTGAAGGTATTTTCGTCAGAATTGTTTACTTTTTCTAAGTCCGGAATGCAACAATTTAAGAACTTATTGTATATACTTGATAAGCCACATTTGATTTTTAGGTTTTACGTCCTTTAAGTTTAAAAATAATGTAGAAAAAAGGACTTTTGGAGGAGTTTTTACTCGAAATACTTATACTAAGAGTTGAAGCACGTCTTCTACCAAATATCTATCTGAAAAAGTCTATAAGAAGGCGGAAAACACTAAAAAAATGTGGCTTATCAAGTTTTTACAATAAGCTCTTCAATTAATAAATAAACACATTTGTTTCTTACCAAAAAAGTTAGCATTTAGCACTTTTCAAGGGTCAAAAATACCACTTTTACAATGGAAGCCACTTCAGCAATTTTAGTCTTGCAAAAATGCGAAATAATTAAATTACAACTTTACTTGCGTGTTATTTTGTAAAGAGTAGCAAAAATATTTCTATTGAAATTAATTGCGAATTTACTTGCAATTACGCATAGTGCAAAAATAGAAAAGTTTAAAAGCTAATTCGACATTTTTAGGTTGCAATCTTGCACTTTTGCAAAAGCAAAACAAAATCTGAAGTAAATACTAATGGAATTCACGTCAGAAATTTAAGTCTTGAAAAATTGCGCAATGTCAAATCGAATCTTTTTTTGCAACGACGCATCATATATAAGGTAATAGAAAAATATACATTTTATTAAACATTTAAAAAAAAATTGCAATGTTGAACTGTTGCAAGGGCCAAAAATTTGTGAAGTGAATACCCTGAATATAAATATTTCAAAAGTCTAAAAGTCCTGTTGCAGATTTATTGAAATTTTTTGTTAGATCAAAAAAATATTTACGATTTTACTGTTTTCATGATTTTTAAAATCTTTCCAAATTTTGATTAATTTTTTTTAAAAAATAAAAATTGTTTTGATTAATTTTTATTAAAAAATAAAAATTGTTTTGATTAATTTTTATTAAAAAATAAAAATTGTTTTGATTAATTTTTATTAAAAAATAAAAATTGTTGTATTCGACCTTTAAAATATTATATTTTAAGTAAGTTTATTCTAGCTCGAGGTCATTATTTTCTTTACTAATTACAAAATTCTCATAATTTTCAAGAGCATTATTTTTCTGTTTTAAATTTATTTATGTTGTTCATTTTTTCAAATTATTAAATTTTGTAAGAAATTATTTTACTTAAAAATATTGTAAATTTTGTTTGCAAAATTTTTCTTAAAGAAAAAGTCTCAGATTTTAAGATCTTTTCCTTTTAAAGAAAACATTTTTCCTTTAGAAAAAGTCTTTGCTTCTAAAAACTTTTTTCTAAAGAAAAAGTCCCATATTCTGAGACCTTTTTCCTACAGAAAAATTCTCATATTATGAGACCTTTTTCCTATAAAAAAGAAAGTTTATTCTAGCTCGAGGTCATTATTTTCTTTACTAATTACAACTATGATGTTCTCATAATTTTCAAGAGAATTATTTTTCGGTTTTAAATTTATTACACACGAAATTTTTTTTTTCCATGAACGATTTTCATAATATTTATGCACAAATTCATACAATTTATTACTTTTTCATAATATTTATAAACTTTTTCGTAGTATTTATGAATAAATCATAATATATGAAATTTAAGAATTTTTAACATTTTTCATAAATACTATGAAAAAGTTTATAAATATTATGGAAAAGTAATAAATTGTATGAATTTGTTCATAAATACTATGAAAATCGTTCATGGAAAAAAAAATTTTTGTGTGTATGTTCTTCATTTTTCCAAATTATTAAATTTTTTAAAAAATTATTTTACTTAAAAAAATTGTAAATTTTGTTTGCAAAAGAAAGTCTCACCTTTTCTTAAAGAAAAAGTCTCAGATTTTGAGAACTTTTCCTTTAAAAGAATACATTTTTCCTATAGAAAAAGTCCTTGCTTCTGAGAACTTTTTTATAAAGAAAAAGTATCATATTCTGAGACCCTTTTCCTTTTTCCTATAGAAAAAGTCTCAGATTCTAAAGTCTCAGACTCAAATATAGCATTCACACTTACGACATTAAACAAGTTGTTCAACAAAACACCAGTAACAGAATAAAAACGAAATGGACATAGAACAAAGACTTTTTTTAAAATCTCACTCTTGAACACTTCAATAAAAACGAAATAAACACAGAACAAAGACTTTTTTAAACATCTCACTCTTGAACACTTCAACAGCAAGTGTGAACCCCGTATAGGACCTTTTTCCTATAAAAAAATTTCAGATTCTGGGACCTTTTCCTATACAAAAGTCTCAGATTATCAGAAATTTTTTCTATGGAAAGTTCCTTATTTTAGAAATGAAAAAAAAACCTCGAGCTATGTAGAATAACCCCACTCACTATATACTTTAGTGAGTGAAATTTTGAAAAACAACAATTAAATTCAAAAGATTCAAACCCTTGTAAAAAAAAATTAGATCAAAACATATCTCTTTTGATAAAAACATATCGTGAACCTATATTCAAAATATGCCAACTCAATTTTGACAGAAATGAGTTTCCGATGGCAAATAGCTCCCCTATGTTATACCTATCTGCCATAAACATTTCAGAGCAAAAAAATAATTTGTTGTCGTTTTACATCCATTTTTGCTATTCTGCTAACTCAAAGTACATATTTTTTTGGTGGAAATAAATGCCAACTCTCATTGTAAATTTCCAAAAATTTTTCAAAAATTTTTAAAAAAAAAAATTAGACCACATATCTTATAGCATTTGCCATGCTAAACACGAATCTTGTAAAGATTTTGATATCTAATGACTGGTTCTCGAGATATTGCCATTTTGAAAATATCGGTAAATAGTGTTTGCAAAAAACAAAAATTGCTTATATTTATGTAACTTTCAAACTATTTATCAGATTGAAACATTATGAATGGGGCAAATAAAGTCAATGATATAAGCTTTCAAAATATCTAGTTTGTAGTGACCCTTTTGCAATACAGCGTGAGTTACAGAGTGCCAAAGTTGACCACCCTGAGATTAAAAGGCTTTCGGAGCTAGTAACTTTTAAAAATATGCAAAGATTTTTAATTTTTTGTTCAGTTTTTGCTATTACCGTACTAAGGATAACAAAAACAAAAAAAAAAAATTTTTTTAAATTTTTCCAAAAAAAATGTATTTTTATTTTCCGACAAAACATGCCAACTCTAAAAAAATATTTGTTTTTTGATATAGTAATAAATGCCATCTCTGAAAATTACGCAAACAAGTGCAAAATATGAAAATTTTTGCATAGGTAAAAATTGTTTAGAATATTTAAATCATCTTGTGGAAGGTACATTGTTAATTTTTGCAATAATATGCGAAACAACTAGTTTTTTAGCTCTCCTGAACAGTAAGCTTTTTCGAGTTGGCATTTATTGAATATAGTTCGACGATATATGGATCATATCTAAATGGATGTAATCAGATCTACTCCATATATATTCACATCTGCTTTAGACATGTTTTGATCCGTAAATTGAGTCTATCTGGCATATATGGCATATATGATCAGACATTTTCAGATATGTTCATATATGTAAAATTGTCAGATAGACTCAATTTACGGATCAAAACAAATCTGAAGCAGATGTGAATATATATGGAGTAGATCTGATTACATCCATTTAGATATGATCCATATATGTTTTTATCAAAGGAGATATGTATTGATCTAATTATTTTTTTACACGGGAATTGATATTTGAAAAACAACAATTGAAATTAAAAATTATAAAAAAAACAAATTCAGAATAAACATTGTAAAATTTTATTTGAAATTCAAACAGGATCGATTTGAGATCAATTTAAAGTATAAAGGCTCCGAGTACTCTTAACTACAAAGTACCATCTCTAAAAATAGAGACGACATCATACAAAAAATGTTTAAGTGCGAAAGAGAAAGGAACAAAATCCACTCCTCTAAAAATTTCTAATAAAGTTTTTCGACAAAAAAAAATCAAATTTGAAAAATCTATTTAAATTTTTAAAAATTTCATTTCAGAAAAGAAATCAACTGAAATTCGATTATCTTTTACCAAAATTCGAAAAATTGTATTGAAATTTGATAAGATTCTAAAAAGTTCAAAACAAATTCACAACAAACAAAAGATCAATAGAAATTTGGAAAAAACAATTTGAAATTAAAAGATTGCAGTAGTATTGTTTTTAAACATTAGAGGTATTTAGATTCTTGTTGTTCAAAAAATACATGTATTTTGAAGTGCCAGGGCTGGCAAGTAAGACTCTAAATACCACAATTGTTTATATTGTAGTATTTTTTAAAACTGTAGTATTGTTTTAAAAATGAGAAATATGTAATTGATTTTTTGATAAAATATAAAAAAATTTGGTAAATTTTGATTAACAAGCTTATCTTTGATGAACACCTAAATTCTTGCCGCAAAACAGTTTATTCGATCCTTACAGACGTGGGTCTCGTGATTCCAAACCTGACATTAAAATGTTTCTAGTATGATACGTGTTCGAGATATTTTTTGAACTGAAAAAGTTTTTGTTAAAATTTTATAAAGTTTTTTTTAAACAAACAAATAAAAAAAACAATAAAATTAAAAAAGAAACAAATATTAAGAAATGCTTAAATTTAAACATTGAAAAGTAAATAATAAAAATAATTACTAAACAAATTAGCTTTTTCCAAAAACAATCACAAAATAAATAAAATAATAATAAATCACCTAAACACGCTTAAAAAAAACAAAATTGGACATCATAAAAAATAAATTAAAAATTATTTATAAACAATAATAAATTGCAAACAGTAAAAACAAAAAAAAATAAACATACGTAAAAACATTAAAAAAATATAAAATTTATACAGGCATTCTTTGTCTTAAAATATTATGTATTTCCCCCAAAAACAATCTAAAGAAAATCTCATTTTTATGAAATAAAAAAAAAATAATAATAAAATTTATATTAATAATCTTATAGTAGTGTAATTTATTAATCATTGTGTATTTTTTTAATAATTAATTTATATTAAAAAAAAATTAAATGTAAAAATGTATGGCATAATAATTTATTAGAAAAGAAAAACTTATATTGTTTAAAAAATACAACAAAAAAAAAATCACAATTTAATTGGAAAGCAAAAACACAAAAAAAAAAAATAATAAATAAAATATTTAAAAAATACCCACAAATCAAACGTTTTTTTTTAAGAAGTAGAATAAAAAAATGTTATTTAATGGCAACCCTGTTTTAATTTTAGCATCAATGTTTTGAGCGCGAATTTTAATGCTTTATTAGTTGGTTCTGGTATCTAGCTATATTATCCAGAATTTCACGACCGACACATTGGTGCTAAAATTTTGTAAATCTGTCCAGTAGTTTCGGAGATATAACGATTTTAAGATGTTTTTCATTTAACAATATTAAAAATTCACATTCTCTCAAGGGTTGCCACAATTTTGTTTTTCGTGAATAACTCGGAAAATATTGGCCCGATTTTGGTCGACGACCTTTACATCCCAACTTTTTATGGTCTTTCAGAATATATAAAAAATAACAAAAATCAAAAAAAAATATTTTGACCAAAAAAAAAAGATGGACTTAACCATTGCTTTTTTTGTCACAAAACTTTTCGATTTTTGCCCTACTTATTATATATCTATTTTATGTAGAATTTCACGCTCGACACATTGATGCTAAATTTTTGTAAATCCGTCCAGTAGTTTCGGAGATATAACGATTTTAAGATTTTTTTGATTTCAAGAAAATTAAAATTTCGTAAAAAAATAAAATATGATAAAATCGCTATAAATCAAAAACTACTGGACCGATTTACAAAATTTTAGCGTCAATGTGTCGAGCGTGAAATTCTCAATAATAAAGCAATTAAAAAATAACAAAAATCAAAAAAAAATATTTTGACCAAAAAAAAACGATGGACTAACTAACCACTGCTTTTTTTGTCACAAAACTTATATCTATTTTATGTAGAATTTCACGCTCATTGATGCTAAACTTTTGTAAATCCGTCCAGTAGTTTCGGAGATACACCGATTTTAAGATTTTTTTGATTTCAAGAAAATTAAAATTTCGTAAAAAATAAATTATGATAAAATCGCTATAACTCAAAAACTACTGGACCGATTTACAAAATTTTAGCGTCAATGTGTCAAGCGTGAAATTTTAAATAATATAGTTATTGAAAAATAACAAAAATCAAAAAAAAATATTTTGACCAAAAAAAAAGATGGACAAAAAACTTTTCAATTTTTGCCCTACTTATTTTATATCTATTTTATGTAGAATTTCACGCTCGACACATTGATGCTAAATTTTTGTAAATCCGTCCAGTAGTTTCGGAGATATAACGATTTTAAGATTTTTTTGATTTCAAGAAAATTAAAATTTCGTAAAAAATAAAATATGATAAAATCGCTATAACGCAAAAACTACTGCACCGATTTACAAAATTTTAGCGTCAATGTGTCGAGCGTGAAATTCTAAATAATATAGCTATTAAAAAATAATAAAAATAAAAAAAAATATTTTGGCCAAAAAAAAAAGATTGATTAACTAACCACTGCTTTTTTTGTCAAAAAACTTTTCGATTTTTGCCCTACTTATTTTATATCTATTGATGCTAAATTTTTGTAAATCCGTCCAGTAGTTTCGGAGATATAACGATTTTAAGATTTTTTTTGATTTAGGAAAAATTAAAATTTCGAATTCTCTCAAGGGTTGCCACAATTTAGTTTTTCGTGAATAACTAGGGAAATATTGACCCGATTTAGAGCAAAACCCCAATGCTCTTTCAAAATATGTTACCCAAATTTTAATCCGATAAAAAAAAGATTTTTTTTGTTTTGTTTGGATTATAAAAAACCGAACTCTTTAAATAAAACTTCCGTTTATATTTTTTGAAATTTTTTTATTTTTAAATTGTATCACAATAATTTATGTTTTTTTTTATAAATTAAAATTTAAGGGGGTTAATGATGTTTTTGTATAGATTTTTTTTTGTAATAAACTTATTATTACATTTTTATAAAATTTTTATGTAATTCTATTAATGAATTATAAGATGATTATAAAAAAACATACACAAATATATGGCTTAAAAGAAAAAAGATAATCTGGCATGTTGCAGAGATAAATTTAAAAGTGGAATCGATTCTATAGAAACAAAGATATTTTATTTTCGGAATGCTGCCTTATTGGATCAGGCATATTCGTCAGTTTTAACATAATCATCCATAAAGATTATTACCATGAAAGATAACATATATCCAGGGAATTTGTGATTGATTTATTAATTAATACAGATTTTTCAAAAACATTTATCGATCGTAAAATATTTGTTCTTACGTTTTTGAATATCAAAAAGACACGTTAATACTTTAAAGCCACGAACATTGTTTTTTATTTTTTTTTTTTTTTTTAATTTTAAATTCCGCACAATGTTTAACCCTGGAACATGCCATAATATTTGAATATATCAATATGACTTATAAGCAAATAAACTTAAAATAATATTCGTAATTCTGATGAAAATGAATAAATTATGAGAAGGAAGAGTAGAATACTTAAATTAACAAGACTATATAAATTTGTAGTTAATGAATTTAGTTTTTGAAAGAAAAAAAATATAAGGGCGCGTTTACAAAAGAAAAATTTCGTAAAAAAAATCAAAAATGTGTCATTTTAAAATATAAAATTAAAAAAAAAAAATATTTTAGAATAATTTTATATCGAAAATTCAGTTTTCAGACATCGAAAAGCTTTAAATCTTTGAATACTATTAGATTTTTTTCGAAAATTCTAATATATTTTCCAATAGAATTCGGAAATTTTTTGTTTGCATTGAAAATCTAATGGTCGTATTCAAAATGAAAAACGAATGCCTAACATCGAGTGTCTATCTTTTTTTTATATCAAGTTATCTACTAGATGAAGCTTTTCAATATACATATATTGTTATTTTTTAATCTTCATTTAAATGATTGACTTCCATCGAGTGTCTTACTTTCCCTGATTGAAATTCGTGATGTTACCCACTCGTTTTTCATTTTGAATACGGTCGTAAGAGATTTTTCTGCATATAAAAACTCCCAGCTACTGAGACATTTTTTCGTAGAAAAAATTTTAGATTTAAAGACAAATTCTCAAATTCTAAAAAAAAAAAATCCGTCTAGAAAAATGTTTACGTTCTAACGGCCGTATTTAAGATGAAAAACGAGAGCCTAACATCGAGTCTGTATCTTTTTCATAAAAATTTTTCTAGTAGATGAAGCTTTTTAATCGATGTTATATTCCTTTATATTTATTATAAAGATAAAATAAGACTTTAATCGAGAACCTGACTTTCTCTTATTGAAAATTGTGATGTAAGGCAATTGTTTTTCATTTTAAATACTGCTGTAAGAAATTTTTCCATACACAAAAATTTTCAGATTCTAAAACATTTCCCGTATTAAAAAAAATCTCAGATTTTGTTAAATCTTTTCAGGAAAAGGGTCAAGGCATAACGTTTATGTCCATTTCAAATTTGATTGATTTAGTATTTAGATTTCTTTCAAAAGCTAAATTCATTACATACCTAGTATATAAACTACATGTAATTATACAATTTTCTTTAGCTTATCTATTATCTTAAATAGTCGGCTATGGTAATATTGAAAAACTACGTATTGATTATATATGATTTCTTATTATCCGCTATAAAAACAATAATGTTTGTAATTGAAAGCTTGAAAAAATTTATTTTGTTAAGTAATTAATTGCATTCATTGATTTTTAATCTCTGGCTTAATGATACTGTAAATTGTTAAGTGATGTTTTTTTTTTTTAAATAACACATTTTTCAGAAATTTTTATAATAGATTTTAAAAAGATTATAAGTTAAACAAAATTAACCCTTTAACTTTTAAATTACTCAAAAAAATAAAAAAACCGAGTAAAATTTTGAAACATTTTTGATGAATTTATTTTATACTTTTCAAAAAAAAAACGTCAAAGGGTTAAACTTATGTTGTTCAGATTATATTTGGGATTTTTAAATTTAGATTTTATCAGTAAAGCATATAGTAAAGTATATATGCTATAGTATAGCATATTTGCTATAGTATAACATTTTTGCTATAATATAGCCTCTTTACTATAGTATAGGTTATTGTTATAGTATAGCATATTTGCTATATTATAGCAAATTTGCTATATTATAGCATATTTGCTATATTATAGCATATTTTGTATATTATAGCATATTTGCTATAGTATAGCATATTTGCTATAGTATAGCATATTTGCTATAGTATAGCATATTTGCTATAGTATATCATATTTTCTCTAGTATAGCATATTTGCTCTAGTATAGCATATTTGATATAGTATACCATATTTGCTATAGTATAGCATATTTGCTATATTATAGCATATTCGCTATAGTATAGCATATTTGCTATAGTATGGTATATTTGTTGCAGTATTGCATATTTATTTTAGTATAACAAATAACCTATACTATAGCAATATTTGCTCTAGTATATCATATTTGCTCTAGTATAGCATATTTGATATAGTATACCATATTTGCTATAGTATAGCATATTTGCAATATTATAGCATTTTTGCTATAGTATATCATATTTGTTGCAGTATTGCATATTTATTTTAGTATAACAAATAACCTATACTATAGCAAATATGATATACTATAGCATATATGCTATTGTATAGCATATTTTCTATAAAATAGCATATATGCTATAGTAAAACTATAGTTTTAAATGATGCAGCGTTAATTGTATTTTTGCAATCAATGCGATATCCATTGAAAAACGGCAGGAGATTAATTTTTAGTTCAGATTAGATTTATTTTAAAGTTTAAGAAAAGAGAGAATTCTTTCTTATGTTTTATAAAAAAATCATTCCCAAAAAACTTAAGTTTTAAAAACCTTTTTTAAAATCTATTATTAAAATATTTCCAAAAAAAATATATTTTTTTTGTTGTTTTTTTTTTTAATTGTATGTTTTTTTTTTAAAATTTAATTTAAATTATAAAGGAAGATTTTTGAATTTATCTTTTTCGTTTGATTTGCTTACAACTAAATAGTTAACTTAAGCTAAGAGCACATTACTTCAAATTGAGCAATTTCTTAACAAGAAATGTGCAATAGGTTCTTAAAAAAAAACTAAACACGTAGATTTTTTAGAATTTCATATCAAAAAAAAATTTTTAGTATAAATTTTACAAAAAAAATTTAGGATAGCAAGAGTTTTTGTTAAAAAATGAATATGAATGTGAATAAATATGAATGAAATGAAAGGACATACAACAATATAAACAAATATTGTAAAAAAGATTTATACAAAAAACTCACAAAGTAGGAAAAACCTTGAAAATATGAATCATCTTTTTGTTTGTTATGAATATGTTTCATGTTAAAAGTCATATTTTTTTGTTATAATGTATATATTATTTTGTTAGTTAAAATCATTTATCAATTTTATGAAGAATTGCTGGATGTAGACGGGCTACTAACATCTTCGCAGATAGTATGTAATTTTTCCATTTCAGATTTTGTGACTATATTAATGCTGCTAACTTTGGCACGTTGATAGGCTACTACGGTATTTTCACCTAAACATTTAATACAAACATAACCGATGAGTACAGCAATGCCCACTGTCATAACACGTATTAAAGGATCGACATAGAGTTGTATTACTACCCAGGCAGTGGCACCAGCCACACACATCAGTGTTATAAGTATGACGGTTTTAGACCAATGTTGTATGGTAAAACCTTTTTCCCAATCGAGTCTGGAAATAAGAAAAGTAGAGAGAATTAAACAAAAATAACATTTGGATTTAAAAATTTCTGGGGCAATTGTCAAGATAAATCTTCAATTTGAAATTTTTTTTCTACAAAAACATTTTCAGATTTAAAAACATTTGTCTATAGAAAAATTCTTCAGATTATTTTAATATTTTTAACAAGAAAAAAATTTCAGATTTTGAGTCAATTTTTCTACGAAGATTCTGAGACATTTTTTATACTGAAAAATTGTAAGATTTTTGGAAATTTGTTCCCCAAATAACTTTTCAATAAAACCGTAATTTCCTCTACAAAATGTCGGAGGATCAAAGCTGGCAGATTTATAGAGATCTGGCAGCTCTTAAGAAAAATAGTACAAACAAGTAAAAAAGTTAAATTCGGCCTTGCCGAACACAATTTCAAAAAGATTATTGCAAAAAACTTTTTTTAAAGGAAATTACTTTTGAAAAAAAAAAATTTCCGCGAAAAAAAATTTTGGTAAAAAAAACCCGATTTTTTTCTTTTTTTGTCAAAAAATATGTTCGTACTTGTTTAAGTTCCATTTGGTGTTCAATTATGTTCACATATGTCAACCAGAAGCCGAATTAAAGCATTTTGTATTTTTAGGTTATGTTGAATGTACTGAAATTTTTGAGGTGTGCTTACATTTTCGTTCATACCTTTCGAACAGCTGAACCGTATCGCTCAAATGCAATACCAAACTTCTCGGGAAAAAATCCAATAAATATGTTAAGTTTCAGTCATTTCTGTGCAATATTTTGTCCGTGATAACATTTTCCACAGACAGACGGACAGACGGACATCGCTAGAATGTCTTAAAATCGATCGGGCATCATGAATATATATACTTTATGGGGTCCCAGACCGATATTTCGATGAGTTACAAACGGAATGAAAAACTTATATATACCCTCTATCACTAAGTGGAGGGTATAAAAATAGCACTTTTTGACTTTATAAACGTGGGAAACGCATATGGCTCGTTAAATACTGCCGATACGTCAATAAATTTTCTAAAGCAATTTCGACCTTGATTCGTGGAACATGCCCACCGAGTAACCGAAAGCTTTTCGATCATTACTTTTTGAGTTATCTCAAAAATAACAGTTCAAATTGAATTTTTTAAATATTTAAAGTGCTAAGCACTTAGTGCTTATGCGTGATCCTGGCAAACGGCCTAAAAGAATTAAAAAACACACTGTCGTCTTCGTTTTTACATCTACAACAAATTCATCAAGAGTTCAAGGTTTCCAGATTATTATAGTTTTTATAGGTGTAAATGAAAATAAAAATAAATAAAAATCGTAAGATTCTGCATTTGTGGCAACTCTTACAACTCGGTAAATATTACAGACACGACAAAAAGTCTAAAAATAAACTAGATGTGCAATAAAACAAAGACCAATTTTCCGAAGACTATCAGAACTTTAGTTTCGGAGATATCAGTCAGTCAGTATGTAAAATTAAATCATAATTTTTTTTGCCAAAAAAGTTAAAAATCTGTGATATTTTTCTATATATATTTTTTCAGAATCTGGTTATTTTTTCTATACAGAAAGGAGTTCTCAGAATGTTAGATTTTTTTCTATAGAAAAAGTTTTAAAAATTGACAAATTTTTCCTGCAAAAAAATTTTAGAATCTGAGATATTTTTCCTATTAAAATTTTAGGAAAAATCTTTTAAAAGTTATATTTTGAGACATCATTTGTGAAATTAGTCGTATGTTTATATGAAAGTACATAGACAGATTTTTTAGATTACAATTCTTTCTTTAATAACTTTTCAAATTTTATCTCCTTAAAAACAATAGTCAGATTCAGAGTAAGAAAAAATATAAAAGTTAATAAAAACAAGAAAACATCCAACTTACTTTTTAGTTTTCTCAATTTCATATGGAAAACCACAAACTTTACACGATAATTGAGCTTCAGTTTTACTGCAACTTTCCACTAACCAACGTTTAAGACATTCATGATGTACTGAAGAAACATCACCAGTACAGCGGCAGGGTTGTATTAATGGTTCTGGTTTATCGTTGTCATAACAAATCCAACAATCTTTTTTATTTAAAAATGATTGACCTTCTTCGGGTGATAAATTTTTCGTGTCGGCTGATGTGGTTGGTATCGATGGGTCGATTTGTCGCGATATTAATTTACGTGGATTTAAAATCCACAATTGTTCAGGAGCCATAGAATTCCATAAACAACAAGGGAACCAAAGAGCAACACCGATTTCTACAATACGAAATACAATATCATGCCAATTTCGGGAATAAACAGGCACTCTAAAATATAAAAATTATATTTATATAAATGTTTTTAAAATTTTACAAAAATTCTTTAAAAAAAAAACTTACTTTGTCTTCCAAAAATCTCCTAAGGTCTCAGATGTTAAAAATCCTACTATCACTATTAACATAATGGCCTGTGATAGCAGCCCCAAACGTGATTGATGCAATTGTGAGGCATTTACTATAGCTTCGCTGGGTCCCAGTATTTTACCCGTTTGATCATAGACAAACCCACCACGTAGCTTGAAGAATACCTCTACACCATAGATTAGGAAAAATACGACAACAATCAATAATAGTAAGGCATAGCAACCATTAAAGATATGAGAATATGTTTCACGTTTGGAATTGTGTATGAGTGACGAGAAGACTTCAACACCATAGAGACTATATAAAAAGAAATTAAAGGCTATAAAGCCTAAAAAACTTTTTGATAGAAATTGTGATTTCTCCCAGCGAATGTCACGTAAATGAAAGATCTATAAAAAAGAGGAGAAAATAAATATGATTAAAAAAATATGTTTATTTCGTTTTAAATACCCGAGTAAAAAAATTGATATGACACAATATATAATTTAATATGGGTTCGTGTCTATTTTGATATAATCTTATACGAAAAATGGTTTCATAAGATTTGATCGAATAATATCTAATAATATCAGTTTATATAACTTTATATCGACTTTGATACGAGTTTTGGTCTAATCCAATGATATAAAATTATATCCAATTATATTAAAATTTATACAATTTTATAAATCGGATGTTTTTTTTAATAAAAAGTTAAAAAATTAAAATAATAAAAATAAGTTGTTCTTGAAAAAAACTTAGAAAAATTTCAAAAAATGGAGTCATGTTAAATTTTATATAAAACACTTAGAAAAATTTTAAAAAATGGAGTCATATAAAATTTTATATAAAACACTTAGAAAATATTTGCGATAAAAAATGTTTCTTGAAAAAAACTTAGAAAAAATTAAAAAAATGGAGTCATATAAAATTTTATATAAAACACTTAGAAAATATTCGTGATAAAAAAGTGGTGCTTGGAAAAATCTTAGAAACTAAAAAAATGTGAAGTCATATGAAATTTTATATAAAACACTTTGAAAATATTTGCGATAAAAATATGTTCTTGGAAAAAACTTAAAAAAATTAAAAAAATAATGGAGGCATATAAAATTTCATGTAAAACTTTTAGAAATTTAAAATGATGCATGGGACCAGATGTTACAACATATAGTTATGTATGGCGATATCTTAAAAAAATCCCACATCAAAATTTATTATATAAATTTATCTTGCAATACATAGTGTCACACATGATCATATATGAAATAATATGACTATATAAAATTATATAAGATCACATTAAATTATTTTTACTCGGGTACATATAATTAGGGATGAGATTTCCATGCAAATGTATGTTTTTTGTCGATAGTCTAAAATCCATATCGACAAATTATCTTTCCGAATCATGAAATTTGCTTTAAAATGGCATCGATTTGTTTTTGCATATTTTGGTGAAAATGCATATTTTTGCATATTTTGATTTTAAGTGCATATATTGTGCATATTTCCAACTTTTAAGTGCATATTTCTGCATATTTTGACATAAATTTGCAAAAACACAAATTTAAAATTATTTTTTTTCAAAAACTATTTTAAATTTTTAAAAATTTATTTTGAAAATAAGAAAAAATATTTTATTTTTTAAATTTTCTTAATTTTTAAAAATATCTTGCTTATATAAAGTTTTGAATCGAGGGCCTATATTCAAAACCCTCTATCTTAAAAAACACAACTTTTCAGGAAAGCCAAAAAAATGATTATTTCGCGTATTGTTAGAGTAATTAAAATTCGATATTTTACAATATTTTTTTAAATCAACTACTGAATCTCACATATGATTCGTTTTTAAAATGTTGCACTATTGGGGATATTATGATAGATAGAGGGTTTTGTTTTTCAAAAATATTAAGTACATGAATGAAAATTATCAGATAGAGGGTTTTGCATTTTAATAAAAACATTTTTTACCGAATTTAACTTAAAAGATGACAAACAGTTCAGTATGTTATGTAAAAAATTAAAAACGAGATTTTGGTCCACAGATGCTGATCAGCATCGCGATTTTTAAGATTAAAATTTTTGTTTCATAATGTACAAAATACACCTAAATTTTGAGCCATATTTTTCAAAAAAGTCAAACAAGAATTTTGAGAAAAAATTAGCATCAGTGGACCAAAATCGTGATTCTGGAATTTTGTTGACAAATTCATGTTCAGCGTGCAAAAATTAGTATGAAAACATGTAATGCATGACGAAATTATTAAAAAAAAATATTTATAAATTAATTATATAAAAAGATAGAGGGTTTTGTATTCAGAAAAATTAATTGTGTAAGAGATAGAGAAAACCAAAAATGCAAATAAAATAGCAAAAAAAAATATTTTTGTTCTGAATTTTACACCATAGATTTCTGAATATTTTGCCGTCAAAAAGTCATTTTTGTGAAAATGGAAGATAGAGGGTTTTGAATATAGGCCCTCGGAATGCTACTATTGAAACCCGGCGTTATTATTTGCTTTTTTTAAGAAGTTTTCCTATGAAACCAAAATTTTTTTTTGCACACATTTTATTTTTTAGTGCATATTTTTAGGTTTTTTAAGTGCATATTTTGATTTTTTTAGCTCATATTTTAAGCGCATATTTTCGATTTTTTAGTGCATGAAAATCTCATCCCTACATATAATTAAGCTCAAGACTCTCTAACATCTAAAGAAAATGTTCTGCTTTTAAAATGTGAGATTCTAAAAAAACATTATCGTCTCTCTTAAAGTTCTAATTCACTGATTATGTGACAATTTTGTGTCTTTATGCCTATTTTGAAACATTTGTATGACCAAAAGTTTTCCAAGTCTATTCTAGTGCAGCAAAGTGTGTCATATGTTTCATGAAATTACAGAAATTTAATAAGAAAATATATTTTTTAAAAAGGTGGTCTTAGTTTTAAAGAGAAATCCTTTTTCCCCTTGTTGAATTCAGACCTGTACGTAGTTAAACTGTTTAAAAGTTCTAATTCACAGTTTATGTGAAATTTTTGTGTCTTAAAGCATGTTCTCAGATTCTGAGATGTTTTAATAGGAAACATTTATGATTAGGTTAGATTGGGAGGCCATTTTCCAAATTTTTTGAGTGTATTTTTTTTCTTGAGAGTAAAAACTTTTTGAGTAGTTGCGTACAAAAAAATTTGTAGTAAAAATTTTTTGAGAATTTTTTGCTTCACTGACTCCTCCTCCTCCATTTCCCTACAACTTCAACAAAAGTCCCTATCAGAAATTCCCATACGCACGGCAATTTGACCAATTATACAGTGTCCTGTAAGTACTCCCACTAATAGGCTAACCGTCCGTTTGCCAAAAGTAAGAAGACTTTTTGTCCTCTTCGGATTTGGCAGTGGCCATATGGTTCGCGATATCCTACACGTAGTCAGTGATATGCACCTATCCTTCATCCCATTCTCTGATATCCTATCAATTTCGTTCATCAATTCAACTATAAGAACCGAGATGTCAGGTTTTACACATTCCCCCACCGATTCCAAGCCATTTCTCGCACATTCATTAGCCAATTCGTTTCCAGCGAAGATGATAATGAAACATTTTTATGTCTACTAAAAAATTCAAGGATTTTGAAACATTTTTATGACCAAAAAGTGCGAGTGTTATGTTTAGCTGTTCCGAATCTTTTTATAGTTCAGCAAAGTGTGCCATGAAATTACAAAAATTCAATTTGAACATGAGAGGTGGTTTAAGTTTTACAAGAGAAAACTTTACCTTCACGAATTTATACGTAGTAAGACTTATCAGGATTATATCGCATATTAATGTATAATTTTTAGGTGTGTAAATTTAAATTTACCGTCGTTATATTTAAATTATTATAATATTGACAAATCCAACAAGTTTTAATTTATTTCCAAACACTGCACTACAACTTTAAGATAAATCTTCTTATTTTAACTGAAAACTTTTAAATTATGAGACGATAATTTTCGTCTTTCAACTAATATAGTCAAAGAATAAATATTAATTAAAAAATAAAAAGTACAATAATAATTGTTAAACAAATGAACTTTCAAAACAATTGTTTAATTGTTTAAGAAAAACAAAACAAAATTTGATAAGATTGCAACGATGAAGTGTGAGAATTGCAAAAATATTTTGAATAAAATTTCTACTGTTATTGTTCTAAAAATTATCGTCTTAAAAAAAGCAAGTGCACAAGCACCTGAAAACAATTATTATAAACAAATTTAGTGAACCCCAAAGTTGTCAGTCATAACAAATAAAAAAAAAGCCTTAACATACAAGATGACGTATGGAATATGACTGTTTATACCTTCCAATTAGGGTACGTATAAGTTTGTCATTATGTTTGTAACACATCAAAATTTAGTTATAGACTCTAGAGGCCCAGTCGACCGATTTTAAGTCGATCTTGCTAAGTCCGTTCATGTTTTTAGCGAAACTGGGATGACTTGAGGTAAGGTTATATAGTTGCAAAAAAAAACGACTTTTCGACTTTTTTCAAATTCAAAAAGTCATTTGAGAATTTTTTTCAGAAGAAATTATTTTTATCTGGCAAAAGTAAAAAAAATAATCGATAAAGATGAAAAAAGTCGAAAGCAGAAGTCGACTTCGAATTTTAACAACAAAAAGTCGATTTCAACTTTTCGTCTTTTTCATAAAAACAGTCGATTAATCGACTTTTCGACTATAGAACCCTAACTTAAGGTTAATATTCGGAATTCGACTAAATTTTTGGCAAAACTTAACTTCTTTACATTGCGAAGGGTATCCAAATATTCAACACAACCGAATATAGTCTTTTTACTTTTTTTCTTAATAAATTAAGTTTAATGGTTAAAACGAACTCAATAAAACATTAAAAAAGACCGTCAAATTGAGTGCAAAATTTAGGTACAACAGTACTAGGCTTAGTACAGTGGAACGAAAAACAAAGTACATAATAAAAAAGTTTAGAAAATGAATGCGTTCTGCATAACACTGTAAGTACGTGAAATTGACACAACCAAACGCCGAGACACCCAAACTTAATTTTGGGTCGTAATACACAGTGGCATTCTCCGTTTTGACAGATCAGGTCAATCAATATAAAAAGAGATATTTAATTTTTAAGTTTGTGATTTTCAAGCAATTTTTTATTGTTTTTTAAGAAAATTGAAAAAATGAGGAAAAATATTTTATACTAGCTGGCCCGGTCCGCGTTGCTGGCCCAAATATAAGATCAGTGTTATATTTCGCCCCGCTTCAAATATATAGCCTTGCAAAACATGTAATGAATTTCTTGGCTTAGAAAAATTTGTCGGCGTAGTTTTAAAGATACGATTAGGCAGAAAATCATCTTCAAATTATATTTTAGGAACTAAAAAAAAATCACCATGTCTTCGAATTTGCGAACAGTACAGATTTAAAACTTCTTTAGTATCATTACGAACAACACAAAAATAGAACAACACAAAAATAAAATAAAACGCATATCGTTTATTCTTATCGTGAGCTAATGTCTTGAGTTCAAACAAACCGTTATAGTTTTCCCGAATTTTCCATTTTTCCGGGACACTTTTCTCATTTACATTTCCTTAAAAACCTAATTAGAACTATAATTAACGTAAAAAAATCGGTCCAGTCATTAGTAGTTGACATATTCAGACAAAAGTGTTCGTTAAAATTTGTGTCTCCGATTTTACTAATAGCCAAATCGGCCATACCGTTCTTCTTCTTTTGAGATATATCGAAATAAAAGTGGGTGTGAAAAATTTTTATTTTCATTTAAACCTACGTTGGACTGTGACGAACATTTAAAAAAAAAAGTTTAGTCAAATCGATCCAGCCGTTCTCCGATTTTAGATATATCGAAAAATGGACGCGTAAAGGTGAGCGTGATTAATTTGTTTTCTGAAAAAACCTAAGACGAACATTTAAGAAAAAATATAATCCACATCGGTCAGTTTAGTCAAATCGATCCAGCCGTTCTTCGATTTTAGATATATCGAAAAAAGGACGCGTAAAGGTGAGCGTTATTAATGTGTTTTCCGAAAAAAACCTAAGACGAACATTTAAAAAAATCTTATTCATATCGGTCAGTTCTCAAGTGATGCGATTACCAACGAACTACATTTGATTTTTATTTATATTTTATTATTCTATAGATCAAATGTTATATGTATCGAAAATAAGAGTCGGTGGACAACTTTTCTTACCGTAAAACCTTATTTGAATTTTACCAACTTGGTCCATCCATTCAAAAGTGGGCGTTGAAATGGAAAATTGTTCTTTCCGAAAAACCTCAGTTGGACTATGATGAACATTAAAAACAAAATAAGGCAAATTGATCCAGCCATTCCATGGCTTAAAATACATATATCGGGAAAAGTGAGAAAGTTGGCGTGGTCAATTTTTCTTTCCTTAAAAATCGATTTCTATGTTCTTTTGATACAAAGAAATTTTACTATTCGTAAAAACCTTAGTTGAATTATGGCAAACATTTTCAACAAAAATTAGCCAAAGTGTGTGTGGTCAATTTCTTTTTTCGTGAAAAACAAAGTCGAATATTATAAAAATTAAAAAAAAAAAAAATAGTAAAATCGGTTCTCAGATTTTAGATAAATTGAAAAAGTGGGCGCAAAAGTGGGCGTGGTCGATTTTTCTTTTAATAAAAAATTAATTTGGATTACTATGAACATTTAAATAAAAAATTACCCAAATCGGTGCAGCCGTTTTCCGATTTTAGATAAATCAAAAAAAATGGGCGTAAAAGTGGGCGTAGTCAATTTTTCATTACGTAAAAACTTAAGTTGGACTATGACGAACATTTAAAAAAAAAAAAATTGTCCAAATCGGTCCAGCCGTTCTCAACTGATGCGGTTACCAACGAACGACAATTGATTTTTATTTATATAGATTCTATATTTTATTTTTCTATAGAGCAAATTTCTTTCTTACCCGTAAAAACCTTATTTGAATTTAACCAACTCGGCCCATCCATTCAAAAGTGGGCGTAGAAATAAAAATTGTTCTTTCTGAAAAAACTTAGTTGGAGTATGACGAACATTTAAAACAAAATTTGACAAATTGATCCAGCCATTCCATGATTGAAAATATATATATTGAGAAAAGTGAGCGTAAAAATAGGCGTGGACAATTGTTCTTTCCTTAAAAATATTTTGCGGACTATAACCAAATCGGTCTAGCCGTTATAGTTCTTTCGATACATAGAAAAAAGTGGGCGTGGGAAATTTTACTATCCGTAAAAACCTTAGTTGAATTAAAGTGGGCGTGTTCAATTTCTTTTTTTGAAAAAACAAAAGTTGGAATAGAATAAAAAATCATTTAAAAAAAAATTAGTCAAATTCTAAGATTTTATATAAATTGAAAAAGTGGGCGTAAAAGTAGGCGTGGTCGATTTTTCTTTCAGTAAAAACTTAAATTGGATTACTATGAACATTTAAATAAAAAATTACCCTAATCGGTGCAGTCGTTTTCCGATTTTAGATAAATCCAAAAAAGTGGGCGTAAATGTGGGCTTGGTCAATTTTTCTTTACGTAAAAACCTAAGTTGGACTATTACGAACATTTCAAAAAAAGAATCATCCAAATCGGTCCAGCCGTTCTCAACTGATGCTGTTACCAACGAACGACAATTGATTTTTATTTATATAGATTACTAGCCTAAATTGATTAGATATCATTGTTAGAGTAAAGTAAAGAATATTAAATACTAAATAAAGTAATTTTAAAAATAGTTTTTGAAGGATTTTCCTAGAAAAATATAATAAAAACTCGTTGAAAATCTCCTGATTTTGACCTGACCTGGCAAAACGGAGAATGCCACGGAATTCTACGACCCAAAATTAAGGTAACGTGTCTCGACGTTTTCATGTTTAATTTCAAAAGTTAAAATTATACTTACAGGTTAATTTATTCAACCGATGGGTTGACTTCGCGCTTTGCAAGTTAAATAAAATTCAGTATGATTCCATATCAACAAGGAGAGGACTTTCATGCAAATGCATGTTTTCCCTGTTATTCCCAGAACAGCATAAACCAAATATTTTTTCGAATAAAAAAAATTTACTAAAAGTTTCATCGATTCTTTGGTGCACATTTTTGCATATTTTAACAAAAAGTTATATTTTTGCATATTTTGCTATAAATGTACATTCTAAGGTAATATTTTGCATAAAATTTTAGTTTTAGCTTATTTTTTTCAATTTTTGTTGAAATCTGATATATTCATCTTCTAAATATGAAGAGCTTATTGTAAAAACTTGATAAGCCGCATTTTATTTTTTTTTGTTTTCCTCTTGGATTAGATCCACTAAGCCTGGGATTTTGCCAATGTTGATTCTAATGATCCAAGACACTTGAAATTTGGAATATAGGATCCTTCGGTTGAAAAAAAAAAAAATCGGGAAAAGGTACTTTTTGGAAATTCCGTTTTTAGGGGTTAAATAGTTGGGTTAAATAGTGTACTTTGGAACTTTTTTTAATTCTTCTAAAATAAATGTCACAGTAACTTGAAACTTTAATTATAATTATAGGACACCTTGAAAAAATAAATAATTCTTAAACTTAAAGAACTTTTTGTAAGTTCTTAAAGAACTTTTTGTAGATTCGGTTAAAAAGTGTACTTTGATCCCTTTTCTAACTCTTGAAGTAATAGTCAAAGAAACTTGAAATTTGAAAAGTAGGACCCTTCAGCGAGAAAAACTATATTCCGAAAAACGTACTTTTTGGAAATATCGATTTTAATTGTGTAAAAAAATGTACTTTTGTACGTTTACAAACTTCTGAAATAATGATCCCAGAAACTTTCAATTTGGAATGTAAGATCGTCCGGCAGAAAAAATGATGTGTTAAAAGTACGTTTTGGACGATCTGATTCAAAGAGGGCAAAAAGGGGTAAAATAGAGTACATTTGATTTTTTTAGGAAAAAACACTATAAAAGTACTTTTTGAAAATGTCTATTCTAGGGGATAAACAAATGTACTATTGGTACGTTTTATATTTTCTGAAATAATGGTCTTGAAACATTGAAATTTAGAATGTGGACTAAAACATACTGGAAATTTCGAAACCAATTGGACAATAAAATAAATAAATTAACTAAAATTTATAAATTAAAAGGTCGAAATAATATTAAGTTAATAAAACAAACTTGAAATTTTAAGTAAAGTTGAAAAAAAACAATAAGAAAATTATAGTCGGTCAAGACCGATAACATAATACCCTACAATGAGGCTTCCGGAATATGGGACTCAAGTCCAAACCTAAACCGGTTGGATAAATCTTTTGTTAGATCTTTAAGAAAACACACACAAACCAAATTTTAGTGAAGTTGACTTCTTTTTGTTGCCAGTACACGTTTAACATCCGCAAACAAAATTTTAATCAAATATTTCCTATTTCAATAAATTTTGAGAGATTTATGTGAATATCGGGAGGGTGATTTGTATGGGGACTACAAGCAGAACTGGTCCGATTCCTTAATTTAATATAGAAACCGAGAAATTATTTAACAAGGTTTTAGTTTTACTATATGTCAGAGAAGTACAAACATTTTTGGAACTAAACAGTGTCCACCTCCGTGTTAATACTCATATGTTTATATGTATTTCTCAAGGTTGACAATCGAAACGAATGACGGTATCGATATCGGTATTGGTACCGTTTTTTTTTTTTATTTATTTCGATATCGGTTACGGTATTTGAGTTGAATCGGTTACGGTATTACCGATACCGATACGTCAATACCGGTACCTACCGGTATTATCGAAAAAAATTGTAGAAATATAAAAAACGTATAAAAACTTAAATTTATTTTTCAATTTTAAAACTAAACACCTATTAACGTTTTTATTTTATTGCTAAATTGTACTCTAAAATGTTATAAAAAATTAAAGAGCGTTTTTTAGGGGGTCGGCGGGAGACGTTGCCGGACCACATCCACAAAACGAGGCGGGCCGAGAAAACTGTAATTTTCTTATCCCCTTGATAAAAGTGCAGGACTTTGAAGTTATTCTGACATAAAAATATTTGATTTGCTTAAGAAAAGTAAAAAAATATGTAAAAACAAGTAGAAAAGTTAAATTCGACTTGTCCGAATCCATGAATACCCTCCACAATGCCCATTTAAAGTGATAGGTATTTTTCTAACGTGAAAAAATTAGCTATTTTGATTACAAATATTTTATTTTTTTTAGTCATTTTTTAAATAAAAATAGACAAAAAAAATTTTTGAGTGTAAAATTGTTTTCGAGTGTAAGTTTTTTTAGTGTAAAAATATTTGTGACTGACAAAAATACTTTGGAAAATATTTTTCTGACTCATCAATGTTTTTAAAGCTGGTTAACGGTTTTTTCAACAAGTGCATTTAAGGTGAAACCAATCAGTTTTCTTAATAATTCATCGTATTTCTAGGCAACCAAGTTTTTTTGTTGGTGTTATCTATTTGGAAAAATAGGTCTTCCCCGTCTAGATAAGATCACATTCAAAAATATCGCAAAAAAAATATTTTTATGGGACATTTAAGTAATAAAAAATTACGAAATCGAAACGTCTTTAGCGATTTTTTACGAGTTAAGCCACTTTAACAAAATTATACAATGGTGAAAAACTCCTGCTAGTATTCCAAATGCCTCCCCCGAAGTCCTATAAATATCAAACAAATCTTTGGGCACCTACATCGCGGATTAAATAAAAATGTCCAAAAAAACAATACTATATGAAAGGGGTTCAGAAAGTTTCTCCATATCGCGGTTGAAGTATGGCTTTTTTTTTAATTTTTACTTAATCAACAATGTGGGTGCCTAAAGATTTTTTGAGACTTTGGGGTGGCATTTGGAGTACGATTTTCATTTACAAAAACCAAAAAATTTACAAACTTTCTATAAATTTTTTTTTTTGTAAAACAAACATGGGTTTTTAGGAAAAAACCGTTCAATACAGGTACGTACCGGTACCGAAGGAAAAGGTTTTTGGATACCGGTATCCGATACCAAAACTGAGTTTCGGTATTGGTATTGGTACCGGTATTCAATTAAAAGGATTTTGAAACGGATAACGGTATTGAAAAGGTATCGATTGCCAACGTTGGTATTTCTTTATCAAAATATAAAATTTAAAATTAAAATAGAAAATCTATTGAAGACCATTTATTGACCGATTTATACGCAGTTGCACCTAACTCATTCGGTTACTACAAATTATCTAGAATATAATTTAGATAAGAATAAAATTGTTATGGCAATTTTAACACAAAAAAACACGATAAAACCATAAAAACTAATAAATTTGTTTGTTTTATAAAAAATACGTTTTAAATAATTTAAATTATGGTCATTTAAAAGTTTTAAAAATATAGACAAAAAAAGTTTGAAAAACTTACCTCCGCCCACATGCAAACAATTAATGAAGCACAAGTCATAAGTAAAGGATAATAGGCAGACATTAGTGTAACAGCCCACTGAGGTTGTAAATCCAACTGTAATACATTAACAAAAAAAAATATGAATTACAAATATATTTAAAAACATTAGCTTAATTTGTTTATACATACCGGTGTTGTAAAATAGGCACCTCTTAAAGAAGCCGCCACAAATACCATAAAATATAACATTTTTTGTGTTGTTATACGACATGCTCTTAATACCGAGGGTTGTTTAAGTCTTTGATATTCAGCTACTATACAAATAAACAATTGTATAACAGACACCAAGGCTACGAAATAGAATACACCAGAAATGCCGGCATAGTAGGGTAAATTAAAGCCGCTACATTCATCGCCGGCATAACGAATTTCGCAAAGACAAGTACCATTTAGACAATCACCACGTCCCGAACAGGTGGCCGAATTAGGATCATCGTCATCTTCATGTTTATAGGATTGTGGTGGTCCACTGCTAGATGTAGCTTTTTGTAAAACGCTCGAAGAGCACCTCATTAAGTTATGAAAACTCGGTAACATTCTATGTGTGAAAAGTTAATCTGAAAGTTGAAAAGAAAATGATTTTTTTTTTATAAATTTGTTTAAATAATAAATTCAGAAATATAAAAGACAATTATCTAGACCATTTACAGATGTAATTGGAAGAATATCAATTGTAGTTCGTAGATTTTACTTGCGACTTAAAGACTCCATTTGTAATTTGGAGATTTCATATGTAATTCGAAGATTTTGTTTGTAATTCAAAGATTCTGATTGTAATTCGAAAATTAGATTGTAATTCAAAAATTCCATTTATAATTCCGAAAATATCAACTGATCTTCAATTGTTTTTTTTTCGAATTACAATTGGAATCTTCGAATTACAAATGAAATATTTGAATAACTAGCAGAATTTTAAAATTAAAAGTAGATTATTCGAATAACAAGTAGAATATTCGAATAACAAATGGAATCTTAGAATTACAAGTAGAATCTTCGAATTACAATTGATCTGTTTTGAATTACATCTGTAAATAGTGTGTATTTAAATTTAAAAATTGAAATGGTTTAAAAAATATTGGGTAGTTTTAAACAACCAAACTAAATTGTTCTTAAATAATGAATATATTTCGACCTCTTAAGTATTAAATATAAATATCAACTACACAAGCGGAATTAAGCAAATATATAAATACATACTGTGAGCGTCAAAAGAAAGTGTACAGGTCTTAAATTGATGTAATTCGTTAACGACAAAGATGACAATAAAACCCCTTATAATTATCAATGGACTATCATTTAAAAACACGCTATAAAGGAAATTTTCCAAGCTTTAATTTAAGCTTGATTGCGTCCAGATTGAGCAAATATTAAATGAGATACGGGGGTCGCGCTGGAAATTGGAAATTTTTGTGGACGGTTTTTAGAAAATTTTTAAAAAATATTTCTCATTTGATTTTTTTTAAGTTCAAACATTAAACATTTAAAAAATAGTACAATAGTTTAAATTTAGTTATCAACTCATTTTTCCAACGACCCAAACAAAAATCAAAATTTTTTAAATGCAGTAAAAAAATATGCATTTTTTTGGCCTCCAATTCTTTTGACCACCAATTTTTTGTAAACAAAGAAAAGATTATATTGTTTACTAATTTAAGAACACCTAAGTGCATAGTAAAGAGATATGTAAATAGCTAATAATTTTCTTTGTTTACAAAAAATTTGTGTTCAAAAGAATTTGAGGTCAAAAAAATGCACATTTTTGATTTTTGTTTGGGTCGTTGGAAAAATGAGTTGATAACTGAATTTAAACTATTGTACTATTTTTTAAATTTTTAATGTTTAAACTTGGAAAAAATCAAATGAGAAATATTTTTTAAAAATTTTCTAAAAACCGTCCACAAAAATTTTCAATTTCCAGTGCGACCCCCGTATCTCATTTAATATTTGCTCAATCTGGACGCTATCAAGATTAAATTAAAGCTTGGAAAATTTCCTTTAAAGCGTGTTTTTAAATGACAATCGATTAATAATAACAAGGGGTTTTATTGTCAAATTTTTCGTTAAGGAATTACATCTATTTTAGACCTGTACACTTTCTTTTGACGCTCACTGTATTTATTTGTTAATGTGTGAAACAAAACAAATGAAGCAAATAAATGATAAATATACAAGTAAATAAGGGGAGGTTTAAACAAACGCTTTACAATGCAGAGAAGGTATCCCCAGCTTAAGCTAACCCACCAAAAACTACTGCTTCGCCGTAAGCAGGTTTGTAAGGGAATGTTGAGTTGACATTCCCTTACAAACCTGCTTACGTATGGCATGATATTTGGTCGCAATGTCCCACTTTAGAGCATTTCATCCGAGCGCTTATTTCAGCGCAATAAAAATGTAATGAAATCATACCATCTTAGAAGCTTACTAGGTGCATTTTTGTAAGCATATTGGATGCTTAGAAATCATTGCTCCAATAAAGCACAAAAATAATGTGTTACCATCACTAAAGTCTTCATGCCTGAAAAGTTTGTATGAAGGAAGTGCTCCTCGTAGGCACACAAATAACACTACAGTTTTTATGTCTGAATAGTGTGTAGTCGAAACTTTTGTTTTCACTTTTGCACATGCGTACACGTCCGTTCACAAAAACACAAAATATCAACTGAATTAAAATTGTATTTTTTTTTATTGCGTCATCCAAATGTTCGTTTTGCTGTTTGATCCTCGTAAGTCGTCGTATAATTCATAGTTTTTTCTCTCTGCCTTACGGTAGTGCATACTATACACTACTGTAAGCGAATGTATTTAAAAATTCGTAATTTATCGAAAAATTTCTATTTCTATCTCTGCCTTACAGTAGTGCATCTAGTATGCACTACTGTAAGGCAGAAATATCTATGTGCTGAAGACGAAGCGCTTGTGTATGCCAGAAAAATTATGAAGTGCTTCCACAATCTCAATTATTTTTTGTTGGCTAGCCAACTTAGCGTATCGGTCTAGAGTGATCGTATCTAAGAGGCAGTTAATAGCAAAAACATTACAGATCATGGGTTCAATCCTTGGCGGCTGCGATCTGTTAATAATTTTCACATATAGAATATAATTGACTATTAACTGAATAAATTTGACATTAAAAGTTTTTCTGATGATTATAATAACTGGATTATATGAAACTAGTAAAAAACGAACCAGGATGTCTTAAAATTTTTAGAAAAATAAATTTTTCTTTCACACCTTTCTCAATTCAAACCATATATAACATGATTAAAAAATTATAATACATAATTATAATTAGAGCCTGAGCTCAACTGTCTTTACAGAAAAACAAAAATTTAAAAATTTTTTATTTTAAATTCTGATTAATTTTTATTAAAAAATAAAAATTGTTTTATTCGACCTTTAAAATATAATATTTTAAGTATTTTTATTCTGGCTCAAGGTCATTATTTTCTTTACTAATTAAAACCATGATATTCTCATAGCATAATTTTCAAGAAAATTATTTTCTGTTTTAAATTTATTTGTGTTGGTCATTTTTGCAAGACTTAATCGACACGTGTTTCGGAATTTGTCAGATTCCATTGTCAAGATTATTTAGCAAATATAAAAACCCTATACTAAATTAGTAAAGGGAATTTACAAGACAAATCGCTAGTGATCAAACTAAAATATTAAAACCTATTCGACTCTACTCTCGTTGAGAATTAGAAGAAGAAAAATGCATCATATTAGTATGATCGCGATAGTCAAACAACACAACACAAAAAATATTAAAAACAGAATTTACATACGATTATCCATTGGACAATACTAATGTTATTTGTTTTTGCAAACGTTGTATTTGCGGGTGTAATACCATATTAGGTTTGTTCACCATGGCGTGCCAACCATTTTGGTTAAATTCTGATTAATTTTTATTAAAAAATAAAAATTGTTTTATTCGACCTTTAAAATATAATATTTTAAGTATTTTTATTCTGGCTCAAGGTCATTATTTTCTTTACTAATTAAAACCATGATATTCTCATAGCATAATTTTCAAGAAAATTATTTTCTGTTTTAAATTTATTTGTGTTGGTCATTTTTGCAAGACTTAATCGACACGTGTTTCGGAATTTGTCAGATTCCATTGTCAAGATTATTTAGCAAATATAAAAACCCTATACTAAATTAGTAAAGGGAATTTACAAGACAAATCGCTAGTGATCAAACTAAAATATTAAAACCTATTCGACTCTACTCTCGTTGAGAATTAGAAGAAGAAAAATGCATCATATTAGTATGATCGCGATAGTCAAACAACACAACACAAAAAATATTAAAAACAGAATTTACATACGATTATCCATTGGACAATACTAATGTTATTTGTTTTTGCAAACGTTGTATTTGCGGGTGTAATACCATATTAGGTTTGTTCACCATGGCGTGCCAACCATTTTGGTTAAATTCTGATTAATTTTTATTAAAAAATAAAAATTGTTTTATTCGACCTTTAAAATATAATATTTTAAGTATTTTTATTCTGGCTCAAGGTCATTATTTTCTTTACTAATTAAAACCATGATATTCTCATAGCATAATTTTCAAGAAAATTATTTTCTGTTTTAAATTTATTTGTGTTGGTCATTTTTGCAAGACTTAATCGACACGTGTTTCGGAATTTGTCAGATTCCATTGTCAAGATTATTTAGCAAATATAAAAACCCTATACTAAATTAGTAAAGGGAATTTACAAGACAAATCGCTAGTGATCAAACTAAAATATTAAAACCTATTCGACTCTACTCTCGTTGAGAATTAGAAGAAGAAAAATGCATCATATTAGTATGATCGCGATAGTCAAACAACACAACACAAAAAATATTAAAAACAGAATTTACATACGATTATCCATTGGACAATACTAATGTTATTTGTTTTTGCAAACGTTGTATTTGCGGGTGTAATACCATATTAGGTTTGTTCACCATGGCGTGCCAACCATTTTGGTTAAATTCTGATTAATTTTTATTAAAAAATAAAAATTGTTTTATTCGACCTTTAAAATATAATATTTTAAGTATTTTTATTCTGAATAAAACAATTTTTATTTTTTAATAAAAATTAATCAGAATTTAACCAAAATGGTTGGCACGCCATGGTGAACAAACCTAATATGGTATTACACCCGCAAATACAACGTTTGCAAAAACAAATAACATTAGTATTGTCCAATGGATAATCGTATGTAAATTCTGTTTTTAATATTTTTTGTGTTGTGTTGTTTGACTATCGCGATCATACTAATATGATGCATTTTTCTTCTTCTAATTCTCAACGAGAGTAGAGTCGAATAGGTTTTAATATTTTAGTTTGATCACTAGCGATTTGTCTTGTAAATTCCCTTTACTAATTTAGTATAGGGTTTTTATATTTGCTAAATAATCTTGACAATGGAATCTGACAAATTCCGAAACACGTGTCGATTAAGTCTTGCAAAAATGACCAACACAAATAAATTTAAAACAGAAAATAATTTTCTTGAAAATTATGCTATGAGAATATCATGGTTTTAATTAGTAAAGAAAATAATGACCTTGAGCCAGAATAAAAATACTTAAAATATTATATTTTAAAGGTCGAATAAAACAATTTTTATTTTTTAATAAAAATTAATCAGAATTTAACCAAAATGGTTGGCACGCCATGGTGAACAAACCTAATATGGTATTACACCCGCAAATACAACGTTTGCAAAAACAAATAACATTAGTATTGTCCAATGGATAATCGTATGTAAATTCTGTTTTTAATATTTTTTGTGTTGTGTTGTTTGACTATCGCGATCATACTAATATGATGCATTTTTCTTCTTCTAATTCTCAACGAGAGTAGAGTCGAATAGGTTTTAATATTTTAGTTTGATCACTAGCGATTTGTCTTGTAAATTCCCTTTACTAATTTAGTATAGGGTTTTTATATTTGCTAAATAATCTTGACAATGGAATCTGACAAATTCCGAAACACGTGTCGATTAAGTCTTGCAAAAATGACCAACACAAATAAATTTAAAACAGAAAATAATTTTCTTGAAAATTATGCTATGAGAATATCATGGTTTTAATTAGTAAAGAAAATAATGACCTTGAGCCAGAATAAAAATACTTAAAATATTATATTTTAAAGGTCGAATAAAACAATTTTTATTTTTTAATAAAAATTAATCAGAATTTAACCAAAATGGTTGGCACGCCATGGTGAACAAACCTAATATGGTATTACACCCGCAAATACAACGTTTGCAAAAACAAATAACATTAGTATTGTCCAATGGATAATCGTATGTAAATTCTGTTTTTAATATTTTTTGTGTTGTGTTGTTTGACTATCGCGATCATACTAATATGATGCATTTTTCTTCTTCTAATTCTCAACGAGAGTAGAGTCGAATAGGTTTTAATATTTTAGTTTGATCACTAGCGATTTGTCTTGTAAATTCCCTTTACTAATTTAGTATAGGGTTTTTATATTTGCTAAATAATCTTGACAATGGAATCTGACAAATTCCGAAACACGTGTCGATTAAGTCTTGCAAAAATGACCAACACAAATAAATTTAAAACAGAAAATAATTTTCTTGAAAATTATGCTATGAGAATATCATGGTTTTAATTAGTAAAGAAAATAATGACCTTGAGCCAGAATAAAAATACTTAAAATATTATATTTTAAAGGTCGAATAAAACAATTTTTATTTTTTAATAAAAATTAATCAGAATTTAACCAAAATGGTTGGCACGCCATGGTGAACAAACCTAATATGGTATTACACCCGCAAATACAACGTTTGCAAAAACAAATAACATTAGTATTGTCCAATGGATAATCGTATGTAAATTCTGTTTTTAATATTTTTTGTGTTGTGTTGTTTGACTATCGCGATCATACTAATATGATGCATTTTTCTTCTTCTAATTCTCAACGAGAGTAGAGTCGAATAGGTTTTAATATTTTAGTTTGATCACTAGCGATTTGTCTTGTAAATTCCCTTTACTAATTTAGTATAGGGTTTTTATATTTGCTAAATAATCTTGACAATGGAATCTGACAAATTCCGAAACACGTGTCGATTAAGTCTTGCAAAAATGACCAACACAAATAAATTTAAAACAGAAAATAATTTTCTTGAAAATTATGCTATGAGAATATCATGGTTTTAATTAGTAAAGAAAATAATGACCTTGAGCCAGAATAAAAATACTTAAAATATAATTTTTTATTTTTTTAATAAAAATTAATCAGAATTTGAAAAAAAAAATATTTTTGATGATACTAATTTACAAAATAAGAAAAATTTTCTGCGCAAGAAAAGCGACTGTTTTTTGGGTCAGCTCTAGTTTTTTGAATACAGCTTGAGGAAAATGAGCTATTTGTACCTGTTTGTGAGTCCATATTTACAAACACTACTTGCATCTAGAAACTGAAACTGCTTGTAACAAAAATGCTCTTACTTTTTTTGAGTCATCTTTAGTTTTTGACATTTCTTTTAAAGAAATGGTTGAAAAATTCAAGAAACGGTTTTTTCGCCATTTTTTGAACCCCTAAATCCCCGTTATGGCCGATAAGCCGAGACACCCAAACCTTAGAATTGTCACTTTTATACATATTTTAAGTTTCATGCAAATCGGTTCATAAGGGTTAAGATACTTTCCTTGTTAGTAGACTTTTGAGCTTTTTCTAAAAAAAGTACTTAAATTACTAATATCAAGTGAGAGTGTTAAATTCGGCTGTGCCGAATCTTTTATACCCTCCCAACCCGTAAAAAACACAGGGGTGTATTTTTTTGGGGGGAGAGGGGGGTTCTGCGATCGGAGACATAAAAATATTTCGTTTGCTAAGCAAAAGTACAAAAAAACCTATAAAAATTACGTTTTTTCAGAGGTTGGTTTAGTTCTTAAAGGGGAAACTTTTTCCCCCTGATCCGATTTTGCCCATGTTCGAACTTAACCTGCCCAATAAGGGTGGGATAGTGTTGTGTGAGATTTTAAGCAGCAATATTTGGAAGCGCTAGAACCGCTCATTTTGTGAGGTTGGTAAAAAAAGTGTATGAGCCAAAAAATGGGGGAGGTCGGATAGGATCTAGGGGTCGCTCATCGGGGTCAAAGTTAGGCGTAGAGGGGAAAAAATCCACAAAAAGCCCCAAAACTCCCCTGGTTTTGCTCCTAGAGGGGTCAAATGTGAGACCGACCCCCATTATTTTTTCCCCCTGAACACTTTTGCCAAATATACCTAAGCCCTATCTCCAATCCCTAAGGGGGGTCCCATACAAAGGTTCAATTTTTAAAAAATCTTTCTTCTACCGCTCTAGCTGTCCTAAGAGTCACCCTAGAGGAATCAAATGTATGACTGACCCCCAATATTTTTTCAACCCCAACATTTTCTTAGAACATACCTACCCCCTATCTTCAATCCTTAGGGTGGTCCCCATACATTTTTTTTTATATTTTTTTAAATTATCATATTAAATCAGCTCCTACCGGTCCAATGGTGCCTCCTAGAGGGGTCATTATCAAGACCAACCCCCATTAATTTTTAGCCCCCAACACTTCTTCTGAACATTCCAATTCCATATCTCCAATTCCTAAGGGGTCTCCCACACAAAATGACATTTTTGTAATTCTTGCTCCCACCGCTCTAACTATCGTAGGGGTGACCCTAGAGAAGTTAAATGTGTGACCGAACCCCAATATTTTTTCAGCCCCAACATTTTCCCCAAACAAACATACCCTCTATTTTTAAGCCTTAAGGGTGTCCCCACACATTTTTTTTATTTTTAAATTTTTTTTATAAAATTTGCGCCTACCGCTCCCACTGTGCCTTTTAGGGACGGGAAATGCAGACTGACCCCCATTAATTTTTGTCCCCTACATTTTTTCTGAACATACCTACGCCGTATTTCCACTTTGTAGGGGTGCTCCCCTGGGGAAAACTAAGTGTTTGAAACCAAATTCGGCAAAACGTCTGGACCAGGAGGGCTAATGTTTGCGCGTTTTAAAGAGCAGTGGGAAAATAAAAAAGACAAACCGTACAGTCTTGGCATATAAGACGAGGAAGTGGCAGGCAACATACCAGCTCAAGTCCAAACTGACATCAAGTTGTTTTGTTGGGCTCAAATAAAAGAAAAGCAACCCAGAGAAGACTACAATGAGTTTCTTGAAATTGTTTTATTATATGTACCTTGGCGAAAATATTCCTAATAAGCATTTTAGCCCACCAGGACCCATCAGTCATGCTCGATGGATGGCAAAAGGCATATATTGCCCAAAAATGTTTTTGTTCCGAAAATATATCGGTTTGGCCAGAAAAGAATTAAATGCACTTCTTGATGTGACCGTTTTCATCATAACAATTTACGTAAAAGCTTGGTTAAGCGCTACCAAAGCAATAGAAGCTCCAAATAATGATTTGAATTTTTTGAAAGCGATTGCCAATTATGCTTCAATTGATAAGATTCTGTCGCAACGATTGGTCAAGAGATTCTGTGGACATCTTTGGTATCTCAGTGGCGAAGCTGTTGCTCTCACACTATTTGATCGGAATATCTCTTGTGAAATAAAACGAAAAATGTCGAATGCAATTCGTATATTTGAAGAAGAGAAAGAGGAATTGGAGGAAGAGTTATCTGACGATGAGATGGACGAATCGTCTAACGAAGACAGCGAGGAAGAAGAAGACGATGATATCGGGGAAGAAGATGCCTCAGAGGATAGCGGCGACAGTGGCAACAAGGATTGTAATCCTCCAGTACATGTTGTTGGATTCGAAGGTGTGTAAAGAATTAACATGGCATCGAAACAAGTGAATCAAGAACTCATGAAAACTGATTTAAGCCACTACGTCACACCTGAGACTCCAAAATTTTTTGCACGCTTCGGAATAACAACAAATTTCATTGCTTCCAATCCAAATACTTGGGAAAATCGTCAGGACTACCAGCGAGCGCTGCAAATATTACGTAAATTACATGTTGTCAACGACGCTGCCGAAAGAGGCGTAAAATTAATTGAAGACTATAACAACGTGTTGTGCCGTAACGAGGAGGAAAAATAGTTTTGCTTCAGGTCGTGGCCGGAAATCGGAAACAATATCCATCACTCGATAAAAATAAATTAATTTGATTTATAGTTATATTATTTATCATTTTTTATTATTTTCAAGTTAAAAAAAATATTTTTTTACGCTTAACAAAAGTTACTACATATTAAATTACAAATTAAAGACCTCGGATTTCTCGATAAAATAAATAAAAAAATTGTGGGGTAACACCTTGAAGATAGAGGGTAGGTATGTTTGAAGAAAATGTTTTGGCTAAAAAAATATATGGGCAGGTCATACGTTTGACTTCTCTACATACATTACTAATTTAGTTTTCCCCAGGGGAGCACCCCTACAAAGTGGAAATACGGTGTAGGCATGTTCAGAAAAAATGTAGGAGGCAAAAATTAATGGCGGTCAGTCTGCATTTACCGTTCATAAAAGGCAGAATGGGAGCGGTAGGCGCAGATTTTATAAAAAAAATTAAAAAATAAAAAAAATGTGTGGGGACACCCTTAAGGATTTAAAATAGAGGGTAGGTTTGTTTGGGGAAAATGTTGGGGCTGAAAAAGTATTGGGGGTCGGTCACACATTTAACTTCTCTAGGGTCACCCCTGCGATAGTTAGAGCGGTGAGAGCAAGTTTTACAAAAATGTCATTTTGTGTGGGAGACCCCTTAGGAATTGGAGATATGGAATTGGTATGTTCAGAAGAAGTGTTGGGGGCTAAAAATTAGTGGGGGTTGGTCTTGATAATGACCCCTCTAGGAGGCACCATTGGACCGGTAGGAGCTGATTTAATATGACAATTTAAGAAAAAATAAAAAAAAATGTATGGGGACCACCCTAAGGATTGAAGATAGGGGGTAGGTATGTTCTAAGAAAATATTGGGGTTGAAAAAATATTGGGGGTCGGTCATACATTTGATTCCTCTAGGGTGACTTCTAGGACAGCTAGAGTGGTAGGAGCAAGACTTCTTAAAAATTGAACCTTTGTATGGGACCCCCCTTAGGGATTGGAGATAGGGCTTAGGTATGTTTGGCAAAAGTGTTCAGGGGGAAAAAATAATGGGGGCCGGTCTCACATTTGACCCCTCTAGGAGCAAAACCAGGGGAGTTTTGCGTCTTTTTGTGGATTTTTTCCCCTCTACGCCCAACTTTGACCCCGATGAGCGACCCCTAGATCCTATCCGATCTGCCCCATTTTTTGGCCTATGCATTTTTTTTACGAACCTCACAAAATAAGCGGTTCTAGCGTGTCGAAATCGAAAACTCGTGCACTATCCCACCCCTACTGCCCAATAACATAAGACTTATTCGTACTAAACTTCAGGGGTCTAGCTCTTTTATTTTGGGCTGTGTCGTATCTTCCACAGACGGACGGACAGACAGACGGGCATCGCTAGAATGTCTTAGAATCGATCACTGATCAATAATATATATACTTTATGGGGTTCTAGACCGATATTTCGATGCGTTACACACGGAATGACAAAGTGAGTATACCCCCATACTTTGGTTGGAGGGTATAAAAACGGGAGATAGAGGATTAATATATTCTAAATCAAAAATCTCATAAAATTCTATTGAAGACACTCAAACACTATTTCAAAATACAAAAGTACATTTACATTAATTTTTCGACTTTTTTCAAACGCCTTTGAAAAAATAAATAAAAAATTCAGTGGGCTATAAAAAAAATTTGAGACGTTACAGAGCAAAAAAACACATTTGATGTTTTTATACTACACACCAAAGCTGTATTATTGATTTTTTTTATTTGGATTTTTTGGAAAAAAATAAAATACTTTGATATTTTAGTTGGCTATCAAAAAATAAAATGTTTTGTTATTTTATTTATTTTGGTTTGAATAAAATAAAATTTTATTTTATTCAAATTCATAAAAATGAAATAATATTTCTTTCCAAAAAAATCAAATAATTTTTTCTGATTGCTTATTCAAACAAACAAAATAGAATTTTTCAAAATAATCAACAAAAATTTGTGATTTTTTTTGGTTATTCACAAAAATTCAAATGAATAACGTATTATTTAAACAAAAAAAATAAATATTCTTGAAAATTTTGTGTTTGAAAAATAATTTTTTTTTTATTTATTTTGAATTTTATTATACAGTAAAACACACAATTATTCTTACAAACCACTATTGTTTTACTTATTTAAGGTTTTCTTTACTAAAACATTAATTAGATTATTTTTAATTTTTTTCCCAAATTGACTTTTACTGATTAAAAAATGGTCTTAAAACATTTTCTTATGGAAAATACTCTAGTTGATTAGACTTTTCGATATTTTTCTTAAACAATAAAAAGTTGTGAAAGGATGTATAATTACTAGTGTTTGGGGTCCGGGAATTCCCGGGAAAAGACTGACGGGAATTCCCGGGAATTTTTTTAATTTTTCCCGGGAAATCCGGGAATTTTATAAAATAAACCATTTTACATAAAAAACGTTTATTTTAATTTAATTTTTAAAATTTTTTTTACATACAGGCACTGTTGCCAGATTTGACGATTTCTCTGCATTTTGACGATTTTTACACCCCAAAATAGCAAAATGACGATTTTTGCCCAAAAAATGACGATTTTTAAAAACAACAAAAACTTGTCAATTTTGTCTACTTTTTAAAATATTTTTAATGAAACTTTAGTATTCAATGAATATTTTTTGCTTATTGTTAGTTAAAAAAAGTATCCGCCAATATTTCTGTACAAAAAGGGATAAAGGAAACAAGTGAGAGTTACATTCCCTTTTTCCCTACAAAAGGTAAAAAAATTATAGGGGGCTTTTTTGGCGGAGGACACCTTTCTTTTCGTAATAAATGTTAACAAATTGATTTATTATGATATTTACGCAATTTTATCATTATTTTTGTAAGTGTCGGACGGAAAAGGGCGGACGGAAAAAAATATTTTTTAATTAACTTGACCCAACTGCATGATCTTTTCTTTCATAAAAATATTTCATATGTTTAAGAAGGGGAACAAAGAATATAAAGAGGAAATTTCGGAGGTAGGTTCAGTTTTACTAAAGTGAACTTTGTTCTCCCTGGTTTGTTTTGTCAATTTTCAAACTGAACCATCCAATCGCCATAAGATATATTTCTGCCAAACTGCATGTATTTAGCTCTTTTGGTTTGGACTGCATCATGTCTTCAACAGACGGGCGGACATCGCTTGAATGAATCTTTAATCAATGATAAATATACCTTTTTTATTTTGACGATTTTTTGACGATTTCTGCAAATGGGATGACGATTTTGACGATTTTTTTTATAAAAATCGTACATTTTTGACGATTTTTTACCCAACAATTCTGGCAACCCTGCATACAGGTATAATTTAATTTGCTACGTTTTGTATTTTTGCTATTTGGAAGAACATTTCAAATATACATATATAAAAAAAATTACCAAGTGTAATATCATGAAAAAACTTAAAAAGTCAAAAAATATACGTGGGTTAATGATAATTTTGCTAAGACTGTTAAAAAAAATATAAAAATTTTGAACCTAGAATTTACATTGCCAGAACAAATATTAAAGTGCTGCCAACTATATTAGTTTTTGCTCGAATAACGTAGTTTTAAATTTGTTTGCGATTTTTTGTGGGGAAAAAAGTTGCAATATTTTTTTTGTTTTGTTTTATTGTATTTCAGGGTTTTCTAACTTCTATTTTTTGATTTTCCATGTTTTAATTAATCGTTTATCTGTAATTAAACTGTTTTTAATAAAAACTTGGTAAAATTTTAATGTTTTTTAGGATTTATATTAATAATGAAAATTTCCCGAGATTCCCGGGAATCCCGGGAAATAAATTATTTTTTCCCGTTTCCCGGGAAATTGAAAAGTCCGGGAATTCCCAAACACTACTAATTACTTAAATACCCTTAATTGTAAAGGTTTATTTTGCAAAACATTGAGATTTTTAAGGGTTTTTGCTTTGGTGACATTTTTAAGAAAATATTCTTTAGTATTAACTGTGAAATGTTTCTACTACACAAAAATTATTTTAATCGAAAAAAATTTCATTCTTTATACAATTGAACATTTTTGCAATAGAAAATGCATTATTCTATTTTTAAAATTTAAATGCATATTTGCTTATAATATTTTTTTTTATTTTTGACTACTTTTGAGGTAAAACTGATGTTGTACTGATGATGTAATTTATTGTGATTCTCTAGCACATAACGATCTATCCGTCTATCCCTCATTTTACGGATTAACTGTTATATTTTTTAAGCGAGATACATTGAAGTCTACCAAAAGGGAAAAAATATTCTACGAATTAGTGCATGAAATTTCACTGGGGAAGTATCATATTGAAAATAATTAAAATAATAAGTTATAATATACCAAAAATGTTTCAAATTTACTTTATAACTATATCACATAGGCCAGGTAAAATTTGTGACTTTGACCAACCAAGTAAAACACGGGTGGTTGGAAACAGTTTTTGCCTAAAAGTGCGAATACTATATTTTCTTTTTTGAATACGTATTTGGAATGTCTAAGAATAATATAGGAACAAAAACCAAAACATCGATCGAGCACTTTTTTCAAAAATCGCGGTTGAATTGCAAAAGATTATTATATTCGAATTTTCTCGAAAACTAGAGATATCAAAAAAACATATATTATTTGGAATTATGCATTTATATAAAGTATTCAAAAAAATTTACATTGCAGTATTCAAACGGTCAAAAAATAAACATAATTATTTTGAATGTATTTTATATGGTATGGAATTGGGCACATTTTTAAGCGCGAAAAACACAAAAACGAAACAAGCTACAGCATTTTAGATGACAGATTTGGATTCTACAGGTCCATATTATATAAAATCCACTCTTAGTTTTTGAAATTAACGCAATAATGTCTAACAGTAGTGCTACAAAAATAAATAACATTTTTTAAATTTCAATTCCGAATATCTCGAAAATTTTTCAGTCAGTTTTTACGGATTTTTACAGTTATTTATATAAGTAGTCTTTTTTTTAAATAAAGTTTCATTAGTTTCAAACGTATTTTCTGTTGAATTTACTGACATAATATTTTGAGTGTATGTAATAAATAAACATTTCGGTATTTATCATTATTATCAGATATCATTCCATTTCGCAAATCGCATGTTTTTAAATTTGGTTATATGACCGCTAAATTTTATCATAAAATTTCATTTTCTAGTCCCCTGGATTCAACTGCAGGACGTTGAAGTTCTTCTGCCACAGAAATATTTCATTTGCTTCTGCCTTTTTTCAAATTTTTAAATATGATCCGATTTGGCCCATTTCCATACTTAACCAGCCTCAGACCATAAGATATATTTCTGCCAAATTTTCGCAGTCTAGCTCTTTTATTTTGGATTGTATCATGTCTTCCACAGACGAACGGACGGACATCTGCAGAATGTGTAACAATCGATCACTAATAAATAATATATATTTTATGGTTTGTTAGATAGATATTTCGATGCTTACACACGGAATGACAAAGTGAGTATACTCCTTAAACCAACCTATGAAAGTCGCCAATTTTTACAGATTTTTATACTTTTCTTTAAAAAAAAAGTTTTGTTAAGTAAATATTTGCATAAGTTTATAGCTCTGCACTTGGAATTTCCTAAATCACAACTTAACTTTTCTGAATTCAAATGGACTTTTTATAAATTACAATTTATAAGAACCTGATATTAAAACAAAACTGTTTTGTAAGAATAATTTTTTGTTAAACTGTACAAAATAAATAAAATAGTTTTTTTTTTTCAAACACAAAATTTTCAAGAATATTTATTTTTTGATGTTTGAATAATACGTTATTTATTTGAATTTTTGTGAATAACCAAAAAAAATCACAAATTTTTGTTGATTATTTTGAAAAATTATATTTTGTTTGTTTGAATAAAAAAAATCAGAAAAAATTATTCGATTTTTCGTTATTCAAATAAAATCAAAATAAATATTATTCATTTTCAAATATTTAAATAATCTGTTATTTGATTATTTTTGAAAAAATATTGTTATTTATTCATTTCGTTATTTCAATCATAGCATACAGCTATGCTACACACAAGTACTTTCAAACTGTCCAGGTTTGGTTGAGGCCCTAAGAAATTACCCTTCAATTGTTTCACAGTGTAATTTATTACAAACTTTTCAATTAATTTCATTGTTAATAAAACAATGAGTTTAATTAAAAAAAAATAAGTTGATATTTTTCTTAAAAAGTTAAAAAAGTCTTTGTTGTATTGATAAAATTCAATGTAGGCTCAGTTTCAATTAAATGTTTAATTGTATTAACAATGAAATTAATTGTATTAACAATGAAATTAATTGTATTCGCACTTTTTTTGTGTAATTGTATTCACACTTTTTTTTTGTGAAGATATCCCTTAAATATCTACACAACAATTTTGATGTAATTTAATCGTATATTATGATTTCCTCTCAATTATAGCGTAAACGTTACTTGTTTTTGAAGTGGTTTAACATTACAATAAAATTGTAAAATTGTTCAACTAGAACGTACTTTTTAGACGATATATGCAATACATATGCAAAATTTTTTTTTTGTTTAAATTATTAAGTAATTTTCTTTCAATTATTTTGGCCTTATTTTTGTTTGATTGAACTACATTTTTTTAATTAACAGACCATAAACAACTGTTGTTGAAGGCATGAGTTCTATTAGCGATTATACCCGAATCAATTTATTGCATATATTTATTTGCATACAAAGAGTTTTGTTTTTTTAAAAAAAGAATGCTTAAACGCATTTATGCAAAAATAATACAAAATTCAATTTAAATAAAAAAAAGTGGCATATGAATAAACATTAAGACAAAACCCGATGACTAAATAGACAATAGGGTCATTTATTTGTACTTGGTTGGTGATATTTTTTGTAAACAGTAAAAGCTGGAAAGATGGAAGAAGTTAAACATTTTTAAAACTTAATTGCTAAGGTAGCTTTTGCTACTCAAAATATTAATGAATATTTTATGAATAAGTTTGAAAAAAAAAACGTTATTTTCTACTCCAGAAGATAATTCGTAGATATTTAGTAGACATTCAGTAGATAATTAGTAGCTGTGATGAATTTCGCAAAAAGCCCAAATAAAACAAAAGACTACTTTAGCACATAGGACAAAAAAGATGACGTGACATAATCCCCACGGACATCATTTGAAAGCACTTTTTATGCTGGGCACTTTCGAAAGTTTAAGTTCATATAAGCTTTTACTGTATATAAACAAAAATGTATTATAAACATTTTGCCAGCCATGCATGACAATTAATGATAAAAACATTTTATAAGTTTTACAATCTTCTTTATTCGGAAATTTTATTGTTTTTTTTTACATCCCATATATGTGAATCGCGTATTTGAATTAACATACAAAAATAGACACTATAGGAAATTGAAAATTAAAAAAAAATACAAGTACTTGTGTTTATACATATAATGTTAGCGCTGACAAAAGCATAATAAAAGCTAAGTTACTAGATTACATGTTAAACAAAAAAATGACAAATTTCTATTAAATTAAGTGTTTGAGGCTGAAAGTAAGGCTGTTGCAAAAAAACGTCATTACACAACTTTCAAGTGAATATTTAAATTGATCCAAATGTATTTTTAATTTGTCTGAATGGGATTTTTAAATGGTTCAATTAGGACGAGTTTTTGCAATCTCAATTAAACTATAGTCTGTATTAAAATAATACGAAATAAAAATCATTTCCAAGTTTCAGACTACGTATTATATCATAATTATTTCAGTATACGGTGCGTATAATTAATAATACATGTATAATACACACCGTATATTGAACAACTGATGATAAAATTAAAAAATTATCCAAGTCAATTTAATCGATCTATTCAGTTTCGCTTCGATGCATTTTCGTTGATAAAATTCGATCGATAAATGAGAAAAACGACGTTTTTGGAGGAGGGCTTTGTAGTACAAAGTTTGTACCTAAATATTTTTTTCTATATTTTTTTTTTTGAAAACCTCTGCAACCCAGAAAAAATCTAAGCACTGCTGGATTCAGAGTACCCAAATTATGTTTTGTTTCAAATTATTTAAACAAAATTTTAAAATAAATTTAAAACATACGTAAATTAGTTCTGTTTTAAATTTTAATAAAAAAAAGGCAGTGATAAAAATAAAAAAAATATATATATTAAATGCAAAATATGTATTCATTTCCCTCTTTTGTGTTTTTTTTCGAAACCTCTAACATTTGATAACAATTAAAGTTCAAATAAAATATTAACCTTTTCTTTAAATTTATATGGACTTGAAATTATTGCGTACAATCAAAAAATATAATAATATAAGTTTTGCATAAAAACATACAAACATATTTTTGCTAAAAAAAAATATTTATAAAGTTTCTTTTCTACACCATTTCCAAAAAGTATATAAAATTATTCAAACTGTTAGCTATGTAAAATTAGTTAAAAGAAAAATTAAAATTTGAAAAACAATAATAGTCAGTCAAGACCGATCGGGTAACCGTATAATAACCGTATTGTAATAGGTATCCTTTTAATATTTGAATGTATTTTATATTCATAAATTATCATTCAAAAATTTAACAAATCGGATTTTTTTTATTCAAGTTCACATACAACCCACCATTTTCATATTTACAAAAAATTCTGAAAATACATACAAATGTTGGCGGTAGAAGTTGGGGGCCACCATTTCCTCTTGTGATAAATTTTAACAGACCAATTTGTTACACTCAAAATAATTCTACAGTAAAAGTTTTAGCAAGTGATTTTGTACCCAAGTCTACTAATAAGTTATCACACATTTCCATTATACAAGCGTAATTTCACAGTGTTAGCGAAATATTTTTTTAAAAAATTTGGCCAGAAATTGTTCACTTTTTTGATACGACTAGGTTTCAATCAAAAAAGAATCCAAAAATCTTTAGGAAGTTGGTAAATTTTGATGTGTATAATGGAAAAGTACTCTTTACTAATTGTCAGTAGTTTTTTAGCATCTTCAAAGTACTAAAATTAGTAATTTTTACTGGTTTTAAATAATAATATTAGTAAAAAAATTTAGTATTGGTTACTAATTCCTGCACTAGGTCCTTTTGGACTAAAATATTAGTTCCGTAGTTACCCATGTCTTTTTATACCCTCCACTCTAGTGATAGAGGGTATATATAAGTTTGTCATTCCGTTTGTAACTCATCGAAATATCGGTCTGGGATCCCATAAAGTATATATATTCATGATCCCCGATCGATTTTAAGACATTCAAGCAATGTCCGTCTGTCTGTCTGTGGAAATGATGATCACGGCCAAAATATTACACGGAGATGACTGAAACACCTAACATATTTATTGGAAGTTTTCCCGAGAAGTTTGGTACTGCATTTGAGAGATATCGGTTCAACGGTTTAAAAGTTATGAACGAAAATGTAAGGACACCTCCGGTTATTAGTCATTTGAGTCAAATTATAAAGGGACGTTTGTATGGTGGCTAGGTCTAAAAATGGACCGATTTTTCCAATTTCAATAGGATTCCTCCTTGGGACAAAAGATGCTTGAGTTTCAATTTCCAAGTGAATTGATTGACGGACAGTTACGTTTAAAATAACTAGAAACATATTTAAATTAAAAAAAAACAAGTGAGAGTGTTAAATTCGGCTGTGCCGAATCTATAATACCCTCCAACATATAAAAAACAAGTAAGAGAATTATAGTCGGTCAAGACCGACCATATAATACCCTACACCAAGGTTTCCCGGAAAATGGGTCCCATGGATCGATTAGATCTATATGTTGTAAAACCTTTAATAAGTGAAGAAAACACTCACAAATCAAATTTGAGTGAAATAGGCTTCTATTTGTTGACAATAAACCGCTTTAACTGAATATCGGGCGAAATTTTCACAAGGGGCCTGAGTCCAAAACTGGTCCGATGATTATCAGGTTTGATAAGGTTATTTAAGTACGCGTTTAACATACACAAACAAAATTTTAATTAAATATTTTCTATTTTCATGAAATTTGAGACATTTATGTGAAAATCGGGAAGGTGGTTTGTATGGGGGCTACAAGAAGAACTGGTCCGATTTCTTTGAAATTCGGAATGATGATATGTGAAGACAAAACATGTTTACCATCCAAATTTCAAAGCGATACCTTCTACAATACGGTTATTAGAGTCATTTGAGCCAAAACTAAAGAGGACCTTTGTATGGGGGCTAGGTCTAAATATGGACCGATTTTTTCCAATTTCAATAGGCTTCGTCCTTGGGCCAAGAGAGACTTAAGTTTCAAATTTCAAGTCAATTGATTAAAAATTGCGACCTGTATCGTGTTTACACCGTTTACATGGACAGACAGACAGACAGACGGACGGACAGACGGACGGACGGACGGACATCGCTAAATCGACTCAAAAAGTGATTCTGAGTCGATCGGTATGCTTAAAGGTGGGTCTAGGACCAATATTTCGGGTAGTTACAAACATCAGCACAAACTCATTATACCCTGTACCACAGTGTGGTGTAGGGTATAAAAATTTTAAAAAAATTGCAGTGACGTTTTTTTTTTTGGGGGGTCAGTAGGGGTCATTGGGGGATACATAAACCCATGCGGTAAATGTTTTAAAATTCATTTATTATGCTTTTTGAGCTTAAGTAATGCAATTTTATCTTTATTTAAAAACATTTTTAATATCCAAGCCCACAAAAGGGGGAGGGGGTCAAAAAACAGTTTTTTTTTATTCCCTAAGTCCAAGTGCAGGACCTTGAACTTTTTCTGACATCAAATTGTTTCATTTGCTTAACAAAAATACAAAAAAACTGTGAAAATATGGCGTTTTTTAGAGGTTAGTTAAGTTCTTCAAGGGGGAACTTTTTTCCCCCTGGTCCGATTTTGCCCATTTACGAACTTAAACTGCCTAGGACCAAAACACATATTCCTGCCAAACTTAAGGAGTCTATCACTTTTATTTTGGACTGCATCGTGTCTTATACAGACGGACGGACATACAGACATTCTAGAAAAGTCTTAGAATCGATCATAGATCAATAATATATATACTTTATGGGGTCCCCGACCGATATTTCGATGCGTTACAAACGGAATGACAAAGTGAGTATACCCCCATACTGTAGTTGGAGGGTATAAAAAAAAAAAATTTGTTGATTTTAATTTTTTTTTCTTCTTACAAGGGAAGTATTCACAACTGTTATGAGCCGATTTGCCTGAAACTTAAAATATATATAAAAGATTGGTATGTCTCTGCTTATCGGCCATATCAGTGTTTAAAAAATGCATTGCTCCCTTATGAAACAATGCGGTCCTTTGGGAAAATCCCGATAACTCCCGAACTAACAGGAATATTGTCAAGAGCAAAAACACATGTCGGCTTTAATTTAATAAAGATTATTTCGTATTTATATGGATATCGTGGGTCTATCTATGTCTTTACATAAATGCCCAAATTTTTGTAAAAAAAAAATATTTTAAATAGTCGAATTTTTACAAGGTTATGCCACCGTTAAATACACTCAAAAAAAAACTTTGTAAAATTACATGAAAAACTTGTAACGTTTTTTTGTTTGCTACCTCCTATTTGACAAAAATTCCTAGTAATTTTAAAAGATTTTTACCAATAATTTTGTAATTTTACAAGGTTTTTACCAATAAAATTGTAAATTTACAAATTTTTTGACACTATAAAATTTACAAAGAGGTTTCGTAATTTTACTAGATTTTTTGCTACCTCCTATTTTACTAGAATTCCTAGTAATTTTACAAGCTTTTTACGAATAATTTTATAATTTTTCAAGCTTTTTACCAATAAAATTGTTATTTTACACTTTTTTGACGCAATTAAAATTACATGGAATTCTCGTAATTTTACTAGATTTTTTTGTAAAATTATCTTGAAAATTTGTAAAGTTACAAAAAAAATGTAAAATTACAAAAAAAAAAATTAAATTTCGATTTGTTAAAAAACAAAGAAACCTGTCAAATATTGGTAAAATGGGATTTCGGGACTTTTTCTAGTAATTTGACAAAGTTTTTTTGTGTGAGTAGGTATTAAAAAAACCGTTCTTCATATATGAAAACATCATACAGTTTTTTAAAAAGAAATGGCTGAAAAATCAAAAACAAACATTATTCCGCCATTTTTTAACCCCTAAATTCCCGATATGGTCATTAAGCCGAGTCACCTCAACCTTAGAATGGTCTATTTTATATATATTTTAAGTTTAAGGCAAATCGGTTTATAAGGGTTGAAATACTTCCCTTGTTAGTGTATGTAAAAGTTCTACAAAAAACCTATTGTCTACCATTGGCTTCAGTACATTGAAGGGTTAATATTTTGTTGATTATTTAAATTGTGATATAGTTCAAGCGCTTGTAAACGCAAATATTTGTTATAAATGTTTGTTTTCAAATATTTGTTTTTGTTTATCATAAAAAATATATACATAACAAATAATTTAATAAATCAAATAAACATAATTTTCCATCATTTGCCAATCAAAACATCATATTTTTGTTTCCATTTTAAAATAAAAGAAAATAATGAAGACATTTTAACGACTTATTTCATTAAAATTATATTCACATGATTTGTTATTTAACATAGCATTTTAAAACAAACAAAAAAATGTATGACATTTTCTGTTAAATTTTAATATTAATTTAAACCACAAGGTATTTGGTATTTATTTAGTAAAGCTTTTTTCGTTAAAATACAAAAAAAAAAAAAACAAACACAATTCTTTTGAAAAGTTAAAACGATAAGATAAAATGGATGGAATGAATGCATTCAAAAAGAACGAATGAGATTTTAAAAAAATAAAAAATTTAAAATATTTCTGAGAACTCAAGATGTATAATTCATGTATAAATCATTTTGTTTTATATATTTTTAATTAGTTAATAATTTACCTACATTTATTTAGAAAATTCCTGGGATTCATTAAATGAAATGAGAAATTTTCTCTATTTTATGCATAACATTTTAATAAAGAGTTTTAATTTTATAGTTAAAAAAAATAATAATTTTAACACAAATTTTATTTATGAATTAAACAAAAACAATTATATTTTTTTTTTTAATTTTATTATTTTTATTTTTTCTGAAATTTTTACATAATCAAAATATTTTTTTTATCTTAAAATATTTTTTTTTTTCACTAAAATTTTATAATTTCTTTCCACTTTCAATTTTATTAAAATTTCTATAAATTTTCCACAATATTCGAAATTTATTTTAAATATTTTTTTTATTTATTTTCAATTGTTTATCATGCGTGCGCGGTATGTTGCTTATAAATCGCTCCGTGTTAGACTATTTGTCTGTTGTGTACTCAATGCAAGCATTAACTAAACAATATGTATGTATTTTTTTATTATAAAACAATTCTCTTAAATTTATTTTAAATCTCTTAATTTTTTTTTTTAATTATTTTATATTGTCTAGATCTATCAACTGGACTTTTATGGATGAATGGACTTTACATTTAACAATATGTAATAGAATCTGTTGTTTAAGCAATAAACTATTAAAAACAATTAAAATTCAATGGATCTTAACCATTCATTTATTTAAAAAAGTATTTAAATTCGATAGATCACTTTATAACAAATACATTAAAAAACAAGTCAAAAATTTAAATTCCACTTACAAGGAAGGTCTTTCACAGGGCACCCACCGATTGTCCTGAAACTTGAATATGTGAATGAGGAGGCAAAAATAAGAGATACCTGTTTTTTCTTAGCTGCCCAATCTCAAGTTTAAAAAAGGGTTGCCACCTTATGAAAAATAAGGGCTTTCGGGAAAATCCGTATAAAAGCCGAACTAACAGGAATTTCGCCAAACGAAAAAATACGGGTCTGCTTAATTTTGATAGCCCGAGTAAAAATTTTTATATGATGCAACCCGAGTAAAAATAAATATATATTACAATTAGAGTTTTTCTTTTCCCGGACTTTTTCATTTCCCGGGAAAGCGGGATTCATTTTTAAATTTCCCGGGATCCCGGGAATTCCCGCAAAAAGAAAAAACCCAAATTTTTTGACAAAAAAATGTATAAAAACCTTATGAATGCGATTACAGTATTTATAATGTTTATTACCACCATAAAAATCTTATTTAGGACCTCTAAAACAAAAAAAATAATAAGTTTCGAGAAAAAAATAAAAATTTTTGTTACACACTTTTTATAAAAAAACGGCCCAAATATTTCAAAGTCTTTTAAAAAGTATTTTTAAGGGAATATGTTCCTTCACCTCACTTTATCTGTTTTAATAATAAAAAATGATCATTTATTCATATTCATCTCAGTTAATTATTACAATTGGTTCTCAAAGTTTTGCCTCTAAAACACAATATTGGTATTCAGAGTCTTACTTGCCAGCCCTGGCACTGGTGGTAAAAGAGCACTTTTTAAAATTATCTTTCAAAATACATGTATTTTTTGAAAGAAGTACATGTATTCCTGATTCCTGATTCAAAGGAATTTCTCAATTATGTCTCTGAAACTGAATGTAACTGTTTCAGAAAAATGAAATTATAAGAAAATTTACATCAAAAAGTTATTAAAAAAAATTAAAAATTCTGCTTTCTAAAAGAAAAACTTGTTAATTTCAGAGTCATTCCTTGCACAAATTTTATATCAATTTATCGATTTAAAAAGAATCATGTCCAGAGACATAAATATTTTCTATAGAAACAAAAAAAAAATTTTCAGCTTCTAAAAACAGGATCAGGGGTGTAATTGTGTATTTCGATTCGAAAAGAGAAGCTATTCGAACGACATTTTTGGTTCCAATTTAAAGTACCTAAAATAATTTTTATTCGAGCGAAAATCTTTTGACATATTAATGTTTATCATTTTATTCTAAAAATAAACAAAAAAATATTTTTCTCATAGTGAGTTACATTTTACAAAGGATCAAAATTTTCCGAATTCGAACAGTTTCTTTCGAATCGAATTACACAATTACCCCCCAGGTTCCGATAATTATATCCTATCGAAGATTTAGATCTAATTTAGAAGGTATCTCTTGGAATACTTTTTAAGCCCTCCTGGTCACTGCGTACGTTTCTGCCATCAATTATCAACAATTTTAATAAAATCTCTAAAAAATCACATATAAAATAATCAATAGAAGTCGAAAAAACAACAATTTCAAAGAATTTAAAATTCCCGGGAATTCCCGCTCTATTTCCCGGGATTTCGGGATCGAAAATTTACGGGAATTCCCGGGAATTCCCGTCCCGGGAATTCCCGTGAAAAACTCTAATTACAATATATAACTTGATACAAAATAAATTATATATGATTATATATCCGTGAGATATTTTCAAAATTTTTTTAATGCAGTCATATGTAGTAATATATAATTGAATCATGATTCCCCGAGTAAAAAAAAGTTATATGACGCAATATTTAATTATATATGAACAGATATGCTTTTATGTAAATCCATATTAATTTTGATCCGAAAATTGGCGGATCGAATATTATACGATTATATCAAATTCTATTATTTTTGATAAAATAATATCAAATTTGATTAAGTTTGATCCCAAAAATGGGTCTATCTAATTGTATTAAATCATATCTTATCTGTTAAAACTAGATACATTTTTATATAATTAGATGAAATCTGGTAAAATTTTTTGGAATTTTAAACGTGAAATTAGAAATTATTTTATTAGATTGGATACACTATCAATTAGAAGAGTTTTTATTGCATTCTTCGGAATTTTTTTATTAAAAATTTGTCAATTTTGTTTTCTAAATCATTTTTACGGGATTTAAAAATTCAAAAAAATGTTTGTGTCTTAGAAAATTTAAAAACATTTTTTCGGAACTTAAAAATTTTTCAAAAACATAAAATTTCTCCTAAAAACATTTTCAATGATTTTTTTACTCCAAAAATAATTGCCAAAAAAATTTTGTGTCCGGGACTTTGGTAAATTTCCATAAAATTTTTTAGGATTTGAAAATTTTTAATTGTGCGGGACTTGGAAAATTTCGAAAAATTTTTTCGGGATATAATTATAAATAAAATCATATATATTTTTATCTGCCATATCTAAAAATTCCCGACCTTATATGTCATATCTAATTTCATATAGATCGGTATATAAGTAGATATGAATATGTATGTTAACATATTAAAAAATAAGGAAAAATACAATGCTATATATAAACTTATATGTCCATATCAAAGTTCATGCATAACCATATATAAATTTAAATAATTATATATTAGCATATATGATTATATCATATCTTTTTTACTCGGGTCGGATTAAAAGGTGTACGGTTGATATAATTATATAAAATTACATGATGGTCAATACAAAATTTGTTTTTCTGTATAATTTAATATAAAATTATATATATCCTATTCTGTTCCATATATAACACTATATGTTTCCATTTAACCAACAATTTTCTAAGTTTTTGAGGCAAAGTATAAGAAACTTTTTAAAATGTTCCTAAACATTTCCTTGTTAGGGTTATGTATATCACCTATCTGGTTCGAAGCGTACCCGAACATTTTTTTGTTTAAGAAAATTATATGTTTGGTGAATGTATCGTTGACCTGTGGTGTAACTCAACCCAAACCAAAAAACACCAGGATTTTACATGTTTTTATGCAATTAGATCTAATTAGATCCACTAATATATGGCAATGTCTGGTCAAAACTCGGATGAAATCAAATCATATTTTATACAAATTGATCTTTTTTAATGCAAAAACATCCACCATTTTTCGGATCAAATTGCGTTTAATTATATATTGTATTACATATCAATATATATTGCATCATATAAAAATTTTTACTCGGGAATATATATTGATATGTAATACAATATATAATTAAACGCAATTTGATCCGAAAAATGGTGGATGTTTTTGCATTAAAAAAGATCAATTTGTATAAAATATGATTTGATTTCATCCGAGTTTTGACCAGACATTGCCATATATTAGTGGATCTAATTAGATCTAATTGCATAAAAACATGTAAAATCCTGGTGTTTTTTGGTTTGGGTTGAGTTACACCACAGGTCAACGATACATTCATCAAACATATAATTTTCTTAAACAAAAAAATGTTCGGGTACGCTTCGAACCAGATAGGTGATATACATAACCCTAACAAGGAAATGTTTAGGAACATTTTAAAAAGTTTCTTATACTTTGCCTTAAAAATTTAGAAAATTGTTGGTTAAATGGAAACATCCCTGCAAAAAAAGTCATTACCACTTCTCAGTGGAGTGCTTTAAAACTACAACAAATGTAATGAAATACAACAAAAATAACAAAAAACACAAGACAAAAACACACAAACAGTTTTTTCTACTCCAGAATACATAGATATTCAGCACTTAACTCATTACCTATCGCGACACCTCCATACAAATGTAAGTAGATATTCAGTAGATAAGAACTACTCCGTGGAAGTAGTTGGAAGTTGTTTGAAAGCTCGGAGTACTTCTTATCTACTGAATATCTACTTACATTTGTATGGGAGTGTCGCGGAAGGTAATGAGTTAAGTGCTGAAAAACAACTTTTTATGGAGTAGAAAAAACTGTTTGTGTGTTTTTTTCTTGTGTTTTTTGTTATTTTTGTTGTATTTCATTACATTTGTTGTAGTTTTAAAGCACTCCACTGAGAAGTACTCCGCACTTTTTTTGCTGGGATATAGTGTTATATATGGAACAGAATAGGATATATATAATTTTATATTAAATTATACAGAAAAACAAATTTTGTATTGACCATCATGTAATTTTATATAATTATATCAACCGTACACCTTTTAATCCGAATCATGATTCAATTATATATTACTACATATCGCTCCTTTTCTTGTATAGTGTCATAACTCAAAAAATGCGTTTTTTGAGTTAATGATGCAGAATTATTCGTTATATCATGCTTTATATTGTGTCAAAAATTCGTATTAATATCTTTTAAACTCACCGTTTGAGAAGAGTACACGCAATTATTACATTTTCTATGTACCGGCCTTTTTCAATTAAAAACTAATTTCAATAGTAAACTTTAAACGTGTTTTCTGCAAAATCAAATATTTTGAGTTATGACACTATACAAGTAAAGGAGCGATATGACTGCATTAAAAAAATTTAGAAAATATCTCACGGATATATAATCATATATAATTTATTATGTTTGTATCAAGTTATATATTGTAATATATATTTATTTTTACTCGGGAGAGATTATTTTATATGATTTTGGCTGTCGTACGTGTATAATATCTCCATATAAACTACCCCAACGATTATTCATTTTTGACAATAACGAACTTAACGAAGCCGAAGGACACGACTGATACACCATTGGATAGGCCTTCAAAAAACCTTTCGACCTATATAAAATGTTCATATAGTTTCTTTTGAAGAAATAGGAAAAATCCTCACAAAACGAAAAAAAAACACGTTTTTCCTCCTCCCCTTTGACCTGTCAGATTTAGTTAATACTTGCTTAACAGCCTACTTGGCGTATCGGTCTAGAGTGATTGTACGTTACAAGCAGTTAATAGCAAAGTATTACAGATGATGATGTGTTCAATCCTTGTCGGCTGCGATCTGTAAATAATTTTCACATATATAGGGAATTCACATGGGTATCGTATTTGTTGTAAAGTTGTATTGTCCTATCTTAAAACAGAGTTGTTAAAAATTTTTTATCTCTGATTCGATAATTTTCTCATAAATTCTCTTCTTGTTAGCATACTTGAAAATAGCACACAAAACAGGGGTATAAATGTTGTATCGTCATATCGTGTAAGTGTCGTATTATTAATTTAAAGTTTAACCAACCCTGTTTTTAGATAGCACATACAACATACAACACCAAATACTATACCCATGTGAATTCCCTAATAGAGTTTTATTGACTATTAACTAAATAAATTTGACATTAAAAGTTTTTCTGAAGATTATTATAACTGGATAATATGAAACTAGTAAGAAACAAACCAGGATGTCTTAAATTTTTAGAAAAATTAAAATTTTTCTTTCACACTTTTCTCAATTCAAAACCATATATAACAAATCAAAAAATTATAATACATAATTATAATTAGAGCCTGAGCTCGACTGTCTTTACAGAAACAATAATTTAAAAATAACGATTATAAGTCGCCCTAAGTGGCAATCAGTATCTTTGGAAAAATGGCAACACCTAACATTTGTGTCTATAATATAGACCATGTCTGGCAATGTTTGCAAAAATAAGTACTTAGATCAGAATTGATGAAGGCGAGGAAGAAGAATAATGATTACAAAAAATAAAAGTTTGTTTACACATAATTACAATAACAAGTCTTCTGTGAGAAAAAACAACAGCGAAAACCACACTCGAATTGAAAAAATCAGATTTAGTTGATACTTGCTTAACAGCCTACTTGGCGTATCGGTCTAGAGTGATTGTACGTTACAAGCAGTTAATAGCAAAGTATTACAGATGATGATGAGTTCAATCCTTGTCGGCTGCGATCTGTAAATTATTTTCACATATAGAGTTTTATTGACTATTAACTAAATAAATTTGACATTAAAAGTTTTTCTGAAGATTATTATAACTGGATAATATGAAACTAGTAAGAAACAAACCAGGATGTCTTAAATTTTTAGAAAAATTAAAATTTTTCTTTCACACTTTTCTCAATTCAAAACCATATATGAGGCATTCCACACCAAATGTCCAGCGAAAAAAAACATGTGTACCGTAAACTTCTGAATAGGTGATATGGATAGCCCTATATGGAACTTAGAAAATTGCGTTTTTGGTTTTTCAATTTTTCAAAAACTGGGCTTAGGAGGCGTGGTCAAATATTGGAAAAATGGTCAAATTTGTGGCGAGTTGTCTTGATTAAATATTTATCACATTAAAACGGAATGCACCACAATGTCAAAAATTTACGTTCTTATATAGTTTTGTATGGGCTATCGATTAAAATTTTTTTTTTTGGAAAATTTTCAGAACCCGTTCTGAAATTTTCCATTTTTTAAAAAAGTCAATTTATCAAAAATCCGGCCACTTTTTTTTTCTTTTTTATTTATTTTTTTAAAAGTTTAGATGTTTGTCCATCCACACAAAAAAAATCAGAAACACGTTCATCTTTTTTTTCGAGAAAATCGCATTTGAACTTTAAATTTCATAACAATTTAGTAATTTGCTTGTATTTTCTTGTGTCAACAGAGCGTATGACGAATATTTATGTAATTAATATTACTCATTCGCAACTTTAAAACAAAGAAATACAAGCAAATAACAAAATTGTTATGAAATTTAAAGTTCAATTGCGATTTTCTCGAAAAAAAAGATGAACGTGTTTCTGATTTTTTTTGTGTGGATGGACAAACATCTAAACTTTTAAAAAAATAAATAAAAAGAAAAAAAAAAAAGTGGCCGGATTTTTGATAAATTGACTTTTTTAAAAAATGGAAAATTTCAGAACGGGTTCTGAAAATTTTCCAAAAAAAAAATTTTAATCGATAGCCCATACAAAACTATATAAGAACGTAAATTTTTGACATTGTGGTGCATTCCGTTTTAATGTGATAAATATTTAATCAAGGCAACTCGCCACAAATTTTACCATTTTTCCAATATTTGACCACGCCTCCTAAGCCCAGTTTTCGAAAATTTGAAAAATCAAAAACGCAATTTTCTTAGTTACATATAGGGCTATCCAAACAACCTATTCAGAAATTTACGGGACACATGTTTTTCTGTAGCGGGACATTTGGTGTGGAATGCCTCATATGAGGAGTTCCGGCTAAGACTTAAATTTTGAGGTAAAAAAGATGTGATTTTTGTTTTGATGGCACATCGATGAAAGTTGGCATAAATATTAGAAGCTATTTAAGAATAAGAAATTCGTTCGCGTCAATTAAATCGCGCAAGGGGGTCAAAAGTTATGGCGGTTTTAAGATTTAGCGGGTTTAAAAAATATTTTAAATATTTTTTTTTCTACACATTTGTTGCATGCGTTTTTAAAACATGCCAGGATATATCATTTCTTCTAAAATATATGATATAAATTTAACCCTTTAATGACCAAACGATTTAAAAAAAAAAATATCTAAGTACCTAAAATCGCGATTAATTCGCGGTAAAAGAAAAGTTTCACAATTTCTTATAACATATTTAGGCAATGCGCGTTGGTTTTAGTGAAAAAAAAAATCACGGAAAATCGTATCGTTGTACCAGTGTTTAAAAAAATCGGTGATGCTTTTTTATAACAAGAAAATTAAATATGGTCCAAAAAATCTATAATCATCAAAATTTTTTAACCCGCCTCTGATTTTATGATGACACATCAAGTGGGCTTTCATTTAAAAAAAATTTCATCCGATTTCGTGTAAAGCCTTGGATGTGCCAGATCAAAACAGGTTTAGATAAAATCATCGCGCTTTCCGCTCAGAATGGCTTAAAGTAAAAAGTCAAAAAGCAAATCAGTTCTACTCGTTAAGGCACGTCTTTTGGTGTATTAAAATGAACATGATGCATTAATTGCTACTAAAAAAAATTGGAAACAGATTTGCAAATTTCGCTCAATTTTTAAAAATGCCATAAAATTTTTGCAATTTATTTTTTATAAACCCGCCAGTGATTTTTTTATGTAAACTTCTAAAAAAACTCGGTTTACGCAAGAGTCCACCAAATTTCGAATGAAACCGCGAATGTGCCTCGCGAAAAACTGTTTTTTTTTTAAAAATTACGTTTTTTCTTTCGAATTTTGATCTGCTGAAACTCCTTAACTATTCGTGGCACATTACCGGGATTAATTCCAAAATGTTAAGAATTACAACAGCTACCAACTCTAGTTCAACTTTTTTTCATTTTATAGAGGGGGCCGAAATCCCTGATCAAAAAACCTCGAAAATTTAAAAACTCTTAATTTTTGGTTTCAAAACTTAACCGTCTTATAACTTCTTACCAAGCGATGAAGCATCTATCAAGCCAACATTAAAATAATCTTTTATATGTACTGACTTTGTGTTATGCCGGGAAAGATTGAAATATAAGGAGAACTTAAAAAAAATGCAAAAGAAGGTAAAAACTATGGATTATTTCATGCCATTTTTATCGATTTTTCAATTTTAACCCTCTGTAACTTTTACGGATAAAGTGGGGTAATCCTTAAACATTGCTCAGTGATGGTTCAAGGTCTTGTTTATGCAACTGCATTTACAGTTTTTCTAAATTCCAAAAACTGCCGTTTTTTTTAAACATTTATTTCAGTTTCACTGAGTTGAAATTTAAAAAAGATTTCATGATATAACAAATCAAAAAATTATAATACATAATTATAATTAGAGCCTGAGCTCGACTGACTTTACAGAAACAATAATTTAAATATTAAATAATTTTTTTTTTTTTAGTGTAAAATATTTTTTGGTTATACATTTTTTTTGAGTGTAAAAATATTTTTGAGTGACAAAAATACTTTGTAAAGTAATTTTGTGGCTTACCAAAGTTTTTAAAACATGTTTTTTTAAAGCTTGGTTATTTTAACACGTGAATTTAAGATTACAGAAATCTGAAGCACTTACGTCATTGCTTCCTTCCTTAAAAATGCAACAGAATAAGGAAATAAATTTGTAAATAAAGTCCGATTTTTAATTTAGAACTTGACAGAAGATCTAAAATAAAATAGTGGTATTCAGAGTCATGCTTGCCAGCCCCATAGATGGGAATTTTTCATTACCATTGAAATTTAATTACCATTGGTTGATATCAATGGTAATGAAAAAATTTTCATTACCATTTAATGGTAATTAAATTTTTTTAATTGAAAAAATAATTACTAATGGTAATGAAATGCACCAATTGTTTAAAAACACCAATTATAATTGGTTTCAAAACCATTGGTTTGCATATTTTTGTTTTTTTGAAAAGTTAAAAATTTAAACATCAAAGTATGTTTTTACAAAAAGAAATATGAAAATGTTAAAGACAAAAAACAAAACGCAAATAAAAATTTGAAATATTGTGTTATACAAAGGCAATCAACGTGTGTTTGGTTTATAAAATGTGAAAAACTAAAACGCCATATAACAAAAACAACAGATTTTACCAAATATTAACCATTTTGACAATATTGTGACGACCTTTACTAATGGTAATTATTTTTTTTAAGTGATGCCATACCAATGGTAATTATTTTTTTTTTTAATTTTCATTAGTAATTAAATTGATAAGTAATTTAATTGGTACAATTGATATAACCAATGGTAATGAAAAAAATTTAATTACCATTGACATCAATTAAATGGTAATTAAACCATCAATTAATTGGTCCCTTTAATTAATTAGTCCCATCTATGGCCAGCCCTGGCACTGGTGGTAAAAGAGCACTTTTCAAAATTACTTTTCAAAATACATGTATTTTTTGAAAGAAGTACTCTTTTGCTACATTGCCAGGGCTGGCAGTAAGATTCTGAATACCTCTAATGTTAGCGCTGCTAGGTGGGACATCTCGATAAAAAATAATCAATTCTGTGGCTACATTGTTATGTGCTTCCGCGATTTTTTAACTTGCTAGGCAGAACAAGTAAAAAAGTTAAGTTCGGCCTTGCCGAATGTAACGGTACCCTCCACAATTTCAAAAAGATTATTGCAAAAACTTTATTTAAAAGTAAATTACTTTTGAAAAAAAAAAAAAATTTGAAAAAAAATTTCCGCAAAAAAAATTTGGTAAAAAAAAATCCGCGATTTTTTCTTTTTTTGTCAAAAAATATGTACGAACATATTGTTTAAATACCATTTGGTGTTCAATTACGTTCACATATGTCAACCAGCAGACGAATTAAAGCATTTTGTATTTTTAGGTTATGTTGAATTTACTAAAATTTTGGAGGTGTCCTTACATTTTCGTTCATAACTTTTGAACCGCTGAACTTATACCGCTCAAATGCAATACCAAACTTCTCGGGAGAACTTCCAATAAATATGTAAAGTTTCAGTCATCCCTGTGCAATATTTTGTCCGCGACAGCATTTTCCTTAGACAGACAGACAGACGGACATCGCTAGAATGTCTTAAAATCGATCGGGCATCATGAATATATATACTTTATGGGGTCCCAGACCGATATTTCGATGAGTTACAAACGGAATGACAAACTTATATATACACTCAAAAAATTATGTCATTAACTGTTTGTAGTTTATTTAAAAAGTTTTCCGTTAAGTCGTTTTTAAAAGAAAAAACATTTGTTTGATGTTCAGTTTTTATTAATGACTACTTCAGTCCTTTGTTTCAAAAATAACACACTAAAAAATAAAGACTTTCATTAACACTTAATTTATAAAGTCATTTATTTTTGTTCTGTAAGTAAAAACTACTGTTTATTCTTTAAATTTTTAATGATTTGTGTAAGTAATTTTTTTTTAAATTGTTGGTATTTTTTAATGATATATCATTAGTTTTTACCTACACAAGTAGGTTATTTGTTTGTAGAAAAAAAAATTCAAAAAATTATTTATAGAAATATAAAAACATATTTGTACACTGAAAGAATTTTGTTCATTACGGCTATGAAAACGTACATTGATTCTATGAAAAAAATCATTAGAAGTGAGCCAATGATGCCCTTCATAGAATCTATGAAACAAATTCATAGAAACCAGAAACCTATGAAAAAGTTCATAGGCTATGGAAAAAAAAATATTATTCAATTCTATTTTTATTTATTTTATTATTTCAATTTTATTTTTTTTTTATTTTATTTTTATTATTTCATTTATTTACTATTTTCTATTTTTAAAAATTTATATTTTTTTTTAACTTATCCCCACCGAGATTCGAACATAGAACCTCTTGTTCGTGAAGCTTAATGTCTAACCACTTAGCTAAATTATATAAACAAGTAACAACACTTAAAAGCTGTTTTGAATAATATTCTGCTAACATATTAAGTTTGTGTCTTTGCTCTGTCACAATGCTCTGCCAAAAGCTGTGTGTGTGTTTGTAGAAAACAAATATTTTGTGTATTTACAAAAATGAAGCGTTATAAAACCAAGCGTTAGTTGGCGAGATTTTTCTTCTTTGGTGGCGCTGATAGCTAAGGCGTCGACAATTGCCACTTCAGCCGGTAGGTCTTGGGTTCTAGCCCCGGTCAGGGCAGCAATGAAAATTTTTTTTTTTAATGTTTTTTTTATTTTTTTTTATTTTTTTAATAAATTTATTCAACTGTTTTAATTATTGTAACATTATTTTAATTATTTAAAAAATTAAATGGCATATTGATGGCATTTACTTCTATGAATGACATTCATTAATTCTATGAATTTTTTCTATGAATTTAATAAAATCTATGAATAAAATTCTATGAAAAATTTCAGAATACTAATGAATATTCATTCAGCCAATGAATTGTTTCATAGATTCTATGAATTTGGTTTTATGAAATTTGTTCATAGATGGAATGAACAATAATTCTTTCAGTGTATCAAGTGGCTTTGGCACGATGGGTAGAGTGTCTGGCCAGAATGTAGTTGATTGCGGGATCGATTCCCCAAAATTTTATTAAAAATTTTTAAAAAAATATTTCAATAGAAAATTGTATAAAATAACCTACGAAATCATTAATTTTTAATGTTTTCGTAGGTTATTTTTTTGTAATTTGTTGGTAAAAATAACAGAACTATCATTAATTTTTAATGTTTTCGTAGGTTATTTTTTCGAATTTGTTGGTAAAAAATAATGAAAAAACCGTAGTTTTTTAATGTTAAGTGTTATTTATTTTAGAAAATTTTGTCAACAGTAAAAAATAAATGTTGATGTTTGTTAAAACAAATGAATAATTACTGGGATGGTTTTCAATTGTTTATTCACTGGTTTTAAATGTGTTTTTCTTTTGTTTTTGCCTACAAAATATTTTGAGTGTACCCTCTATCACTAACAAGGGAAGTATCTCAACCCTTATGAACCGATTTGCATGAAACGTAAAATATATATAAAAGAGACAATTCTAAGGTTGGGGTGTCTCGGCTTATCGGCCATATCGGGGATTTAGGGGTTCAAAACATGGGTCAAAAAATGGCGAAAAAATCGCTTTTTGGATTTTTCAGCCATTTCTTTCTAAGAAACTAAATGAAGTTTACATATGAGAAGAAAGGTTTTTTTAATGCCTATCCAATGGTGGCATAACATTGTGAAAGTTTTGTGTAAATTTTGGGGGGTATTTATATGAAGACATAGACCTACGAAGTCCATATGAATATGAAATAATCTTTATTAAATTTAAGTCGACACGTATTTTTTCTCTAGAGGATATTCCTGTTAGTTCAGGAGTTATCGATTTTTTCCCGGGGGTCCACATTGTTTCATAAGGGTACAACGAAATTTTGAAACACTGATATGGCCGATAAGCTGAGACACCCCAACCTTAAAATCGTCTCTATTATATATATTTTAAGTTTCAGGCAAATCCATTCATATGGGTTGAGATACTTCCCTTGTAAGTGGAGGGTATAAAAAAAACACTTTACCATTACTATATTTTTTTACTGCTGGCAATTTTGGCTGGGTTATTATCGTGATCCAGGAAGCAACAGTTTTTGCTTGACAAGGTCAGAGTCTTTAACACAGCCGAACTTAACACTCTCACTTGTTTTTTTTTAAAGGCGGAAATTGTATAAATGAGATAATTCTTTTGCAACTCTGTGTAACTACTATAACATAATTATTGGTCAATTGATATGAAAAATTAATACTAATAGAACAATTTAATACATATTGTGAAAAATCTACAACTGTTTTGAGGTTACAGTAATAATTACAATAGGCTGATAAGCGCTATCAACATTAAAAGACTTTGGGGTAAAAAAACAAATAAATAAAAACAAAAGTAAACTTTAGTAAATTTATAAATTCGCAAAACCGTTTTCAATTAACTAACAATTTTTATAAGATTTTTGACTTTTCCACTATAAATTATTTACAATCATTGAACACAAAGTTTAGCTATAAATTTTATTTATATGACAATGTCTAACGAGAATCGACCTCATTTTAAAATTAGAAAGAAAAACACGTAACAAATAAATAAAATTTGGAAAAAAACAAGAAAATTGCAAAACAAATATAATGTAAATGTGTACATATATTTAACAAATTTGTGGTAGTGAACATTTTAGTACTCAGCTTTTTTAATGGAACTTTTATTCTGACAATTTTGCAAGAGCCGATAGTATGACGAACTGTGTAAAATGTTTCCGAAGTTGTTGTTTTTGCGACTCAAAAAGTGATTCTGAGTCGATAGGTATACTTAAAGGTGGGTCTAGGACCAATATTTCGGGTAGTTAAAAACATCAGCACAAACTCAATATACCCTGTACCACAGTGTGGTGTATGGTATAAAGACTCCCACGCTTTAAGCATAAAATCATAGCATAAATGCAAATGTGCTATACCCTTGCAAATATGCAAGAGTGAATAGCAAATATGCTATCAAAATTCAAGAAAATCGGAAAGAACACCTGGGGACCCATTTTCTAAGGAGTTTTCTTCAAACAATACTTCCCTTAATCTGATTCATTTTTCAATGTTAAAAGTTTCCCATGATCTAAGGATTTAAAAATAGAAAATTATGAGTGAAAATTGTTAAAAAAAAATTAAAGAAAACAAATTGTCATACAATATAAAAATGAATTATTACTTTCAAAAATACATATATTACACTTATTCCAAAAAAATGAATAGATGAATAGAACATGCAAAAATAGAAAAAAAACATGCACTAAAAAAAGTAATTATTTAAAATTTTTTCTAGAATTAGAGAATTAAGTATATTTTAAATAAATACTCACAAAAATTATTGTTTTGAAGAGGTTGTGTTAAACATTTAGAAACACCTCTTTTTGTAGCATTCTTAATTCAACATTAATTGACAATTATAACACATTTGGTTGATTTGAAAATTTTAAAACAAAACGTTTAAATTTAAACAGAAAAACGCATTTGACACGCAAGTTTATTTGTACGATTAACTACATTTTGTTTATAAAAAAAATGTAATCCATTAACAAAATATTTATTCAATTAAGTATTTTTAAAGTATTTTATAGCCGTATAATTTTCGATTATTATGTGTCTTTTTGTTGAAACACAAACACTTTAATGACCCCGAAGTCTGGTGATTACTACATAATGTCAACCTAGAGGAGAAGAAGAAACCTTTTAAATGTGACAGTTGAAAAATAAACTGCATGTAAATTATTTTGTAATATTAGTAAAATAATAGACAAAATGAAAGGAAAAACAAAAATAAATAATAAATACAAAAAAATGTATAGTACGTATAGAAATTAGATATATTTTATGTGTTTGTTGTTTGTAAATATTAAATATTTTCTATTACAGCCTAAAAGTATGCTTTGAAAGATTAAATATACAAAGAATATTTAAGTTATTTGAAATATGATGTAATCCTTATTGCGGTCGTGCCAAGAATACGTAGCATACCAAAAAAGAGTAAACAAACTGTAATTTATTGCATACTTTAGGTGGCTTAAAAATAAAATAAAGGTAAATTGGAACTGTGAAATAAATAATCGCTAGATTTAAACACAGCTAAAGACAAATGATTAATAAGCTACAAAGCTTTACTAATCTATTGGTAGGCAGAATCTAAAGAATCAAATGTTTTTAAAGGCGTGGTTTTATAAAAAAAAAATCTTTACATTTATTTTAAATTTGTTCACGTATGTCTTAAATAGGAAGCTGAGAACTCAGAGATTTTTGCAATTTATTTAAAACCATTTATGTTCAAACTAAATTTGTATTTATCTTAATATGTTGATACTAGATTTGTTGCTTTACAACGTACAAGGTAGTAAATATTTCAATATCAAATTCAAGAGTATTCTTGAAAAATTACCAAAAAAAATTTGATTTGTGTTTATAAATAATTTAAGCAATTAAAAGACTATTAAACAATTAATTAAACAGGTGTTGTGTATCAAAATATATAATTAAAACTAAAATAACATATGGCAGAAGTAATCCACAAACAGTTCTATTAGCTTGGCAAGCAAAATATTTTTTGTATGTGAAATCAGAATTTCTCAAATGAAGCAAATTTTGAACCTGATCATTGAAGTATTAGTTTTTTTTTTCATGTAAATGCCAATGAAATAACAGACATTGGCATGATATTTAATACAAAAGTAATGCCAGGTTCCAAGTATGAAATGAAGAAATATTTTATTTTTTTTAAGACTATACATTTTTGAACGAAGCGATAAATAATAGTTATTTTACAAAAAAATTGAAACTATAAACTCCCTTTTTCCCCTTGAAAAGAATACAGCAAAATTTGCGTTTCAAATTTTTGGTCCAGAACGCATCATATATTTTTCTGAAATATTTAAGATCTGCCACTAAATAATAGTTATTCTACAAAAAATTTAAACTCAAAACCCCCATCTTGACCTAATTTCGCTTGACAAGTACCCAGAAAAATTTTCCGCTCCAAATAATTGGTTCCTGAACGCATCATATTATACTGCAACTGATTCTACTTAACATCAATTTTTGTTTGAAACTTTTCCAAAAGCAATGGTTTTTAAAAAGTTTTTTGGAAACATTTTTTTACATTGAAAATTTTGTTGTGATCAGTGTTGCCAGTTTAGGGGTTTTATCCCCAAATAGGGGATTTTTTTTTGGAAATGGGGATGAAATTTTTGGTTTGGGGATCCGGGGTTTTCATGGGGATGCAAACAAAATTTTTGGGGATTTCTTGGGGATGAAATAATATATCTAAACAATATTTTTTTTTATGTTTTAAATTGATTTTTTTTTTTTTACCAATTTGTTATTTATCTACACTTTTTTATTTAAAAGAAGTGGCAACAATGAAATAATATGTATTACCAAAAAACGAATTAGATTGGCAAGTCTAAAAACTAGGGCCATTATTCCCTGTGAATGATTATACAAAAGAAGAGTTTGAAAAATATAAATTTATCGTTAACAATGGCCGCAAAAGTTGATTCTGGAAAAAAAAGACATAATCCTAATTGGGAACAAGAAAATTGGGCACAAGGTATGAAAAATTAATATATAAATATGGTTATAGCGTTAATATGGGGTTTTCTTTTTAGGTTGGCTTAAATCTATATCTTGTGCACCAAAATCTTTCCAAATAACAAGTAATCCATCAAATGATTCTTTTTGTGTGGCTTGTAAGATTTCATTAAATTCCCAGAAAAAGGATCTAAAGCGTCATGGTGAATCCACGAAACACAAAAATTACTTCGAGTCTCTTTATGCAAAAAATACATTAGAAAACTATGGTAAACTCTTTCTTTTTATGTGCATACAAAGATTTTGTTTGATGAAATTGAAAATTTTTGCAGGTGTAGTCCCAGTTACAATGGAATCCAAGTTAATTGATATAAAGATTGCCATTTTTACAGCGAAGCATTCATCAATATCATCTGTGGATCATTTGACTGAGATGCTGAAGTCATTTGGAACAAAGGAATTTGAAAAATTACGGCTGCATTGAACAAAATGTTCGGCTATTATAAAATATGTAGTTGCTCCTGTTCTTCTTACCAATTTAGTCAATGAGATTGACAGCTATAAGTACTCATTGATTGTGGACGAGTCTACAGACATCTCTCGGAATAAATGGATGAGTATTTGCATCCGGTATTTTAACGTCAAGAAATGCGAAATCGTAACAGATTTTTTGGGATTATTTCTTGTAGAAGAGGCGACAGCTGAGAAATTGTATGAAGGGCTTGTCAATTATTTAAAAAATGTAGGACTTGATCGGAAAAATATTTTAGCCATAGGTACAGATGGTGCAAATAATTTATGCGGACAAAGGAAAAGTCTTTATACCTATTGAAAAACGGACAATCCTGATATAATACTTATAAAGTGTACTTGCCATTCTCTGCATTTATGCTGTTCAGAGGCATCTAAAGTATTTCCCTCCGAAGTTGAGTTTTTAGTTAGGGAAATTTTTAACTACTTTAGTAATAGCCCTCTCAGAACTATTAAATATAAACGCGTATTTGATTTAATCAATACTGGATTTGATTCCATAAAATTTAAACAACTAGTTCAAATATCTTCGACCAGATGGCTTTCATATGGTTTAGCTGTTAAAAGAGTGCTTGAACAATGGGTCGAACTAAATAACCACTTTTCAATAATAGCAACAGCAGAGGCCGAAAGAACTGCCCAGATAATTTATAGTTTGATGTGCAATGAAGAAAATAGACTATACTTAATATTTATGGCTCCAATTTTAAATGAAATGAATAGGTTAAATTTAGATTTTCAAAGCGACAAAATGGACGCTGGTAGCATTTACGACAAACTCCATATGAGTTTACTTTCTCTAGCATCAAGAATTTTAAAACCAGCTGTAATAGCTAAGTTAAAAGATGAAGCTGATGTGGATAAATTTAAAGAGGCCATGGAGAATGAATCTGCTTACTTTTCTTTGGAAGCAATGGATTTAGGATACGACTTTGAAGAAGAAATAAAAGTTCAACCACAATGTTTAAATACCAGGAAGACTTGCTTTTTATATCTTAAAAATTTATTGCTTCAAATGTTAAAACGTTTTCCGCCAAATCTAAATTTTTTTAAAACTTATAAGCATTTTTCTCCAAAAGTATGCTGTAATTCTGTGGGACAACCAAATTTCAATTCAATTGCAATGATATTGAAACCGGTGATGAAAACAGATGTATCACGGGATATATATGAATCGCAGTGGAGAAAAATGCCATTTGTGAAGTGGAATGATTATTTTGGCGAAGACGTGACTACCAACTTAAGTTTATTTTGGACGAACGTTTTTTCTTATGAAGATGCAGCTGGGTCAAAACCGTTTAAGGAGCTGGCTGAACTGGTACTAAATATGTTGTGTGTACCAACAAGTAACGCATGCGTGGAAAGAGTTTTTTCGGTAATGAATACCGTTAAAACTAAAATACGTAATAAAATGCAATATGAGGTATTAGAAAGTCTCGTTAGAATAAATACGTATTTTAAAAATAATTCCATTTGCTGTGAAAAGTTTAATCCACCTCCTGAAATGTTAAAACTTTTTAATACAAAAAATATGTACAAAAAGATAGCCGAAGCAGAAGAATCGGAAGATTTTGATTCCGAAATTTTTGATATAATAAATTTTTGTATATAAATTTAAAGTATTTTTCTACTATGTTCCTTTTTCTTATATAAAATACTTCAAATAATTATTTTTTTTAGTGCATTTAAACCCAACTCAGTACAAATTGTTTTGTTATTTTAATTTTAATTTTTTTAACGTTATTTTTTGTAAATAAAAATTTTTACTATAAATAAAATGAATTAAAAAAAAATTGGGGATTTTTGGGGTTGACAAATTTTAAGTTGGGGATTTTTGGGGTTGACAAATTTTAATTTGGGGATTGGAGGTAAAAAAAAACTGGCGACCCTGGTTGTGATTACCGTAGAATACATTCCAGAATCTATTGTAATAGGAATCTATTTCAAAAAATGTTCATGGATAAATATAATATGTCTCTAAAATAATGAATTTTAGTTTACAAACTTTGAGGACTTAGAGTTGGTAAGTGGATCCACTTTGTCTTACCCCCAGTTTCTGTAATAGGAATGTCATTCGTCTTCAACGATAACAAAATATGTACATATTTCGTTAAGAATCCAACATTTGTTTTTCTTCTAACACTCCTCTACAAGTCATCTTTTGGCATATTTATCCAATATTTTACCAGGTAAAATATAATCGTCAATTCGCAGACAATCGATGGGAGACCCAGGCAGAAAAATACAAACGGGCCAACGTTGGAATGAAGTTGGCGGCGACGGTGCCAACGTTGGCAAATCATACCCGTTTCTAAGTCTACGACGTCATTCCAAAGTTGAAATGATAACAGTGGCCAACAATCGCTCGACTTTTGTTTTGACCTTGGGTTAACATTGATTTTTCAAATTTACGACATTGGATTTACCTTTTGCTTACCTTGTATTGAAAATCTCGATGTAGTGCTTTTAAGTTACCTTTTTGTACAAGTTGGTTGAAAGAGCAACTACTTAAGTGTTTACTTAGATTAAATAGTTGAGATCTATGTAAATCAAAAAATTTTTTAAAAATAAAAATGTTAAACTTTTAAATTATAATCTATAGTGTAGTGTTTTATGTAAACACAAAGTTGTGCCAACACAATATTTTTAGTAAAATTGTTTTATATTATAGAATGTTGTATTTTTCGTTAGCCCGATATTGTACCAACACAAAATTTTTGGAACGGTTGGCAATTTCTGACTGGGCATCCATCAATCAAGTCATTTATTTTTATTTTGTAAAAAAAGATTTTTTCCACAAAAAAAAGATTTTTTTTAGAAATAAAGTTTTTTTCAAAAAAAATTATGGCAACACTGGTTACAACAGATTTTATTTGGTTTTAATGCTTGGGGCTCCATTGCAATAAATATACATACCATGAAAATATAAGATAAATTAATTGTTCCAAAAGAAACCGTAAAATTAAATTAATTGAGAAGCTCTGTAGTTGATTTTATACGCGTAAATTGACCTTTAGTATCTACGTATGTGGAAGAAAACGTAACAAAATCAAAAATAGCATAAGCAAGGCATATAAATAAATAAAAAAAAAATAACGCTATCAGACTTATCAATTAAAATTGACAATGAAAGGGTGTTAAACAATTGACAACTAAAAATTATTAATTACTCTAAAATCCTAGAATATTGGTTAACTGATAGACTCAGTCTCCTGATTCCAAATCTGCCCTACAAATCTTTCTTTAAAATTCCATATTTCAAGATATTTAAAAAATCGTTATTGATTTTTTTGGATCCATTATAACGTTGGTATTGTTTTTATATAAAATTAAATCTTGATTGCAAATCTTTACTTCAATTTGATTTAAAACATTGCTTTTTCGAGGAATTCGTGTACGATTAAAAACGCGTAGATTTTGAATCTAAAGGTCCACTCTATTGAAAATCAAGTCTTACATTGTGGACCCTAAGAACACGTAATCGTTGATTACCAAAAAAAAAACTTATTTTCGGGTTTCAAATTTTAAATCGCTTATATTTCGAAAACTTCATATGCTAATAAAATTCTTATGGTCGATTTGTTATCAGAATATCAGAATTCCGTTAGCTTTTGTTTGGGTAATATTTTCGTGTCAGGTCATTCATTTAAAAAAATGTTACCTTTGCAACAGTAAAAGATTGCAACTTTTTTACATTTTTCTATTACATTTTCATGATGCGTGATGCAAATTTACAAAATTTCAACCAAATATAGTTGTAATTTTGACATTTTGAAACTTTTCAACATAAAAATTGTTAATTTGAATTCTATTAGAGTAATTATTTATATTAATTACAATTATTTATTCGTTACATTGTAATTTCTTAATTAAATATCTAAAAATACTATATGATATCATAAATTAATAACAACATTACAAATAATAGTAATCGTACATCTGTTAAAAATATTATTATATTAAAATGATGCAATTTCTCTTAATAATAAAAGCTGAAAATAACCTAAATAATTAAAATATAAAATTTTTAACTGAATTTCGGTACAAAGCAAAATTCATCTAACACAAAATTAAGCAAATAAAGAGATAATAAAATAATTGACAAAAAAACATGTATAGATGTGTAAACTAGTTGATAGAAATAAATACTGCAGTCGGTCAAGGTGATCATAAAATACCTTACGCGAGTTGGCGACGGCTAATAGTAAATTTAAAAATGTATGTATGATTATTACCAGTGGAAAACCAAAAATATGCAATATAATATTTGTTTTTGAAAATCGTATTCATGAATGGAAGATATATTCACCCATTTCAGAACTATTTAAGAATTCTGGCATCGATTTGTTACAGCATATTTTTTCATATTTTAGTCTTAAGAGCAGATGTTTGTCTTTAGAGCATATTTTGGAATAAAAGCATGCATATTTTAGAGTTTTATGAGCATATTTTTCTAAAAATGGCTTATTTTGATAGAAAAGCACAACATATTTAAGATATAGGCGAAATCAGGGGAATAATCACTTAAAACGAAAACGATTAACGATGGATAAACGACATCGAAATACATATCGTTTTGAAGGGAAATTTGGAAGCTTTTCTTCATTATATTATTTAAGAGTTATTTCTAATCCACAAACATTAAAAAAGTGGAAACATTTTGTTTTAGTTTAGGAGCAACAAGACTCTAAAAATCAAAGATAGTAAACTATCGTTTTACGTGATACCAGAAAAAAAAATTGTAAAAAAAAATTGTGATACATTTTTAGTGCGTTATGAAAATGCAGATTTTGTTATTATTTTTTAATAACGCGAAATCAGCTTCTGCTTTAAATTTATTTAGTCAACTATCTTTTTACGCGATACCAGTCCAGAAAAAAAAAACTTGTTTAAAAAAAAAAAATTTTTGTAGGGTTAGTACTGGTCAAATTTCTAAACACATAGGCCCATACCAAAGAAAAATAAAAAGTCTATTTTAACAAAAGTGTTAAAATATACCTATTCTAAGGAAATTGTCATCTATAACAAATGACAAAATTATAACAAGACACATTTTCTATGTAAGTATCTCCACAATTAGCGAATTTTACAAAACATTTTTCATGACAAAGGCTTTGCCAAATTGTATTTATGTATTTACATACTTTTTTATCAATAAAAAATATTAATATCGCCAGAAATCACAATACAAAATTCTATAACAAATTGTTATAATGACAATTTTTTCTAGAATAGGGGGGTAAATTTCAAATTTTGTATACATTTTTGAAAGTCGATTTTAAAAACAAAAACAATTTGTATGGAAATAAAATTAAAAGTCGATTTAATTTTTTTTTTTTTTTCTGTGGTAAGGCTATAGAGGAATAAAGTAAAGAGATTGTAATTCTCTTTACTCTCTTTTTTTCTCTCACGCGAAATCTGTCTGGGATCAAGTAAAATTTTTGGTTTTTTAAAGTCATGAAATTTGTACTTTATTTGCACTTTTAAGCCTTTTTTGTCAATTCCTCTTTCAACCTTCATTCTATTAATCCAGACAGCTAATGTTTGAGTGTTTGAGGTGCATGCCTACCGCCTGATAATACGGAAAATAAATGACCTGGAACTTGAACAAACAATTTTTATTTTTTTTTTTATAATTTAAATTTGTCCCAAAATAGTTTTAAACGTTTCAAGAGCATATTTTGCGTTTTTTTACCGCATAAAATATTTTTTTGGAGCATGTTTTTGGTTTCCCTGTTTATTACCTTAAAAATGTTGTGATCATGGTATCATAATATGTTTATAGCAGTTATAAAATTTGTTAATAATCAAATTACTGTCCTTAATACAAACAAATTATGATACAATTTTTAATCATTATCGTCAGTTTCCCAACTTGTCGGATAAAGTTCGGTAAAATAAGAGAAAAATAAAAAAATATCACAATATCACAAAAATGCGAAAAAGTACGGGAGCAAAAAACACATTTCAAGCTGAAAAAACTTTAAAATTCAATCAAATTGAAACGTGAAAATATTGAGATGTTTTGCTATTTTCTAGTCTTGAAATTTAAGTAAAATGAAGAATGTAAATATACATATGTATTTCAAATTCAAAGTTGTAAAATAAAATTAGCTAAATATTTTTATTAATAATACATATAATGCCTATAGTAGGGCACAAAATTGTATGAACAGTAAATATTAAAATAAAAGTCTAGTGTTATGTTAACCTCAAGTTGTTGTGTTTTATGTGTACTTAACAAATAAAACTAAAATGAGATACTAAAGTGAATAAGTAATAAATACTAGCAAGGGGAAGTTAACTGAGATCTAAAATTTTACATGGATAAATACATGGATAAATACTAGGCTGAATTAATAAAAAACAAATTGAGTAAGACCCCAACCAGACTAAAAATAGTTTTTCATGGTCACTTTTGAAACTGAAATACTTGTTCGACCAAAATAAAACTTTTTTTTTTATAAAAAAAAATCGAATTATTTTGTGTGAACTTTTTTTTCTAATATCCAATGTTGAGGACCCCGTAGCGACCCCTAAGTCTCAATGAAAAAAATTTAAAAAAAATCACGGGTGGCCCATACAAAACTTCAGCTTGTGTTTATATAAACTACCCTATTGAATACCTTACCTAGGGTAAGTTTACATTAAATTATGTTTACGAAAAGCCCTAAAATATTCTCAAAATGTAAAATTTTCGAAACCAGTCTTAGGGTTCGTCGAATCGATTCGCACTAGAACCATTAATCAGTTTCGGTACAACGAAACAACATTCATTGTTACCATTTCTAGGCTAGGTTAAAATTAGTATATGATTTGTAATTAAGAATGGGAAAATAAATTACCTCGAACTAGAATAAACAATTTTTTATTGCCCAATTATTTTTAATAAATATTAGGTCTATTCGATTACCCTACTATTATCTACTATTTTTTACTCATTTTACTACAGCTGGAAATTTTCAATACAAAGAGTTTAACAAAACTTTTCAGTTGTAGTAAAAAATAGTAAGAAATTTGGGTAATCGAATAGACCTATTTAAAAAAAAAATAAACTCCATGGTAATAAAGGAGAAAATTTTTGATCATGGTATCAAATTATTATTCAAAAAAAATTTGTTACTTTTATATCGAATCATATCATATCCTCACTTGGCATTCTTTCCCTACTTATGAGAGCTAAATGACTAACAATGATTGAGTATTGAGCGTATGTTTTACTCAAACAACGTTTTCGTCGCGTTCGTTGAATTCAAGTTCTTTATAAGTGCATTTTAAGTGCAAATGTACCCAGAGTAAAAAACAAAAACCGTATTCAACTGATCACAATGTGACGTACAATTTGTATTTGTGTTTACATTTTTTTCCTCATATAGACAATATTTTTAGATAAATTGTTCTAGGTGATTTGTTGTGTATAAAATTTATAATGCATTTTCGTTGCCAAACATGTTTTAGGAAAGGGGGAAAACATTCAGTTTTGATTAGAGAGTACACGTTTTTTGACTTTAGGAAAATTGAATTTTGTTTTATGTTCTTTATAAATTTTATATAAAGTTGCACAAATATAATGACCATCAATAAAACAAAATAGTGGGGACATGACTAATTGGCTTTGCACAAAATTTTAGTTTAAATGAGTCATGGAGAAATTTGTAAATATTTAATGTTTGGAAAAGTAATAGTATACACCATTTTCAGATGTAATTCGAAAAATATCAATTGTAATTCTTCTTTTAATTCGATTATTCTATTTATAATTCGAAGATTTCATTTGTAATTCAAAGATTCTACTTGCAAATTGAAGATCCAACTTTAACTCAAATACTCCATTAATAACACAGTGATACAAAGTCGAACTTTTCGAATCGGAGTGGAGTGAAACCAAAAGCAAACAAAAGCTGACATTTTACATAACAAAACCCTCAAGACGTTTTTTTTAGTTCGGCGCTAAATTATTTTTTACACGCATTTAAAGTTGGTGATTTTAAAGCATTTAAAGTTTTTGTGTACTACTTTAAGGGACCCTGGTGGTGACTTTATTGGACATGTGGGGTCCATTGTCCAAACTTAAACTCGAAATTACATTAGCTATAACCGGTATGAATTTCGTTGCAATCGGTCCCGTACCTACTTACTGAATAGCCAAATTATTAAAAATAATTCACCGAACACCATTGCGTATGATTGTTATTTAAAGGCAATTACAAAATTAATCATACGTTTTATACAGATGTGTGCAGTGTTGCCATATATCAAGATTTATCTTTTTTTGCAAGTTTTTTGAGGTGCTAAAAAGATTTTTTTTCTGAAAAAAAGATTTTTGGAAAGGTAAAACCAAAAATGTATTTTCTAAATAAGCTCAAATTACCTCAGAAATATATTTTTTTCTAAATTAAATATTATTTTTTCATTCTACGCTATACTGTAACTTGTTTTTATACCATCCAACCACAGTATGGGGGTATACTCACTTTGTCATTCCGTTTGTAACGCTTAAAAATATCGGTCGGGGACCCCATAAAGTATATATATTATTGATCTATGATCGATTCTAAGTCGTTCTATGAATGTCCGTCCGTCCGTCCGTCCGTCTGTATAAAACACGATTCAGTCCAAAATAAAAGAGCTAGACCCCTGAAAATTGGCAAGAATATGTCTAATGTTTATAGGCCGGTTAAGTTCGGAAATGGGCAAAATCGGGCTAGGGGGAAAAAAGTTCCCCCTTAACGAACTAAAGAAACCTCTTAAAAAACGACATTTTTACATCTTTTTTTGACATTTTTGTTAAACAAATGAAACTTTTTTTATGTCAGAAGGGGTTTAAACTCTTGCACTTAAACCCTGGGGGCTGGAAAATTTAGTTTTTTTCTGCCCGACCCCTTTTGTGGGCGTGGTTGTAAAAAATCATTAAAATAATGAGAAAATGGTATTACTAAATTGCAAAAAGCATAATAAATAAATTAGTTAACATTTATCGCGATGGGGAAAGTATACCCCACCCCACCACCCCCCCCCCTCCCAACAAAACAACAAAAAAACCACCCTGGATTTTTTTTATGTTTTAACACGTTGGAGGGTATCATAGATTCGGCATAGCCGAATTTAACACTCTCACTTGTTTATTTTAAAATTGAATTTAAAATACAATTTGTGAGTTTTTTTACTGATTTTAATACCTTTTTCAAAAAAAAAAAGTTTTTTTTACAAAAAAAAAAGATTTTTTCACAAAAAAAAAAAGATTTTTTTTTTCAGAAAAAATAAGATTTTTCAAAAAAATATATGGTAACACTGGATGTGTGTAAAAAAAATCTAGCACTGAACTAAAAAAAACCTGAGTGGTTTGTTATGTAAACTTTCATTTGCTTATGGTTTCATCCCATTCCGATTTTGGTTGTTGCTCTGTGCAATTAAAGGATTCCAATTTCTATTCGAAGATTTTAATTGTAATTCGTAAAAGATCAATTATAGTTCATAAAAGATCAATTGTAATGCGTATAAGATCAATTGTTATTTGAAAAAGATGATTTGTAATTCAAAAAGATCCATTTTAATTCGAATACATACAAAGCTTCTTGAATCTGAATCTACGGAGTTTGTAATCCCTAAGGACGACCAAAGGACGCTATGCAGAAAACACATATATACTGTTAGGATGTTGGGATGTTTTTTGAACCTAGAGAATCCTAGAACACATTTTTTTTAATTCCACAACCCAATTTTATATTTTTTTCTGCGCCCTGTAAACCAACTGCAGTATTACCAATTTTTTATTTAATAAAAACCATAATTACCTTTTTAAGTTTTCTTAATACTGGCAAAATGAAAACATATAAAATAAACGCAAAAACTAGATAAAAATTAAAATATGGACGAACGAGTCTTACGATGATTGTTAAAAAAAAATACTATGTATTTGTTTTTGTGATTTAGCAATGGATCATAGTCAATGGGGGTCACTTCACAAATTAACCAACAGCAATAAAACTGGTTTTACGGAAAAGAGAAATTATAGCATGTTATTTTTATTAATTTTGCAAACTTTTGTTGGTATAATTTAATAATTTTATGCAATTTTATCCACAATTTTCTTTGTTTTTTTGTTAAATACACAAAGCGACTACGCGTTAAAAAGTTGATTTTTCTTTTACTTGCTCACAATTTTGTTTTAACAACGATTACCTCACAAGTTACATAGCAATTGATTTTTGTATTATTTACAAGTTTAATTTATATATTTTGTTAAAATTACTATTAATTACAATAAAAAATTTGTTTTTCTACCGACACGAATTAAATTTTATAATTTTTAAGCAATTTTTCCGATAAAAATTGCAATTTTATTTCGACACTTCTTAAATTTGTTGTTTTTCTTTCTGATTGACTACTTTATCTACACCAACATATAGGGTTGTAGTAAAGTGTAGGAAATATAAAAATTGTTCACTTTTGTTTGCAACGCTGTTAGAGATGGAATTGACGGTTAATTTTGTCGTTAAATGATATTAGTACAAAAGTACCGTAAACATCAAAAAGTGCCGCCATGATACATTTGCTTATCCGTTAATTTAAAAAAAGGAAAGAAAATAGTTTGGTATATAGGGCTGGTAACTTATCACAAAATAATTAATGATTAGTACTAAAGGCCTTTACAGACGATTAACTTCTACAATAATGGTCCAAATTATTTTTTTTTTAATTACGATTTTTTTAAATTTTTTGAAAAAATGTTTTTCGGAACAAACTAATACCCTTTTTCCAATTTCTAAGGGGGTTCCCATACAAAATGACATTTTTTAAAATTTGCTCCAACCGCTCTAACTGGCCTTAGAGCAGTTAAATGTATGACTGTCCCACAATATTTTTTTAGTCCAAACATTTTATCTGAACACACTAAACCTCTGTCTTTAACTCTTAAGGCGGTCCCCATAATTTTTTTGTAAATTTGTTTTATTCAATCAGCTTCTACCGGTCCCATGGTGCGTCCGAGAGGGGTCATAAGTGAGACCGACCCCCATTTATTTTTACCCTTCAACGTTTAAAAAAATCTTGGAGGACCGGTAGAAGCTGATTAAGTAAAACATGTTTACAACAAATTGTATAGGGACCGCCTTAAGAGTTATAGATAAAGGGTACGTGTGTTCAGAGAAAATGTTTGGACTAAAAAAATATTGTGGGTCTGTCATACATTCGATTGCTCTAATGGCACTCTTAGGGCAGTTGGAGCAGTTGAAGCAAATTTAAAAAAATATCATTTTGTATGGGAGCCCCTTAGAAATTGGAGATGGGGTATTAGTTTATTTCGAAAAAATGTTTAGGCGTAAAAATTAATGGGGGTCGGTCTTGTAAATGACCCCTCTATGACGCACTATTGAAGCAGTAGAAATCATTTTAAGATTGAAAAATTACAACAAAATTTTTTGAAAAAAATATAATTGTTTCAACAAATTTTAAAAAATAAATTTTAGATAAAATTTTTTGCAATCTTTTTATACCCTCCACTTAAGGCATAATTACTTGAGCGAATACGGTTCGGAGACGTGTCAGCTGATACGTTAGCTTGTACTAAAATATATAGAAATAGGTACTTAAACGAATACGTGACGGTGGTGTAGCCGCCGAACTTTAAAACGATACAACAGCCCGTCACGCTACAGCACCGCTACAGTAGCGCTCAAGTGCCTGGGCCTTTAGTGATAGAGGGTATATATAAGTTTGTCATTCCGTTTGGAACTCATCGAAATATCGGTCTAGGACCCCATAAAGTATATATATTATTGATCAGTGATCGATTTTAAGACATTCTAGCGATGTCCGTCTGTCTGTGGAAATGGTGATCATGACCAAAATATTACACGGAGATGACTGAAACTTAACATATTTGTTGGAAGTTCTCCTGAGCAGTTTGGTATTGCATTTGAGCGATATCGGTTCAGCGGTTCAAAAGTTATGATCGAAAATGTAAGGAAACCTATAAAATGTTGGTACATTCAACATAACCTAAAAATACAAAATGATTTAATTCGGCTGCTGGTTGACATAGTGAACATAATTGAACACCGAAAGGTACTTAAACAAGTACGCACACATTTCTTGACAAAAAAAAATCGCGGATTTTTCTTTCCAAAAATTTTTTTTTTTAAGTTTTTTGCAATAATCTTTTTGATATTGTGGAGGGTATCAATACATTCGGCACGGCCGAATTTAACTTTTTTACTTGTTTTAATTGTGAAAGGTATCAATATATTCGGCAAGGCCGAATTTAACTTTTTTAAATTTCACAAAATTTTTTTTTTAATTTTTTTTACTTTGTGAAGGGTATCCATACACTTGGCGAAGCCTAATTTAACTTTCCTCGTTTTTTTTGTTTAAAAAAAAAATCATTAAAATAAGTTTTCAAAAATTTTTCAAGTGCAAACTGTAGAACCGGCTCGGTTTGTGTTCCTATAAGGACATATCCAGTAATTCTCCCGGAGATGACACATTAAAAAACCCCTTTATTTCCATACAAATTCTTTTTTTAAATCAACTTCAAAAAATGTATGGGAAATTTGAAATAAAACTTGTTAAAATTAGGGATGGGCGATTAATCGATTAATTAATCATTCTGATTAATCGCTTTCTCAATTAATCAAATAATCGATTAATCAAAGTTTCTGATTAATCAGAACTATGATTAATCAATTAATTTGAATTTTGATTAATCAAAAACGAATAATTTTATTCAAAACCAAAATATTTTCAAAAATTCTAACAAACAAATGTTGAAATAAAAAAAATATTTACCAAACTCACAAAAAAAAAAAATAACAAGGAAAGAAATTAAATAACATTCAACGCGAGAAGGCCTAACGAAATAAAGATAATAAAAATGTAATCTTCGCAAAGACTTAGAAGATGAATTATTTGCGAAAAATTGCCTTACATGCGACCATGGGTACAATTAGAACTGTTTAAGGGACTCATATTTTTATCCAACGGTACCCTTCCATCTTCTTGCGTTATTTTGTGTTACATAACATTCAGATTTATGTTGGTTTTTGTACCCTTCCCTATAATCATGTGTCTCTTTAATAAATACTAAAAAAAGTATCATTTTCCAATACAAATTGCCATGGGAAATTACAATTTCAAGCGTACTAGAATGTGTCTTCATGATATTTTAACGAAATTGTTCATCTAACTGGCCAAAGGATGGCCGGTTCATGATAAGATCTAGCCCCTTACAAACGTATCTGCCTAATTATGTTTTTTTAGACATGGTTTATAAATGTGTCTATGTTTATCTGACCAAATAGAAGAATCATTTCCCAATAAAAATTGCCATGGGAAATAACAATTTCAAGCGCATTAGTGTGTGTCTTCTGAATATTTCAACGCATAGAGAAACATAGAGGCGAAGGTGAAAGAAAAAACAATATTGCTATCTTTTTCTATTTGCTCGCACCTACGTTGTCGGTGTGAATTCACCACACAATACATGTTTACAAGTCGTACTTTGTCAACAAATACATTTAAACAAGTTGTACTTTGACAACTCAATTTTTGACGCCTTCGCCTCTATGTTTCTCTATGTTTCAACGAAATTGTTCATCTAACTGGCCAAAGGATTGCCGGTTCATTTTTTGTTCATGGTTTATAAATTTATTTTTATGTTTATCTGACCAAATATAGTCCAAGCCCATATTTAAACCACTACCCGCCATTCACCAAAGTCTCTCTAAATATGTATAAACGTCGGGTAACATATTGGGACTTAAAATGTTAAAACAATTAAGAAATTAAAAACGAAACAAATAAACAAACAAAATGTTCAACTATTCAAATTTTGAATATTCAATTTCCTGATTAATCAATTAATCATGAATTTTGATTATTCAAATTTTAAATTATTCGATTAATCATGATTTTGATTAATCAAAATTTATGATTAATCGGTTAACTGATTAATCAAGATTTCGATTAATCGAAATGATTAATTAATCGATTAATCGCACATCCCTAGTTAAAATACATTTTGTTTTTCTTTGGTACACGCCAAGGAGTTTGTAATTGGATCCTGTCTACAGGTGTTTAAACGGGGGAGTTTGTAAGCCCAGCTCATGGCCAAAGGCCGGCAACGCAGAAAGCCTTTTTAATCGTTAGATTGAGTACCCACATATACCAGGAACCCTGTCTTTTTTTAGTCCCCCGTAATCCATCTAGCCTTTTTTTTTGGTAAGGGTGTCCCCATAATATGGAATTCTGCTTAAATTTTTCTTTAATACGTATAATTCAGGAATATATTCATTCCTTTTGTCAGAGCAGATTTTACACATGCTAAAACTTTTGATCTCAAAAAATAATAAAACATTTTTTTATTTTTTAAATTACTGTAAAAACGTTGGTTTTATTTACACATTTTTTTTTTATTTAGAAGTTCCTGAAAACAAAAAAAAGAACAGGAAATTAGTTTCCATGATATCACATCCCTGCATTCACTTAATAACTTACTTGGTAATCAAACCATCTTTCTTGGCCAAACGGACGAGACAATCATCAGATTCTCCCATACGACGGATTTCACCGCAGATAGCATAGGTTTTGGAACCTTCAGTCATACGACCGGTTTCGGTATCAACATCGACAATGCTGATTTGCACGGAGGCATGATCCTTAGCATGGATGATTCTGTTGGAGGCAGAGCTAAATTAAGAGAAAAAATACACATTAAATTAAAAATACAACTAAGTTCAAGGATTTGTCAAAAAAATCCTATTGGATTTTTAGTTCTTTGGTTTTCCATTAAAAAAAAAAAACACGTGTTCCACTTACCATTTACGGGGCACGTACAAATCAACATTCTCACCGGCGTCGTTCTCCATTGTGTTTTATCTAAATTTCATAAAATATTTATGGACATTAGTTAACACTCTTTTTCTTAACATATTGGCGTAATTTTTATTATAATTTAACTTACTTTTTTTGTAGAATTTACAAAATTAGTGGACACTCTTTTGGAGTTAAAAAAGAAAAGAAAGAATTTTTAGGTTGGTAGCACTGATTTTTCATTCAACGTGAAGTTGGCTGCAGTTGCTGAATTCTGCTGAATATATGAGTTTATAAAAAATGCAACACTGTGTTGTTAAATGAAACATGCCTAAAAGTATACTATAGGTTTAAGGGGTTATGTGTATAATGGTTAATGTGACCAACTATATTTGTGTTAAAAGATTTAAATGAAAAATTCGTTTTTGTTTAAATTTTGTTATAAAAATTTTTTAAATTTTGCAAAGGTTTTTGTAGTAAAACTTTCATATTTCGAATTAAAAATTCCTAAGCTACATTTTGGTGTTTATATTTTTAAGAAATTTTTAGAATTAAAAAAAAAACTCATTTGCGCTTTCAGATTAATACCACACTGAAAAACATTTTAATGTAGAAATAGACTTTAATGAAGACTCTAAATGCCGGCGTTAAAACCAGAAACATTTCCATCTATTGAAAAACTTCGATTCTGTACAGAAAATTTTTAGATTCGGAAAAATTTTTCTTTTTTAAAAACTTTCAGATTCTGAAACATTCATATTTTGGTTAAGAAACCCGAATGTTTCCTTCAGAAAAATATTTTGGTACCTAAAAAAAACTTCTTATAGAAAAATTCGAGATTTAAAGAAAGTTTTTCCTATTGAAAATTTTTCAGAGTCTCTGAAACATTTTACTGTGTAAGAAAATCAATGGATTTCAAAATAAATTTTATGTACAGAAAATTTTTAGAACTTTGCCAAGTTTTTTTTTAGAATCTAATATATTTTTTTTAATACAAGGAAAATTTTAAGATTTTAATACCTTTGTCGTAAATAAAATCTGATTTAAAACATTATTAACTCTTTTAATGTTAGATTCTGGAACATTTTTCCATACAACAAAAAAAAAATTGATTTTAAGAAATTTTAGGTAGATTTATATTTAGATTTATTTAGTTTTTTCATTATTAGAACAATAAGAATAAATTCTTTTATAGTTCAACGGGTATTACATAAAGATTGACATAATTAATTAGTACAATAAATAATTAAAAAAAAACAGTAAAATAGCAATAATAATAAAACAGTAATTAAAATATAAAATGATTGCAATAACAATATATTAAGTCAAGACAAAATAAAGTAAAGAAGCTATAGTTTATAATATAGTTTTTTTTTTTTTTTTTTTATTTTTTAACATAATAGTTTTTTTTATCGAAACAAATATAAGTTTAAGTTTATGCATTTCTATTTGTATTTGTCAGATGATAAAAGAGTTCATTTTTAAACAAATTTTTTGATGAAATGAATTTAGTATCGTTGGGCAAATCATTCCAGAGTTTTATGGCGTTAATGAAAAAAAGTCCTAGTGTTTAAAAAATTATGTCTGGGCACAATTAGAGTCATGTTTCTTGTTGATTGACCAAAGGTAATTTTCTCATAAAGGTAGGGTGGGGTTTTTTGGTATATAAGTCTATGTAAGAATAGCAAATTTCTCATGTCAAGGTAATTAACAATGTCACAGCCAAGAATCATAGTTCTCCACGTAGTCATACTACTAAAACGGCGCAGACCATAGACATAGCGAGTTGCGTTATTAAAAGAGACCTCCAATTTATGAAGGGAGTGCGAATCAAGTTTACTGTAGACCTCCGCAGAGTAGGTTATTAGTGGAAGAATCAGTTGGACAACAAGACGCCTTTTTAACTCAATCGGTGTAAAGTTTGACGACATTCGTAGATTACGTAATGTCAGGTAGACTTTACGAATCACATTATTGATATGGTCACCACAGGATAACGAGGAGTTTATATAAAAGCCTAAATATTTAGCTTTCTTAACATAGTTAAGAGAAGTATTCCCCAGGCTTATTGTAGGAAAATGTATAAAATCATATTCATACTTACTGATAGGCATTACATTAATTTTTTTTTGAAAATTGACCACATAAAATTTAGTAGCTCAGAAAACACAAATTTTTAAATTTTTACAACTTTCAAGTAGAAAATTTTCGAGATTCTGTAACATAATTTCCATATAAAAAAATTCATAAATTCTAAACAAATTTTATCATATGGAAAAATTCTAAGAATCTAAAACAATTTTCTTGTTGTAAAATTTTCAGGTTTTGATAAAAAAATTTTAAATTTACATTCTGTAATTCCTGCGGTCAAATCAATCTTTGTTGGTTACATTGATTACACAAAGATTTTCTATATTTATGAGTATTTCGTCACGTAAATTGTTGCTCTTAAAGATTTTTCTCAAAAAATCTGGCAACTTTTGTTATTATGTCAAAATTTTCTATTTTTTGTTTTTGTACACATTTTATTTCTAGACAGCCATTCAGTAGAAATTTTCATTTATTAATGGGTTGCGTGTATTTGTTGTGTTTGTAGAAAAAATAAAATAAAAAAAATTGTGCCTAAAAATATGCAACGTTATGGTGATAAGGTAAATACTATAAATATGTTAAGGAATTTGTTATTTATTTCAATAGTAAGTTAATAAAATTTAATAAAATAATTAGTTAAAATAATAAGAAATGCGAAAAATTTTAAGAAAATAAAAACAAAAATTAAATAAAAAAATCTTAAAAAAATCTTTAACAAAAGTGTCTCACAATTTAAGATTTCTTTTCATTAAGTTAAAATATTAATTACTTCATTTGTATCCCCTAAAGTATGCTTTATGCCTATAATTTGTCTATATCCCCTTAAATATGCTTTTAAAAAAGTTTTAAACTTAAGTTTATTGATTTTATTTTCATACTTTGCATAACTTTATTTTTTTTTTTTATATCCTTTAATAAGAAGTCATAGAACTTTTTTTGCTCCCTCTTTAATGTTGTTAGTGTATGCGCGTGTAGGAAATTTTCCTGATTTAGTTGATGTGTGTTTTATGTACAGCAATAAAGTTTAATGTTTGGCTGGTCATGTATTTTATAGCATGCTTTAAGGCGCAGAATGCAATTATACGAACACATTTAAAAACAACATGTAAAAAAATTTTGTGTTTTTTTAAATGAATTTACAAAAAAGTGTATGTTTTTATGTGAACATAATTTACGGTGCATACTTAAGTATAAAAAAAAACAACAAATGAAACCAACGACTTTTTGTAAAATTGCCAAAAAATCACTTAAAATCTGAGGAGAAAAAATTTTATTAGAAAATGTGTCTCGCAATTAAATTTTAAGATTTTTTCAGAATCTGACAATATCAGAAATATCTGACAAAAATATCAAAAAATTTTTAAGTTTTTTCCATACGAGAAATGTTTTAAAATTAAAAAAAAATTCTAAAAACGAAAATGTCTTAAAATATGAAATTTTTTAAACCTGAGACAATAACTCAGAATTTTAGATTTTTTTAAACCAAAATTTTTTTAAAAATTTTCTTTTCGGATAAATGCAACGGAATCTAAGAATTTTACACTGCCTTAATATGTCTCAGAATATAAAATTTTTTCTTAAAAAAATAAATTAACTGAAATTAAAAGAAGTGGAATGAAAAAGACCAATTGAATTTCGAAAAAGTAAAAAAAGTTTAATTCGACCTTGCCGAATTTAGTAAAATTTAATTTAGTAAAAAAAAATCCGCGATTTTTTTCTTTTTTTGTCAAAAAATATGTTCGTACTTGTTTAAATACCATTTGGTGTTCAATTATGTTCACATATGTCAACCAGAAGCCGAATTAAAGCATTTTGTATTTTTAGGTTATGTTGAATGTACTGAAATTTTTGAGGTGTGCTTACATTTTCGTTCATAACTTTTGAACCGCTGAACCGATATCGCTCAAATGCAATATCAAACTTCTCGGTAGAACTTCCAATAAATATGTTAAGTTTCAGTCATCTCTGTGCAATATTTTGTCCGTGATAGCATTTTCCACAGACAGACAGACGGACATCGCTAGAATGTCTTATAATCGATCGGGCATCATGAATATGGGAGTTTTCGTGTCAACTGACACAATTTTTGAAGCCGATGTCTTCCGATCGGGATGAAATTTGCACCAAGGTTAGACCTATTGGATAGTAGTCCAGGCAAAGACTATCAATACTTAAAGATATGTGAAGTCTCCCTTCTTCTGTTAAACCCTCTCTTAAATTCCCATTGCTAAGTCCGCCATCGAACTGGACGTTTGATCAAACCAAAAAAAAATCCCATAAGTTCGATATAAACAAAAAAAAAAGTGTTGCAATTTGGCGATTTTCAGACTAAAGCTAGCGTTTTTTTTCATCTAGCTGTAAAAAAAGTTTTTTTGTGGATAATCGGGAAATCCAATGACTTTTTATTTGCTGAGAATTTGTTTTAAACACTTTTAAAGGTATTTCTTAAATAATATTACCATAATAATTATAAATTGATACATTTTTTCAAAATTTATTAAGCGCTTTTTCGATATAAAAAGTTAGCATTATTTGTCAAACCAACAATGTTAATTTAACATTATCGTATTTTCCTCGTCTAACAGTTTTCGTACCTTCTGTTAAAAAGTTCCAAAATATTAAGAGCGGGAGACAAAGAGCTTGGTTTAATTAAAAAAAAAAAAAACTATTAAAGTTTGTATGAAAACAAATTTTCTAAAAACAAAAAATTTCTAGAAAATGTCTTAGCAGATTTCTCTGCTGTTTTGACAGATATCTCTGCTGATTAGACCTAGATAATCATGATTTTCAGCAAACCGTGTCTGCTAAAAACAGCAGATTTCTCATATGGCTCAAAATGGGTGTATTTTCAGCAGATTTTTCTGATGATTGGATAGAGATTTTATTTTGAGTGTACTTACGACCTATCTCCACTCCCTAACAAGGGAAGTATCTCAACCCTTATGAACCGATTTGCCTAAAACTTAAAATATATATAAAAGAGACGATTTTAAGGTTGGGGTGTCTCGGCTTATAGGCCATATCAGTGTTTCAAAACTTCGTTGTCCCCTTATGAAACAATGTGGACCTCCGGGAAAATTTCGATAACTCCCGAACTAACAGCAATATCCTCTAGGGCAAAAATACGTGTCGACTTAAATTTAACAAAGATTATTTCGTATTCATATGGACATCGTAGGTCTATGTCTTCATATAAATACCCCCCAAAATTTACACATTTTCATGAAAAAAGTATTTAGCGAAGCTAAAGGTGCATAAGTTGCTCGGTTTTCACGTGGAAATTTGTCAAACTCCATATAAAAAAAAAACATAAATTTCACATCGGCTTTACAAAAGCGTAAAAATTTCGCTGAAGAGGTATTCTGCTCACTGATGAAAAACCGGCAAAATAACCCGGTATATGTTGCAGCAATACACATCAACACCATTAGCAACATTTTTTTAAATTGTACAGACCATTTAAAAAGCGGTGAAATTTAATATTCAGAAATAAAAAGAAGCATTTATAAGTTGTTGGTACTGTAAACATTAATTAATTTAGATAAATAGGTAAAAATTACAAAAAAAATTTAAATTAAAGTTATTTTGTGTATGACGATGCGCAAAACATAACCAAACATATGACTGTCAAATTTTCGCTACAAATTAATTGATGTTTCGAAACATTTTTTTTCACCGGTGAACAACTTACTTAGCTTAAACCTTTACAAGGTTATGCCACCGTTGGATAGGCATTAAAAAAACCTTTCTTCTCATATGTAAACATCATATAGTTTCTTAAAAAGAAATGGCTGAAAAATCCAAAAAAACTATTTTTTCTCCATTTTTTGACCCATGTGTTGAACCCCTAAATCCCCGATATGGCCGATAAGCCGAGACACCCCAACCTTAGAATTGTCTCTTTTATACATATTTTACGTTTCATGCAAATCGGTTCATAAGGGTTGAGATACTTCCCTTGTAAGTAGGCTCCCATACAAATTACAGTTGGATCAAATTTAAAAAAATGTAATTTTGAAAAGTAATTTTGGTAAAAAAAAAATGTTGAAAAAAATAAAAAAAATTTTCAAACATTTTTCATGAAATAATATTTTTTTTTTACAATTTTTTATTTCATCAACAATTTTTTTTATAAAGAAAACTAATTTTGACGTCAAAAAATTTTCGTAAACATTTTTTTTACAAAAATATTTTTTTTTTTTACAAAAATATTTTTTTTTTTTACAAAAATATTTTTTTTTTACAAATTTTTTTTTTTTTGCCAAAATGTTTTTTTTTTTCAAAATTATTTTGTTCTAACAACTTTTTTTTTTAATTATGGAGGGTATTTATTTATTCGACATGGCTGAATTTAACTTTTTACTAGATTTTTTTCTAAGTTTTTCTAAATTATCTGTAGATAATTCATGCCGATTTTTTTATACAGTTACACTTTGAAATTCTTAAAAAAAAAAACTATTAACAAAATTTTTCTATTTAAAAATTAAAATTTTCCGTTAATCTCAATTTAAACTATTGCATCCATCCATGTTGTATGTAGTCAAACAACATTATTGAAAGTTCTTTTCAATTCTACTGTCATCTTCAACAAAACAACACAATATCTAGATGATGATGATGATTATCAACATTAATTTAATGATTAACATACTCATTATTATGATTAACATCCTCATTATTATGATTAACATCCTCATCATCATGCTTAACATCTTCATCATGATGATTAACATCATTAAAGTCATCATTATTATGTTTTCATCATGTTTTGTTTGGTAAGAAAAAAATTAAACCACTACTGTGTATAATCATTAACCGCATTTGTGCTCCATTCTACTCCACTCCATTCCAACCAACAGTGTATGTTTGGAATGATGAGCATGTTTTTCTTATGTTGCATCTGATTTTTGATTTGTTCTGGTAGATCATGTCTGTGGTGGTTTTGTTGTTGCTGCTGTTCTATGCTTTAGTTCTGGTTGTCGTCAATCTTTTTAATATTGTATTTTAGTGTCAGATTTTATTTGACATAAATGTGTTTAGGTTACAACAGTTTTTATATATTGGTTTTCTTTATTGGTTTTATAAAGAATTTTTATGGTTAAGATTGTATTGATGTAAATAAACAATATTTTTTTTTTTTAAGAAAAGGTAGGCAGTGGTGGCAGGAATATGTTGGAATTAGAAGTAAAAGTCAGACCACATATAAAAAAAAAATATATTTTTGCGCCTAAAAGTAGACTACACAATTTATCAACACTTGTGATCTATATCTTTAATAATTACTCCTAAATATATACTGTTAACGGATTTACAATTGCTCCTAAATATATACTTTAAAATTATCTACAATTGTACTTTTACATAGATTGTAATTAAAATAATAACGGTTTCCTATATTCAAAAAAATTTTACAAGACTTCCCTTTAGACGAAATATAAAAAAATTGTATATTAATGCGCCAAAATGTAGACTAAAACATCAAGAAACAATTCCGATCTAAATCTTCAACGATTGCGCCTAAATATATGTATACTGTAAAATATCCACGATTGCTCCTAAATGTATACTTTAAAATTATCTACCATTGAACTTTTAAATTGACTCTAAATCCTACATTCAAAAAACTAATACAAGGCCTCTGTTCTGTCTTTCACAACTTTTCAATTCACATGAAAATTTCCGAATGACATGAAATCGAGTTTGGTGTTTTGTTGTTTACGTTTTCATTCGAAGTTGAAATCAAATAACTAAAATTTAAAAAATTATAAGGAAAAAAGTGCATTCGTTTTACTTTCACCAAAGATTAATTATGTGAAACAAAACGAAAAAAAAATTCGGATGTGAAATCTAGAACACCAAAAAAATTCGGAAATTTTCACTTTCACATTTTTTATGTGAATTACTTTTTTTGGAACAGCGGCCCAAGACTTTTCTATAAATTGTAAATTTTGAAGATTTTTTTTGTAAAAACTGAAGTTTTACAAAAATACTTAAAGTTACAAAATATTTGTAAAATTACAAACAATTTGTTCTTTTTACAGAAAAAAAATATGTTGTCATTTTATAGGAAAAATGTCTCAGAATCTGAAACTTTTTCTATAGAAAAAATGTCTCAGAATCTAAAACTGTAAAAATGTTTACTATAGAAATAATTTTTCTTTAGTAGAAATGTCTTAGATTGAGACTTTTTCTATAGAAAAAATGTCTCAGAATCTGAGACCTTTTTCTATACAAAAAATTTCTCAGAATCTGAGACTTTTTCTATAGTAAAAATGTCTCAAATTGAGACTTTTTCTATCGAAAAATGTCTCAGAATTTGAGACTTTTTCTATGGGAAAAATGTCTCAGAATCTGAGACTTTTTCTATAGAAAAAATGTCTCAGAATCTGATTTTTTTTTCCATAGAAAAAATATCTCAATCTGAGACTTTTTCTAAAGAAAAAATATCTCAGAATCTGAGACTTTTTCTATAGAAAAAATATCTCAGAATCTGAAACTTTTTCTATAGAAAAAATGTCTCAGAAACTGAGACTTTTTCTATAGAAAAAATTTCTCAGAATCTGAGACTTTTTGAATAGGAAAAATATCTCAGAATATGAGACTTTTTCTATACAAAAAATGTCTCAGAATCTGAGATTTTTTCTATACAAAAAATATCTCAGAATCTGAGATTTTTTCTATACAAAAAATATCTCAGAATCTGAGACTTTTTTTATAGAAAAAATGTCTCAGAATCTGATACTTTTTCTATAGAAAAAATGTCTCAGAATCTGAGACGTTTTCTATAGAAAAAATGTCTCAGAATCTGAGACTTTTTTTATAGAAAAAATGTCTCAGAATCTGAGACTTTTTTTATAGAAAAAATGTCTCAGAATCTGAGACTTTTTTTATAGAAAAAATGTCTCAGAATCTGAGACTTTTTTTATAGAAAAAATGTCTCAGAATCTGAGACTTTTTTTATAGAAAAAATGTCTCAGAATCTGAGACTTTTTTTATAGAAAAAATGTCTCAGAATCTGAGACTTTTTTTATAGAAAAAATGTCTCAGAATCTGAGACTTTTTTTATAGAAAAAATGTCTCAGAATCTGAGACTTTTTTTATAGAAAAAATGTCTCAGAATCTGAGACTTTTTTTATAGAAAAAATGTCTCAGAATCTGAGACTTTTTTTATAGAAAAAATGTCTCAGAATCTGAGACTTTTTTTATAGAAAAAATGTCTCAGAATCTGAGACTTTTTTTATAGAAAAAATGTCTCAGAATCTGAGACTTTTTTTATAGAAAAAATGTCTCAGAATCTGAGACTTTTTTTATAGAAAAAATGTCTCAGAATCTGAGACTTTTTTTATAGAAAAAATGTCTCAGAATCTGAGACTTTTTTTATAGAAAAAATGTCTCAGAATCTGAGACTTTTTTATAGAAAAAATGTCTCAGAATCTGAGACTTTTTTATAGAAAAAATGTCTCAGAATCTGAGACCTTTTTTTATAGAAAAAATGTCTCAGAATCTGAGACCTTTTTTTATAGTAAAAATGTCTCAGAATCTGAGACTTTTTCTATAGAAAAAATGTCTCAGAATCTGAGACTTTTTCTAAAAAAAAAATGTCTCAGAATCTGAGACTTTTTCTATGCAAAAAATGTCTCAGATTCTGAGATTTTTCTATACAAAAAATATCTCAGAATCTGAGACTTATTCTACAGAAAAAATGTCTCAGAATCTGAGACTTTTTCTATAGAAAAAATGTCTCAAAATCTGAGACTTTTTCTATAGAAAAAATGTCTCAAAATCTGAGACTTTTTTTTATAGAAAAAATATCTTAGAATCAGCGATTTGTCTTAGAATCTGAAACTTTTCCTATAGGAAAAACGTTTTAGAATCTGAGAATTTCTCTATCGGAAAAAATGTTTCAGAATCTAAGACTTTTTCTATATGAAAAATGTTTTAGAATCTGCGACTTTTTCTATAGGAAAAATATCTCAGAATCTGAGACTTCATCTCAGAATCTGACAATCTTATTGTGCCGACTATAGAATTCAGCCTTAATTTAATGTGCTAATTTTGAAAAATTAAGCACAATTATTCAAAACAAAACCATAAGTAATTGCTTAAGTAGCTCATACAATTTTAAAATTAAACATCCTCATAAATTGCAATCATCATAATCATTTTCCATTTAATAATCGATCATTTACTCTAAAGAAAAACATTCCAACTGCTTCTAGACAAATATTTAACATTTTATCAGGTTTTAACTCTGCTATTTAACCAGACAATTAACATTTACCAAGAAAATTCTGCAAACTTAAGTGATGCCAGATATAAGCATTAGCATATTCAATATATAAAAATTCCCAGAATCAGAGACATTTTTTCGTATAGAAAAATTCTCAGACTCTGAGACAATTTTTCGTATGGAAATTTTTCTTAGATTTGAAGACATTTGCCAGTATAGAAAAATTCTCAAGATTCTAAGACGTTTTTTCTTTCAGATTCTGTGACATTTATTCTTTAGAAAAACTTTCACGATTCTGAGACATTTTGTCATATAGAAAAATTCTTACTGTCTAAGATATTTTTTTTTGTACAAAAAAATTCTCAGGTTCTGAGACATTTTTCCATATAGAAAAATTTTAAGATTCGGAGACATTTTTTTGTAAGATTCTGAAACATGTCTCAGATTCTGAGACATTTTTCATCTATAGAAAAATTTTCAGGTTCTGAGTTATATTTCGGTATAGAACAATTCTAATATTCTAAGACATTTTTCGGTATAGATAAACTCGGAAATTTTTAGAAATTTTTTCTATAGAATAACTCTCAGATTCTGCAATATTTTTTCATATAGGATGAATTTCATTTAAAAATCGAGATAAAACTGAAATTTTGAACCCGACCAACTCAGATATCGATGAAATTTTGTTCATAGCTAAATTTGATCAAAACAAACAAACTCTCATTTTTAGAAATGACTGTTTTGCGATTTTTTGAGCGTGACACAGTGGGAACGTTTTCGAAAAAACGCGAAAATGGTCGAAAAGAGCTCCATTTAAACTACAATAACTCTGAATCGGCTCAACCGATTTCCATGATCTTGGTATCATTAAAAAGATATTTTAACAGGCTTTATGACACGTTAAAAAAAAAAAAAAAAAAAAAAATACACTGTAAAAAATTTATAACAAAAAAAATTTTAACTGACGAAAAAACCAAAAAGATCAAGGGTTTTTTTACAGTGTATTAATTTTTTAGAAAGGTTTATCCTTCATCTATACCATATCAAAAAATAAAAATGGGTTCTTTGTTAGTTTTTTTTATATAATTTTTTAAGTAGTGTCACTTCTAGTAATTTCCCTTATATTTTATAACAAAAAAAAATTTTAGGTAACGAAAAACCAAAAAAGATCAAGAATTTTTTACAGTGTATTACTTTTTTAGAAAGGTATTTCTCTCACCTATAACATATCCAAAAAGTAAAATGGGTTCTTTTTTATTTTTTTTATATAATTTTTTAAGTAGTGTCACTTCTAGTAATACTTACCGATAGTTTTCGAAATAATTCGAATAACAGCGAAAATATCTGGTCACATTCACAAAATAGTTCAACAATTCTAACATTTTTTAAATGTTTACAAATAAAAAACCATCAACAATTGTTTATATTATTTGCCACGTTTTTATTAATTTGTGTTTTATTTTATTTAAATTTTTTTTAAGTTAATTATTTGTAAGAAATTTTGCGCTGCTCAAATTTGGCACAGTCAGAATATCTGCGCACATGTACAAAAGTTTCATTTATCGGAATGAATGAATGAAAGCCTTGAGTTCCTGTTATAGTTTTAGCTTCTTCATATCTTGAAAATAGCTTTTCTTTAACGTTGTTGTATTCGTCAGCATTAGACTGGCCATAGCGTTATATAGAAAAATTAAAAAATGTTAAATCCATAAGTGTTCGCACTGAAAAATGTGAGGTTGGGGATAAAAATAATTATGCATATTTAAAAAAATTTTTTTTTTTGTTCCGAGTACCTCCGGGTTGAGCCTAAAGTTTGAAAAACGGATTACAAGGGAAAAATATGACTTTTTTTTCATTTTCTCAATTTTTTTGATATTTAAAGTACAGTTTGAATTCAAATGGTCACTGAATTTTGATTAAGAGTTAATTGTCTATCAAATAAGGTGTTAAAAATTAAAATCGGTTGAAAATTAGCCGAGTTATGACAACTTCCCCCGGCAACTAACGTGTGGCAAACCACCTGATCAAGGAATTCGAGCCCCATTTTTGAAATTTATTGAAATTATCTACTGTAATTAATTTTTTTTATTCCTCAAGTTCCAATGTATTAAGAAGATACATATTTTTCATACTGCGTTTTGCTAACTTGTTTTAAATAAATGCTAAAGTGGTCTGAATTTTTCAACACTATTTTCAAATCTCCAATTTTAAATTTTTATTTTTTTTGTTAAAGAAATTTTTAAAATCGGCTATTGGAGTTTAGGGATTCGTTAAGCACATATAAAGGAATAAAAACCCCAAAAATTGTAGGGTTTGCTGTTTTCATTTGGCTATTACAGTGATGTAATTTCGGCGGATTTCGGGAAAGTAGTGATTTTTGGCCCTTTTTAGCTTTTATTTATTTTTTTTTCGTTTTTTTTACAAACTTGATATGTTTTGGACCGAATTATATCAACACGAGATAGAATACTTCAATTCGCAAAATTAGGGCGAAATTGAGATATAAAAAATTGCCCCTGTTAAGGGTCAAAGGTCAAATTTTAGAAAATTTTTAATTTTTAAACATTATCAGATTTGCTGGGCGGATTTTTCTGAATCTACTTGATGTTATTTTAATTGGTCTAAACTAAATGTCAAATAATTAAAATTTAGAAATTTAACCCTTAAGTGCTGTCGGGGCCTATAATTTTTTTAATTTAATGGAGATAATGTAAGTGTATTTTGTTCAAAGGGTCGAATAGGCCCCACCATCACTAAAGGGTTAATATTCTGAATTTAAATAAAAAGACATATGTTAAGACCTTTTAAAATGACATCAAGTAGTTTCATATATTTCCACTCAGAAAATCTGTTAATGTTTAAAAATTAAAAATTTTCTAAAATTTGACCTTTGACCCTTAACAGGGGCAATTTTTTATGTGTCAATTTCGCCCTAATTTTGCAAATTGAAGTATTCTATCTCGTGTTGATATAATTCGGTCCAAAACATATCAAGTTTGTAAAAAAAACCAAAAAAAAATAAATAAAAGCTAAAAAAGGGCCAAAAATCACTACTTTCCCGAAATCCGCCGAAATTACATCACTGTAATAGCCAAATGAAAACAACAAACCCTACAATTTTTGGGGTTTTTATTCCTTTATATGTGCTTAACAAATCCCTAAACTCCAATAGCCGATTTTTTAAAATTTCTTTAACAAAAAAAATAAAAATTTAAAATTTGAGATTTGAAAATAGTGTTGAAAAATTCAGACCAGTTTAGCATTTATTTAAAACAAGTTAGCAAAACGCAATATGAAAAATATGTATCTTCTTAGTACATTGGAACTTGAGGAATAAAAAAAAATAATTACAGTAGATAATTTCAATAAATTTCAAAAATGGGGCTCGAATTCCTTGATCAGGTGGTTTGCCACACGTTAGTTGCCGGGGGAAGTTGTCATAACTCGGCTAATTTTCAACCGATTTTAATTTTTAACACCTTATTTGATAGACAATTAACTCTTAATCAAAATTCAGTGACCATTTGAATTCAAACTGTACTTAAAATATCAAAAAAATTGAGAAAATGAAAAAAAAAGTCATATTTTTCCCTTGTAATCCGTTTTTCAAACTTTAGGCTCAACCCGGAGGTACTCGGAACAAAAAAAAAAAATTTTTTAAATATGCATAATTATTTTTATCCCCAACCTCACATTTTTTAGTGCGAACACTTTAACTTTTCAAAAAAATTTCTACTATGGCCACTCTAGTCAGCATCTGCGTAAGCAACTTGTATGGTGGTCTTATATGTTTCTGATGCCCAGTGATAGAGTTGCCTCGTTGTCTGGATTTCATTTTTATTTGCAATACTATAATTTCGAGCACCTCTCTTCAATGTTCCTCCGATTCCATCACATGCAGATTTTCCGTGACTGGTAGCATAAAAGTGCCATTCAGCGTCAATCCCAAAATCAGATTTGTGATGGCATAAATTAATGAAGTTATATTTATTTTTATATTGTGCTCCTGCACCATCTGATACGTAAATGATTTTATTAATATTGTTGGTTATATTGGCCTTCACGAACTGTACCATTTTTGAAATATATAGATGAACTGCTATACTATCATGGGTATTGCAATCAGATATTATGGCGAAGCTTTTATGAGTTAATTTATCGTTATCTGAAAATAAACAAACAAAGGAAAAAAACAAATAAATAAAAATTATTAAATATTTTGATGAGTGTGGATGGATGTGTTTACTAATACCAAAATATTAAAATAATTACCTTTGTAATAAATAACGAACGGATGTATTGTAGCCTGATCATTATTCCAATGGTATCCTTGCACGGCATCTTGTACAAGAAATGCATAATTTTCAGCAAAGTCCATTTGAATTAACATTTCTCCTGATAACAGCGCCGCTCTTTTATTGCTGATAAATTCAGATTGTCGCTTTGCTATGAAATGATGCGGAATCAGAACTTTGATGTGTTCAGTAAAATCGCTGACAAATGATTCTGAGTTGGTGGTTAACGTTTCCAGAACACATCTAATCGTTGTATTCCACTTTTTGTATATTATTTCTTCAGTTTGGTTATTTTCAAAATGTTTTAGCATATGCGTTTTTAGATTATTTAAATTTTTAAAGCAGTGACCACACATTGAAACGCAACACTCGCTTTTTTCTATGTCACCATTACAAACAACGAATTTGAGAACATCTTTGTAATCGGTAAATGTGCGTTCTCCTTCAATACAAATTGATTTTAAGACACTTTTTTCAAACATCAATTTCATATTCTGATGCAATGTGCATACACAGATATTTTGCTGGTTTCCAACTCCAAGTTTTATACAATTTTTTGGCCTTAACATTGTAAATTTTGTAAAACCCACTTTGGCCAAGGGATGTTTTTTTTTAAATTCGTAGTAAGATTCGCGTAGTGAAGATAACATCAGTCTTTTTTGAACTTTTTCACGTAAGTTTCCTTGTTTAACAGTAATTGAATCTTGCGATCCAGGCATCATTCGGCTAATTTCATCATCTTCATAAAATAACTTGACTGTGCTTAGAGTTTCGGTTGGTAAGCTACGTCTGCTCATTTTAAAAAGATTGATATCTGCAAACTTCGTTTTATTCCTTTGGATATCTTTACTTTTTTTGATACAATCGTGAGATATATCATCCCCAAAACGATCTTTAATTTCTGCGTGACTCATATTGATTGGTAAGAGAGATAAAAGTTTTTGCTTTTCCAAAAGATTTGAGCTGTTCTCTATTTGATATTTGATGTTTTCCAAAATTTCTTCGTAAATGGCTTTGACGTTTTCAAGTTGCGCTGACAAATCAGATAATGGATCAGCTCCAAGTGAATCTGCTATATTTTCGAAAATTTGCAGTGATTTTCTATTTCTGTATGCATCTCGTTTCATATATTTCCTTTTAAGAGGCGACATTTGGTTTGGTAGATGAGGAATAATATGATCATTTATATTTTCAATGACTTCCGTCCTTTCGATGTTTGCAATACGGCTGGTACAAGTTGGAAGTTCATTCAATTCTTCGCTAATTTCATTGCTGGGCGTTGTTGGTAAATAATTTGAGACTTCATTCTGCTCCACGTTGGATTCATTACGACTGCGAGCTTTTCTCAGTGTATTCCGGCAAGTTTCGCAAATACGGCTACAATGAATGTTGGCGACAGCTGGAAAATATTCAATTATATTTGCAGCCTCGTTTTCACTTATTTTACGAAGCGAAGCGCAACACTTATTAGATATTTTTATGCATCTGTACTTATTGTTTGAATTCATATTCACTCAATTTTTTAAAATATACGCGTAAAAATTGTAATGGGATATCTTGGCTTCTCGAAACTGTTTAAAATTATGAATTTCGGTACGTTCATCAGGTGCAATTATATAGCATTTTTTAAGGCAAGCAAGAACTTTTTGCGGTTAAAACATATTCATAATTTGGGACAATGTTTATTTATTTTACCTGTTAACCCTTCGTCAGGTACATATTTTGAGTCCTTAGTTCTGGCCAGACCCCTATACATTTACATGCATTTGTATGGAAATAAGGGCTGTTTGCCGTTAAATTTTTTACTAAGAAAGGAAAATATTTGTTATATTTTGTGTTTCTATTTCTTTTTACTATGTTATTAGCTACCTGAGGAAGAAAAAATAGACCTGAAAAAATCTTTGGAATGAAAAGGGCAACAATTTTTTTGTTCTATATATATTTCTCTTTATTATGGGTAAAGTAATAAATGTTTATGACAAAATAGAAAATTATTATGAAGAATACATTGATTTTTTTATTCAGAATTTTGCGGAATTACTAGAAGTGACACTACTTAAAAAATTATTAAAAAAAAAAATAAAAAAGAACCCATTTTACTTTTTGGATATGTTATAGGTGAAGGAAATACCTTTCTAAAAAAGTAATACACTGTAAAAAATCCTTGATCTTTTTTGGTTTTTCGTTACCTAAAATTTTTTTTGTTATAAAATATAAGGGCAATTACTAGAAGTGACACTACTTAAAAAATTATATAAAAAAAACTAACAAAGAACCCATTTTTATTTTTTGATATGGTATAGATGAAGGATAAACCTTTCTAAAAAATTAATACACTGTAAAAAAACCCTTGATCTTTTTGGTTTTTTCGTCAGTTAAAATTTTTTTTGTTATAAATTTTTTACAGTGTATTTTTTTTTTTTTTTTTTTTTTAACGTGTCATAAAGCCTGTTAAAATATCTTTTTAATGATACCAAGATCATGGAAATCGGTTTAGCCGATTCAGAGTTATTGTAGTTTAAATGGAGCTCTTTTCGACCATTTTCGCGTTTTTTCGAAAACGTTCCCACTGTGTCACGCCCAAAAAATCGCAAAACAGTCATTTCTAAAAATGAGAGTTTGTTTGTATTGATCAAATTTAGCTATGAACAAAATTTCATCGATATCTGAGGGGGTCGGGTTCAATGCATCTCGATTTTTACATGAAATTCATCATAGAGAAATTTGAAGATTCTGAGACATTTTTCCATTTAAAAAATTCGGAAATTTTAAGAAATTTTTCTATAGAAAAATTTTTAGAATCTGAAATATTTTTCCATATAGATAAATTCTCAGATTTTGAGAAAAAAAAAAATCGGAGGTTTAGATATTTTTCCGTATACAAAAAATTTTCAGATTCTGAGACATGTTTTCATATTCTACTTAAGACATTTTTCGGCATAAAAAATATCTTTGATTCTGATTCTTTTTCCATTTAAAAAATTCTCAGATTCTAATTTTTTTTTTAAATCTTAGATTTTGAGACATTTTTCTGTACTGAAATTTACAGTAATTTTTGCTAAAGAAAAACTCTCAGATTCGGAAATATTTTTCAATATAGATAAATAACACTGTACAACACGATTTTGTATCTTAGATGGGACCAAAAAAATGAAAGAATACCAACAGTAGAGCAAAACCTCCGAAGGATTTTGAAAACTTAGCTCGAGTTCCTTTTTATGGCCCACTGAAGTTTTTTAATTTTTTTCAATGGCGTTTAAAATAACTAAAAAAACAAGTATTAAATCTAGTTGTAAGGAAAATAATGTTGAGACATTTCTGCAGTGAAATTTGATGGCGGTTCTTTTTTCAGAACATATTAACCCTCTATCTCTCAGTTTTGGGGGTCATTTTGGTCCTTTTTTCAAATATCCTCATAGAACACCAATAAAACGTGCGTTTAAAGGGTTAATATATTCAACAAAAATTTTCTGCATAAAATTTAACTAGGGGTTGTCGAAGACCAAAAGTTCGTGCTAGGAGTGGAAAATGCATAAAAGAGTAAAATTGTAAATTGTCACATACTTTAAAATTGTTTTTTATACCCTCCACTCTAGTGATAGAGGGTATATATAAGTTTGTCATTCCGTTTGTAACACATCGAAATATTGGTCTAGGACCCCATAAAGTATATATATTTATGATCCTCGATCGATTTTAAGTCCATCTAGAGATGTCCGTCCGTCCGTCTGTCTGTCTGACCGTCCGTAGAAAACACGCTAACTTTTGAAAGACTTTACAGAGGCTACTGAAGTTTGGCATATATGTTTGTCATTTACCTGGTCAGGTTGGTATTGCAATCCAGCCAAATCGGTCTAGTGGTTCAAAAGTTATGAGCAAAAGAGTAAATTTCGGCAAGGGTGTTTCACGAATTTACGAGATAAAAAACACGATTACTTTCGAAAGACAATAATGAGACTACTGAAGTTTGGCATGTATCTTTGCCGTTCCCCGGGTCTGTTTGGTTTTAAATTTCAGCTCAATCGGTCCAGTGGTTCAAAAGTTATAAGCGAAACCCTGAATTTCAGATTAGTTTCATCTAAAATGCCACGTGTTTTAACAAGTTTTAAAAGCATTGGTGGTAACTAAACAATGCTTTTCAAACTTGTTAAATTTTAAAGCAATGCTTTTTAAACTTGTTTAGTTTTAAAAGCATTGGTAACTTAAAAATTACTCTCGAAAAAAATTTTACACTCAAAAAAACTTTTACACTCAAAAAAAATTTTACACTCAAAAAAAAATTTATACAAAAAAAAATGTATTTTTTTTTACAAAAATTACAATATTTTGTGTACATACTTACGTGCATTCACTAAGAAATATTTTTATAGTAAAAAAAACAGTACACTCGAAAAAAATTTTACACTCAAAAAAAATTAGTAATTTTTTTTTTTTTTAAAATGACAAAAAAAGAGTTTTTTACTCAAAATAAAATATTTCTAATCAAAATTGTTAATTTTTTCACGTTAAAAAATGTACTACCCTTTAAAAAAATGCATTGTGGAGGGTATTCATAGATTCGGCACAGTCGAATTTAACTTTTCTACTTGTTATTTAAGTCGTGAGAAATAAGTCGAAAAAATTTTATAAATCTGCTTCTGAGCTAAAATACGATAATAGATATTTTCAGTGAAATTTGATTACGGTTCTTTTCTTAGAACGTATTAACCCTCTATCTCCCATTTGTATGGGTCATTTTTGTCCATTTTACTAATACCCTCATAGAACACCACTAAAATGTGCCTTTAAGGGTTTAAAATGTTCTACAAACATTTTCTGCATCAAATTTTACTAGGGGTTGTCAAAGAACCAGAAGTTCGTTCGAAAAGTGCAGAATGCTTTAAAAAGTAAAAATGTAAAGTATTTTGGTGAAACATAATTTAACTAATTATGAAAACTTACAATTTTCCTTTTTTAAACTTTTTTCTTATATCGCACGAACTTTTGACCTTTGACAACCCCAAGTAAAATTTGATGCAGAAAATGTTTGTAGACCATTTTAACTCTATAAGCGCACACCTTAGTCGTGTTCTAAGTGGATATTTGAAAAAAGGGCAAAATGACCCCTAAAAATGGGTAAATCTGTTCTAAGAAAAGAACCGCCATCAAATTTCGTTGTAGATATCTATTATCGCAATTCAGGTCAGAAGCATGACTTTGTTGAAAAACAATTTAACAGTATTTGATAATTTACAATTTTACTTTTTTAAGCATTTTGCACTTTTCGCATGAGGTTTTGATCTTCGACTACCCCTAGTGAAATTTGATGCAGAAAATTTTTGTAGAACATTTTAACCCTTTAAAAGCTCGTTTTATTGGTGTTCTATGAGGCTATTTGAAAAAAGGACCAAAATGGCCCCTAAAAATGGAAGATTGAGGGTTAATATATTCTAAGAAAAGAACCTCTATCAAATTTTAAGACATGTCTTGAAGTTATTTATCTCAGAATTATATTTAATACTTTTTTTTGACTTATTCAAAACGTCTTTGAAAGAAATTGAAAAACTTCAGTGGGCGATAAAAAAGAATTCGAGCTAAGTTTTCAAAACCCTTCGGGGCTTTTTGTCTTTAATTTTTTTTGGTCCTGTCCCAGATACACTCGAAGACCCCAATTTTCTTGCACAGTGTAAACAGATTCTGAGACATTTTTTCTTACAAAAAAATTCGCTTATTCTGAGACATGCGAAAATTCTGAGTCATTTTTCCATATAGAAAAATGAAAGATTCTGAGACATTTTTCAGTATAGAAAAATTCTCAGATTCTAAGACAAAATTTTAAAAATCTGAGACAATTTTTCGTACAGAAAAATTCTCGGATTATGAGACATTTTGTCGTATAGAAAAATTCTCAAATTCTGAGACATTTTTCCATATAGAAAAATTTTCAGATTCCGAGACATTCTCCCGTATGGAAAAAAATTTTAGATACTGAAATATTTTTTCGTATAGAAAAAATATGGAAAAAAATTTTAGATACTGAAATATTTTTTCGTATAAAAAAAATTTTTAAATTCGTTTAAGAAAATTATATCGAAGCATATATCTTCCCCTTATTTCAATTTTCCCCATTTTTCTGGCAACACTTCCTAGATTCTCTGTTAAAAAAAAAAGTTTATTTTATAACATAAAAATGCTAACATCAGACAAAACTGTAGATACTTTTTTTTTAAATTTAACATAACAGAAAAATTTTAGTTGCATTTTAGCGGTGTTACAAAACGCTTGTGTTTTTCAAATTATCACGGAAAGGTGCTAAACAAATTTTGAAACGAAACAAAAACAATGTGCTTAAATTAGAAGATAAACAAACAAAAATACTACTAAATGAAAAAGTATTGTTTTGAAAATGAGAAAAAAAATATGCAAATATTTGAATAATTTATTTAATTAAATTTCTTAAAACATACACTCGTTGATTTAAAGAGCTTAACAGCTAATTTAGCATAAAATAAACATTTAAAAACGAAATTTGAAACAAAAAATAAAACAATAAATTTTAAAAGAAATATTAAAAAAATTTATAAAAAAATACATAATCTGTAAAATTAACTAAGCTTTAACGGAAATATGCTAAGTGCTATAGCGCTATAATGATATCATAGCCAAATGTGATGCTAAATTAAGATTGTGTCGCAGCGTTAGATAGAATTTGAAAAAAAAAATATTGAAATATTTACAAAATTCCCCCCTTTAGAAATTATTTTGCATTATGTGGCAATTTTTTTTTGTACTATTGTTCTTAGGTTAAACTACAAATTATATTGTTTTACAATTTAGTGCCCTCTATTTTTAAATGTTTAAACAAAACAGCAGTTCATTGCAATTTTATAGTTAATTAATAATTAACGTCATAAATGATGAATTACAACAAAACATAGATAGTACAATAGAGTGGCATTTTTTTCCTTCAACTTTTGATTTTTTCAAGTTTTCGGGAAAGTTTTTATTTTACTAGACCTTAAAAATATGGGGTACAAATTTGGGGCCAATCGATTTAAATTAACGCGACCGGCGATTTTTGAAAATAAAAATGTCTTGGGATACATCATATTTATTATTTTACATGCGCTGAACACATATATCAACAAATTTTTAAACCCGGTCGAACGGTTTTCAAGATATTGCAATTTCGAATTTGGCTGGTTTTCACTGGTTTTTCCTTGACCGTTTCTTAATCCTTGATACAAACTTTCATTAAAAATTAATTTGAGCCAAATCCAATCATTTCTATTAATATTTTTGTTTGAACATTAGCGATTTGTCATTTAAATTCCCTTTGCTATTTGCTAAACATTCTTGACAATTGAATCCGACAAATTCCGAAACACGTGTCGACTAAGTCTTGCCAAAATGACTAACATAAATAAATTTAAAACAGAAAATAAATTTCTTGAAAATTATTCCCGAAAATATTATAGTTTTAATTAGTAAAGGAAATAATGACCTCGTGCTAGAATAAACCTACCCGTGTAAAAAAATAATTTGATCAAAACATATCTCCTTTGATAAAAACATATATGGATCATATCTAAATGGATGTAATCAGTTCTACTCCATATATATTCACATCTGCTTCAGATATGTTTTGATCCGTAAATTGAGTCTATCTGGCATATATGGCATATATGATCAGACATTTTCAGATATGTTCATATATGTAAAATTGTCAGATAAACTCAATTTACGGATCAAAACATATCTGAAGCAGATGTGAGTATATATGGAGTAGATCTGATTACATCCATTTAGATATGATCCATATATGTTTTTATCAAAGGAGATATGTTTTGATCTAATTATTTTTTTACACGGGTACGCAAGATATTATATAATTGTATTACATTTTATATTAATATATAACCTTTTTTACCCGGGAATATCGAAATAAAAAAATTTAACGGTAGAAAAAATATTAAAATAAGTAATAAAAACATCATAAAATATGTTTAAGTAAACATATTGAAAAAAAAAAATCATAAATCAATATGAAAATTTTAATTTTCTTCGTAAAAAATTAAAAACTAAACGTAAATAGTTTAATTGCTGTATTTTAAATAACACCAGGTAACAATATGCTGGATGAAAATCAATTTTAAGATTATTCACAATTGATTTTCATATTGTAAATATTTGAAAAAAGTAAAAAAAAAAAATTTAATTCGACTTGACCAAATCCGTTAGTATTCCTGAGCCATCGATTAAAATTTGTATTTTGGAAAATTTCCAGAACCCGTTCTGAAATTTTTCATTTTTTAAAAAAGTCGATTTATCAAAAATCGGGCCACATTTTTGTTCTTTTACCCTCCAACTACAGTATGGTGGTATACATACTCACTTTGTCATTCCGTATTTAACGCATCGAATTACCAGTTGGGGACCCCATAAAGTATATGGGGCATTCCATGTGAAATCGGACACTTTGAAAAACTTTTTTTTTAGATTTTCCCAATTTGTTTACAGTTTTTAGTACACTTCGAAAACTCCTTCGTGGTAAATTTTCAGATTTTTTTGATGACCCGTTCAAAAGATATCGAATTTTTAAAAATTGGTAGTTTGTTCCTTTACTCAAAATTCTTTTAATCATAACTTCTTCAATAATGGTCCAAATTTCAAATTTTTTTTTTTCAAAATTTTTGTTTTTTTAAGTACTTTCTAAAAAAAAATACCGAAGAATTCTTAAAAGCGCTCTAGTATGCGATTTTTAAGTTTTAAAATTTAAATCTCATTTTTGAAAATGTTTGTACTCTTTGATTTTTTCGAAATTTTTTTGTGTAAAACTTCTATCAATTCTACAAATTTTTTGCCCAGGAAGATCGTGGGATAACGATTATTACTATTTTTTAACATTTTTTGAAAAAATTTTATTGTAATTTTCCAATCTTAAAATCATTTCTACTGCTCCAATGGTGCGTCATAGAGGGGTCCTTTATAGGACCTTCCCCCATTAATTTTTACTTCTTAACATTTCTTTGGAACAAACTAATACCCTATCTCCAATTTCTAATTCTAAGGGGGCTCCCACACAAAACGACATTTTTTAAAATTTGTTCCAACCGCTCTAACTGCCCTAATAGTGCCCTTAGAGCAACAAAATGTATGACCGACCCACAATATTTTTTTAGTCCAAACATTTTCTCTGAACACACCTACCCTCTATCTTTAATTGTTAAGGCGGTCCCCATACATTTTTTTTTATTTTTTGTAAATTTGTTTTATTTAATCAGCTTCTACCGGTCCAATGGTGCGTACGAGAGGGGTCATTAGTGAGACCGACCCCCATTTATTTTTACCCTACAACATTTTTTCAAAACATACCTACGCCCTATCTCCACTCCCTAAGTAGGCTCCCATACAAATAACAGTTGGAGCAAATTTTATAAAAATGTAATTTTGTATGGGAGCCTACTTAAGGAGTTGAGATAGGGCGTAGGTATATTTTGAAAAAATGTTGTAGGGTAAAAACAAATGGGGGTCGGTCTCACTAATGACCCCTCTCGGACGCACCATTGGACCGGTAGAAGCTGATTAAATAAAACAAATTTACAAAAAATAAAAAAATTGTATGGGGACCGCCTTAACAATTAAAGATAGAGGGTAGGTGTGTTCAGAGAAAATGTTTGGACTAAAAAAATATTGTGGGTCAGTCATACATTTTGTTGCTCTAAGGGCACTATTAGGGCAGTTAGATCGGTTGGAACAAATTTTAAAAAATGTCGTTTTGTGTGGGAGCCCCCTTAGAAATTGGAGATAGGGTATTAGTTTGTTACAAAGAAATGTTAAGACGTAAAAATTAATGGGGGTCGGTCCTATAAAGGACCCCTCTATGACGCACCATTGGAGCAGTAGAAATGATTTTAAGATTGGAAAATTACAATAAAATTTTTTCAAAAAATTTTAAAAAATAGTTATAATCGTTATCCCACGATCGTCCTGGGCAAAAAATTTGTAGAATTGATAGAAGTTTTACACAAAAAAATTTCGAAAAAATCAAAGAGTACAAACATTTTCAAAAATGAGATTTAAATTTTAAATCTTAAAAATCGCATACTAGAGCGCTTTAAAGAATTTTTCTGTATTTTTTTTTAGAAAGAACTTAAAAAAACAAAAATTTTGAAAAAAAAAATTGAAATTTGGACCATTATTGAAGAAGTTATGATTAAAAGAAGTTTGAGTAAAGGAACAAACTACCAATTTTTAAAAATTCGATATCTTTTGAACGGTTCATCAAAAAAATCTGAAAATTTACCACGAAGGAGTTTTCGAAGGGTACTAAAAACTGTAAACAAATTGGGAAAATCAAAAAAAAAAGTTTTTCAAAGTGTCCGATTTCACATGGAATGCCCCATATATATTATTGATCAGTGATCGATTCTAAGACATTCTCACGATGTCCGTCCGTCTGTCTGTGTGTCTGTCTGTCCGTCCGTCTGTAGTTAACACGATACAGTCCAAATTAAAAGAGCTAGACTCCTCAAGTTTGGCACGAATAAGTCTTATGGTCATAGGCAGGTTAAGTTCGGAAATGGGCAAAATCCGATCAGGGGGAAAAAGTTCCCCCTTGAAGAACAAAGCCAACCTCTGAAAAATATCATTCTTATACCCTCCAACTACAGTATGGGGGTATACTCACTTTGTCATTCCGTGTGTAACGCATCGAAATATCGGTAGCGCATCGAAATATCGGCCCATAAAGTATATGTATTATTGGTCAGTGATCGATTCTAAGACATTCTAGCGATGTCCGTCTGTTTGTCTGTCCGTCTGTGCGTCCGTATGTCCGTCCGTCTGTAGTTAACACGATACAGTCCAAATAAAAGAGCTATACTCCTCACTGACACGAATATGTCTTATAGTCCTAGGCAGGCTAAGTTCGGAAATATGCAAAATCGGATCGGGGGGGAAAAAGTTCCCCCTTGAAGAACTAAACCAACCTCTGCAAAAATATATTTTTTTTACATGATTTTTTGTCTTTTTGTTTAACAAATGCAACATTTTTATGCTACAAGAAGTTCAAAGTACTGCATTTGGACCCTGAGAATTAGAAAATGTCGTTTTTTCGGTCCACCCCCCCCTATTATGAGCGTAGAATAAAAAAAAATTAAATTATGACCAGGGAAACCAAAAATATGCTCTAAAAAACACGTTTTATGCGCTTAAAAAATGCCCTTAAAAACGGAAAATATGCTCTAAAAACAATAAAAATATGCTCTTAAAAAAAATTATGTCCCCTTTTTTGAGGTGTTTTTTACAATTTGTTAGAGAATAGACCCTCCAAATACCGTTATGTGCAATAGTTAGAAGGTTAAATATGTTCTACAAAAATATTTGCCTTAATATGTTGCTGAATCTAGAGAAAACATAGTTTCATATACCGATATGAAGCAAGAACAGGCCAAAGGGCAATAAATCGTCACAATTCCGTAATTGTTGAAAAAAAACATCCTTGTTGGATAAAAAATTAAAAAATAAATGTTGTCATAAAAAAAATTGGAAAAGAATGCTCTAAAAATTCTCTAAAAATGTAAAAATATGCTGTAAAAAGTGGAAAAATGCTCTAAAAGTTTAAAATATGCTCTAAAAATATGCTCTTATGTTAAAATATGCTCTTAAACCTAAAATATGCAAAAATATGCTCTTAAGGCTAAAATATGCAAAAATATGCTCTAACAAATCGATGCCAGATTTCTTAAAAACTTCTGAAACGGATAAATACCTTACCCATTTATCAATAAAATGCACAGGAAAAAACATGATACTGCATATTTTTGGTTTCCCTGATTATGACAAACTTACATTTCTTAGTGCAAAAAGCATAAGAATGAATTTTTAAACACATATTCGAGAGGAAATATTTACATATTCAAAAATAAAATGCCCCTGAATTTTTTATTTTTTTACATGTTGGAGGGTAAAAAAGTTTCGGCACAGCCGAATTTAACACTCCTACTTGTTTTATATGATTTTTTGTCTTTTTGTTTAACAAATGCAACATTTTTATGCTACAAGAAGTTCAAAGTCCTGCATTTCGATCCTGAGAATTAAAAAAATGTAGTTTTTTCTGTCCGCCCCCTTTTAACGGGCGTAGAATGAAACAAAATTAAATTGTGATAAACTTGCATTTCTTTAGTACAAAAAACATAAGAATGAATTTTTAAACACATATTCGAGAGGGGATTTGCCACACCCCCCCCAATCACCACGACCCCTCCCACAAAAAAAAATAAAACGCCCCTGAATTTTTTTTATATTTTTTTTTGCATGTTGGAGGGTATAAAAGATTCGGCACATCCGAATTCAACACTCTTACTTGTTTTTTTTTTTAATTTTGATGTTTATCTAGCCACACAAAAAAATTTAGGAGGGAGTTTTTTGTATTTTTCGAGAAAATCGCATTTGGATATAAAAATTCTGTAATTCTCTGTATTTTATTGTGTCAAAATCGCGTATGTGTAACAAATATTTTTGAAACCAAAAAATTTCACAAATATTTAATACTCATACGCGATGTTGTAAGTATAAAAAGATGCGAAACCATCAAATTTCACAAATATTTATTACTCATACGCGGTGTTAAAAGTATAAGAAAATTACAGAATTTTTATGAAATCCAATATTCAAATGCAATTTTCTCGAAAAATACGAAAAATTAGCTCCTAATTTTTTATGTGTGGATAGAAAAACGTCTTAATTAAAAAATAAAAATAAAAAAATATGGCCGGATTTTTAATAAATTGACTTTTTTAAAAAATTAAAAATTTCAGAACAGGCTCTGAAAATTTTCCAAAATAAAAATTTTGAATCTGCCGGTTAAGTCTTGCAAAAATGACAAACATAAATAATTTTAAAACAGAAAAAAAAAATCTTGAAAATTATTCTATGAGAATATCATAGTTTTAATTAGTAAAGCAAAAATGACCTCGAGCTAGAATAAACCTACTCAAAACATTGTGAAGGGTATCTATACATTCGGCAAGGCCGAATTTAACTTTTTTACTAGTTTAAATTACGTCTCTTAATGGTGTAGACGGAAAGTGAGTGGAGAATTTTTGAAGAAAGAAAAAAAAAATCAGAATCCAAAATATTTATTAAATTTATAAAATCTTTGACTTTTTTGAATTTTTTTTTTTTACATTTAAAGGCAGTTTAACACGATACTACAACAAGTTGCATAAAATTGCAATGTATCGTGTCATGACACTTTTTAAAAATTTTAGTAAACTTTTTTTTTGGATTCTAATGAAAAATATTCCAATAATTGTTTATAAATCCTGTACAAATACCATAAGTCAAACCCTTTTTGATACAAAGTTCGCCTGTCTTGCGGTATTTTAAGCAATTAATCAATATACCCTGCATGCAATAAAAATTTGTTTTGTTTTGTTTGTGTTTTTAAAGTTTTCTTATCTAATGCCAAAAAGCCCATAATGAATAATGTGTAGTTTTTCTTTCTCAAAACAAAAACGTTTCTATTGCTCCAAAATAAACATTTGTGTGTTTTGTGTTTTTTTTTTTGGTTTAAGTTTTTCGTCGTTTTTATTATATATTGGAGGCCATATGGCAAACGGCCAATTGTTGCTAATAATATTTTCTTTAAGTTTTCCAAAAAAAAAAAACGAAAAAATAACAAAATTTTAAAGTATGACTGCTAAAAATAATTTCAAGTGGTGGTCATACGTTTTTTTGCTACTTGGGAGTTTATAAAGAAATATATTGTCTTAATTAAAAACTACGCAACTTAAAATGTTTTAATTTAAATCAATTAACAAAAAAAAAAGAACATAAAAATCTTTATTAATTAAAATCTGTGAAAAAAGATATTGAATACAATATAATGACATTGAAACTTGCAATAAACATATTTTGAGGAAAACTTCCCAGTTAGAAAATATCTCAAGGAGAAAGTATAATTTTGAAAAAAATTTCAGCGAATTTTTTATTTTTTTTTGCGAAATTTGCGAAATAAATTTTTGGATTAAAAAAATTGGTGAAAGAAATTAATTTTTAGAAAAAAAAAATATTTGACACTGTTTCATCAATTTGATGACACATTGTTGTTACAATGATTTAATGACAACATGTTATCAAAATTGATGAAGAGTGTCATCATATTGATCATACGCATCATCAATATGATAAAGCAAATCATCAATGTTGTTGCTGATGACACTGCATCATCATATTGATGATGTGGTACATTGCACGAAAAATTATGTAACATTTCTTAATATTGATGTCACAATTCACCAATATAAAAAACTTTTCTTTGAAGTGCAAGATAAATTTTAAAAGTTAGCTTTAAAAAGTATTAAAACCGGAAATGTGTCTATTATGGCCCAGTGTGCAATGCATTGTAGTTTATTAAACAAACTTTTAAACATTTTGTTTTAATTTTAGTGGGTTATTATCGATTTGTTTTCTTGTACTTAAAGCAAACAAACTAATCTCAATGGTGTTATACAATATACTACATTTTCTATTCTTGACGAAATACGTTAGATAAACTTTGGCAGCAATTTTCTATAATTTGTTACTTGTCTTGTTAGACAAGTGTAAATATTTCATATTTATAAATATTTAAAAATAAAAGAAATTAAAACAAGTAAAAAAGTTAAATTCGGCCTTGCCGAATGTAGTGATACCGTCCACAATTTCAAAAAGATTATTCCAAAAAACTTTTTTTAAAAGGAAATTACTTAAAAAAATAAAAAAATTAAAAAAAAAAAAAATTTCCGCGAAAAAAAAATTTTGGTAAAAAAAAATCCGCGATTTTTTTTTTGTCAAGAAATATGTTCGTACATGTTTAAATACCATTTGGTGTTCAATTATGTTCACGTATGTCAACCAGCAGCCGAATTAAAGCATTTTGTATTTTTAGGTTATGTTGAATGTACTAAAATTTTTGAGGTGTCGTTACATTTTCGTTCATAATTTTTGAACCGATATCGCTCAAATGCAATACCAAACTTCTCGGGAGAACTTCCAATAAATATGATAAGTTTCAGTCATATCCGTGTAGTATTTTGGTCGTGATCACCATTTCCACAAAAAGACAGACGGACATCGCTAGAATGTCTTAAAATCGATCGGGTATCATGAATATATATACATTAGGGCGGGTCGATTTGTATGGATCGAAAAAAACTGAAAAATCGTATAGCAAAAACAAAATCTACAAGAAATTCTAAGAAACTTTTCCAAAGAAACCATTGGTCTAAAATCAAACCCTATACCGCGCCTAACGACATGAAAATCCGTCCGTCCGTCTGTCTTTCTGTCTGTGTGAAACACGCCAACCTTCAAATGTTAGCGGAAGAATGAAAAATATATACGGTAAGCTGCTGAAGCGTGGCGTATATATTTGTTATACTTCCGGTCAGATTAATACTAAATTTCAGCGAAATCTGTCCAGTGGTTCATAAGTTATTAGCAAAATGGGGAATTTCAGATGGGTTTTAACCCGAACTTTGAAAAGGAATGGTAAGCCAAAAAAAATATTTTAGAAACTGTTTTTGTCACTCAAAAAAACTAAAAAAAAAATACTACACTCAAAAAAAAAATAAAAATTACACTCAAAAAAATTTACACTCGAAATTTTTTTTTTTTACAAAAATAAAAAAAAAAAAATTTACACAAAATAAATCAAATACTGATGTAAAAAAAATATTCAGTTATCAAAATTTTTATCGGACACAGATTTTTTTTTTTTTTTACAAATCAATCTAATCATTTATTTCTCCATTTCAGGGATTATGTCTAATATACTTGCCGGTCATAATCCCACAAATTGTTCGAATTATATCCAGCGGCAATTAGTAAAACATTGCCCCCTGGATATGTTCTTGCAGCATATCGGTATATAAAACTATGTTTTCTTTACATCTGAGGTGTAGGGTATGTTCAACAACTTTGTAGAAAATATTATGGCAAATATTTTTGTGAAACATATTAACCCTCTAACTCCCTCTCATAACGGTATTTTTTGGCTCTATTCTAACAAATCGCAAAAAACACCCCGAAAGAGGGGGAGGGTGGGGATGAAATGTTCTACAAATATGTTGCCAATAAAATTTTACTATATACCTCAGAGCACACCAAAGCCCAAAAATTAACACAAACACCAAAAAAGAGTCAAGTTCTATGTTTTGCTTATGAAAAAAAGGACGGACGGACAAATCTTCATGTCGTTAGGCGCGGTATAGGGTTTGATTTTAGATACATGGTTTGTTTGGGAAATGTTCTTAGAATTTATTGTAGATTATGTTTTTGCTATACGATTTTTGACAAAAAAAATCGACCCGCCCTAATATACATACTTTATGGGGTCCCAGAGCTATATTTCGATGAGTTACAAACGAAATGACAAACTTATATATACACAGAAAAAAATATGGAGGAAACAAATTTGAGTAATCACTTGTTTAATTTTTTAAAACAAATTTGAGTAATTTTTTAATTGACGCAATTAAAAATTTACTCAAAAATTGAAAATAAAATTTGAGTAAATAATTTAATACAAATTTAATATTTTTTTTTATTTATTTTTTTTCTCTTGGTGTTTTGAATTCTCATTTAGTTTATTGTTTTTTGTATATGTATATGAAAGTTTGAAATCATCTTTATAAAATTTTACTTTGTCTTGAAGACATAAGTATATTTGGTAAAGTTTGTAAAAGCAATTTTTTTGGAAAAAAAAATTATAAACTTTTTAAACTTTTTAAAAAAATAATTTGATACATTTTGAGTAAATTTTTACTTGACACAATTAAAAAGTTACTTAAAAATATTAAAAAATTTTAAGTAAAGATTTAATTGTGTGAATTAATAATTTACTCAAATTTTTTATTAAGCATTTAATAATTTTTTATTAAAAGTTTACTCAATACTATTAAATCGTTTACTGGTGGAAAATTGAGTAATTTTTTACTCAATAGTATTAAAAATTTACTCAAAATTTTTTTTTATTTTTTTCTGTGTACCCTCCATCACTAAGTGGAGGGTATAATTAAATCCGGCCTTATCGAATATTTCAATACCTTTCACAATATAATCAAATGAGTTTTATATTCGGTTCACTAAAAAAAAGACTTAACTTAAACTTTGGAAAAATTTTCTTCAAAATAGTTTATAAATTTTCCTACAATTTAGTTAAATTTAACTAAAAGTTGGGAAATTTTCTTAAATGTTAGGAAAAAATTTTAGTTTATGTACTGTTAAATAGTCCATTATTCCCAAATACATGGAAAAAATTCATACCGCCAAAGAAATTTTCCTAAATATATGTCAAAAATCTTTATGTTTAAGACATATTCCTCTTCTTTAGTTTAAGGACGTAATTTTCTACCAATTAGTTAATTTTCTTAGATTTAAGGAAGTTTTTCCACTTTTTTTTTCAAAAAACTTGAAATGGCGATATCTCGAAAAGTAAGCCAGATAGAGCGAAATAGAGGCCATTTTTGCCTCTTCATATGCGTGGACCCCAATGGGTCCTAACTTTGGATTTAAAAAAGTTGGCATTCCCGAAAATTTTTAAATGCTCATCTCGGTAAATATTGCCAACACAAAAAAAAGTCCCAAAGTATTTGTGTAGCTCTGAACACGGAAAACAAGGTCCTCTTCATATGTGTGCACCCCAATGTGTCCTAACTTTGGATTTAAAAAAGTTGGCTTTCCCGAAAATTTTTAAATGCTTATATCTCGGTAAATATTATCAACACAACAAAAAGTTCCAAAACATTTTTGTAGCTCTTAACACGGAGATCAAGACCACCAAATACCGAAAAGCTCTCCGAGTAATAGTCTTAAAGTTATCGAGTTTTTAAAATTCTCAAGACCCCAGTGGTCCCCTAAATTCACGTATCTCAAAAACTAAGCAAGGTAGAGCGAAACGGACAAAAATGTTGGATCAAAAAATAGGACAATTCTTAAGGAACCCAACTGAGTCTGGGCCCATCGGGGTCTGAACCTATCGGGTCCGAATCCAATGGGGTCTTCACCAAATCGGGTTCTCAAATGTGTATAAACTTAATTGAAATAAAATGTTCCCCATTTTTTATTTCAAATTGGCATAATATTAAACAATTTTTTCTTTCCTTATTTTTAAGAAAAATATGAACTTACAAGGGATGTCTCCCTGGTGTCACCCTCCAATCTTCATGAAATTTGGATATGTTGTTAAAAACGAAAATTAATTCGACACGTATTTTTTTTTTAGCGGCCGAAACTCATTTTTAGGTGGGTCGATTTTTCGAAGGAATTGACCTTTTTCTGTTTTTTACGATTTACGTCTATTTAAACAAAATTAATATAGGCATGTGTCAGATTAAAGTTATTAAAAATACCTATCTCGTGGTGCTAACAACGGGCCAAAGAAGTTAATATTTTCCAACTTATTAACAAAAATGTCCTAAAATTTTGGTATTTTACTCAATATGACGAAAAGTTGTGCATGTCTGGACACATACTAAGCGCACGCAGATAGGTTTTCCAAAGACCTTTCATTTGGTATGTAACATGACTAGGTTTCTTTGCATAATATAGGAGATAAACGAAAAAAATGTGAAAAAATGCCTTGTCTTCCCCCCTCATGTTTACACCCTAAATATGAAATTAGGCCGGTAAAAAAAATACGTGTCCCTTTATTTTTTCTGCTCTACAAAATAAAACCAATTCCATTAAGATCCGCGGTGACACTAGGGACATTTCCTTTGTTAGTTCAATATTCCTTGAATTTAGTTAGTTTTCCCATTGTTTTGTTAATTTTTTTTCTGAGTGTACATTCTACATAACCTAAAAATACAAAATGCTTAAATTTGACTACTGGTTGACATATGCGAACAGAATGGGATACCAAAATGTATTTAAACAAGTACAAACAAATTTTTTTCATCCAAAAATGTTTTCGCGGATTTTTTTTGGGCAAAATTTTTTTCCGCGATTTGTTTTTTCACATTTTTTTTTGTTTAATTAATTTGTTTTACAAATTTTTTTACACCACAACTAAAAAAATATTGTGGGTCGGTCATACATTTTGTTGCTCTAAGGGCACTATTAGGGCAGTTAGAGCGGTTGGAGCAAATTGTAAAAAATGTCGTTTTGTGTGGGAGCCCCCTTAGAAATTGGAGATAGGGTATTAGTTTGTTCCAAAGAAATGTTAAGACGTAAAAATTAGTGGGGGTCGGTGTTATAAATGACCCCTCTATGACGCACCATTGGAGCAGTAGAAATGATTTTAAGATTGGAAAATTACAATAAAATTTTTTCAAAAAATTTTAAAAAATAGTAATAATCGTTATCCACGATCCTCCTGGGCAAAAAATTTGTAGAATCGATAGAAGTTTTACACAAAAAAATGTCAAAAAAATTGAAGAGTACAAACATTTTCAAAAATGAGATTTAAATTTTAAAACTTCAAAATCGCATACTAGAGCACTTAAGAATTTTTTGCCATTTTTTTTTTAAAAGTACGTAAAAAAAAAAAATTGAAATTTGAACCATTATTGAAGGAGTTATGAGTAAAAGAAGTTTGAGTAAAGGAACAAACTACCAATTTTTAAAAATTCGATATCTTTTGAACGGGTCATCAAAAAAATCTGAAAATTTACCACGAAGGAATTTTCGAAGAGTACTAAAAACTGTAAACAAATTGGGAAAATCAAAAAAAAATTCAAAGTGTCCGATTTGACATGGAATGCCCCATATGTATTTATGTCATCCAAATATTTTTTCGCGGATTTTTTTTCGTCAAATTTTTTTTTCGCGATTTGTTTTTTCACATTTTTTTTTTGTTTAATTAATTTGTTTTACAAACTTTTTTACCCCAACATTTTTTCGCGGATTTTTTTTTTCACCAAAAATTTTTTCGGCGGATTTTTTTTTCACTAAAACTTTTTTTCTAAAACTCTTTTCAAATTAAGTTTTTGCAATAATCTTTTTTGAATTGTAGAGGTCGAATTAAAGTTTTTTAGTTGTTTTTTATATTACTACTGAACACATATTTTCAGAAAAAATCGATAATTTTAAGCATTATTATGCTGCTTCTTTTAAGGGTCAGTCTTAGTGAAATCAATCAAAAATAGCTAAAAATTTTCGTGACCCCCTCCGATTTTGATGAAATTTGGTTTAGTTGTAACACTAAGTGATAAACTAATGCACACTTATTTTCAGCCCTCTAAGTAAACAGTGGGCGAAAACACGGAGGGTCAAAATTTCCCCCAAAACCTCCCAATCGCGACACTTTGCACCGTAAAAACTTAATATCGTTGGTTCTATTATAGCTAGAAAGCCCATTTTTGGTTTGTTTTGAAGCTCATAATATGCTCTATAAGACCTACCATAACCAAAAAATTTTCGAAAAAAATAAGGGTTACCACCCTTATTTTAAGGTCGTGATAAAGGGAGGAGAAAATGGGGATGATGGTATCCCCCGATTTTTTTTTTACTTGATAATCTTATAGAGAAAGTCCTAAAGAATATATTCTCAAATTTTTAAGTTGGGACAACAATGGGATCGCTCAAAATCAAAATTTTTCACAATTTTCCCCAAAATCTCCAAATCGCAACACTCTTTAACCTTAAAAATTTAATATCATAAGTGCTTATGTAGCTACAGAGCCAATTTTTTTTGTTTTAAAGCTTATAATACGCTCTACAAGACATACCAAAACCAAAAAATTTTCCTAAAAAAGGAATTGGTGCCCCCCTTATTTGAAGGTCGTGGCAAAGGGTGGAGGAAATGGGGGGAAAGTATCCCCCGATTTTTTTTTTACTTGGGATTCTCAAAGTGCAAGTCCTAATGAACATAGTTTACAATTTTTATGTTGGGACAACAATGGGATCGACCAAAATCAAAATTTTTCAAAATTTTCCCCCAAAATCATCAAATCGCGACATTCTTGCGCCTCCCATTGTAGTCCCAAGATCAAAATTTCAGGATATGCTCTCTAGAACTTACTCTTTAAAAAAAAAAAAAAGGTAAAAAAAAATTGGGGGATACTATCCCCCGATTTCCCCCACCCCTTGCCACGATCTTATAATACAAGAGGCACCCCTAATTTTTTTTATTTTTTTTTGTAATAGTAATATTGTTGGGCATATTAAGAGCTTTAAAACAAACCAAAAATGGACTCTGTAGCTACAATACAGTCCACGATATTAAATTTGTAATGGGCAAGAGTGTCGCGATTTGGAGATTTTGGGGGAAATTGTGAAAAATTTTGATTTTGGTCGATCTGATTGTTGTCCCAACATAAAAATTTTAGGATATGTTCATTAGGACTTGTTCTTTGACAATACCAAATAAAAAAAAAATCGGGGGATACTTTCCCCCCATTTCCTCCACCCTTTGCCACGACCTTTAAATAAGGGGAGCACCCTTCCTTTTTTTCTAAAATTTTTTGGTTAAGGTAGGTATTGTAGAGCGTAATATAAGCTTTAAAACAAACAAAAATGGACTCTGTAGCTACAATAGCACATATGATATTAAATTTTTAAGGTTCAAGAGTGTTGCGATTTGGAGATTTTAGGGGAAATTGTGAAAAATTTTGATTTTGAGTGATCCCATTGTTGTCCCAACTTAAAAATTTGAGAATATATTCTTTAGGACTTTCTCTATAAGATTATCAAGTAAAAAAAAAAATCGGGGGATACCATCATCCCCATTTTCTCCTCCCTTTATCACGACCTTAAAATAAGGGAGGTAACCCCTATTTTTTTCGAAATTTTTTTGGTTATGGTAGGTCTTATAGAGCATATTATGAGCTTCAAAACAAACCAAAAATGGGCTTTCTAGCTATAATAGAACCAACGATATTAAGTTTTTACGGTGTAAAGTGTCGCGACTGGGAGATTTTGGGGGAAATTTTGACCCTCCGTATTTTCGGCCCCTGTTGACTTAGAGGGCTGAAAATTTGCATTTGTTAGTTTTTTACGTAGTGTAAGAACTTAACCAAATTTCATCAATATCGGAGGGGGTCAAGAATATTCATGATTGATTTCACTAATAATGACCCTTAAACTAATTTTAAGACTAACAAAAATTTTCATTCTTATTCACAATGTTTTGTACATTATGGAGTGTATTGAAAGATTCGGCCTAGCGGAATTTACCTTTTAATAAGAATTTTCTCCCCCCCACCCTAATAAACAAATGTCAATTTTACCCTTTAAATCTAAAACTGTGGAATTGATTAGAATTGTATGTTTTTTGGTTAAAAGTATTAAAAGTGTTAAATGATATTTTGTATTTTTAGTACGACAAGTATAAATAATTGAGTAATGGTTTCCAATAATGATTGATCTCTTTTTAGAAAAAAAAACATGACTATGTTCAATTGTAAAAAAAATAAATAAAAATCAGATGTAATAGTATTGAACTAATTTTAAAATTGTACTATAATTACATCACGATTTTGATTTGTATAATTTTCTTTTTTCGATATTTTTTATATAATTCTGTTTTATGAAAGAGTGTAAAATAAATACTACACCATTTCTGGGAAGTTGAAAAGATGGATCTAAAGATATTATGACTGTCCAAATATTTTATGACATTTTAGTATTTATTAGACTGAATGGGAATTGGAAGCATTGTCATTAATACGATGCACGATTTTTTCAATATTATGAAATACTTCATCAAAATTAACGACAGACTTTCATCAAAGTGATGAAATACTTTATTGATTTTTAAGAAATTGTCATATATTTTATTTTTAATGACACCTCTTTATAATACTGATATATACTTTTATATTTTTGAAAATTTATTCAAAACTGGTTCAAATCAGTTAAAAAAACTTCAAAAGTCTAAAAAATTAATAATTTTTTGTTCGACATTATTTTTTTAGTATTTGTTGATGAACAATTTTCATTTTATTAAAGAAAAGTTTCATCAATATGATGAAATATTTATTTAATTTCGTACAATGTATCTTGTCATTAATACGATGCAAGATTTTTTCAATATTATGAAATACTTCATCAAAATTAACGACAAACTTTTATCAAAGTGATGAAATACTTTATTGAGTTTTATGAAATTGTCATATATTTTATTTTTGATGACACCTCTTATAATACTGACAATGAGTACAAATTACAATGAAAGAAAATTTCATCAATATGTTGAATTTTTATATTTTTGAAAATTTATTCAAAACTGGTTCAAATCAGTTTAAAAACTTCAAAAGTTCGACATTATTTTTATATTACATATTTGTTAAATGTTGTTTTTTTATTTTTAGTACCAAAAGGTACATAAAAATAAAATGTATTTATTCGGCCTTTATATATGTAATATATATTCGATTAGAGTTTTATTCTAGTTCGAGGCCCAAAAATATTTCTATTTATGATATTGTCATAATAGAGTATTTTTAATTTATTGCTTTAAAAAAGTTACTATCTCATAGTATGTCTGTACTGATCAGTTTCATCCCCACTAAAGGAATCTTCAGCAGACTTTAGAGAATCATCGTTGGTCAATCAAACATCAAACCAGACATAATATTTGATATATTTCCCAAGTTATATGAGAAGTACTATTATGAAGGTCCGAAATCTGTTTTTAAACAAAAATAACTCTTTTAAAGCAAAAATTGTATATATTAAATCACCGTCGGTAACTATTAATATATGTGTTGCTGTTATTTTACAATAACAACAGTGCCTAACCAAACAATAGTGTTGGTAGGATAAGTCGTACTAAACTTTGTGTTAAATGTTGTTTTTTTATTTTTAGTACCAAAAGGTACAAAAAAATAAAATGTATTTATTCGGCCTTTATATATGTAATATATATTCGATTAGAGTTTTATTCTAGTTCGAGGCCCAAAAATATTTCTATTTATGATATTGTCATAATAGAGTATTTTTAATTTATTGCTTTAAAAAAGTTACTATCTCATAGTATGTCTGTACTGATCAGTTTCATCCCCACTAAAGGAATCTTCAGCAGACTTTAGAGAATCATCGTTGGTCAATCAAACATCAAACCAGACATAATATTTGATATATTTCCCAAGTTATATGAGAAGTACTATTATGAAGGTCCGAAATCTGTTTTTAAACAAAAATAACTCTTTTAAAGCAAAAATTGTATATCGAGGCCCAAAAATATTTCTATTTATGATATTGTCATAATAGAGTATTTTTAATTTATTGCTTTAAAAAAGTTACTATCTCATAGTATGTCTGTACTGACTTATCCTACCAACACTATTGTTTGGTTAGGCACTGTTGTTATTGTAAAATAACAGCAACACATATATTAATACACTCCGCATCATAACTATAGCCGCATTGCATTTTTCGGTTTATTTAATGTTCAAGAAGTATTTTTATGAAACCTATTATGGTATATTACAGTGTTATAACAGTTCTATTGTTTTTGTAAATTTGAGCCATCAGCTGTTTGAATTGAGAAAACGGCGACCTAAACTGTATTTCTCAGTGTTTCATAACTATAGCCGCATTTCAATAAAATCAGTTGAAATGAGTTCAAGTCAAAGTTTAGTGGCCAAATTAATTTTTTTTTTTGGTAAAATTCGTTCCTTTATTAATTTTTAAATAAAATGCCACATGGTAAATTTTTAAATGAAGTCGAAAAAGGCAAAATTTTAGCCTTTTTAGAAAGTGGTTTAAGTTATCGCGAAATTGGACGAAAAATTAAGCGATCTGACAAAGTTATCCGAAATTTTGTAAAAAATAAAAGTCTTGTTATCGTTCTAGACTACTTTAAGACTCTACTCATTGTAGAATTGGACACATTTAAGCCGCATTCATTACCAATCTGCGAAAGAGTTTTCAAAGAATTGCTAGCAGCGTTCATAATACGGCGTTGATCTCTCTCAGATAGCTTTTTTTTCGACCCCCTGTTTTGTTCATCCCGCATCCACTTTTATTTTTTACAAAATTTCGGATAACTTTGTCAGATCGCTTAATTTTTCGTCCAATTTCGCGATAACTTAAACCACTTTCTAAAAAGGGTAAAATTTTGACTTTTTATACCCTCCAACCACAGTATGGGGGTACACTCACTTTGTCATTCCGTGTGTAACTCATCGAAATATCGGTCTAGGACCCCATAAAGTATATATTTTATTGATCAGTGATCGATTTTAAGACATTCTAGCGATGTCCGTCCGTCCGTCTGTCCGTCTTTCCGTCTGTCCGTGTGTAGAGGACACGATACAGTCCAAAATAAAAGAGCTAGACTTCCGAAGTTTGGCACGAATATGTCTTATATTCCTAGGCAGGTTAAGTTCAGAAATGGGCAAAATCGGACCAAGGGGAAAAAAGTTCCCCCTTGGAGAACTAAACCAACCCAAGAAAAAACTCATTTTTTACAGAGTTTTTTGTACTTTTGGTAAGCAAATGCAACATTTTTATCTCAGAAGAAGTTCAAAATCGCAAGGGGAAGGTGCCCCCTAACGTCTCCTACGAACCCCTCCCCAAAAAAAAAACGCCCCTGGATTTTTTTTTTTAAATTTCGGAGGGTATAAAAGATTCGGCACAGCCGAATGTAACACTCTCACTTGTTCGACTTCATTTAAAAATTTACCACGTGGCATTTTGTTTAAAAATTAATAGAGGAACGAATTTTACCAAAAAAAAAATTAATTTGGCCACGAAACTTTGACTTGAACTCATTTCAACTGATTTTATTGAAATGCGGCTATAGTTATGAAACACTGAGAAATACAGTTTAGGTCGCCGTTTTCTCAATTCAAACAGCTGATGGCTCAAATTTACAACAACAAGAGAACTGTTATAACACTGTAATATACCATAATAGGTTTCATAAAAATACTTCTTGAACATTAAATAAACCGAAAAATGCAATGCGGCTATAGTTATGATGCGGAGTGTAGTTACCGACGGTGATTTAATATATACAATTTTTGCTTTAAAAGAGTTATTTTTGTTTAAAAACAGATTTCGGACCTTCATAATAGTACTTCTCATATAACTTGGGAAATATATCAAATATTATGTCTGGTTTGATGTTTGATTGACCAACGATGATTCTCTAAAGTCTGCTGAAGATTCCTTTAGTGGGGATGAAACTGATCAGTACAGACATACTATGAGATAGTAACTTTTTTAAAGCAATAAATTAAAAATACTCTATTATGACAATATCATAAATAGAAATATTTTTGGGCCTCGAACTAGAATAAAACTCTAATCGAATATATATTATTACATATTTGTTTTTGAACAAATTTCATCGAAATGAAGAAAAGTTCCATCAATAATATGAAATAGTATTTAAAAAGCTAAAAAATGTAAGCATTTTTTGTTTGACATTATTTTTATAGTATTTGTTAATGAAAAATTTTCATCATAATGAAGAAAAGTTTCAGCAATATGATAAAAATATTTATTTAATTTCATGCAATGTATCTTGTCATTAATACAATGCAAGTTTTATGAAACACTTCATCAAAATTGAAGACAAATAGTCATCAATCTGATGAAATACTTCATTGAGTTTAATGAAATTGTCATACATTTTGCTTTTGATGAAAACACTTCATAATAATGAGAACAAGTTACATTGACTGTCAATTTATGAAACATTTCTTTAGAATTAGGAATCTTTTCATCAATATGTTAAATCTTTAAGTCTACAATTGGAAATGGTGCAGTAGCAAAAAAAAAGTTTACAACTACAAAAAACTATAGATGAAAAGAAAATTTAGAACAATTTATGAAAACCTGGTACAAAATAAAAAAAAAAAAAAGAAAAAGTTGTATCTCCTCTACATACGGTTAAACTACAACTCATATAAATATACTGCAGTGGCTGGACTGTTTGTATTGTATGCATTTACAGTTGATGATGACGATGATGTTGCTCCAATTCTTTTCAAATATTTTTTTTATCAAACATAAGAATTGGAAACAACTACTGACTGTTATAATTTGCTATGCACAAAAAAACCTGTTGAATTCACAGCAAAATGTTATTTCAATATGTTGCAGTAGAGTGGCGTTTTTTCTTTAACTTTTGATTTTTTTCAGTGTTCGGGAAAATTTTTATTCTACTAGACCAAAGTTTGTGCTACAAATTTCAGGCCAATCGAATTAAATTAACCCATGGCACCCGATAATCGAAATTATGTGTTTTTAAAAATTAAAAAAATAAAAAAAAAACAAAAATCGAAAAATTTTTAAAATCGGTTTTCGAGATATCGCTATTTAAAACTTGCAAAAAATGGCGGTATTTTATACACGAAATTTTTTAAAAAATATCTTAAAATTTGAGAATTTCATGGAGCTTGAAACAAAATTTACTTTAAACTTAAGTTGAACCCAACCAAATCAATTAACTCGTGGCGCTCTTCAACCAAAGTTTAAAATTTTTACAAAATTTCCAGTTGGTGTTTTAAAAATATTAATATATCTTGTGATGTATTAATTTTTAAAAATGTTGGCATGCTAAATACAAAAATAGAAAAAAAAATTCAGAAATCGGTCGAACGGTTTTCGAAATATCGCTATTTGAAATTTTCCAAAAAATTACAGTTTTTTATTCATACGAGAATTTGTTTAAAAAATCACAAAAATTTTTTCTTTGACCCTTTCATAGAGCTTGAAACTAACTTTCCTTTTAATTTTACTTGAGCCCAATCAAATTATTTAACCAGTGCCGCTCTTCAACCAAAGTTTTAAATTTTTGGAAAATTTCCACCAAAAAAATTTGGAGTTTTAAAAAAATTAATTTATCTTGTAATACATTATTTTTTAAAAATGTTGGCATGCTGAAGACATAAATCAAAAAATTCTGAAATCATTCGAACGGTTTTAGAGATATTGGTATTTGAAATTTGTAAAAAAAAATATAAAAAATGGCGATTTTTTTCCTACGTTCAAGAAATTTTTTAAATAAATTTTAAACTTTTTTTAATGATTATTTTATAGAGCTTGAACTTTAATTTAATCTTAATTTGAGCCAAATCAGACTTTTGCACTCTTCGATTAAAGTTTTGAATTTTAGTAAAAATTTTAAAAATCCCAAACTTTGATCTAAGGGCGCCATGGAATAAAATTATCGGATTTGGCTCAAAATAGTTTTAAATGAAAGCAAGGATAAATGTTTGTTAGATTTTTTTTTAAACTTCTTGAACGTAGGCTATTTTAGGCAAATTTCGACTATAAATATCTCGAAAACTATTCTACCGATATTTGATACCCTTCAACTATAGTATGGGGGTATACTCACTTTGTCATTCCGTGTGTAACGCATCGAAATATCGGTCGGAGACCCCATAAAGTTTATATATTATTGATCAGGGATCGATTCTAAGCCATTCTATCGATGTCCGTCAGTCCGTCTATAGTTAACACGTTACAACAAAAAAAAAGGTGCTAGATTCTTCAAGTTTGGCTCAAATATGTCTTATGGTCCTTGGCCGCTTTTGTCGGCCCGCCCCCTTTTGAAGGCGTGGATAAAAAAAATAAAAATATTAAAATTATAATACTTTACTGCAGAAAGCTGAATAAAATGAACTTGTAAACATATACCGAAAAGGGCAAGGAGTCTACTAACTCGACTACTAACTCTACTACTAACGCTCCTGTTAAAAAATTAAACACTCTCACTTGTTTTTTTATATTTGTGTTCAGCGCATCAAAAGTAATAAATATAATGTATTGCAGGTCCAGGGAGAAAAAGGGTCCCTTTTCAGAACTAAACGAAGTTAGTTAAACAATTTAATTTGAGATATTAATTACACCGCTCAACAAATCGAAGGTTTTTGATTCCAGTTTGAAGTTTGATACAAAATTTTTAATGGTTTTGACTCGCTGATTCCAAATCTGTGCTCCAAATTTTTCCATGACGTCTAGAATTTTAATTATTCGCGGTTGAAAATGCGAAAAAACGAGATTTTTGCATTTTTTGAAAGCCTGCACAGCAGCCACTGGGTGGAATAAAAATCTGGTATAAAGCGTTAGAGTAGAATTGAACTATGATCTCAAATATGTGATCGAAAAAATTTGAAGTTGTTGCACTATTATTGGCCAAACATGTATTTTATAAAAAAAAAAACACTGTGAAAAAAATTAGAAAAGCACCATTTTTAAAAGGCTCTAAAACAAAAACCAGATGATCAATCTTTACTGTGATGAGCTCAAAATTTAGGCAAAAGTTCAGTTTTTCTTATAGACTTTTAAACCCATTAAAGAAAAATATCAATAAAAACTATATTTTTTACAAAAATTATAATTTTAACAGAGTCATTTTAAAAAGCAATTGTAACCCAACCAAACGCAATAATTAGAAAAAAAATGTTTTCTATGTTGGAGACCAAAGAGAAATTATACTTTTGCGCTTTATATCAGATTTGTATTCCACTCAATGGCTGCTGTGCAGGCTTTCAAATAATGAAAAAACGTCATTTTTCGCATTTTAACCGTGAATAACTAAAAATCTGCACGTGATGGAAAAATTTGGAGTACAGATTTGGAATCAGGAGATCAAAGTCTACTAAAATTGATCACCAGAATTCAAACCGGAAAATGACTGTTAAGCGGTGTTATTTTTTTAATAATTTTCCAAAATACAAGACTTTGATCGGCGGTCACCACGCGTTAATTTAATCCGATTAACCTAAAATTTTCTACCACATTTGTGTTAGGCCTAGTAAAATAAAAATTTGGTTGGACATTTTAAATCGGAATAAACATTTTTTTGTCAAGCAAAACAATGCCACTCTATTGCTGCTATGATATAATAAATATTTTGTACTTGATTTCACAAAGATTTGAGATTTGATATTTTTGATTTTTTTTTTCCAAAATACCCTACATTTTAAAGAACAAGCTAAATTGAAAACAGGATTAATTGAAATTCAAAAATCATCAACTGAAATTCGAAAAAATATTAATTAAAAATCTAAAGATTATAAATTTAAGCTTAAAATATTTTTTTTGTAATTTCGAAGACTAACAGTACACAATAACCGTTTTTGAATTTCGATTGGAGTTTTTCGAAGTTTAATCGGAATCTTTGGATTTTCAGTTTGTAATAAAAAAATCGAATTTCGATTATATTTTTTCGATGTTCAATTGGATTTTTTATGATTTCAATTAATCTTTTTTGAAATTTATTTGATTTTTTTTCTAAACTTCAATTGATATTTTTCGAATTTGAATTGATTTTTTTGATTTCAATTCATCTTATTCGATTTTTTTTAATCTTTTTCGAAAATCAATTGGTCGTTTTTAAATTTTCAATTGATTGTCTTTGATTTCACTGTGCTACAAAAAACACAAAATCAAATATACTTTTAAAATGAGGTAGTTAAGGTTGTAGGTCTCGTCGAAAAGATCACAAAAATGCCCATCAAACTTGCCAGACACCCTCAAATTTTAAAGTTATTGTAAAAAAACGATTTTTTGGGACTTTTCTCACTAAACCACGTGTAACTTAAACATTTTTTAACTGATTATCAATTTTTCAACTGTTTTGGATAGAAGAAGGATAGGGCTTTTCATGTGTGTGAATTGGTCCATACATATAAACAAGTAAGAAAATTATAGTCGGTCAAGACCGACCATATAATACCCTACACCAGAGTTTCCCGAAAAATGGGTCCCAAGTTCAAACATGGACTGATTAGATCTATATTTTGTCAAATCTTTAATAAGTGTAAAAAGCACTCATAAATCAAATTTGAGTGGAATAGGCTTCTTTTTGTTGACAATAAATCGCTTCAACTGAATATCGGGCGAAATTTCCACATGGGACCTAAGTCCAAAAATGGTCCGATGATAATAAGATTTGATAAGGTTATTAAAGTACGCGTTTAACATACACAAACAGAATTTTAATTAAATATTTTCTATTTTCATGAAATTTGAGAGATTTATGTGAAAATCGGGAAGGTGGTTTGTATGGGGGCTACAAGAAGAACTGGTCCGATTTCTTTAAAATTCGGAATGGTGATAAAACATGATTACCTGCCAAATTTCGAAAAGATACAAATTAAAATGCGGCTATTAGAGTCATTTGAGCCAAAACTAAAGAGGACCTTTGTATGGGGGCTAGGGGGCTAGCCAATTTCAATAGGCTTCGTCCTTGGGCCAAAAGAGGCTTAAATTTCAAATTTCAAGTCAATTGATTAAGAATTGCGACCTGTATCGTGTTTACACCGTTTACATGGACAGACAGACGGACGGACGGACGGACATCGCTAAATCGACTCAAAAAGTGATTCTAAGTCGATCGGTATACTTAAAAGTGGGTCTAGGACCAATATTTCGGGTAGTTACAAACATCAGCACAAACTCATTATACCCTGTACCACAGTGTGGTGTAGGGTATAAAAAGATATGTATTGATTTTTTCAACCATATCTAATTTTTTGTTATTTTTTGAAAATTTTTTGAGTTTATCGATTTTTTTCTGTTATAGTTCGCTCAACAATATTTATATTTATAAACGTATTCTTTAAGAAAATTTAGTTGTGAATACGATGAGCTTTATTTCGAAAAAATCGGATAAAAATTGACAGAGTTGTGATAATTTTTCTAAAAAAGAAAATTAAGATTTTGCTTCAAATTGCCGTTCGCATAACCCAGGTAAAAAAAATAAAAAAATAAACGAACATTCTAAGAGGTAGCGTATCATTATTTTAAAGGTTTTTGGCCTCCTGAATTCGAATTTGACCTTGAATCTTATTAAGTTTTTGATATATCAGTTTATGTTAAATATCTCAAAAACCTGACGAGATAGAGCAATTTAAAGGCCAGATTCTGATTCGGAGCGCCAAAAACCTTTAAAAATATTGTACATGACCTCTCATGATAAAATTATTTTTTTTGCCTGGGATATCTGAACGGCGATTTCCTGCAAAATCTTAATTTTCTTTTTTAGAAAAATTATCACAACTCTGTCAATTGTTATCCGATTTCTTCAGGATGAAGCTTATCGTATTCAGAATCAAATTTTCTTTAAAAATACGTTTATAAATATAGAGGTTGTTTAACGAACTATAGCAAAAAAAAATAGATAAACTCGAAAAATTTTCAAAAAATAACAAAAAAAATTTGATTTTATAGAAAAAATCAATAGATATCTTTATTTTACGTATTGACCTATTCACACACATGGAAAGCCCTATCCTTTTTCTATCTAAAACAGTTTAAAAATTTAAAATCGGCTGAAAATTTTCTGAATTACAAAAGGTTTAGTGAGAAAATTACCAAAAAAACGTTTTTTGACAATAACTCTAAAATTTGAGGGTGTTTGGCAACTTTAATGGGCATTTTTGTGATCTACTCGACAAGGCCAACAACCTTTACTATGTCACATCAGAAGTATTTTTTCACTGTAGCACAGTGTTTTCAATCGATTATTTTTGAACTTCAAATAAACCTTTTCAAATTCCAAAAGATCTTGTAAAATTTTTATAGTTAAAATTTTTACAAAAACCGCAAAAGCAAACGTTTAGTTACACAAAAAAAAACTTTGTCAAATTACTTGGAAAAGTCTTGTAATCCCATTTTACTAATATTTGACAGTTTTCCTTGTTTTTTAACAAACAAATTTGAAAATTTAAATTTTCAATTGATTGTCTTTGATTTTCAATCGATTATTTTTGAACTTCAAATAATCCTTTTCAAATTCCAAAGGATCTTGTCAAATTTTTATAGTTAAAATTTTTACAAAAACCACAAAAGCAAACGTTTAGTTATACAAAAAAAAAAAACTTTGTCAAATTACTAGGAAAAGTCTTGTAATCCCATTTCAATAATATTTGACAGTTTTCCTTGTTTTTTAACAAACAAATTTGGATCGAAATTTAATTTTTTTTTTTGTAAATTTACAATTTTTTTTTGTAATTTTACAAATTTCCAAGATAATTTTACAAAAAAAATCTAGTTATTTCACGAGAATTCCTTGTAATTTTAATTGCGCCAAAAGACTGTAAATTTTCAATTTTATTGGTAAAAAGCTTGTAAAATTACAAAATTATTGGTAAAAAGCTTGTAAAATTACTAGGTATTCTCGTAAAATAGGTGGTAGCAAAAAATCTAGTAAAATTAAGAAACCTCCTTGTAAATTTTATCGTGTAAAAAAATTTGTAAATTTACAATTTTGTTAGTAAAAACCTTGTAAAATTACAAAATTATTGCTAAAAAGCTTGTAAAATTACTAGGAATTTTTGTCAAATAGGAGAAAGCAAACAAAAAAAAAAGGTAACAGGTTTTTCTTGTAATTTTACAAGGTTTTTTTGAGTGTAATTTAACTATTCAATTTACTACTTTTGGCAGTTGTTTTTTAAAACAGTCTTAAATAGCAGAAATTTTTATAATTTTATAGAAAAATATTATCAACTACTGAATACTCAAATATTATCAACTACTGACAAAATTCTCTAAGTGCTTAAAATGTTATCACTACACCTCAATAAATAAATGAAAAAAATAAATCATTTTTAAAAATGCATCGATCATAGATTATCGCCACTTTAAAATTTAAAGTATACATCGTAAATTTTCAACAATTTACAATGTAAGTCTGTTGTTATTCAAACTGAAATTGTAAAATTTATTACCCGAAGTAAGTAATTTGTGAACATTAGAATTTTAAAAACTTTTGGGGAAACTTCTCTACTACACCATTTTTAGACGTAATTCGAGAGAGATTGAAATAGATCAAAAATTTTGGGGCCTTACAAAAAAGAAAAAAAATTTTACGGAATTGAAAAATTCCCTAACAATTTCTTTATCGAAATATATTTTTGTTTTCGCAAATACATAAAATATTTTACGCTTTTTTACCAAAAGATGCTGTTTTTCGTAAAATAAGCTCTCTAAATAATAAAATAAGCCCATTAAATATGCTCTTATTCTAAATTATGCTCTTAAAACTAAAATATGTCATAATATGCTCTTAAGACATAAATATGCAAAAATATGGTCTAAGAAATCGATGCAAGATTTCTTAAAATGATCAGAAATGGATAAATACCTTACCCATATACCAAACATAGGGAAAAACATAAAATTGCATATTTTTGGTTTCCCTGTTCATTAGTTATATGCATTTTAGTGCAATACCTGTGTAATGCGTTTTTTTTTTGTAATGCTTGAACCGATTTGGTTTCCATCAATTTCCCATGAAAGCTGACGTCAGTAACAATGTTTTTAATGTATGAACGGTATTTGTATGAGTATTGGTTCATGAGTTATATATCTTTTAGTACACTAAATATAAAAAAGTTGAATTGCGTTTGTAATCAACGTTTTGTCAAATGTTTGAACCAATTTTTTTTTCTGCAAATTTCCCATGCAAGGTTATTTTAAGAGGAATAAATTAGGTAAACAATTGTACTTTTGGTACTTTGATTTCCTAAAATAATAAACTTAAAATTTTGATTTTAAGAAGACAAAAAGGGGTAAAAGGGGGAAATCGGTACTTCCCCCCCAGACCAAATTTAAAAAAAAGAAAAAAAGTAGGAAAAGTAAGAAAAAAACAAGTAAAAAAGTTAAATTCGACCTTGTTGATACCCTCCACAATGTAAAAAAAGTTTATTTGCAAAAAAAAATAAAATTTTTGAAAAAAAAAAATCGCGAAAAAATTTTTTTCGTGAAAAAATAAATTCGGCGAAATCTTTTTTTTTGGAAAAAAATATGTTTGTAAAAAAATATGTTTGTAAAAAAAATATTTTTGCACTTGTTTAAATACCATTCGGTGATCAATTCTGTTCAAATAAGTCAACCAGCAGCCGAATTAAAGCATTTTGTATTTTTAGGTTATGTTGAATGTACCAAAATTTTCGAGGTGTCCTTACGTTTTCTTTCATAACTTTTGAACCGCTAAACCGATTTCGCTAAAATGCAGTACCAAACTGCTTAGGGCAACAACAAGTAAATATGCTAAGTCTTACAATTAGTCATATCTGTTTAATACTTTGGCCGTCAGCACCATTTTCACAGACGGAGAGACGGACAGACAGACGGACATTGCTAGAATGCATTAAAATCAATCATTGAAATTTTCTAAAAAATTTTCCAAGGAAAAAAATCTTGAAATCCAAAAATTTTTCTTAAAAAAAAAATTAACATTTTTAAAGTAAAAATCTGAAAATTTTTATGGGGAAAATCTGAATTTTTTGTTGAAAAAATATTTGTCAATCTGAAAGTTCTTATTACACTCAAAAAAAAAAAAAAACTGTAATGTTAGCAAAAAAAGCTTGTAAACCTACAAGAAAATTTGCTGATTTTGAACCCACAATTTTTTTGGTAAAGTTAGCAAAAATGTTTTGCCAAAAATTAGTTAACTGAAAAAAAATTTTTTCAACTTAGTTCAGTGCCTAGTTAGGTTCCTTAAAAATCGTCACACCTTTTGATCCAAAATTTTTGTCCGATTCGCTCTACCTTGCTTAGTTTTTGAGATACGTGATTTTAGGGGACCACCGGGGTTTTGAGAATTACAAAACTCGATAACTTCAAAAATATTTCTCGGAGAGATTTTGATTATTTTGCGGTCTTGTTTTACGTGTTGAGCTACAAAAATGCTTTTGGACTTTTTGTTGTGTCGGCAATATTTACCGAGATATGAGCATTTTAAAATTTTCGGGAATGCTAACTTTTTTGGATCCAAAGTTCGGACCCATTAGGGTCCACACATGTGAAGAGTACCGGCGATACTATGAGCCCGAGAACCAAAAATGGCCTCCATTTTGCTCTATCTGGCTTAGTTTCCGAGATAGCGCCAGTTTAAGTTTTTTAAAAATTGAAAAAAATTTACCATTTATTTTTGCTAATATTAGCAAAAAAATCTATTAAAAATGTTGTCAACTCAATTTCAAATCTTAGCAAAAGAAATTAGTTCAAAGTTTGTTCAAAATTGCTAATGTGCTAAATGAAGTTTACAAGAATTTTTTGCTAACATGCTAATCTCAACTAATAGTAAATCTACTAACGTATTTTTTTTGAGTGTATGAAAAGAAATTTTCTTTGGGAAAAATTGTTGTCAGTGACAATTTTGATTTAAAAAAAATTGACTTAAGACCTTTTCTATAGGAAAAAATGTCTCAGAATCTGAGGCTTTTATTATAGAAAAAATTTCTCAGATTCGGAGACTTTTTCTATAAGAAAAATGTCTCAGAATCTGAGACTTTTTCTATAAAAAGAATGTCTCAGAATCTGAGACTTTTTCTATAAAAAATGTCTCAGAATCTGAGACTTTTTCTATAAGAAAAATGTCTTCAAATCTGAGACTTTTTTTTGGGAAAAATGTCTCAGAATCTGAGACTTTTTCTATAGGAAAAATGTCGCAGAATCTAAAACTTTTTCTACTAGAAAAATGTCTCAGAATCTGAGACTTTTTGTATAAGAAAAATGTCTCAGAATTTAAGACTTTTTCTAAATGAAACATGTTCCAGAATCTGAGACTTTTTCTATATGAAAAATGTCTTAGATTCAACTCTCTGAGACTTTTTCTATAGGAAAAATGTCTCAGAAACTAAAACTTTTCTATAGGAAAAGTGTCTCAGAATCTACGACTTTTTCTTTAGGAAAAATTTCTCAGAATTTGAGACTTTTTCTATTGGAAAAATGTTTCAGAAATTTAGACTTCTTTTATAGGAAAAATGATTCTGAGAATCTCTTTCTTTTTTTATAGGAAAAATATCTCAGAATCTGAGACTTTTTCTATAGGAAAAACGTCTCAGAATCTGAGATTTTTTCTATAGGAAAAATGTCTCAGAATCTGAGACTTTCTCTATAGGAAAAATGTCTCAGAATCTGAGACTTTCTCTATAGGAAAAATGTCTCAGAATCTGAGACTCTCTATTAGAAAAATGTCTCAGAATCTGAGACTTTTTCTATAGGAAAAATGTCTCAGAATTTAAGACTTTTTCTATAGGAAAAATGTCTCAGAATCTGAGACTTTTTCTATAGGAAAAATGTCTCAGAATCTGAGACTTTTTCTATAGGAAAAATGTCTCAGAATCTGAGACTTTTTCTATAGGAAAAATGTCTCAGAATCTGAGACTTTTTCTATAGGAAAAATGTCTCAGAATCTGAGACTTTTTCTATAGGAAAAATGTCTCAGAATCTGAGACTTTTTCTATAGGAAAAATGTCTCAGAATCTGAGACTTTTTCTATAGGAAAAATGTCTCAGAATCTGAGACTTTTTCTATAGGAAAAATGTCTCAGAATCTGAGACTTTTTCTATAGGAAAAATGTCTCAGAATCTGAGACTTTTTCTATAGGAAAAATGTCTCAGAATCTGAGACTTTTTCTATAGGAAAAATGTCTCAGAATCTGAGACTTTTTCTATAGGAAAAATGTCTCAGAATCTGAGACTTTTTCTATAGGAAAAATGTCTCAGAATCTGAGACTTTCTATAGGAAAAATGTCTCAGAATCTGAGACTTTCTATAGGAAAAATGTCTCAGAATCTGAGACTTTTTCTATAAGAAAAATGTCTCAGAATCTGAGACTTTTTCTATAAGAAAAATGTCTCAGAATCTGAGACTTTTTCTATAGGAAAAATGTCTCAGAATCTAAGACTTTTTCTATAAGAAAAATGTCTCAGAATCTGAGACTTTTTCTATAAAAAAAATGTCTCAGAATCTGAGACGTTTTCTATAAAAAAAAAAAATCTGAGACTTTTTCTATAAGAAAAATGTCTCAGAATCTGTGACTTTTTCTTTAAGAAAAATGTCTCAGAATCTGAGACTTTTTCTATAAGAAAAATGTCTCAGAATCTGAGACTTTTTCTATAAGAAAAATGTCTCAGAATCTGAGACTTTTTCTATAAGAAAAATGTCTCAGAATGTGAGACTGTTTCTATAAGAAAAATGTCTCAGAATCTGAGACTTTTTCTATAAGAAAAATGTCTCAGAATCTGAGACTTTTTCTATAAGAAAAATGTCTCAGAATCTGAGACTTTTTCTATAAGAAAAATGTCTCAGAATCTGAGAATTTTTCTATAAGAAAAATGTCTCAGAATCTGAGAATTTTTCTATAAGAAAAATGTCTCAGAATCTGAGAATTTTTCTATAAGAAAAATGTCTCAGAATCTGAGACTTTTTCTATAAGAAAAATATCTCAGAATCTGAGACTTTTTCTATAAGAAAAATGTCTCAGAATCTGAGACTTTTTCTATAAGAAAAATGTCTCAGAATCTGAGACTTTTTCTATAAGAAAAATGTCTCAGAATCTGAGACTTTTTCTATAAGAAAAATGTCTCAGAATCTGAGACTTTTTCTATAAGAAAAATGTCTTAGAATCTGAGACTTTTTCTATAAGAAAAATGTCTCAGAATCTGAGACTTTTCTATAAGAAAAATGTCTCAGAATCTAAGACTTTTTCGATAAGAAAAATGTCTCATAATCTGAGACTTTTTCTATAAGAAAAATGTCTCAGAATCTGAGACTTTTTCTATAAGAAAAATTTTTCTAAATCTGAGACTTTTTCTATAAGAAAATATTCTCAGAATCTGAGACTTTTTCTATAAGAAAAATGTCTCAGAATCTGAGACTTTTTCTGTAAGAAAAATGTCTCAGAATCTGAGACTTTTTCTGTAAGAAAAATGTCTCAGAATCTGAGACTTTTTAGAGGAAAAATATCTCAGAACCTGAAATTTTTTCTTTAGAAAAAATGTCTCAGATTCTGATACTTTTTCTGTAGGAAAAATATCTCAGAATCTGGGACTTTTTCTATAGGAAAAATGTCTCAGAAAAATTTCTCAGAATCTATGACTTTTTCTGTAGAAAAATATCTCAGAATCTAAGATTTTTGGAGGAAATATGTCCGATAACGGTGAATTGAGATTTTTTTGTATTCCAAGTAAAAAAAAAAAATATCCCCCCAAATTCAAAAGCTGTACCCGCCACTGATATAAGGGGTATTCACATTGGCGTGCTTACCATTTTGTTAAAATTCTGATTATTAAAAATTTATTTTTTCTACCATTAAAATGTTATATTTTGAGTAGGTTTATTCTAGTTCGAGGTCATTTTTACTTTACTAATTGAAACTATGATATTCTCATTGAATTATTTTAAAGAAAATTATTTTTCTGTTTTAAATTTATTTATGTGTGTCATTTTTAAGACTTAACCGACAAATGTTTCGGAATTTGACAGATTCCATTGTGAAGACTATTTAGCAAATATAGTTTTTTTCATATTTGTTAAATAGTTTTGATAATGGAATCTGACAAATTCCGAAACACAGTGTTGCAAAAATGGCCAACATAAATAAATTTTAAACAGAAAAATAATCTTAGAGAATTTCATAGTTTTAATTTGTTAAGGAAACCACACCTCGAGCTCAAATATATCTACTCAAAATATTATATTTTAAAACATTTTTTTTTAATAAAAATCAATTTAAAGTTGAAAAAATTAACCTTAAAACAAAAATATTTACACTCAAAATTTTTTTTCTCCAAAAAAAAATTTTTTTACTCAATCTTTAAAGGTGATCTTTTAAGAAACGTGTTAGCTATCACATTAGTCGGTGTATACCGACTTAATACTACCTTAGCTCTAATTTCCGTTTATTTGCTGTAAAGTGAATGGTAGTTCTAGCCAAGTTTGCATAAAAAACTTTATATAAAACTTTATAAAAAAAATACCATTGGTGTTCCATTCCATTCATTCACTTAACCCAAAAACTAAACTACAAACCAAACCTCTAAATGTTAGAAAGGAAGTGTAACATTTATGATTGTGTATGTTCATTTGCAAACATTTTTTTGTGGAAATACAATAAATAAAAAGAAAAACTAACTAATCATAAATATTGAACAAAAAAGAAAAAAAAAACCAAACGGAGATTGGAAAGGCAACCCAAGAGACTATTATCATCGTGCCTTTTTCCAAAGAGTGACAGATATAAAAGGAAAACTAATCTAAAAAAGCAGAAATTAAAGGTCTAAATGACATTAAAAAAATAAATAGAAAAAATAAATTTAATTAAACAGCAACACAGAAAATGTCTTTAAAGGTAAGCATCCCATATATTCTTGTAATAGTAGTTTTTATTTTAAAAAAATTCACATTTAGTTACTAACAACAAAACATCAAAGTATTTGAAGAAATAGCAACAATTCACAGTTACGTGATAATTGCGTGCTGATAAAAAATAATTGTGATTTTAAACACAAATTGTACCTATTATGATGTAAAACATCATACCGAAGTAGTAATTGTTTGCTTGACTGATAACAGTGTTTACTATTTTTTTTACAGTAGAGTTTCGGCTTAAACGAATTTATAAAAAAAATTACAAAATCGAAGAATAACAACCCTCGAACCTGCAGAAAAATGGGTGAAAGTGTGGAATATCTAAAAATTTCGTTAAATCCTTACATTGCAGGTGAAAAGTAGTTCACACACATTGAAAATTTCAAATAATAATCTACACTCAAAATAAATTCTCTGTCCATTAAGCAGAAAAATCTGCTGAAAATACACCAATATTAAACCACATGAGAAATCTGTTGATTTTAGCAGACGCGATTTGCTAAATATCTGTCTTGATTATCTATGTGAAATTAGTAGAGAAATCTGTTAAGATAGCAGAAAAATCTACTGATCACAAATAAATATAAGAAACTTTTCTAAGTTTTTTTTTTTAATAATTTTTAGTTTTAGGATTTTAAACTCCACAAAATAAAAAAAAATGCATCTGTAAAAAACTTAGAACATTTTTTGAAAAAAATAGTTAACACACTTCTTCTGTAAAATAACATAATAATCTGCTAAAAATCTAAAAAAAAAAATTGCTAATTCAAATTGAAAGTTATTTTACAGATTTTTTCACAGAGCTTTTCTTTTGAGTGTAAAACCCGAAAAATTTTTTCAACATTTTTCCAAGTCCAAGTTTTTTTTGGCGTTTGGAGTAAAGAAGTGCATACAAAAAAAAAAAAAATTTGTAAAATTACTAGGAAAAGTCTCGTAATCCCATTTTACCAATATTTGACAGTTTTCCTTGTTTTTTAACAAATCGAAATTTACATTTTTGTTTGTGGTTTTACAATTTTTTTTTGTAATTTTACAAATTTCCAAGATAAATTTACAAAAAATATCTAGTAAATTTACGAGAACTCCTTGTAATTTCAATTGCGCCAAAAAACTGTAAATTTACAATTTTATTGGCAAAAAGCTAGTAAAATTACAAAATTATTGGCAAAAAGCTTGTAAAATTACTAGGAATTCTCGTAAAATAGGAGGTGGCAAAAAATATAGTAAAATTACGAATACCCGGGTAGACCGGTTTTTAATTTTGTATTTATTGAATTTTTATTAAGAACAACTTTTACAATCAATCAAGGGCGAAAATGAAATATTAAATTAGTTTAGTGTTATTTTTACCAAAACTTAGAAAATTTCTCCATTTTTTTTTTCACTAAAAATGAAAAATGCTGATATCTCAAAAACTAAGAAAGATAGAGCAAAACGGAGAAAATTTTCAAAAGAAAGACAACAAAAAATATGGAACAGCCTTCCTCTATCCATGTGTGGACTCAATAGGTCCGAAATTTTGAATTAAAAATTCGCATTCCGGAAAATTTTAAAAATCCAATATCTGGGTAAGTATTATCCACACGATAAAAAGTCCAATGGCGTTTTTGTTGCTCTTTACTTGAAGAACTTGACCACAGAATATCCGAAAGCCCTAAGATCAAAAGTTTTTGAGCTATTTGATTTTTAATTTTTTTAGGACCCCAAAACTCATTTTTTATGATTTTAAATGCCGATTTCTCAAAATTTTTGTTCTACGACCGGCACAAAAAGCTGTGATTAGATCGAAAATTATGTCTAGAGTATCCTTGTTTCATATGGAGTCATTTGAAGCAACCGCCAAAAAGTGCCGTCCTAAAGACCGAAAAAGACCGTCCCAATTTCATGTAAATACATGGAAAAAACAAGACTTTACGAGTTTAACAGCCGATTTCTAAAATTTTTGTTCCACGACCGGCACAAAAACTGTAGGTAGATCGGAAATTATGTCTAGAGAATCCCTATTCCATATGGAGTCATTTGAAGCCAACACAAAAAAGTGCCGTCCCAAAGACCGAAAAAGACCGTTTAATAGCCGATTTCTCAAAATTTTTGTTCTACGACCGGGACAAAAAGCTGTGGGTAGATCGGCAATTATGTCTAGAGTATCTCTATTCTACATGGAGTCATTTGAGGCAACCACAAAAAAGTGCCGTCCTAAAGACCGAAAAAGACCGTCCCAATGTCATTAAATAAGGGGTGGTCCAATAACTGGTATCTTTTTAAAACATGCAATGAAATGAACAATACTCAATCGTTTTGAAACCTTATGGCTTTATTTGAAAGAGCAAACATTCCCGTTTTTTATGGCAAACGACTTCATTGATGCGTCTTCGGCTTGCTCCGCTGTATCGCGTTGTAGCGCAGTACTGCGCTGCCAAACTGCACGTTTTTCGAAAAAAAGTTTTTAACCGAACTAAGGCACTCAAATGAGGTTATGTTAACAAACAAATTGGTACATCTTGGGATCGTAAAACTCGCAAGGTATTGTAAAGAATCCAATTCATCTATAGAAAGCAATAGATTTGAGTATCAGCATCATTACACAATATTTTCAAAAATACAGCTGAAACTCCCATTTTCGTCAAAGATGAGCGCTACATAGCCATGATTACCGACTTTTTGTTGGCCGTAATAGAATATACCAACTTGGATGACATTTATTTTCAGAAGGATGTCGCAATATGTCCCACAGTCCATCAAACAATCGATATTTTGCGCACTTAGTTCGGAAATCGTGTTTTTCGCCATATTCGCGGTGACAATTGATCACTTCAGAGCTGCCGATTAACAACTTTAAAAATTTTTTTGAGGAGTCTCGTTAAAGATTCATGCAACATGGGAAATCCTGAAATGTTCTAGGCCCATTCGACGAATATCGTTCAAGCCATTCGTGAGATAGAACCAGAAACATTAGAAAAATGGGTGCCGAGAATGAGCTACTGCGGAGCTAACCCAGGCAACCGCATGAATGAAGTCGTTTGCCATAAATAATGGGAATATTTGCTCTTTCAAATAAAGCCATAAGGTTTCAAAACTATTGAGTATTGTTCATTTCATTGCATGTTTTAAAAAGATACCAGTTATTGGATCACCCTGTACATGGAAAAAACAAGACTTTACGAGTTTAACAGCCGATTTCTCAAAATTGTTGTTCTACGACCGGCAAAAAAAACTGTAGGAAGATCGGAAATTATGTCTAGAGTATCCCTATTCCATATGGAGTCATTTGAAGCAACCACAAAAAAGTGCCGTCCTAAAGACCGAAAAAGACCGTCCAAATTTCATGTAAATACATGGAAAACACAAGACTTTACGAGTTTAACAGCCGATTTCTCAAAATGTTTGTTCTACGACCGGCAATAAAAACTGTGGGTAGATCGCCAATTATGTCTAGAGTATCCCTGTTCCATATGGAGTCATTTGAAACAACCACAAAAATGTGCCGTCCTAAAGATCGGCATTTTTAATTTTTAATGAAAAAATAAAAAAAACCGGTCCTGACCGTAGGCTCTAGTTTTTAAACACATTACCATATAATGCATAGCCAAAAAAATTTGAAAAAAATGCATTGATTTTTTCCCACAATAAAATTAAAAAGATGATTTTTTCCCCTACCGCTTACCATATCCATTATTTTTTTATTTTTTTGCGTTACGTAAACCCTACTCATTACTGGGATGAGGCTAACCCAAACAAAAATCATCCATCCAGTATAGGAATGGATGATTATACTGGATTGATGATTATTGTTTGGGATGAGGATAAAAGTAATGAGTAGAGTTTATGCAACGCTTAAAAATAAAAAAAAAAAAGTACTGCATATGGTAAGCGGTAGGGGAAAAAATTCATATTTTTTAATTTTATTTTGGAAAAAAAAAAACAATGCATTTCCAAAATCTGTGAGATCTGAAAGTTCTGATCAGATACTACCAAATCTAATTAGACATGATAAGATTAAACCATATATGAAGAAATCCGATCTGATTTTATACGGGATATCTTATATATCTCATTAAAACGAAATTCCAAAAAAAGAAAAATCTTAAATGTATTAAAATTTCATGTTTATATTGCACCTTTTTTTAAATCTCATAAAATTTTAAAAGACTCTTAAAATTTAAATTATTTAAATAACATGATATTTACAAATTTGTTTTATCATTCATCCACAAAAAAAATAAACATATTAAATAAATGCTAAAAAATGCAAAGACCGAGAGTTATACTATTATAGAATACTAAAAACAGGCAACAGTCTTCCAAAAAAGTATTATCTCAGATATAAAATGAAGAAATCGAAAGCCAACTACTAGCACTAAAGTACATTTAATAAAAAAATGCCGGTGTATAATAAAAAATGTTTATGATTTAAAATGCCAAAAGACCTTTTTTCATAGTAGCTATGCTTAAAGTGGGTAATATAAGTTTGAATATTGCTTTGTAGCAAACAAATAAAATAGTGCACACGGAAAAAAATTAGCTAATTTCCAACTGAAATTTAGTTATTGCAACAAAGAATCGGTTGATGCATTTTTATTAAGGTTGTAACAACTAAATATCAGCAGTTACAACTAAATATTGTTGATACACAACTGTGTTTTAATTGCAACAACTACAAAATTCGTTTGTCACAGCGAAATGTAGTAGTGGAAACCGAATTTTGAGTTGATACAACTGAAGAATTCAGTTGGAAATTTATTTTTCTCTGTGTGTTAGATTTCCATTAAAAAAGTAAGTGCAAAATTATGCAATTTATTATAACTCATAACACTGTGCTAGTCGCAAAAACTAACAAGCTGGGCACCTTGCTGGTAAATTTAATTAGGTTACGCTGAATTCAATTCGCGATATTCGCGATTTAAAATTTTAAAGTTAAAGTTCTACAAAAATTAAATTTTAATGCTTTTGGAATAGTTTTTAATTGTAAATTTAGAAAATGCATTGTTTTTTTCGCGAAAAAAATTTTTCCGCGAAAAAAAATTCGTGAATTTTTTCGAAAAATTTTGTGTCTGTTATGTGTCATATTCTACACATTTGCATACATTAATATCAAAATAAAAAAAAAATTTCGAAAAAAAAAAATTTCGCATAAAAAAATTACCGCGAATACATAACAAAAAAATTTGTAGTATTCGAATAATTTTTTTTTCAATAGAGTATAGATGATAGAAAATTTGGCAATTGTCTAAAAAATATAAAAAAGTAATTTTTTACTTAAAAAAAATAAATTTAATAGCGAATATCGCTAATACATACGCTAACTTTGAAAAAGAAACTGATATTACAAATGGGGGAAAAAATTTCCCGCAAAAAACCAAAATCGCGAATTTTTTCGAAAAATTTTGTGTCTGTTGTGTATCGTATTCTACACATTTGCATACATTAATATCAAAATAAAAAAATTATGGAAAAAATTCGCAAAAAAAAAATTTCGCAAAAAAAAAAAAATCCGCGAATACAATACAAAAAAAAATGTATTTCGTGAATACAATTATTTTTTCAATAGATTTAAGATGATAGAAATTTAGCAATTGTCTAAAAAATATAAAAAAGTAATTTTTTTACATAAAAATAAATAAATTTAATAGCGAATATCGCTAATACATACGCTAACTTTGAAAAAAACTGATATGGCAATGGGATTTAGTGAACGCAAACTAGCTTTACCAGATGGTTGTCGTAAATTCAAATCAAACTAAAAATATTTCTAACCAATTTTTTCACGAAAATAAAGATTTTTCGCGAACAAAAATTGTTTTTCGCGAACAAAAAATATTTTTTCGCAAAAAAAAATGCACGGTATTATGGTTTGTTATAATAGTTTAACTGACTTCAATGGTTTTAAATTTAAAAATCATTGCAAAAGATTAAAAATATTTTTTTTATTGTACTTGAGCATCAACATTTTAAATCGCGAATATCGCAAAAAAAAAAAAACGGCTAGCACCATTAAATTCAGCGTACTCGAAATAACTTTACCAGTAGGGTGCCCAGCTTGTTAAAATTAAGTGTCAAATTCGAGCACATGGAAATTGTAGCTTAATTTAGCTTTCTAGCTAAATCTACGAATTTTTAAGCATTTTTATTAAGAATTTGTAGCACTTTCAAAATTCGTTTTTGCCCAACTGTAACATTTTTAGCCAGCATTTGTTTTATTTTTGATGTACCCATATAGAAGCTTTTTTATATATTTGTATTTCAAATTACTCAGCAACAACTGTTTGGAGTACTTGATGTATTTTTTTTTTTTAATTTTTTCTTAACGTCTGGGAAAATATCAAAACAAACTAAATGCATTCATTCAACTGTGTGGGTTGGTGTGTGTATTTTTTTTTTGCTGTGCTGTTGTTAAGCTTCTGATGGTGGCATCAGGTGCACTTTTGTTGATTCCCAAGCTTTAACGAATCTTTTGCGGAGTATGACAATAAATAATGGTAATCACGATGGAAAACTGAGGTGTTGAAAAGTTAAGAAAGAGCAAAATTGTAAGTGTGAAAAATTGCAAAGTTGCAAAATTGCAAATGTGCGAAATTGCAAGTGTGCAAAATTTCAAAGTTGCAACATTGTTGCAGAAAGTGCAAAATTGCAAAATTTAACTTTGTTTACAATCTATAACATTTGTAGGAACAATAACTTACAAAAAATATATGGGGCATTCCATGTCAAATCGGACACTTTGAAAATTTTTTTTTTAGATTTTCCCAATTTGTTTACAGTTTTTAGTACCCTTCGAAAACTCCTTCGTGGTAAATTTTCAGATTTTTTTTGATGAGCGGTTCAAAAGATATAGAATTTTTAAAAATTGATATTTTTTTCCTTTACTCAAACTTCTTTTACTCATAACTTCTTCAATAATGGTCCAAATTTCAATTTTTTTTTCATAACTTCTTCAATAATGGTCCAAATTTCAATTTTTTTTTTTTTTAATTTTTGTTTTTTTACGTACTTTTAAAAAAAAAATCGCAAAAAAATTCTTAAAAGCGCTCTAGTATGCGATTTTTAAGTTTTAAAATTTAAATCTCATTTTTGAAAATGTTTGTACTCTTCGATTTTTTGGAAATTTTTTTGTGTAAAACTTCTATCGATTCTATAAATTTTTTGCCCAGGAAGATCGTGGGATAACGAAAATTACTATTTTTAAAATTTTTTTGAAAAAATTTTATTGTAATTTTCCACTCTTAAAATCATTTCTACTGCTCCAATGGTGCATCATAGAGGGGTCATTAATGAGACCGACCCCATTAATTTTTGCGTCTTAACATTTCTTTGGAACAAACTAATACCCTATCTCCAATTTCTAAGGGGACTCCCACACAAAACGACATTTTTTAAAATTTGCTTCAACCGCTCTAACTGCCCTAATAGTGCCCTTAGAGCAACAAAATGTATGACCGACCCACATAATTTTTTTACTCCAAACATTTCCTCTGAACACACCTACCCTCTATCTCTAATTGTTAAGGCGGTCCCCATACAATTCTTTTTATTTTTTGTAAATTTGTTTTATTTAATCAGCTTCTACCTGTCCAATGATGCGTTCGAGAGGGGTCATTAGTGAGACCGACCCCCATTTATTTTTACCCTACAACATTTTTTTAAAACATACCTACGCCCTATCTCAACTCCTTAAGTAGGCTCCCATACAAAATTACATTTTTATAAAATTTGCTCCAACTGTTATTTGTATGGGAGCCTACTTAAGGAGTGGAGATAGGGCGTAGGTATGTTTTAAAAAAATGTTGTAGGGTAAAAATAAATGGGGGTCGGTCTCACTAATGACCCCTCTCGGACTCACCATTGGACCGGTAAAAGCTGATTAAATAAAAAAAATTTACAAAAAATAAAAAAAATTGTATGGGGACCGCCTTAACAATTAGAGAAAGAGGGTAGGTGTGTTCAGAGAAAATGTTTGGACTAAAAAAATATTGTGGGTCGGTCATACATTTTGTTGCACTATTAGGGCAGTTAGAGCGGTTGGAGCAAATTTTAAAAAATGTCGTTTTGTGTGGGAGCCCCCTTAGAAATTGGAGATAGGGTATTAGTTTGTTCCAAAGAAATACTAAGACGTAAAAATTAATGGGGGTCGGTCTCATAAATGACCCCTCTATGATGCACCATTAGAGCAGTAGAAATGATTTTAAGAGTGGAAAATTACAATAAAATTTTTTCAAAAAAATTTTAAAAATAGTAATTTTCGTTATCCCACGATCTTCCTGGGCAAAAAATTTGTAGAATCGATAGAAGTTTTACACAAAAAAATTTCAAAAAAAATCGAAGAGTACAAACATTTTCAAAAATGAGAATTAAATTTTAAAACTTAAAAATCGCATACTAGAGCGCTTTTAAGAATTTTTTGCGATTTTTTTTTAAAAAGTACGTAAAAAAACAAAAATTTTGAAAAAAAAAATTGAAATTTGGACCATTATTGAAGAAGTTATGAGTAAAAGAAGTTTGAGTAAAGGAACAAACTACCAATTTTTAAAAATTCGATATCTTTTGAACGGCTCATCAAAAAAATCTGAAAATTTACCACGAAGGAGTTTTCGAAGGGTACTAAAAACTGTAAACAAATTGGGAAAATCTAAAAAATAAAATGTTCAAAGTGTCCGATTTGACATGGAATGCCCCATATATATGATAAGGTAAAACGCTAAAAATTTAGGTTAGTCTGGTGTCAACATAAAGCTGCACAAACCAGCTGTTTGGAGCAAATTTTGGATTTTTGCAAAAAAAAATTTTGAAAAGTTTACGTACGGTAAGAAGTTTGACAAAAGTATAAAATTATTTTCAACAAGTTACAAAGTATAATATAACAATTTAGCACTTTTGCACTTTTGCAATAGTGTAAAATTTTAAACTCAAATACCCCTAATACTAATATTCCCTCATATAAGTATGACGTTTGTATTTCCTCGCGTACTTTATTTTTTCCTAGTGTTTTTTGTTGTTGTAGATTTTGGCATTTTAATTTTTTTGTTGTTTATTTTAATATTTATGATGCAATTTATAGTGCAGTTTTTGTATGCACGTTTGTTGCATTGCAACAAGTTGTAAGTTATTATGTTAAGGTGCAACATAAAAAACATATTTCAATTTAACTTTTGCTAATAATAAAAAATTGAAAGTGTTTAATAAAAATTTATTGATTAATAAATTTATGCAATATGTTTATTTGTTTGTTTTGTTTTTTTGTATTGTCATTACAGAAAGAGACTCCCTCGGATGTATTATTACATTTGGCTGCATTGAGGGGTGATGATATTACCTTGAGACGTGTTTTAGATAGTGGAAAGGTGCATGTTGATTGTAAAGATGAGGTAAGTTTTTTTTTTGTTTTTTGGTAATTAATGACTTTATTAATTTGTCATCATATTTGGGAAATTTTTTGACATTGATAAAAATTATTGTACAATATTTTTTTTTAGAAAAATTAAGGTGTCTGAATTAAGCAATACGCAATAATCGTGAAAGTAGCAAAATTGGGCAGCCAAAAATATTATTTAAATATTTTTATATATTCGTGGATTTTAAAAAGTAGCAAAAATTAAGTAAGATTTTCAAGTATTTGTAGATTTAGCAAAATAACAAAAATTTGGCAAAATTTGAATCAAAAAAATAGCAAATTTAATGCACAAATCAGGGATGAAATATGGCAATTTCATTTTGGTATCAAAAATGATTTTAAATTGTACTTTTTTCACCATAAATGTACTTTTTTTAATTTTATTTCAAACAACAAAAAATAGTAATTATAGTTCGTTATTTTTTTTACAGAAAACGCAAAGTATTTAGCTCGGAATTTAAAAGTTAATTTTTTGGCAACAAAAACATGGCAATTGCCTTATGTGAATTTACAGTTTTATTAAATTTTTCCCGAGGAATAGTTTTTTTCTTAAGTAATTTTTTCATATCTCTCATCGTTTTCGAGATAAGCTGAAAATGTAAAGTTTTTGGCGTTTGACCGCTATTTTTTCAAAATCGACTTTGGCGAAGATTTTGATTTTCGTCAAAATATAGTAGTGGGGCACCCCAGATTCATAATCAAAGAAGACATTAACAGTGTTCGCAAATTGAGGTTAACGTTGGTTCGGAGAGGCGTAAAAATTCATCTGATATTCATTAGACCAGTGACAGGCAAAAGCACTACGCGGCGTTTTTACTCTCACACCTACATGCTCTCACTCATTAAACAAAATCAAAAAAAACACAATTTTCTCCTCTCTTCTTGCTTAAAATATACTTAGAGAAATAATCAATAAATAATTTTAAGGTCAAATTCTTGTTTAAGGAAAATTTTTTTGGTAAACCAGAATGCTTAGTTTGTCACTTTTCACTAAATATTACATTGCTAGACATTTTAACCAATGTCATTTATTATCTGTTTTATTTTTAAAAGGGCTAAATGTATTATTATTTTTACTATAAGTTTCTTTAAGTGCATTGAGTATGAGAGTGCTACATGTTACACACACAAAGACAAAATATGATAGTATGTGTTTGCCTGTCGCTGCATTAGACCAAACATCAATATAAATAAAACTCTTTTAAATTTAAAAGAGTTTTCCAGGAAAAACCAAATTTCAATTAGTAGAAAATGGGGAAAAATAAATGCAAGGAAAAAATTTCAATAAAAAAATTAGTTAAAATTCGTTCAGTTTTGAAAATGTATCAAATGAGTCGCGGGCGTATCAACGTATTTTTGAACATTAAATAGTATCAAAAAAGTACATTTGTATCAACAATTCCATCCCTGGCACAAATATTGTGCTAAATAATCGTACAAGTAGCAAAATTGGGCAGCCAAAAATATTATTTAAATATTTTTATATAGTCGTGGATTTTAAAAAGTAGCAAAAATTAAGTAAGATTTTTAAGTATTCGTAGATTTTGAAATTTTATGCACAAAAATTTTGGAATTTTTTAAATAATTGTCGATTCAAAAAAAGCTGCAAAATTGTGCAACCAAAATTTAGTAATACTTTTTAAATAATTTTGGATTTAAAAATAGCAAAAAGTAGCAAAATCGAGCAAATATTTTTTTCAATATTATCAATTAATCTCAAATTAAAACAGTAGCAAAATTTTTGAATCAAAATTACAGTATTCTCAAAAATTGTGGATTTTAAAAATGAGCACAATTGAGCTTTATTTAAAAAAAAACGTGCTTAAAAAAAGGAACGAAATATTTTCCTGATATTGAAAAATATTTTCCTAATATTGAATAAAAAGCTAAATTCTTCGATTAATAAAGTATCAAAATTAAAGCCTGTGCTCAATCTGTCTCGTAACAAGGGAAGTATCACAAACTTTATGAGCCGATTTGCCTGAAACTTAAAATATATATAAAAGATACGATTTTAAGGTTGGGGAATCCCAGCTTATCGGCCATATCAGTGTTTAAAAATTTATGAAACAATCTGGACCTTCAGGAAAATTTTGATAATTTCCGAACAAACAGGAATATCGCCTAGAGCAAAAGTGCGATTCGACTTAAATAAAATAAAGTTTATTTCGTATTCATATGGATATCGTAGGTATATGTCTTCACATAAATACCCCAACAATTTACACAATTTCATGAAAAAAATATTTAACGAAGCATTAAAAAACATTTCTTCTCATATGGGAACATCATATAGTTTCTTAGATAGAAATGGCTGAAACTCCTAAATCCCCGATATGGCCGATAAGCCGAGACACCCCAACCTTAGAATTGTCTCTTTATATACACTTTAAGTTTTATGCAAATCGGTTCATAAGGGTTGAGCAACTTCCCTTGTACACTTTTATTTGACAAAATTTCCTAGAAATTTTACAAGATTTTTACCAATAATTTTGTAATTTTAGAAGGTTTTTAACAAGGATGGGTACCAATTCGATAAAAGTATTGGTATTGGTATTGGTTTTTAAAATTATATTAGTATTGGTATAGGTATTGGTTTTCATTTTTTGTTGAATTGGTATAGGTTTCGGTATTGGTTTTGAATTATTTAGGTATTGGGTATTGGTATTGGTTTTAGCCTCGAATCGGTATCGGTTTTTAATAAGTATTGGTATTTATCTTATATCGGTTTTGGAATTTGTATGCAAAAGGTTTTGTCGTTAATATTAATTAATTTAACGTACGTAGTCCTTCTGTCCGCCCCACAGTGGAGAAAAATATACGTTTATGTGCAATTTTTAACCGAGTTTAGTTTTGATTTTAAGCCATCGATCGGACATGGTGGATTTTTGAATAATGATTTATTTTTTATTTTTCTTATATTAAGTAGAGATGGGCTCATGAGCAGATTAGAGTGTGATTCACGCGTGAGTGTGACTGAATTCAATTTTAATCACGTGATTGTGAGTGAGTGTGAGTGGAGAAAAAAATTGCGTGAGTGAGTCTGCGTGAGTAAGATTTTTGCGTTAGTCGATTTTTTTGCGTGAGTTTGCGTGATTTATTTTCTCTTCATATTTCCTTTCGTACAAAAAAAATGTACAAAAAAATTGTAAAATTTGGGTTAACTTTAGATTTCATCCCGAAAAAAGCAAAAAAAAAAATTGTAAAATTTCTCTGAACTTTAAATTTTGCTTAAAATTTTGAAAGATTTTTAAAAATTTTAGTTTTTGAAATTTTTTTTTGTATAAATAAAAGTTGTGAGTGTGAGTCAACGTGAGTGTGAGCGAAGCTTGCGTGAGTGCACGTGAGTGTGAGTTGTGTTAAATTTACTCACATGATTGTGAGTGAGTGAGTGTGAGTAGAAAAAATATGCTCGTGAGTGAGTGTGCGTGATTCAAAAATTCCTGTCGTTAGCGTGAGGGAGTCAAAAATCAAGGCAAGGGTATTTGAACCCCTTATTAATGATGTAAATAGCATTTGTTATATAATTAATTTAGTTTTTATAACCAAATTAAAATTCAAACAGCCTCACCACAAGTCCTCAAAAAATCGATAAAATCGACTTCTAAAATATATTTTTAATAGTCGACTTTATATTTAAAATTTTAAGTCGCTGGAGGGTATAAAAATTAAAAGCCTAAAATAATAAAATGCAAAGTTTTCGTTTTTTCTTTAAACAATTTCTGTGCTGATGAACATTGCATTTAATGCACAAATAAATTGCGGTGGCCAAGGAGAGATTTTTTTTAATTGCAGAAAGTTGAGACTTAACATTCGTTACAAAATATACCTGAAATTCATCCTTTTCATACATAAATATTTTTTGAAAAGGTGATCGAAATAGGTTATCGTGGAGGCCTCTTTTTCGATTTTAGATCTTTTGGTAATTGCGATTACATTACATGGGTAATTGTTTTCTTATATGGAGTTCAAACTTACGACCTTAAACAAGTTGTTTATCAAAACACCAGTAATACCATATTCGCATTCATTTAAACTACAGTGACTCAAAGTAATAATGGAACAGCATATATTTGATAGCAGTTCTTTAAAGGAAAAGTTATCAATACTTGACCTGATTATTATCAATCGACTATTTTTGAAAAAAGTGCTATAAAGGAAATTTTCCAAGCTTTCATTTAAGCTTGATAGCGTTCAGATTGAGCAAATATAAAAAGAGATACAAGGGTCGCACTGGAAAATGAAATTATTTGTAGATATTTTTTTGAAATTTTTTTTAAAATATTTCTAAGTCGATTTTTCCCAAGTTCAAACATTAAAAATTTAAAAAAATATTCAATAATTTTTATATAGTCATCAGCTTGTTTTTCGAACCACCCAAACATAAAATGAAATTTTTTAAATACAGTAGAAGAAATCCGCATTTTTTGACCTCCAACTCTTTCGACCACCAATTTGTTGTAAACAAAGAAAATATTTTACTGTTTATTAATTTGAGTACACCTAAGTGTATAGTGATAAGATTTTAGAATAATTAAAATTTTTCTTTGTTTACAAAAAATTGGTGGTCAAACGAGTTGGAGGTCAAAAAATGCGGATTTCTTCCACTGTATTTAAAAAATTTCATTTTTTGTTTGGGTTGTTAGAAAACTAGCTGATAACTAAATAAAAATTATTGGATAATTTTTTAAATTTTTAATGTTTGAACTTGGGAAAAATCGACTTAGAATATTTTTAAAAAAATTTAAAAAAAACATATACAAATAATTTCAATTTCCAGTGTGACCCTCGTATCTCATTTAATATTTGCTCAATCTGGACGCTATCAAGCTTAAATTAAAGCTTGGAAAATTTCCTATATAGCACTTTTTTCAAAAATAGTTGATCGATAATAATCTGGTTTAGTATTGATAACTTTTCCTTTAAAGAACTGCTTAAAAATATATGCTGTTCCATTATTACTTTGAGTCACTGTAGTTTAATTATGTGTCTTCCCCATACAATTTTAAGCACTTTATCTGTCAAAATAAAACGGTGGTTTATTTTGACGTTTAAATTCTATGGGGAAAACCAATAATTAAACTACCCAGGCAGAAAAATACGAACGGGAGAGCGCTGGCAAAGTACCTTTTATGGTCGCTTGTGTGCTGGGAAAGCATCAGAGTTTAGTACTCTCCCAGCGTCCAAAATGATAACCACGGTAAACGGTATGCCGTTGCTATTTTAAAGCGCCTTGTGGTACAGGGTATAACGAGTTTATGCTTATGTTTGAAACTACCCGAAATAATAGATTAACCTTTTAGCAAAAGTACCGAAAAAAAGTGATGTATTGAACCAAACGTGTTGTTTTCCAAAAGGATAGACCCAGTGGCATTTCACATGTGATGTATCCGGAGTTTAAGACACTTCCTCACAAAAGAAACGTGTTTTTATATAAAAGGTGTCAAGTTTGTGATAGGAATTTTGTCTAAGTGACATATCACGAGAGCTTTCAAGGACCAATAACTAATACTGCAGGGAAATGAAAAATATTCCAATTGTTATGAAAATTAATAGAATTTAATTACAAATTATACTTTGAACGGATTTAAATAGAAAACATTGGCAAAGCGCTTGCAAAGCACTTTTTTTCGTACTACCTTATACACAAAAAATAAAGTGCTTTGCCGAGACTTTTTTGTGGAACGGTTGGCAGTTTCTGCTTGGGTAGTTAAAAATGAGTGCGAACATCGTTTTGCAGAATAAAAACGTAATGGATACAGAACAAAGATTTTTTTAAACACGCCGCCCTTAAACTCTCAAAAATAGCAAGTGTGAACCGCACACTAAAATAAAATAAATTCTTATATAATATGACTGTGCCCGGCAGAGTAGCCTCTAATAAAACAAAAAATTTTTTTTTTGGATTCTGGTGTTGTGACATAAAATTTTGTAACGACTGCTTGATTGGAATTTCCAAAAAAGGACATTAGTATTTTTTTTACAACCCAAAGAACAGTGCAGTGACACTTAATGTATATCAAATATAAACAATGTTCGCAAAAAAAATAAAATCATCACAGAAAAGGTCTAAATTTTTTAAGATATACTTTTATTAGGGGTCATAAAAATCAAATTTGGTTAAAAAGAAGTAAAAAAAAAATATTTTTTTTTATGTTTTTATGGCTTTTTAAATTCAAGTAGCTAACTCCTTTTTGTTATATGACATTGCATGCAAACGATTACTGATCGATGTAACATCTTTTGTGAACATCTTTAGCAATTCGTTAGGCAGGTAAAACCTATTATCAATTATCAATATTAAAAATTTATCACAGAAAAGGTCTAAATTTTTTAAGATCTACTTTTATTAGGGGTCATAACAATCAAATTGGGTTAAAAATAAGGATATGGTACGTGACAAAAAAATTTTTTTTTATGTTTTTATGGCTTTTAAAATTCAAATAGCAAACTCCTTTTTGTTATGTGACATTGCATGCAAACTATTACTGATCGATGTAACATCTTTTGTGAACATCTTTAGTCAGGTAAAACCCAATAATGTGATGGAAAGAAAATGTTTGAATTCATAATTAAAACAAACGAAAATAAGAATACAAAAAAACCGAAAAAAAACCGATACGAAAGTAGAAAAAAATGAATTGGTATTGGTTTTTTATTGGTATTGGTTTTGAAGAATAAAAGTATTGGTTTTTAATTGGTATTGGTAGTGGGGAATCGGTATTGGTTTTTAATCGGTATTGGTATCGCACAAATAAAGGTATTGGTTTTTAATTGGTATTGGTTTTCAATTTGAATTGGTATTAACGGGTATTGGTATCGAAAAGGTATTGGTACCCATCATTGGTTTTTAACAATAAAATTGTAAATTTACAAATTTTTTGACACGATAAAATTTACAAAAAGGTTTCGTAATTTTACTAGATTTTTTGCTACTTCTAATTTACGAGAATTCCTAGTAAATTTACAAGCTTTTTACCAATAATTTTGTAATTTTACAAGCTTTTTACCAATAAAATTGTAAATTTACAGTTTTTTTGGCGCAATTAAAATTACAAGGAATTCTCGTGAATTAACTAGATTTTTTTTTGTAAAATTATCTTGGAAATTTGTAAAATTACAAAAAATTGTAAAATTACAAAAAAACTGTAAATTTCGATTTGTTAAAATACAAGGAAAACTGTCAAATATTGGTAAAATGGGATAACGAAACTTTTCCTAGTAATTTGACAAAGTTTTTATTTTGTGTGTGGACAAATTTACAATTTTTGAACGCGATAAAACTTTCGTAATTTTACTAAATTTTTTGCTACCTATTTTACGAGAATTCCTAGTAAAAATTACAATTTTTTTTTGTAATTTTACAAACTTTTTACCAATAAAATTGTAAATTTACAACTTTTTTGGCGAAATAAAACTTTCAAGGAATTTTTTTTTTTGAAAAAAATTGGTTCACATATGCCAACCAGCAGCCAATTCAAAGCATTTATTATTTTTAGGTTATGTAGAATATACCAAAATTTTCGAGGTGTTCTTACATTTAACTTACATTTAACTTTTGAACCGCTAATCCGATTTTGCGCAAATGCAATACCAAACTACTTAGGACAACAACAAGTGAATTTGTTAAGTCTCAGTCATATATGTTCAATACTTTGGCCGTGATCACCATTTCCACAGACGGTAAGACAGACGGACATCGCTAGAATGTCTAAGAATCGATCAATGATCAATAATATATATATTTTATGGGGTCCCAGACCGATATTTCGATGAGTTACAAACGGAATGACAAACTTATATATACCCTCTATCACTAACAAGGAATGTCTTTCACAGGGCACCCACCGATTGTCCTAAAACTTGCATATAGGAAAGAGGGGATCAAAATAAGAGTTACCTGTTTTTTTTATAGCTGCCCAGTCTCACATTTAGCGGGTCAAAGGGGAGGGGGAAAACTGATTTTTTTCGTTTTTTGAGGATTTTTGCCATTTATTTAAAAGAAACTATATAAATATTTTATACATATCGAAAGGTTTTTTGAAGGCCTATCCAATAGTGTATCAGTCGTGTCCAAATTCGTTAAGTTCGTTATTGCCATAAATGTAAAATCGCTGTGGTAGTTTATATGGAAATGCCGCCAAAATCATATATAATAATCTCTATCAAAATTAAGCTGACCCGTATTTTTTCGATTGGCGAAATTCTTGCTAGTTCGGCTTTTATACGGATTTTCCCAAAAGCCCTAATTTGTTTATAAGGTGATAACTTTTTTTTAAATTTGAGATTGGGCAGCTAAAAAAACTCTTATTTTTCCCCCTCATTCCCATATTCAAATTTCAGGACAATCGGTGGGTGTCCTGTGAAAGACCTTCCTTGTAAGTGAAGGGTATAAAAAGAAAATATAAAAAAAAAAATTCTCCAAAAAAAAAATCGGTAAAAAAAATCCGCGAAAAAAATTGTTTGTGGAATAAATGTGTTTGTATTTGTTTGCAAACTATTCAGTATCACATTCTGTTCACATATGACCATTAGACTGGAATTTTTTGTATGACAAAAAAAGTTTTTCTTCCGATTTTGAACGTCCGGCCAATTTTTTATTCTCCTAGGAATAAAACATATGTGGAACAAATTTGAGGTCAATCGGATTGAATCAACCCGTGGTGCACGGCGATCAAAGATTTGAATTTTTGAAAAGTTGAAAATTTGAAAAATTTCGTGCTAAACACTAAAATCGGTCGAATTTGAAATTGCCACAAAATGGTGGTTCAAGAATTAATAAAAACATTTCAAAACTTCTCTCCCTGTTTGATGCGCTAAAGAAGAATATAAAAATCTAAAATCGGTCGAACGTTTTTCAAGATATCGCTATTTAAAATTGGAGCAAAATGGTGATTTATTTCTACGTTCAAGAATTAAAAAAAAAATCTCAAAATTTCTTTCCATTGACACTTTCAAAGAGCTTGAGACAGTTGTTCATTAAAACCTAATTTCAGCCAGATAATTTTAGCCCGTGGCGACCTTCGAAAAAGGTTTTGGTATTATGAAAATTTTTTTTTGCCAAAATTTTTAATTAAAAAAAAATAGAAAATTAAAAAAATATCTTGCGACACATAATTTTCAATAATTTTGGCATTCTGAATATGAATAATAAAAAAATTTAAAATCGGTCTGGCTGTTTAAAATTTTGGTTTTTTTGAAAGTTTTCTCCAGAAATTCTAAATGTTAATCGAATGACGCTATGGGTTAAAATTTTCTAATTTGGCATAAATTAAGTTTAAATGAACTTTTGTCTCAAGTTCTAGTCAATGGAAAAAAATGTAGATATATTTTTTTTTTATCAGGAGAACGTAGGAAAATCCCGCTATTTTTGGAAATTTGTTGTAAAGTTTCAAATAGCGATATCAGAAACTTATTAATATTCGTATTCATGCCAAAATTAATAAAAGTAATGTATCGCAGCAAACTTTTTTTATATTTTAAATTTCTTCAAAATTCAAAATTTTGGTGGTAACTTTAAAAAAATAATGAAAATTTTTAAATTTAAATTTTTAATTTTTAATCGCTCTAATTGCTGTACAATTTTTAAATTTGTTCCCACTCATTAAAATAAAAAAAAAAACTTACAATGTATATTTTAAATTGCAAATTTCTTTTTTTTTTTCTTTATAATACGAACAAATTAAAAACAATGTTAATTTAATTAATTAATCAAAAACGGTCACGCATGCTCTCGTTTTTTTAAATTGTTGTTATTATAGTCTATCGTTTAAATTTGCTATTGTGCTGCTAATATGTGTATTTAATTTTTTTAATTCAATATGCAATTGACCATTCAACACCGCCAATAAAAAAAACTCTATTAACCATTAATGTAAAACTTCGTTTAATTCTGTTTGATTTTTATTGTTGTTTATAAATTGTTTAAGTGAAATTATTTTCATTTTTTGCTAAATGTTTATAATTTTTTTTTTAGTTGTCGGTTTCCTCAGTCACTAACAAAAACAAAGTTTTGGCATCGTCGTGGTTGCTAAATAATTTGCACTATTTGTCCATTGAGGCGCAATTTTGTAAACAAATAATAATAATACATACATGGGTGCTGAAAGCTTGCATATGTTTATTGGTTTTAAAAGCAGCGCTAGTTATAATAAGGAAAATTTTAAAATTAAAAATAAATTTACAATATGCAATACAATAATTGTGTTTTGCAATTGTTTGAACAACAATAATAAAGTAGATAGAAACAATTATAAATTCGGTCTTGCCGACTGAATGGAAACCCTACACAATGTAAAAAACCTAGTTAAAAGAAAAATTTTTGAAAAAAAATAAAAAAAAAATTGTTAAAAAAATTTTTTTTGTTAAAAACTAAAAAAAAAATAAAAAAAAAACCAGATGCCCAAAATTTTGGATATTTAAAAACTTAAACAATATATTCTTACGATGCATAATATTTGTAAATTAAAAAAAAAAAAATTAAATCGGTCGAATGGTTTTCGAGATATCGCTGTTGGAAATTTGCAAAAAATTACGGTTTTTTCCTACGCTCAAGAGTCTTTAAAAAAAAATCTCAAAATTTCTGTCCCTTGATCCTTTCATTGAGCTTGAGACAATAATTGATTTATTATATAAATATTAGAGTTAATTTTGAAAATTTGATCTGCGGATATCATAATTTTTTTAAAGGATTTAGGGGAGCTAAAAAGAATGCCGGTATTTTTTTGAAAAAATTTTCACTCCTTGGGGTGGTTCAAAGCATTTGAAATCGCGGATTTTGAGCTGATTTTTCTGCAGAGAAAAAACGGCTGAAAATATTGCAAATCTGATTTCACCAGTCGATTCTACAGCAAAAAATAATACAATGGTCGTTTTTCAAACTCTTAAAAAAAGTTCCAAAAAACCACCACAGAGGGCGGAAATATAAGGTTTTTCCATTTTCTTTTAAAATTAATTTTTTGAATATGCACAATTAAAGGGCATTTTCAGCTTAACAAAATGGTACAAAATTTTCCGTTCTATCACAACCCGTTAAAAAGTTATAAGCTCTCAAAAATGAGCAAAAACACGTTTTTTGAGAACTTTGTCCTCAACTTTCTCGAAAATATGACGTGATAGAAAAATTTGAAAACTAGATTCAGAATCAGCATCGAAATGTTAATCGAAAACAAGTTTTATGATCCCAGAATATCATTCAAAAACATCACAAAAAAATGCTCTCAATAATGCACAAAAAAGCGTTTTTGTGAACTTTGACCTCAATTATTTAAAAAACCTGACGTTTCGGAACATTTTGGAAACCAGATTTGGAATCAGCATTGATAGGAAAATCGAAAACGAGTGTCCAGACCGCTGACCCATCCAAAAATTTTTCAAATTTTTGTCAGTGTTTTATAATTTTACCATTAGAAAAAGCTTTGAAGCCTTATAACTTTTTAATGGGTTGTGATAGAAAGGTGCTTTTTGTACCAATTTTCTTAGCAAAAACTGCCTCTTCATCGTACATTATTAAAAAATAATTTAAATTTAAAAAAAAAAAAATCGATTTTTCCGCCCCCTGCTGAGGGTTATTGAACTTTTTTAAGAGTTTAAAAAACTGCTATTGTATTTATTTTTACTGTAGAATCGACTGGTGAAATCAGATTTGCAATATATTTAGCCGTTTTTTCTCTGCAGAAAAATCACCTCAAAATCCGCGATTTCAAATGCTTTGAACCACCCCAAGGAGTGAAAATTTTTCCAAAAAAATACCGGCATTCTTTTTAGCTCCCCTAAATCCTTTAAAAAAATTATGATATCCGATAAACAGATAAAGTGACATAGTCACCAAACGAACTCTAATAAATATATATAAATTAATTTGAGCATAATCCGATTATTTTCACCCGTGGCGCTCTTCGATCAAGAGCGGATTTTTGGGATTTTTGAAAATTTTTTATTAAAGTTTTGAATTTTTGAAAAATGAAAAAATAAGCAAAAAATATTTTACGATACATTACTTTTATTAATTTTGATGAATACGATAAATACGTATATCAACAAATTTCTGAAATCGGTTAAGCGGTTTTCAAGATATCGCCATTTGAATTTTGTCAAAAAATTCCCAAAAATGCGACTTTTCCTACGTTCAAGAAATTAAAAAAAAAAAAAAATAACACAAACATTTTTTTGATGACCCGTTCAAAAGATATCGAATTTTTAAAAATTGGTAGTTTGTTCCTTTACTGAAACTTCTTTTTCTCATAACTTCTTCAATAATGGTCCAAATTTAATTTTTTTTTTTAATTTTTGGTTTTTTACGTACTTTTTAAAAAAAATCCCAAAAAATTCTTAAGAGCGCTCTAGTATGCGATTTTTAAGTTTTAAAATTTAAATCTCATTTTTGAAAATGTTTGTACTCTTCGACTTTTTTTAATTTTTTTTTGTAAAACTTCTATCGATTCTACAAATTTTTTGCCTAGGAGGATCGTGGGACAACGATTATTACTATTTTTAAAAATTTTTTGAAAAATTTTCCAATCATAAAATCATTTCTACTGCTCCAATGGTGCGACATAGAGGGGTCAATTATAAAACCCCCATTAATTTTTACGTCTTAACATTTCTTTGGAACAAACTTATACCCTATCTCCAATTTCTAAGGGGGTTCCCACACAAAACGACATTTTTTTAAAATTTGCTCCAACCGCTCTAACTGCCCTAATAGTGCCCTTAGAGCAACAAAATGTATGACCGACCTACAATATTTTTTTAGTCCAAACATTTTCGCAGAACACACCTACCCTCTATCTCTAATTGTTAAGGCGGTCCCGATACAATTTTTTTTATTTTTTGTAAATTTGTTTTATTTAATCAGCTTCTACCGGTCCAATGGTGCGTCCGAGAGGGGTCATTAGTGAGACCGACCCCCATTTATTTTTACCCTACAATATTTTTTAAAATATACCTAAGCCCTATCTCCACTCCCTAAGTAGGCTCTTATACAAAATTACATTTTTATAAAATTTGCTTATTTGTTATTTGTATGGGAGCCTACTTAGGAAGTGGAGATAAGGCGTAGGTATGTTTTAAAAAAATATTGTAAGATAAAAATAAATGGGGGTCGGTCTCACTAATGACCCCTCTCGGACGCACCATTGGACCGGTAGAAGCTGATTAACCCATTACTGCCTGCCCATAGATCGGCTCGTACGATTTTGATGAAATTTTGATATGTGGCCTGGAAGACCACAGAAGTTGATATAAAAAATAAAAAAAAAATTACCTCAGCTCCGACCTGAGATATGACATGGGTATTGGGCCGTGTAATTTTTTAATTTTATTTTTTGTTTGAAAGGGGTCCAAAAAGTTTCTATTGGGTGTCAAAATAACTCCAATAAATTTTTGTGAAAACCAAAATTGTCCTTACCCCCCCCCAGCATCGCGGTTTGGGTGCACTTTTACTGAGTATTTTCGATTAAGAAAAATCTTAGATTTTAGTCAGTGAAAAACAAAAGTTGAACAGCACAAAAAAAAACTTGTTAAATGTTCACATTTAGCCCAATCTCTTCTCTTTTTTATAAAAAAAGAATTAGCCCGATAGCTTCCATCTGGCCCGTGCAAAATTTTTTTAAGTATTAACACTTTTTTGGGTATTTAAATACCCATTAGGCAGGAATGGGTTAAATAAAACAAATTTACAAAAAATCAAAAATATTGTATGGGGACCCCTTAACATTTAAAGATAGAGGGTAGGTGTGTTCAGAGAAAATGTTTGGACTAAAAAAATATTGTGGGTCGGTCATACATTTTGTTGCTCTAAGGCCACTATTAGGGCAGTTAGAGCGGTTGGAGCAAATTTTAAAAAATGTCGCTTTGTGTGGGAGCCCCCTTAGAAATTGGAGATAGGGTTCCAAAGAAATGTTAAGACGTAAAAATTAGAGATGGGATCGTGAGTGACTTTTCAATCACGATCACGCACACTCACGAAAAAAAAAATTTAATCACGCACGATCACGCACGAAATTTTTTTTTGTACTCACGCTCACTCACGCTCACGTGAGTAGAAAACAATTTTAATCACGCTCACGATGTAATCACGTTCACGAAATACTCACGAATTAAAATAAAATAAAAAAAACTTTATTCCATATTTTTTATTTTTTTAACATTTATTTAAATTTACAAAATGTTTTTGTAATTATAGAAGGGCAATTCTAAAATGTTAAGAGCCAATTTTAGTCGTTTTTGGGAATGGTTTCTTCAGATTTAATTGAAAATTGTCACATAGATAGCCAACATACCTATGAAAATGTAACTTTCTATCGTTTTTTAAATTCCGTTTCCTGATCGTTTTATGGCAGGTCAAAGCTCGACTTTTTTTTTTTTGCAAAATTAGAAAAACATATCATCACATAAAACATGTTCTAACTTTTTAACCAATTATCCGATTTTCACAATTCTTTGCTCATATGAGAGCTTAAGTCTTGTGCTTTTTGGAAATAATTTTAAATGCAAAAGGATCCTTTAAAGAAAAGTATCAAAAATGCAAAAACTTTTTTCTTTGCGAATATTTAAAACAACACATCTTCGATTTTTTTTTTAATTCGGTGATAGTCAAAATGTTTTGTATAACATATTTAAAATTCAGAGGGGGATCAAAAGCTATTCTGGTTTGAGTACGAGGTTCCCATAATTTTCCATTAGAAAATTTGTTTTTTTTTTATTTTTGAAATGTTTTAAAAAATTTAACAGGGATAAGATTATATTCCTTATACAGGTTGTATTTTTCTCACTTTTGCTAAATCAGTCGAGCTTCAACCAGCGATAATTCGAAAACTATACTGAATTTTGAAAATCCAAATATGAAATATGCTATGGCAAATTTTAAGTCAATTCAAACAGTGGAGCGAAATTTTATTAAAATTGCTTAAAAAACTTATTAAATTTAAATTTATTAACTTATTTGAAAAAATAAAAAAAAACGTAACCAAAAAAAAACAAAGAAAAAATTAAAATCACGAAAAAATCACGCAGCAATTTTACTCACGCACGATCACGCACGAACTTTTTTTTGTTACTCACGATCACGCACGCTCACGTGAGTAGAAAATAAAATTACTCACGAATCACGTGATTCACGCGTGATTCACGTGATTCACGGTAATCACGTGATTGGTGCGCATCTCTAGTAAAAATTAATGGGGGTCAGTCTTATAAATGACCCCTCTATGACGCACCATTGGAGCAGTAGAAATGATTTTAAGATTGGAAAATTACAATACATTTTTTTAAAAATTGTTTAAAAAATAGTAATAATCGCTATCCTACGATCCTCCTGGGCAAAAAATTTGTAGAATCCATAGAAGTTTTACACAAAAAAATTTCAAAAAAATCGAAGAGTACAAACATTTTCAAAAATGAGATTTAAATTGAGAAACTTTAAAATCGTATACTAGAACGCTTTTAAGAATTTTTTGGGGGTTTTTTTTAGAAAGTACGCAAAAAAACAAAAATTTAAAAAAAAAAAAAATTTAAATTTGGACCATTATTGAAGAAGTTATGAGTAAAAGAAGTTTGAGTAAAGGAACAAACTACAAATTTTTAAAAATTCGATATCTTTTGAACGGGTCATCAAAATAATCTGAAAATTTACCACGAAGGACTTTTCGAAGGGTACTAACAACTGTAAACAAATTGGGAACATCTAAAATGTTTTTTTTTTTTCAAAGTGTCACATTTGACATGGAATGCCCCATATATTTATTATCAGTGATCGATTCTAAGACATTCTAGTGATGTCCGTCTGTAGTTAACACGATGCAGTCCAAAATAAACAGCTACCCTCCCGACATTTAGCACTAATATGTCTTATATATTTCTAGGCAGGTTAAGTTCGTAAATGAGCAAAATCGGACCAGGGGGAAAAAAGTTCCCCCTTGAAAAACAACCTCTGAAAAATACCATATTTTTATATGATTTTTTGTGTTTTTGTTTAACAAATTCAACATTTTTATGCTACAAGAAGTTTAAAGTCCTGCATTTGGACCCACAGAATTAGAAAATATCGTTTTTTTGGTCCGCCCCTTTTATGGGCGTGGAATACAATTTTTGTTAAATAATGACAAATTTGTGTTTCTTAAAGTGCAAAAAGCATAAGAATGAATTTTTAAACACATATTCGAGAGAAAATGTGCCCCCCCCCCCCCCAATTACCACTACCGACCCCTCCTCTCACCAAAAAAAAAAAACGCGCCGGCAATTTTTTTTTATTTGCAGGTTGGAGGGTATAAAAGATTCGGCACAGCCGAGTTTAACACTCTTACTTGTTTCTATTGAATTTGAGCCAAATCAGGCCATTAAATACCCATGGCGTTCTTCGATCAAAGTTTGAAGTTTTTGAAATTTTTTTGCAAATGTCAAGAAGCAATGTCTCGAAAACCGTTACACCGATTGTAAAATTGTTTTCTTCTTCGTGTTCAGCGCATCAAAATTAATAAATATAATGCATCGCAAGACATATTTTTCTCTACACACAGAAAACAAATTTGCTAATTTCCAACTGAAATTCAGTTGTTGCAACAAAAAATCGGTGGATGCATTTGAATTAAGGTTGAAAAAACTAAATATCGGCAGTTACAACAAAATTTTGTTATTATAACTGTCTTTTAATTGAAACAACTATAAAATTCGTTAGCCACATCAAAATGCAGTAGCAGCAACCGAATTTTGAGTTAATACAACTGAAAAATTCAGCTAGAAATTTATTTTTCTATGTGTATATATTTTTATTTTTAATATTAAAACATCCAAAAAATTTCGGTCTGATGTCATATAATCAAAAATTTCAAAAATCTTTATTTTGACTTATGGTAAATATATTTGAACGAAATTCGAAATAGGTAGTACATAATAGTGATATATTTTCTTTAACTTTTGATTTTCCCAAGTGTCCGGGTAATTTTTATTTTTTATACCCTCCACTCTAGTGATAGAGGGTATATATAAGTTTGTCATTCCGTTTGTAACACATCGAAATATTGGTCTAGGACCCCATAAAGTATATATATTCATGATCCTTGATCGATTTTAAGTCGATCTAGCGATGTCCGTCCGTCCGTCCGTTTGTCCGTCCGTCTGTCTGTCTGTCCGTTGAAAACACGCTAACTTTTGAAAGACTATACGGAGGCTCCTGAAATTTGACATATTCATATGTTATCCATTTACCGGGTCAGGTTGGTATTGCAATCCAGCAAAATCGGTCCAGTGGTTCAAAAGTTATGAGCAAAAGAGTAAATTTCGGCAAGGGTATTTTCGAATTTACAAGATTAAAACCACTATACCTTTCGAAAGACAATTCTGAGGGGGCTGAAGCTTAGCATATATATTTTTCGTTCCCCAAGGCTGTTTGGTTTTGAATTTCAGCAAAATCGGTTCAGTGGTTCAAAAGTTATAAGCAAAGCACTGAACTTCAGATTTGTTTCACCTTAAACTGTTGAAAACTCGTTAAACAAGTTTTAAAAGCATGGTGAAATACCAGTTTTTTAAAACTTGTTGTTGTTTGTTTTCTTGTCGTGGGGTGCAGTTTAGTTGTTGGACAAGTGAATATTGGTTATGGTTTTGTTATTGTTAGTGTAACTGTATGTAACGGGAAAAAATCAAATAAAGTATGTGTATGATTGAATGTTAATTTGTTTTTGGTTTTTAAAGAAGAGGATGGTAATATAAAAAGAGGAAAATATGTGAAATAGTTTTTTTTTTTGTATTACATATACAAAAACAATTATTTTTTTTTTTTTTTTTGAATGAAATGGCAGACTCAAAAAAATGTTGACAGTCAAAAAAATTTTACACTCAAAAAAATTTGATTGATTAAAAGAAAGTTTGACTCAAAATAATATACATATTTCTAATAAAAAATTTGTAATGCAATTTTTTGAAATTTTTTTTAGAAAATTACTATCAGATAACATTGTGGAGGGTATTCATAGATTCGACCAAGTCGAATTTAATTTTCTACTTGTTTTTACTTGACCTAAGAGTTGAATGGTACAAATTTGAGGTCAACCAAATCAAATTAACGGCGATCAAAGTTTTGGATTTTTTTAAATTTTTAAAAAATAAAAAAAAAAAGTATGTCTTGCGACACACCATCTTATTTATTTTGAACACTAAACACAAAAGAAAACATTTTTAATCGGTCATAAGGTTTTCGAGATATCGCTATTTGTAAAATGAAAAAGGGCGGTTTTTTGCTACGTTTAAGAAATTTAAAAAAGAAATCATCCTTAAAATTTTTTTCCTTGACCTTTTCATAGAACTTGAGACAATCTTTCAATTAAAATTATTTTGAGTCAAATCAATTCATTTTAACCTGTGGTGTTCTTCGATCAAAGTTTTAGCTTTTTAGTAAAGTTTCACCAGCTTTTTAGCAAATTTTCAAAAAAAAAAAAAATAAAAAAAATATCTTGCGATACATTTTTTTATTGATTTTGACATGCTGAGTACTGATATGAAAAAAGTCGGAAATCGGTAGAGATTCAAGATATCCCCATTTGAAGTTTGTCAAAAAACTTCCAAAAGTGGGGATTTTTTCCTCAAAAAATTTTTAAAAAAATTCTCAACATTTTTTTCTGTTGACTATTTCATAGAGATTGAGACAAAATTTCATTTAAACTTAATTTGAGCCAAATTAGACCATTTAAACCCATGGCGCCCTATGATCAAAGTTTAGAGTTTTTGGTGAAAGTTTTCTAAAGAGCTAAAACTTTGATGAAAGGGCGCCATGGCTTAAAATGATCAGATTTGGCTTATATAATCTTTAAATGAAAGTATTTCTCAAGCTCTTTAAAAGAGGCAAGGAAAGAAATTTTGAAAATCTTTTTAAAACTTCTTCGACCGTTTTTTTTGAAAGTTTTTTAAGAGCCAAAACTTTGATCGAAAGGCGCCACGGCTTGAAATCATGACCCTCGAACGATTTGAAGACGATCCACCGAAGTCCGTCTGTCTGTCTGTTGAAAACACACTAACTTTTGAAAGACTTTGCGGAGACTCCCGAAGTTTGGTGTATATGTTGGTCATTTGCCTAGTCAGGTTGGTATTGCTATTCAGCAAAATCGGTCAAGTGGTTCAAAAGTTGTACCCAAATTTAGTAAATAAAGTAGGGCTTAAATATTTTTTTAAATCTGTGCGTTTTTTTAAATGATTTTGTGCTCAAGAGCTAGAAGTATTACAGAAGTCACAAAACCTTCAATTAAACCAAAAATACTCTCTGCCATCTTAAAATGAATGATAGGGCATCTAAAATCAATTACATTCACATTTTCGTGTTAGATTTTTTTTTCACAATTTGGTAACAAATTTGTACATGCCATGTAAAATCTTGGCTGAGGTTTTTTTTTTAATTCGTTTGATGTGCTGCATTAAATTTCATTTTGGGGTTTTGAAATTTATTATATCAATTACACAATACTTTTTTTTAATTTTAATTTTGAAATATTGTACAATAACAATGTATGATGATAATAGATTTGTGGTTTCTTTGAAATAGTATTAAATTAATTTTGTTGAATTAAATTTTAAACATTTAATTTAAAACTTTTTATTTAAATCTTTTTACTTTATACAGGATGGGACCACACCTTTAATATTATCAGCCGCCAGTGGCCATACAACTTGTGTTTTGGAGCTATTAGAACAAGGAGCAGATCCAAATAGTCGAAGGGCCACGGGGACAACACCATTATTTTTTGCCGCCCAGGGGGGTTATTTAGATGTGGTGAAAATATTAATAAAAGCGGGGGCCAGTGTGGATACACCTTCGGTGGTGAGTATAAAAAAAAAACAAAGTTCTTCTAAAAAAAAAATTTCTAAAAAAAGAAAACAAGTTTTGATATTTAATTTCTTATAAAAAAAATAAAATTTTATTTAGGATGGTGGCACTCCTTTATTTGTAGCCGCCCAGGGTGGTCATGTTAAATTAGTTAAAGAATTATTAGATTGTGGGGCCAATGTTAATGCTTGTATGAAGGTGAGTTTTAATTCACCTTTTGAGGTGAATTATAGAAGAAATTTTCAATTTTCTGTTTTTTCTTCAAGGATCGTGCTACTCCAGTTTTTATAGCCGCCCAAAATGGCCACAGAACTGTTTTATCTTTACTTTTAACCGCCGGTGCTTATCCTGATACAAAACGTATAGATGGCGCTACTCCCTTATGGATTGCTGCTCAAATGGGTCATGATCATATTTGCAAAGTTTTATTACAAAATGGTGCTAATGTTGATGCGGTAAGATGTGATGGTGCCACGCCTCTTTTTAAGGCAGCTCATAAGGGACATGCGGCAGTGGTAACGGAGTTACTGAAACATAGACCTAATTTGACATTATTGCCGGTAAGTTTTTGGAAATTTAGCAGACAAAATTAAGTAAAATTTTTAAATAATACACTCAAAAAAAAAAAAACATTGTAAAATTACAAGAAAAATTTGTAACTTTTTTTGTTTGCTACCTCTTATTTGACAAAAATTCCTAGTAAATTTACAAGGTTTTTACCAATAATTTTGTAATTTTACAAGGTTTTTGACAACAAATTTGTAAATTTACAAATTTTTTGACACGATAAAATTTACAAAGAGGTTTCGTAATTTTACTAGATTTTTTACTACCTCTTATTTTACGAGAATTCCTAGTAATTTTACAAGCTTTTTACGAATAATTTTGTAATTTTACAAGCTTTTTACCAATAAATAGTAAATTTACAGTTATTTGGCGAAATTAAAATTATAAGGAATTCTCTTGAATTTACTAGATTTTTTTTTGTAAAATTATCTTGGAAATTTGTAAAATTACAAAACAAAATTGTAAAATTACAAAAAAAAAAAAATTCGATTTGTTAATATACAAGAAAAACTGTCAAATATTGGTAAAATGGGATTACGAGACTTTTTCTAGTAATTTGACAAAGTTTTTTTTTTTGTGTGTAGTGGATTTTAAAAACTAGCAAAATTGGGCAGCTAAAATTAATCAAAATTTTTTAATAATCGTAGAATTTTAAAAGTAGCAAAATTGAGCTTGTAAAATTTAGAAAAATTTCTAAATAATCGTTGATTTCAAAAAATAGCAAAATTAGCAGCTAAAAAAAGGAAAAAAATTATAAATAATTGTGGATTTAAAAAAGTAGCAAAATTGAGAAGTAGCGAAATTGAGCATTTAAAATTAAGCAACATTTCTAAATAATTGTGGATTAAAAAAAGTAGCAAAATTGAGCATCTAAATTTAAGCAAAATTTTAAATAACCGTGGGTTTTATAAAGCAGCAAAATTGAGCATCAAAAATTTAGCATAATTTCTAAATTATGAGCATTTAAAATTAAGCAACATTTCTAAATAATCGTGGGTTTTAAAAAGTAGCAAAACTGAGCAGCTAAAATTAAGCAAAATTTCTAAATAATTGCGGATTTTAAAAAGGAGCAAATTTGAGCAGCTAAAATTAAGCAAAATTCTAATTAGTCGTGGATTGTAAAAAGTAGCAAAATTGAGCAGCTAAAATTAAGCAAAATTTCTAAATAATCATGATTTTAAAAAAGTAGCAAAATTGAGCAGCTTAATTTAAGCAAAATTTCTAAATAATCGTGGATTTTAAAAAGTAGCAAAATTGAGCATTTAAAATTAAGCATAAGTTCTTAATAATCGTGGATTTAAAAAAGGAGCAGAATTGAGCAGTTAAAATTAAGCAAAATAATGCGAAATTTCTTAATAATTGTGAATTTTAAACAGTATCGAAATTGAGCAGTTAAAATTAAGCAAGACTTTCAAATAATTGCTGATTTTAAAAAGTAGCAAAATTGAGCATTTAAAATAATAACAAATTTCTAAATAATCGTGGATTTTAAAAAGTAGCAAAATTGAGCGGCTAAAATTAAGCAAAATTTCTAAATAATGGCGTTTTTTAAAAATTAGCACAGTTGAGCAGATAAAATTAAGCAAACTTTTTAAATAATCGTGAATAAAAAATAAAAAAACAGAAATTGGCCGCTAAAATTATGGAAAACTTCTAAATATGCGTGGATTTTGAAAAAATAGCAGAATTTCGCATTTAAAATAAGAAAACATTTCTAAATAATCGTGGATTTTAAAAAATAACAAAATTGATCAGCTAAAATTATGCAAAATATCTAAATAATCGTAGATTTTGAAAAGTAGCAAAAATGAGCAGCTAAAATTCAGCAAAATTTCTAAGTTATAGTGGATTTAATTTTTTTTTTTAAATGAGCATCTAAAATTAAGCAAAATTTATAAATAATCGTGGATTTTTAAAAGTATCAAATTTGAGCATCTTAAATTAAGCAAAGTTTCTAAATAATCGCGATTGTAAAAAGTAGCAAAATTGAGCATCTAAAATCAAGCAAAATTTCTAAATAATTGTGGATTAAAAAAGGTAGCAAATTTAAATAATCGTGGATTTAAAAAAGTAGCAAAAATTAAGCAAAATTTCTTAATAATCGTGGATTTTAAACAGTAGCAAAATTGAGCAGCTAAAATTTAGCAAAATTTCTTAATAGTCGTGGATTGTAAAGAGTAGCAAAATTGAGCAGCTGAAATTTAGCAAAATTTCTTAATAATCGTGGATTGTAAAGAGTAGCAAAATTGAGCAGCTGCAATTTTGCAAAATTTTTAAACAATCAAAAAAAAAATTTAAAAAAAATAAAGCAACATTTCCAAATAAACATTTCCATTTTTAAAAAGGAGCAAAAATTAGCAGCTAAAATTCAGCAAAATTTGTAAATAATTGTGGATTGTATTTTTTTTTTTATAAATGAGCATCTAAAAATTAAAAAAAAACTTGGATTTTTAAAAGTTGCAAAATTGAGCAGCTGAAATTTAGCAAAATTCCCAAACAATTAAGGATTTTGAAAATTATCAAAATTGAGCAGTAAAATTTTCAAATAATCGTAGATTTTTAAAAGTTTAAAAATTTTTAAATAATTGTGGATTTTAAATTCTTTTTTTTAAATGAGCATCTAAAAATAAGCGAAATTTCCAAATAAGCGTGGATTTTAAAAAGTTGCAAAATTGAGCAGCTGAAATTTAGCAAAATTTCCAAATAATCGTAGATTTTAAAGATTAGCAAAAATTTGCAGCTAAAATTCAGCAAAATTTCTAATTAATCGTGAATTTAAATTTTTTTGTTGAAAAAATGAGCATCTAAAAATAAGCAAAATTTTCAAATAATCGTGGATTTTAAAAAGTAGCAATATGGAGCAGTTAAAATTAAGCTAAATTTCTAATTTGAGCATTTTTCTTTATGAAAAAAAGAATCTGAAACTTTACGTATACAAAAAAAAAAAAAAATGGCTCAGAATCTGAGATTTTTTCTATACAGAAAAATGTCTTAGAATCTGAGACTGTTTCTACACGGAAAAATGTCTCAGAATCTGAGAATATTTCTATGGAAATATGTCACAGAACTTAAGGGTTTTTTACACGAAAAAATGTTCGGAATCTAAGACTTTTTTTATACGAAAATATGTCTCAGAATCGAAAACTTTTGCTAAACGAAAAAATGTTTCAGAGTCTGAGACTCAGAATTTGAAACTTTTTCTAAACGAAAAAATGTCTTAGAATCTGAAACTTTTCTATACGGAAAAATGTCTCATAATATGAAACTTTTTCTAAACGAAAAAATGACTTCTAAGACTTTTTCTGTACGGAAAAATGTTTCAGAATCTGAGACTTTTTTTATACGGAAAATATCTCAAGAAATGAGACTTTTTCTACTTATATGGAAAAATATCTCAGACTCTGATATATTTTCTCAGAATTTGAGAAAATGCCTAGGAATCTGAGACTTTTTGTATACGAAAAATGTGTCAGAATCTAAGACTTTTTGTGTACGGAAAAATGTTTAAGAATCTGAGACTTTTTTATAACGAAAAAAGTCTCAAAATCGAAGACATTTTTTATACGGAAAAATGTATCAGAGTCTGAGACTTTTTCTATACAGAAAAATGTTTCAGAATCTAAGACATTTCTCACAATCTAAGACTTTTTCTGTACGGAAAAATGTTTCAGAATCTGAGACTTTTTATATACGGAAAAATGTCTATAAAACTGAGACATTGTTTATACGGAAAAATGCCTCAGAAACTACGACTTTTTCTATACGGGAAAATGTTTCACAATCTGAGACTTTTTCAATACGAAAAAAATATCTCAGAATCTGAAACTTTTTCTATACAGAAAAATATCTCAGAAACTGAGACTTTTTCTATGCGGAAAAATATCTCAAAATCTGTGACTTTTTTTTCACAGAAAAATTTCTCACAATCTGTGACCTTTTCTGTATGGAGAAATGTCTCAGAATCTAAGGCTTTTTAAATAGAAAAATAGAAAAATAGTTTTAAGACTTTTTATGTATGGAAATATCTCTAAATATTTGAAATATTTTCTATACGGAAAAACGTTTCTCAGAATCTAAGACTTATTAAATACGGAAAAATGTTTTAGAATCAGAAAAATTTCTCAGAATCTGAGACTTTTTCTATATGAAAAAATGTCTCGGAATCTGATACTTTTGCTAAAAATAATTGACACAAAATCTTCATTATCTTTTTCTTATCTTTTTTATCTCTCTTTCTCTTCCATACAGAATGGTGAAACAGCTTTACATGCTGCTGCCATGTTTGGCCATATGACAGTTGTCAAACAATTAATAGCAGCTGGCACGGATATAAATCAAATAAATCATGATGGTTTAACCGCCTTACAAGTGGCGAGACAACAAAAATATACATCCATATGCGAATATTTACAAGATAGATTACGCAGCGCAAAACCTAGAAATCAACAAAGTTAAGAGTGAAAAAATTTAGCAAAACATCAAAAAAAAAAAAGCTGAAATATAAAGTAAAATATTTGAAAAAATTAGCACAGGATTGTAACGAAAACTTTAACGGCAATTTCGGGATCAGCCATACTATATTTGTTAGTTATATCAATGTTTTACTGTTTTAAGGTAACTTTGAAACGGTTTTTTTTAAAAAGCAGAGCTTATTTATTGTAAAGCAAACAGAGCTTTTTTTCCTTTTTACACTAATTTCACTCTCTCACACTCAAACACACACTTGAAGTCCTTTACATTTTTTAACTCATAACAGCTTTAAGTATAAAATTAAGTATCAAATATTAAAAAAAAAAAATAATTAAATAAAATCCATTTTTTGTGGATAATTTATTCGAATATTGAGATTTGTTTTTAAAATTGCACAATTGTTTATTAAAATTTAAAATATCTGAAGAAATGATTTAAGTGAAAATTGAATGCAGAAAAACAAATTTTTAATTAAATTTTTAATTGATTTAATTAAAAAATTATCAATTTTGATTATTATCTTAATTAAAACAATTAACAAATTTATTGAATATGATTTTAAATTCAATTAAAAATTAAAATACATTTTTAGTTTGTCGTTTATATCATTTTACGTTTGCCTTGCAGAATCATAAAACTTATTAATTTGAACACATTTATTGAAAATTTTTTTTCTAATGACATGTCCTTAATAAAGTAATGACTTTTTCTCTCAATTTATAATAAAGGTTTTAACAACTTTGCCATTTTATGTTTTCAATTTTAATTATCAAATCGTTTTTGAAATATTTTTTTTGAAATGCCTCCTATTACTAAACAAGCACCACGTCCATTTTTAATGAATTTATTATAAAATAATCAAAAAATTCCTTAATAAAAATTTAAATCTTATGATAATCATACAAAACTTTTTGGTGGTTATTAAAAAAAAACCTTTAATAAAATAATTGTAAATATTAAATATAAAAAATAATTGTTGAACCTTTATGATATAAGCCAATTGTTAAAAATGTGCAATATCTTTCCTAAAAATATTAGAACAGAAAACACTCACTCACTTAAAAAAATCCTATATAAATTTAATTTTTAAATTAAACCCAATTGTAAATTTATAAAAAAAAAATATTTATAAAATAAAATATTTATTAAAATATTAATAAAACTAAATGAAACAAAAATTGTGTGGATTTTTAATTTTTTTAAGTTTAAATTTTTTTCAGAAAAATTCTGAGATTGTAAAAAATTCCTTAAAAAAGTAACTCCGATTCCGAGAAGGTAAGTGCAGCAAATGGGTCTGTCTGTTAAAATCCTGTTAAAATACTGAACAGATTTTAACGATTGAGACACCAAAACTTGCGTAGTTCTTCCCATCAGATGGCTAACATGTTTTTTTAGCTCGAGGATAAAAACTAAAACCAGAAAAACTAGGTTAGGTTAGGTTGTAAGTGGCTGCTGACGTTTTACGTCAACACACGTAGACTCTGAGGTCCATTGTGATACCACAGGACCGTAATAGGTTTCCCTACTAGTTCCTGTCGTTAAACCATTTTGAGCTTCTTATAAAACTCCTTAGATGTTGAATTTTGACATCAAACAAATCAGAAAGATCGTACAGCTCCCTAGATCCCAGTGAAGCAAGTCTCTGACCAGAAAGTGCCGGCAATGGCAAATAAAGTGTTCAATAGTTTCCAACTCCTCTTCATCCATGCAACTTCGGCAAAAGTCATTCGACGGCACATTTAACCGCTCTGCGTGCTTCCCTATAAGACAGTGTCCGGTAATTATAGAAACCACCGTCGAAATCTCTCCTCTTGGAAGCGATATCAGCTCACTTGTGCGCCCCTGATTAAGAGAAGGCCAAATCAGTCGTGTTGCCTCACACGTCCATCCATTTGCCCATCTTTGATTAGTCTCCGTCGCAGAATAAAGCCGTAGGTTTTGCTTGCAAGTTTCTAGAGGCATACCAACACATTCCAATTCTGTTGGAACCTGTAAGGTAGTTCCTAGTCTTGCAAGCTCATCGGCTTTGCAATTCCCTGGAATGTCTCTGTGCCCTGGGACCCATATGAGTCGTATGTTAAACTGCTTGGCCATCTCAATTAAAGACGTGCGGCAGTTAAGGGCAGATCTTGTTTTCAGAAACATTGAATCCAGGGACTTGACCGCGGCTTGACTGTCAGTATAGATGTTGACTGCGGTTGTAGACAAGACATTGCAGCTCAACCAGTCAGCCACTTCCTTTATTGTCAGCATCTCTGCCTGGTAAACACTGCAATGATCTGGCAATCTACGAGCCAGGCTCAACCCAAGCTCTTCCGAATAGACTCCAAAGTCCACTTGTTCGTGCAGCCTCGATCCATCTGTGTAAAAATTTATGGTAGCTCCACTACCCGGAGTATCCCCCATCCAAGACTCCCTGGATGGTATCATAGTGGTAAAGAGGCGCTCAAAGAGGCTCAAAGAGGGAGCACAGTCCACATTTTGTGGAATTGTTATCTTTTTCAAGATCGCGCTATGGCCACAATCGCTGCTCCTCCATTGCAGCGTGCTATTAAGTCGAATTGCCGACGCAGCCGCATACTGCCTACCCAACATGTCCAAGGGTATCAGGTGAAGGAGGATTTCTAATGCAGCCGTAGGTGTAGTACGAAGAGCACCAGTGATGCACATTGACGCCATTCTCTGTACCTTCGTGATAAAGACACAGTTCGCTTTTGTTTCTAAAGCAGGCCACCAGACAATGATTCCATACAGCAAAATTGGACGCACCACTGCTGTATAGATCCAATGAACGACTTGAGGCTAAAACCCCATCGTTTTCCAATGGCCCTTTTACAGGAATACAAAGCAATCGTTGCTTTTCTCACCCGTTCCCCAATATTACGCCTGAAATTCAGCTTCCTATCTAGAAATACTCCAAGATACTTGGCTCCATCTGAGAAGGTGCTTTCAGTACCGTCCAGAGAAATAGGATCAAAAGCAGGAATCTTATTTTTCTTTGTAAATAAAACAAGCTCTGTTTTACTAGGATTAACTCCTAGACCACAGTCTCTTGCCCATTTAGACAGATCTTTCAGAGAACCCTGAAGAATGTCCCGCAATGTTGGCAGATGTTTCCCCTTTACCGCTATCGCGACATCGTCAGCATATGCGACAACATGACAACCACGTGCTTCTAGAGATAGTAGCATTGAATTCAGTGCCAGGTTCCAAAGAAGCGGCGAAAGAACACCTCCTTGTGGTGTGCCCCTATTGACAAATCGAGATATGACGGACGCTCCCAATTCAGATGTTATACGTCTACCAGAAAAACTAAGAAAAACATCTTTAAAAAATCTCAAATGAATATGCCATGTAACCCAAAATTTCAAAATGCTCTCATGCTTTCGACTCATGGTAAACATATTTTGACGAAATTTGAAATAGGTACATATTTAATAATTTTTAACATATTTCTGATCATTTTGGTATAAATTATTGATGCTTTAGTCATTGCTCGCAGCGAAGATCTGTGGTTACGGCACCTAGAAGAGTCGGATAAAGGTCCTAATCGTCTCTGGTCTACGATAAAGAACCTTTGGAATCCCCGCAGAAGCGGAAGACCCACTTCATTTTTGAGAGTGGCACGCCGCTTGGCTCCCAAAGGTGCTCTGCTGCCTTAAACCGACAGTTTGTACATCATCCAACCAGACCCAACGGGGACCATCGACGCCATCCGGAGACCTTAACAGTAGGCGCCCACACAAGAAGACCTTAGTGGTCGCTCTCGATCTGTCTAAGGCCTTTGAAACGGTCTGCCAGACGAAGCTTTTGCAAAACCTGTATGACTCCTCGCTCCCAAACGCCGACAAAAGATAGTTGGAAAACTACATGGCTGGGAGGCTGTCATATGTAGAGTTCAGTGGTTTGACAACAGGGCGGAGTCCTTTCCGCCACTCTGTTTTTTACCAACATCTCCCAAATCCCGACCCCACCACCATAGCTGAAACTGATGCCGATGACAGCACAATTTTGTGCACAGGCAGGAATATCAAAGCCTCGGAGGAACAGCTTAATGGCTATCTGTCAGCACTACACGAATTTTTGGCAGATAGGAACCTCGAACTCTTCACACCCAAGTCGAGGGGCACACTCTTCACCACGTGGACTAAAGAAAACTTAATATCCACGGCAAAAAACCCCAAGATTCTTGGTGTTCACTCTCATAACCTCTTTATGTTCGCGAGGCATGCTGACGAGATGAACGGGCGAGGGAAAGGGAGGAACTCCAATTTAAAAGAGCTAACGGGCAGCATCTGTGTCAAAGATAGGGAGACGATCTTGACTACATACAAAGCCATAGGTCGTCTTCTTATCGACTATGCCGCCCCCGGTCTGGTCGCCGTACGTTAGCGACACACAATGGAGAAAACTCCAAACGGCGCAGAACACGGCCCTCATGACATCCGAAGACCACTTACATGAGGAGACCAAAATTCTGCCCGTTCAGAGCTATTGCTCCCTTCTCACTCGTCAATTTGTGCTTGGTTGTTTTATGACCGAAAACCCCAACCACGCTAGCGTCGTAGGTACGTCGGCACTGGAGGTGAGATAGGTGAGGTCTGACCTACGTTCCGAGAAATCGGACGTTGGTCACCAATCTGGTGCAGAGTGGCAACCTTAAAGGGGCGCAGGCCAGTCTCGACAACGAGATCATCTCTGAGTTCATTAGAAGGATAAGAGAAAAAGTCGTACTAGAGCTCGGCGTACTCGGTCGAACGGTTTTTGAGATATCGCTATTTGAAATTTGCAAAAAAGTGCGTTTTTCTTAACGTTCAAGAAATTTAAAAAAAAATCTCAAACCTTTTTATAGTGCTTGAGAAAAACTATCACCTAAAATTAATTTGAGCCTAATCCGAGCATTTTAACCCGTGGCGCCCTTCGATCAAAGTTTTGGTTTTTTAAGAAAATGTTCATCAAAAACTCTAAACTTTGATCGAAGGGCGCCATGGGTTAAAATGATCGGACTTGGCTCAAAATAATTTTAAATGAAAGACGGTCTGATTTGGCTCAAATTAAGTTTAAATTAAAGCTTGTCTCAATCTCTCTAAAACAATCAATGGAAAAAAATTGAGATTTTTTTAAAAGATTTCCTGAACGTAGTAAAAAACCGCCATTTTTGGAAATTTTTAACAAATTCCAAATGGCGATTTCTCGAAAACTGCTAGACTGATTTTAGAAATGTTTTGATATTCGTATTAAGCATGGCAAAATTAATAAAAATAATGTATAGTAAGATTTTTTTTTTTTTTCATTTTCCAAAAATCAAAAATATTGGTGAAAATTTTCCAAAAATCCAAAATTTTGATCAAACTGCACCACGGGTTAAAATTATTGTATTTGACTCAAATTAAGTTGAAATAAATTACACGAATATCAAAAAAAAATAAATAAATAAAATCGGTCGAGTGGTTTTCGAGATATCGCTATTTGAAATTTGCCAAAAATGGGGTTTTTCCTAAGTTCAAAAAATTTCAGGTAAGCTAAATCTAAAAGAATCAGTAGCTCAGCCAATTTTAAATCGATTCTTAATCTTTCTGTTTTGTTTAACAGATAAGACTTATATTTTTCAAATAATAGAAAATTCGTTGTAAATCAGCAGAGTTACGATTTTTTCTACTTTAAAATTATTTTAGTTGTTAATTAATTAGTGAAGTGTAGAATTAAATTTTGCTTAATTTAGTTTTTGAAAGTCCAACTTAAGTGAAGTGGAAACTATTGCACTTCATTAAATTTTAAAGTATTTCAAAGAAATAGTGAAATAATTTGTTATTTAGTTTAGTTTTATTTTAATTTATTCTATTTATTGAATAAGTAAAATGTTGAAATGCACAAATTACTAAATCGCTTTTTATTTCATTAGCAGTTACTGTAAATTTCTGTTATGTTAACAGTAATACACCAGTGACATCTATATGTCAAAGTTGGCATAACAGCAAGAGATTTAACAGTATGACAGTTTTGTCACAGAAAAATATATATAAAATTAACTGTTAGAAAATTTCTAAGTTAAATTTACTGTTAAATACTTAACAGTAACAAGAACTGTTAATTAACAGTATGTAAGTAGCCGTTATTTTAAATCCTATACTGTATAAAAACTAACCCCAGAAAGATTTTTTAATATTTTTCATATTGGAAATGCTGAATTTATATTAAAAATGAAACATTTGTCAGGGCAAAGCTAAATTTTCTAAAGTTTAAATTTTTGTAGCATTTTTCCTATTAAAAATCTTCAAATTTTGGGAAATTTTTTTAAGATTTTGTGAAATGAAAAAAATTTAAAAGTTTGTTTTAGAAAAGGTACTAAATGAGTATTGAGAGTGCTTCGGTATATTAAAGAGTGAGAAAAAACTAAAAAAAATTACATTTTCACTGCGATCCAAACAATTGCAGAATCTTTCTGTATTGTGGCGCGCTGAATTACACCATCTCCGAAACTTCGTTAGATGTTTACCTTCATTTAGTTCCCGGTTTTATCGTCCTTGCCGCAACGGACCTTAGAGTGTATGTGTGCTGACATAAAGCGTTAGCAGCATTTGCTAATCTAATATATATTCTCTTTTTGAAATCCAGTAGCTTATGCCAAAAAAATCTGACATTTAGCATGCATTTAGATAACACATCTGTCTGGAAGTGTTGTTTGGACAGAAAACAATTAGTACAACACATTTTTTGCTTCCAAATTTAATTAAAGAATTTTGGAATGCAACATTCCAACACATGTTGGTTTGTTAAGTTTATAAGTAATCTCACATGAGTGAAAATGTGTAGCAAAATATGCAGTAGGGGTAAAACTTTTGGACATTTAGTATTCAAATAAAACCAAATTAAGAAAAAGCAACTATATTTTTTTAAAAATCAGTTTTTGAAAAATATTTGTTGAAATCTAAAAAAAAATTTTAGGAAAATTTCTACAAAATTTTCGAGTACAAAGAAATTGAAGAAAATGTGTGAAAAAAGTTTTTCTTCCGATTTTTAATGTCCGGAAAAATTTTTTCTCTACTAGATCTAAAACTTTTGTGGTACAAATTTGAGGCCAATCGGATTAAGTTAATCAGTTAAAAAAAAAAACAAGTAAAAAAGTTAAAATCGGCCTTGACGAATGTAGAGATATCCTCCACAATTTTCTAAAGATTATTGCAAAAACTTTATTTAAAAGGAATTAATTTAAAAAAAAAAAAATTTTTGAAAAAAAAAAAAATTTCCGCGAGAAAAAAAATTTGGTTTAAAAAAAAAATACGCAATTTTTTTCTTTTTTTGTCAAAAAATATGTTTGTACTTGTTTAAATACCATTTGGTCTTCAATTATGTTCACATAAGTCAACCAGCAGCCGAATTAAAGCATTTTGTATTTTTAGGTTATGTTGAATGTACTAAAATTTTTGAGGTGTTCTTACATTTTCGTTCATAATTTTTGAACCGCTGAATCGATATCGCTCAACCCAAACTTTTCGGGAGAACTTCCAATAAATATGTTAAGTTTCGGCCATCTCCGTGTAACATTTTGGCCGTGATCACCATTTCCACAGACAGACAGATGGATAGACGGACATCGCAGGAATGTCTTAAAATCGATCGGGGATCATGAATATATATACTTGATGGGGTCCCAGACCGATATTTCGATGAGTTACAAACGGAATGACAAACTTATATACACCCTTTTATCACTAGAGTGGAGGGTATAAAAATTTAAAAAATGTCAAAATATTTATTAATTTTGATGCGCTAAACACGAATATCTAAAAAAAATTAAAATCGCTCGAACGGTTTTCGAGTTATTGCTATTGGAAATTTGTAATTTTTTTTTGTTTTTCCTACATTCAAAAACTTTTTTAGAAAAATCTTAAAATTTCTTTTCCTTAACCATTTCATAGAGCTTGCGACAATTTTAAATTTAAACTAAATTTGAGTCAAATCCGATAATTCAAAGCCTTGACGCCCTTCGATCAAAATCTTGGATTTTGGCAAAATTTCCACCAAAATTTTTGAAAAATTAAAAAAAAAATATCTTGGGATACATAATTTTTTTATTAACTAGCTGGCCCGGTCCGCGTTGCTGGCCCAAATATAAGATCAGTGTTATATTTCGTCTCGCTTCAAATATATAGCCCCGCAAAAAATGTAATGAATTTCTTGGCTTACAAAAATTTGTGGGCGTGGTTTTAAAGGCCCGATTAGGCAGATAATCATCTTCAAATTATATTTAAGGAACTAAAAACGAACTACCACGTCATCGACTTTGCGAACTTTACAAATTTAAATTAGTATCATTACGAACAACATAAAATAAATTACGCATATCATTCATATCGTGAGCTATTATTGTCTTGAGTTCAAACAAACCTTTAACATTTTTTTCGAATTTTCCATTTTTCAGGTACACTTTTGTCATTTATATTTCCTTAAAAACCTAATTAGAAAAATCGGTCCGGTCATTAGTAGTCGACATATTTAGACAAAAATGGGCGTTAAAATTTGTGTGGTAATTTAAACTTAACAATACCCAAGGATTTAAAATCATTTGTACCAAATTTAAGCGGAATCTATCAAGAAATATTTTTTTAATAGATCGAATTAGAGTAATAATTAATTTTAGATATAAAAAAGTGGGAGAGGACAATGTTTCTTTCCGAATAATTATATGGAATATAACGAACATTAAAAAAAACAAGTAAGAGTGTTAAATTCGGCTGTGCCGAATCTTTTATACCCTCCAATATGCAAATAAATACAAAAAAAAAATTGCAGGGGCGTCTTTTTTTTTTTTTGGGGGGGAGTCGGTAGTGGTAATTTGGGGGCACAATTCCTCTCGAATAGGTGTTAAAAAAAATAATTCTTATGCTTTTTGCACTAAAGAAATACAAATTTATCATTATATAAAAAAAAATTATTCCACGCCCATAAAAGGGGGGGGCGGACCGTAAAACGATTTTTTCTAATTCTGTGGGTCCAAATGCAGGACCTTGAACTTCTTGTAGCATTAAAATGTTGGATTTGTTAAACAAAAACACAAAAAATCATGTAAAAATATGGTATTTTTTAGAGGTTTGTTTAGTTCTTCAAGGGGGAACTTTTTTCCCCTTGGTCCGATTTTGCCCATCTCCGAACTTAACCAGCCTATGAACATAAGACATATATGTGCCAAATTTCAGGATTCTACCACTTTTATTTTGGACTGTATCGTGTCTTCCACAGACGGACGGACAGACGGACGGACGGACGGACGGACAGACGGACATCGCTAGAATGTCTTAGAATCAATCACTGATCAATAATATATATACTTTATGGGGTCCTACACCGATATTTCGATGCGTTACACACGGAATGACAAAGTGAGTATACCCCCATACTGTAGTTGGAGGGTATAAAAAAATAGCCAAATCGGTCCAGGCGTTCTCAAGTGTAAGTTTTAAGGATATTTAAAAATTGTGGGCTTTTTAAGTGGAGGAGGACAATAATTATTTCCGTAAAATCCATAATTATACTATAATAATCATTAAAAAAAGAATTTACCAAATCAGAACAGTCGTTCTCCGATTTTAAATGTATTGAAAAAAGCAGGAGTGGAAAATTTTTCTTTCCGTAAAAACCTTAGCTGTACCATCACGAACGTACACAAATACTACCAATAGCCAAATCGGCCCTGCCGTTCTTCTATTTTAGATATATCGAAATAAAAGTGGACTTGAAAAATTTGTATTTCCGTTTAAACCTAAGTTGGACTATGACGAACATTTAAAAAAATTTTGTCAAATCGAACCAGCCGTTCTCCGATTTTAGATATATCGAAAATGGAGGCGTAAAAGTGGACATGATTAATTTGTTTTCCGAAAAAACTATAGACGAACATTAAAAAAAAATAAAACGAACATTTAAAAAAATATTATCCAAATCGGCCAGTTCTCAAGTGATGCGATTACCAACGAACTACATTTGCGTTTTATTTATATTTTATAATTCTGTACTTTATTTTTCTATAAAGCAAATTTTATATATATCGAAAAAAGAGTGGGTGGACAACATTTCTTACCGTAAAAACCTTATTTGAATTTAACCAACTCAGCCAATTCATTTAAAAGTGGGCAAAGAAATGGAAAATTGTTCTTTTCGAAAACGCTTAGTTGGACAATGACGAACATTAAAAACAAAGTTAGACAAATTGATACAGAAATTCAATGATTAAAAATATATATATCGGGAAAAGTGAGCGTAAAAGTAGGTGTGGACAATTTTGCTTTACTTTAAAATCTTTTGCGGACTATAACCAAATCGGTCAAGCCGATATAGTTCTTCCGATGCATAGAAAAAGTGCGCGTTTGAAATTTTACTATCCGTAAAAACTTTAGTTTAATTATGACGAACATTTTCAACAAAAATTTGCCAAAGTGGGCGTGGTCAATTTCTTTTTTCGTAAAAACCAAATTTGGAATATGAAAGGAAATAAAAGCCATTCTCAGTTTTTAGATAATTTGAAAAGTGGTCGTAAAAGTGGGTGTGGTCAATTTTTCTTTCAGTAAAAACTTAAATTGGATTACTACGAACATTTAAGTAAAAAATTACCCAAATCGGTGCAGCCGTTTTCCGATTTTTGATAAATCGAAAAAAGGGGCGTAAAAGTGGGCGTGGTCAATTTTTCTTAACGTAAAAACCTAAGTTGGACTATGACAAAGATTTCAAAAAAAAAATTGTCCAAATCGGTCCAGCCGTTCTCAACTGATGCGGTTACCAACGAACGACAAGTGATTTTTATTTATATAGATTTTGGCATGCTGAATACGAATATCAAAAAATTTCTGGAATCGGTCGAGCGGTTTTCGAGATATCACCATTTGAAATTTTTTTAAAAAATGTTCAATGGCTTTTTACGTTCAAGAAATTTAAAAAAAATCAATTTTTTTCCATTGACTAGATCTTGAGGCAAACTTTTATTTAAACATAATTTAAGCGAAATCAGATCATTTTAACCCGTGGCGCCCTTCGGTCAAAATTTAGAGTTTTTGGTAAAATTTGGTAAATGGTTGGATTTGAGTTCTATTAAAGACCTGGAAAAAAATTGAAAAATTTTAATTCAGAAATCCCAATAAAAAAATTATTTTTTGCAATTCCGAAAACCAAAAAAAATGTAAATGTAAAAATTCCAATTTCCGAAAAATTCCAAATTCCGAAATGTTCAATTAAAGTTCAAAAAAGCCCTAGTAAAAAATCCTTAATTAAAAAAAAAATATATATATATATTTAAAGTTGTGCCCCTAATAGAGATACAAAATACATTTAAATAAATAGTAGTATGTAATATGGGCACCCAAAGGGACCTGGTATTTACATACATATTTCTTAAAATGAACAATTTAGTTTTTTTAGTGTTAAAAAATATTTAACATGAAAATAAAATAGCAACAAATTTTTAACATTACACAAGTTTTTCATAAAATTAAATTATTTAAATATGTGCAAATAAGGGGCATTTCACAGAACAGAAGTTAAATTAGTTTTTCAAGAGATACGTTTTTTTGTAACACAATTACACACAAAAAAAAATTTCCAATGAACGACTTTCATAGTTTTTATGAACAAATTTATAAAATTTATTAACTTCTTCATATTATTTATTAAAAATGTTGAATAGTTCTAAATTTTCACATATTATGATTTATTCATTAATACTACGAAAAGGTTTATAAGTATTATGAAAAAGTTAATAAATTGTATGAATTGTTCATAAATACTATGAAAGTCGTTCATTAGATTTTTTCAATGTGTACTTGTGCTTAAGTTCTATTAGTTTTTCCAATTTTGATTTAAAAAGCCTCATACGTATACTTAATGTTCTGGAAAATTTACTATTAATCATACGTATGATTTTATTTTTTTAAATAACAATATTTAGGTAATGATTTTGTAATTCAAACATAATTTTATATTTTTATTTGTATCTGAACTATTTGTGTGGAATGCCTCATATATGTCGTAGTTAAAAATTTTAAATATAATATAATTAAAGTTTTAACATTTTAGATAAAACATGTGTGTGTGTGTTCATGTTTTATATCGGAAATGAAATTAAGTTTCCTAAAAGTTTTATAAAAAATAATTTTAAATTATTATAAACAAAATTGTGTTTAGAATTGATGCTAATTTGAACGAAGTGTGAAACAACCTTAAAACTGAATATATCGAAACAGATCTCTTTTTATATGGTCGTATATGGATCACTAGACCGTCATTTGTTTGTATGTCAGAAAAAAAATTTTCCGTATAAATTTTTACTCTACTAGGGTTTAAACTTGTGTGGTACAAATTTTAGGCCAATCGGATTAAATTAATCCAGGCGATTAAAGTTTTGGATTTTTAAAAATTTCTAAAAAGATAAAAAAACAAGCAAGAACCTTATAGTCTTTCAAGACCGACCATATAAAACCCTACACCAGAGTTTCCCGAAAAATAGGTCCCAAGTTCAAACATGGACCAATTAGATCTATATTTTTTCAAATCTTTAATAAGTGTAAAAAACACTCACAAATCAAATTTAAGTGAAATAGGCTTCTTTTTTTTTTGACAATAAACCGCTTTAACTGAATATCTGGCGAAATTTTCACATGGGGGGGGGGGGGGGGGCTGAGTCCAAAAATGGTCCGATGATAATCAGATTTGATAAGTTTATTAAAGTAAGCGATTTACATAAACAAAAAGAATTTTTACTAAATATTTGCCTATTTTCATGAAATTTGAGAGATTTATGTGAAAATCGGGAAGGTGGTTTGTATGGGGGCTACAAGAAGAACTGGTCCGATTTCTTTAAAATTTAGAATGGTGATTTGTGTAGATAAAACATGGTTACCTGCCAAATTTCGAAAAGATACCTATTATTATGCGGTTATTAGAGTCATTTTAGCCAAAACTAAAGAGGACCTTTGTATGGGGGCTAGGTCTAAATATGGACCGATTTTTTCAATAGGCTTCGTCCTTGGGCCAAAGGAGGCTTAAGTTTAAAATTTCAAGTCAATTGATTGAAAATTGCGACCTGTATCGTGTTTACACCATTTACATGGAAAGATAGACAGACGGACGGACATAGCTAAATCGACTCAAAAAGTGATTCTGAGCCGATCGGTATACTTAAAAGTGGGTCTAGGACCCTGTACCACAGTGTGGTGTAGGATATAAAAATGTCGTGCGATACATTACATTTATTAATTTTGATGCTCTCAATACGAATATCAAAAAATTTTTAAAAACGTTCGAACGGTTTTCGAGATAACGCTATTTGAAATTTTCAAAAATGGCGGTTTTTTTTCCTACGTTCAAGAAATTTTTTTAAAAAAATCTTAAAAGAATTTGAAAAATGCCTTGCGACATTTATTTACCACATTTATTACTAGGGATGAGATTTCCATGCAAATGCATGTTTTTTGTCGATAGTTGAAAAACAATATTGACCAATTATTTTTCCGAATCAAGAAATTTGCGTTAAAATGGCATCGATTTGTTTTTGCATATTTAGATTTTAAATGCATATTTTGTGCATATTTCGAACTTTTAAGTGCATATTTTTGCATATTTTGGCATAAATTAGCAAAAACACAAATTTATTTTTTTCAAAAACCATTTAAAATTTTAAAAATTTATTTTGAAAACAAGAAAATTTTTTTTTTCTTTTTATTTTTTTTAAGATTTTCTTAATTTCTAAAAAAAAATGTTTTTATAATGTATGGGAGCCCCCTTAGGGAGTGGAGATAGGGTGTTATTATGTTTGGACAAAATGTTGGTAACTAAAAATTAATGGGGGTTGGTCGTAATTTTTACCTCTCTAGGAGGCACGGTAGGGGCGGTAGGAGCTGGTTTAATAAAACAAATTTATAAAAAATAAAAAAAATGTATGGGGACCACCTTAAGCAATGGTTCCCAACCTTTTTTACGCCACGACCCACTTTTAAGTTAAAAAAATTGCCTTGTCCCCCCCACCACCCAAGAAAAATTGGTAATTTTTCTAGTTTTTGTTTTTTAATGAAAATTTACTACTGGTTTAGCAAAGTTTTTGTAAAATAAGCATTTAAACTAAGTTTTTAGTAAAAATTTTAAGCAATTAAAAAAATTTTTGTAGTTAATTTTGCTAAAAAAATAAAGTTTTTGTAGTTAATTTTACTAAAAAAATCATGAAAATGTACTCGTTGTCCCCCTGGAACCTTTAAATTGCCCCAGTGGGGCGAGAATCAAAGGATGGGAACCATTGACCTTAAGGGTTAAAGATACATTGTAGGTATGTTTGGAAAAAATGTTGGAATTAATAAAATAATGGAGGTCGGTCATACATTTGGCTCCACTAGGGGCACTTAAGGGTAAGTTAGAATGGAGGAACAAATTTTTTAAAAATGTTTTGTATGGGAGCCCCTAGGAAGTTGAAATAGGGGTTAGGTATGTTCAAGAAAAATGTTGGGGGCAGAAAATTATTGGAGGTTCGTCTCACCTTGCACCCCTCCAGGGGCGTTTCTAGGGCAGTTGTGGGGCTTTTTAAGGTTTTTTACCTCTTTACGCCCAAATTTGACCCCGATGAGGGGCCAAAGTTGTGCTTCCCTCATTTTTTGGCTCATGCTTTCTTTTTCGAACCTATAAAAATTAGAGGGTATCGCGAATCAAAATCGAAAACTGGTTAGCTATCCCACTAAGCGACCCCATAAAGTCAAAAAAGTTTTGGATTTAAAAAAAATATATCAAAATTTTATTTTTTTTTATTTTTTATAATTTTTTTTCAAAAGACTGAAGAAATAGCTATCTATACTATTTGGGACACATTTTGCTAAAAACAATAGGTAAGAAGTTACATGGATGAGAATAAACAACTCTTTGGCCAAAATGTAAAATTTCGACCCCTCTAACTCAGAGAGTGACTGATGTCGTTGAAAAATTGTGTCTGAACTACTAACCAATAGGACTAACCTTGGTGCAAATTTCATCCCGATCGGAAGACATTGGTTTCAAAAGTTGTGTCAGTTGACCGAAAACCCCCATACCTAAAAATTCTGTTTAAGAACACCTGAGACTTTTTCTTATAGAAAATGTTTGTCTCTGAATCTGAGAATTTTTCTATATAGCAAAATTTTTGGGATAAAAAAAAGCTGGGAATTTCTCGGGATAAATTTTTAAATATTTAAATTTTGAAATATTTAAATTTTGAAATATTTAAATTTTGAAATATTTAAATTTTAAAATATTTAATTTTTACATGGTTTTTAATAATAAATAAATGTTTAAAGTTTATTTAAAATATTGAACTATTTATAGAATTTGGAATGTTTATGTTCACGCCAGTGAACAAAAAGGTACTTTTATGGCACCATAAATCCCCCCACTTCTCACCCCTGACAACATCTACTGCAGCCAACTTCACTTTAGAAAAAGGAGTTAACAGAACAACAAAATCTTTATTCAACATCTCTAACAACAAGTGATCGTTAAACCCCGTTGTACTAAACAATAAATATTCTTTTAAATAAAAAGTGCACAAGCTGAAAATCTATAATCTACATTAATCTAAAATTAAAACCTAATATATTGCACAAAACCCTTAGCTAAAACCTATATATTATTTTAAATAAAAACTTATTATAACGTTTTAAAAGAAACCATAAGTGCCTTATTTATTTATTAATACCAATATAAAAGATAATCAGCTATCCCCCTCTAACCCGTAAAAACATTGGTCCTTCGAACCGTATGACCGAATTATTTGCAATAGGCATAAAGCAATTCTCTTCCATTTACTCTTCAATAATTCTCTCGTGTAGTGAGTTTTCTGCTGTACAATGTACCCCCTATGGTTTAAGTAGATTACAGCAACTATGAAAACTATTTGCCGATACAACGGACTTGTTTTGACTTGTGAAGAATTTCTGTCGCGGTTTCCTAAGCAACTGACTATACTCCTTAGAAACTTTAGCAGCAGAACATACCCGCCTCGAAAAAACTCGGGACAACATTATCAAAAATATTACTTTGAAAAAGGATAAAACGTCCGCCTGAGAGTTTTTCTTCAGAGTGTCGAGAATTTCACAAGTTAAATGGTCCTTGGGTAAATCGTCACATTTAGCATCGTACATTTTGGGTACTATCGATGAAGAGTCATCAACGGTTTTTCTCAAATCTTGTGCTTGAGGGGTATTTTGTGTAAAGGGTGGGTTGGTTTTTACAATTCTAACCGAATTGAAATATGACACAAAATTTTCCATTCCGGATGTGTCTTCAATGGGTCCTGTCAAGATCCATCCAAATTTGGTATCTTGAGCAACAATTGTACTTAGAAGATCTCTTCGTACACCAGATTTTAAAATCTGTGGGTAAAAATCACTGCCAATTATTAAGTCCACGGGTCTACTCTCATAAAATTTCGGGTCAGCTAGCCGAACATTTTTCAAATCATTAATAATATTTGGACTAATATTCTGGGTGGGTAGTGTTTTCGTAAGGGTGTTAACGACAATGGCTTTGATTTTCATACAAAAATGTTTATGAACATTAGATCGAAGAGCAACTTCACATAATTCATTTGAACGAGCAGACACAATTTCGTTTAAACCTGATATTTCGGCATTTATGGGTAAGGTGGGTAAGCACAAAACGTTTTTGAGTTCTTCGGAAATAAATGAAAAATCTGATGCTGGGTCAATAAGAGCTCTAGCAGAGTAAATAGAACCGCTAAACTCGACGTTCAAAACTACAGTCCCTAGTAAATTCTTCTTGCCGTTAGTAGAGTTCTCAGTTGATTTCGTAATTGTTGAAAAAGTTTGTGCTGCATTTGCTGATGAACTGGGAAGTTCTTCCTCCTGTATGGGTAAAGTTTTAGAAGATTGTTGATGTAATAGTGTGTGATGTCTTGCTCCACAGTATCTACATGTGAAAGAGCTTTGACAATCATGAGTACCATGAGAAACAGCCAAGCAATTCTGACAAATTTCATTGTTCTGGGTAAATTCTATTCTTTCCGACGCTGCCATTGCAGTAAATGACGAACATTCCCTGAGTGCATGTGTTCCTTGACAAATTAAACAAGGCCTTTTAGGGTTCTGGGTAAAATTATGGAAAGTGTTGCCTCTTCTCTCGTAGAGTTTTGTGTACTTTGTGTTTTTTGGGTAAGGGTTCTTGATATCATCTACCGATTCAAGCCCTTTAGATTTATTTGTCAAAAACTTGTCCATTTCGGTCCACATAAGTGTTTTTGATTTATCAGGCAACGTTGCCTCAAATTCTATTAATATTTCCCTGGGTAATTTTTCGGAACAAAGTTTTATAAGAATGGCATTAAAAATAACACCGTGGGTTTTGAGCTTCATATCTTTAAAACTAGATAAGCAGCCATTTATTTTTCTTTGCAGTTTGCGAATTGACGACCCGCACTGAGCACTTACTTAGGGTAAATTCCACAATTCCTGGAGCTGAGCATTTAGCTGCATTCTCTCATTCTCATACTGAAAAGTGAGATTCTCCCAGGCTGTAGAAAAACCTTCATTTGTGAGGGGAGCGTTGTCTACTATTTCCCTGGGTTCGCCTCGTGTCTTTTGTTTTAAATGGAATAGTTTTTCGACAGTTTATCTTTAGGTTTCTTTACTTACCGCATATTTATAGGAATCCTCATGCTGGATATAAAATGCATATCTGAAAAGGTATGAAATTATCATTAAAGTAAATTTTTAATTAAAACCTCAAAATAAAAATTATGAACCGAAAGCAAGCTGCCCTTTGAAAAACCTACCTTGCACTATGGTTCCAAATCAATTTTTTTTGTCAGAAATTAAAAAAATAAAATTCAACAAATTTTCAAAAGCTTATACATTTCCTCAATGTCAACACTATAAGCTACCAAGAAAGTATAATGAAAAAAATTTGGTGCCAATACTGTCAGTTTGCTAGGCTTTCAAAGTTGTAAGTTTTAAGACGTAGGTTAGGTTAGGTTGAAATCAATATTACAGTTATACAAACGGCAAATGGGAAAAACTAAAATTATAAAGAGGCTAAAGGGACAAATTGAAACCTAAGGATACTAGTTCTTGTTTAAAATTCCTATTTTAGAGTTAATGCATCCTTGGCGTTATTATTGGGTGTTTTGATTATGAGGATTTTGAAGCCAAAATAGCCTATATCTTTCGTGGACAAAAAGATGTGTTTGGGCACGAACTTGCATGAACCTTTAAACGTGAAAGTGTTTTCAATATTGTATATTTAATATTAAAATTTACATCTTCCCAGCATTTTTTGGCAAACTCCCACAATTTCCATTTTAGTTTAGCACAAATTTCGGCCAAATTTGCTGTTTTTTGCGTGACACGTTTTCAAATTATTTTTTTTTATAATTTTTTTTACCTTCCGTAAAGCTAATTAATTAAGAAAAATATATTTTTAAAAAAAAAAAAAATTTTTTCCAAAAAAAAAAAAATTAAAAAAATTTTTTTTTTTAAAAAAAAATTTTTTTGACAATCGATTTTTGATTGCGCTAAAAGATAAAAATCATCCCAGAATTATTCCAAGTGACCTTGCTTCATTTTTTGAATTTATGCCAAAAAAAATGCATTTGGGACCATAGTGCCTTGTAAGTTCTATTTTTTTATGTCCCACTGTAGTTTATAATTATACCCTACACCACACTGTGGTACAGGGTCTAATGAGTTTGTGCTGATGTTTGTAACTACCCGAAATATTGGTCCTAGACCCACATTCAAGTATACCGATCGACTCAGAATCACTTTTTGAGTCGATTTAGCGATGTCCGTCCGTCCGTCCGCCTGTCCATGTAAACGGTGTAAACACGATACAGGTCGTAATTTTAAACCAATTGACTTGAAAGTTGAAACTTAAGCCTCTTTTGCACCAAGGACGAAGCCTAACAAAATCGGTCCATATTTAGACCTAGCCCCCATACAAAGGTCCTCTTTAGTTTTGGATCAAATGACTCTAATAACCGTACTATATTAGGTTTCGTTTTGAAATTTGGCACATAAACATGTTTTGTTCTCACAAATCACCATTCCGAATTTTGAAGGAATCGGATCAGTTCTTCTTGTAGCTCCCATACCAACCATCTTCTCGATTTTCACATAAATCTCTCAAATTACATGAAAATAGAAAATATTTTATTAAAATTATGTTTCTGTATGTTAAACGCGTACTTTAATAACCTTATCAAATCTGATTGTCATCGGACTATTTTTGGACTTAGGCCCCCCTTGTGAAAATTTCACCCGATATTCAGTTAATTCTCAACAAAAAGAAGCATATTTCACTCAAATTTGATTTGTGAGTGTTTTTAAACTTATTAAAGATTTGACAGAATATATATCTATTTTATATTATATTTTATTTTTCGGGAAACTCTGGTGTAGGGTATTATATGGTCGGTCTCGACCGACTATAATTTTCTTACTTGTTTTTTATTTATAGTCGTGTTTAAAAACGTTAAAAACTATAATAAATGTACTTGTGATCTTTAAAATGTGATCAAATGTCTGCAGTAAAATTTTATTGCGATTCTTTACGTAGTATATATTAACCCTATAACTGTAATTTTAAGGGGTCATTTTAGTTGTTTTACACAAATTTAACTCAAAGGTTTAATAAATCGTTCATTTTGGTCTACTGATAGTTTACTTTCATTTTTTGGTTTCATTTTAGAAAAAATTTGCTGTTGCACAGGCATTTCAAAATATATATTATTATATGAAAAACCAATTCCTCGTTGAATTAAATCCTTTAAAAATCTGATATACTACCAAATTGTTTAGTTATTATGCACACACAGATATAACCTGCATATTTTGATTAAATCATAACAATATAGTAGCAATTTTCTATTTATAAATTCATATACATACATAAAAGATACCTGTATAAACTAAAATATATAGAATAAAATTAACAGGGACGTAGGGTATAATAAAAAGAGGGGAAGATAATAAGATTTATCAATTGTAGGTAGTTAAGTTACTTAACTTGATTTCTTTAAATTAGTTTAAATGCTCCACCACATATAAAAACTTGGCGCCCAATGTGGGGCTTAAATTAGGCGATTTAGAAAACTACTTAAAAAATATTTAAATTTTATAACAAGAGCTTGTCTGTGATTTTAAATTTTATTGTAAAAATAAAATAAATTTTATTGTAAAAATAACTATTACTAAGAAAAAACTCACATAATATTATGGGCGCCCAAAGTGGGGCCAATAAGATTTATTGATAAAACTGCTTTGTAAAATAAATAATTAAAAATATTCTTAACAATTTTGGAAAACTCAAAAATTCTATAAAATACTCCGCCTGGTTTAATTCCCGCCCCTGTCATTTCCACAATTTATATTGTTATGCATATCATGCCTAAATTGTAATTGTAGTTTTGCATATAAAATAAGACAAATGGATGCTGTTATGAATTTTAATCATAATTAAACTACTGTACATGTAAATGTATTATACTATATATGGAATATATGTTCCCTTATAAGATCTACATATATGATAATAACGTTTTAAGTGTATCTAAGATCTAAGGTAATATGGTAATTTGTTAACAATTATGCGTGTTTCCAAGAATCAGCATCAACGCAAAAGGTAAGTTGGCATTGAAAGTGCTCTTGAATATGGACATTTCTGACAGATAATGTTTACAACAATGATTTTTAGATTATAAAATCAATTTTCATATAAAGTTAAATGTTTCATTGTCAGGTTACAAGTGTAAAGCTTATCAAAATAAGGTTTATTTGGTTAAGAAGGATTGAAATGACCTTTTAATTTTTGGTAAATAAACAAGTGTTAAAATGAGTTTTTGGTTTAGTTTGTGTAAATTAGAGAATTTAATATAAACGATTTGCAAGTTTACTGTTTATAAAATACGCAAACTGGCCTTTTAAACTTTAATGTGGCAAATGGTTGAAATATTAATCCTACAAATTTTCTTGAATGGAAAATTATTAAGTACTAGAGGCTAAGCCCAACAAACAAGAGGTTGGTGGTTCAAACCTTGATCGGGACGAACAAATTATATCAAAAAAATTTTGAATATTTTTTTCTTTATTTTTAAATGAACAAAAAAATTTTATTGATGACACCCTTCATCATATTGATGACACCGCTTCATCATATTGATGACATATTGGACGAAAAACTATGTAACATTTTATCATATTGATGTAACTTTTCATTAATATGAAGAAGCTTTTTCTCTGAGTGTAATACCATAATTAAAAGCTTTATTCCATTTTTAAATTTCCATAAAACCCTTAATTCTTTATATTAATTAAATTTTTCATTAAACAAAATTTCTGGTTCATTTTCAAAATAATTGTTCATCGTATTACATTTTCCCCAAAAAATTTATTTAAATTAATTTAAATTTCATTATCCATCCCTTCTGAAAGTGCCATGTATGGCAATTGCAAACATTGTTAGCATTATATTTAATATAATAAACATTATATTGTACATAGTCGGCATATTAAAACCTGTATAAAACACATATGCAATAAACATAAACCGATTTTTTTTTTGTAAACGACATATTCCCTCCTTTATGTTAAAGTTGACCGCAAAAACCAACGAAAATAATTCTGTTTTGTACAGAAAAAAATTTTACCAAAAATAAAAAATAACACTAGTTAAACCAACACATGCAACATTCAATATTTTATTTTTGAATTTTTTGAATGATAAAATTTTATTATTTTTTCATTTATTTATAAAAAAAACTTGGCGCCCAACGTGGGGCCCAATGAAATGATTTCCAAAGCTACTTAAGAAAATATTACAATTGGGGCCATATTAGGGCCCACCAAATAAGACGATTTAAAAACTAGAAAATGAAATTTTTTCGGTTCGCCCTTTTTGTGGGCGTGGATAAAATCTTTCTACGGTTTGGACGTTTAAAAAAATTAATGTAATTTTCTTTTGAGTCCCTAGGTAAGTCTAGTGTTAAATTAAACAACAAGGTTTAAAATTTACTAAAAACATGTTTTGCCAGAACTTACTATGTGGGAAAACATTATGCTGTTTGTTTTGTTTGTATGTGTGTGTTTAATAATATATACACAGAGGAAAATTTATGGTAACCTTTACCCTCATTTATTTTTAACAGAAAGTAACAAGGCGAATAAATAGTTACTCACACAATTTGAAAGTCTTGAAGAGAAAGCGAACATTTATTATCTTGAACTGTAATCAATGTTTTTAAATTCTAAAACAATCAATATTAGCGAAGCTGTCAGATAAATCTTTTCAATGGAAAATCAATCAGATTCCCACACCATTTTTTCAGCACTAATGTGATTTCTAAAAAGTTTTATTAACCCTTAAGAAAAAATGTATATTTAACTGATTCTTTAATTTTTAATTAATGTTTTAATTGATACAATTAATTTTCTTAATTTCATAATCAGTTAAATAATTTTTATAATTGATTTAGTTAATTTATTAATCGATTTAAATTTTTTATTAATTACTTCCCTTTATTTTTTTATCATTTTGTTTTTATTTACACAATTAATTTTTCAGTGGATTAAATTACAACACCGTCCGACAAAAATTAAAAAGACAGATCGTTGAACACGAACTGGATAATATACGTTTGAGACTAGAGACTAAATGTAGTAAAACTTCATTTACAGTTTTTCATTTCGCGATCCTGTTTCCTTTTTAAAGGACTTCAAAGTTTTAGAGGATTAAATTTTATAAAATATTTTTTTAATATTTGTACTTGTCCTAGGATGCCACTATTGATATCAAATGAAAGAGGAGAATCTCCCCTAATTTCTTATTTTATTATTTTTACATATCAGGAAAAAAATCAAAATTGTATCCTTCAATATCATTCAAAATTTTCAACAAAATATTTTGATAAAGTTTTCAAATAACTTTATTCACATCCTTTTATCCTGATATGGCGAAATATAAAAATTAAAAACTTAGGGGAGATCCTCCTCTTTCATCTGTCGTCATCAATGTCATCCTAGGACAATTACAAATATTTCAAAAATATTTAACAAAATGTATCCTTTAAAACTTTGAAGTCCTTTTAAAAGCAAACAGGATCACGAAATGAAAAAAATGTAAATGCAGTTTTACTCCATTTTATCTCTACTTTCAGACGTCTATCATCTGGGCCATGTTTAATATTGGCTGTCGGACGGCGTAATTTTTAATCGATTCAATTACTTTGTTAATTACACCGCTCTACAAATCTGAGGTTTGTCGCTGCGTTTTGAATGAAACCAAAAATTTTTTATAGGTTTTGGTTTCCCGATTCCAAAACGGTCACTCAAATTTTTCTATCACGTCGCAATTTTGAAAATATCGCGGTTAAAGTGTCAAAAGAGGCCCATTTTGGCCATTTTTAAGCGCCTATAAAATAAAATCCTGACATGCGAATGACTTGATATCAAGCTCATTCGAAAGTGCGTAGTTTTCTCTTTACGACAGAATCAAAATTTCTTGGAATTTAATTTTTTATAATGGTAAAAAAATCATTAGACACAAGTGCTTTAAGTCTAATATTTACGTGTGTATTTGTATGGAAATTTGTTAAAAAACACTGTGTAAATAAACTAAATATTTAAAAAATGGAAGGTTTTTTGTTAACGATTTTTTTACCATTTTAGAAAATTAAATTCCAAGAACATTTTATCTTGTCTTATAGAAAAAATTACATAATTTTGAATGAGCTTGATATCAAGTCAATCGCATGTCAGGATCTTATATTAGAAGCTTTCAAAAAGGGCCCAAAATGGCCTTTTTCGGCAATTTAACCGCGAATAACTCAAAATCCTGACGTGATAGACATATTTGGGTTACAGATTTGGAATCAGCGCACCAAACACTACCAAAATTACTTACCAGAATCCAATACGCATTTTCATGTTGAGCTGTGTTATTCAGATTCTGACATATTTTTTCCGGCACTAAAAAATCCTATGTAATTTTTATATACCTTTCAGAAAAAATATATATTCAATTGGTTCTTTAATTGATTTAATTAATTTTTTAATTGGTGCAATTAATTTTCAAAATTGTTTATATATAGTTTTTGTAATTTATTATTCGATTCAATTAATTTTGTAATGGATTCACTTTATTTTCTAATCATATTGTTTTTATTTACTCAATTAATTTTTCAATAGATTTAATTATAATTGTTAATTATTACAATTATATTTTTAATTAATTATTTCAATTATATTTTTAATTAATTATTTCAATTATATTTTTAATTCTATAATTTTCTAAATTGTTAATAGAAATTTTAAAAACAAGTCTTGAGAAATATTTTTAATAACTACGTTTCTGGAGATACATTTTTAAATTTTTTAATATCAATATTATTTTTAATTAAATCAATTAAAAAATTAATTGAATATTTTTTGAATATAAATTTTAATAAATTTTATTTTTCTGTATAGGATTTGAGAAATTGCTTTATTTGGATTATGTTCTTTATAGACCCCCTTAAAAGTGTACGTTAAATTTAGCTTATAACTGTTTGGTAAAGTAAATTGTTGCCTTTACTGCTAATGTTGTGTTTTTTTTTAGAGGCTGTCAAATTAAGCCAGAATATAATCCTGGAAATTTGTCGAGTTTCAAAAAGGTATGACATGAAAATGATGGTATAATTAGATGTGGTTTTAGAATAACATTTTTAAAAATGTTTTAGAACTAAAAATAAAGAACAAAATTAATAAAAAAACTATTTAAAACAAGTTAGAATGCTGTATCGAATCAAACGCATCCTTCAAAATTCATCAGATTATTAATTATACCCTACACCACTCTGTGGTACAGGGTATAATTAGTTTGTGCTAATGTTTATAAGTATCCGAAATATTGGTCCTAGACCCACCTTTAAGTATACCGATCGACTTAGAATCACTTTTTGGAGTCGATTTAGCAATGTCCGTCCGTCCGTCTGTCCATCTATCGGTTTAAGCACAATACAGGTCGCAATTTTTAATCAATTGACTTGAAATTTGAAACTTAAGCGTCTTAGACCTACCTTCAAATATACCTATCGACTCAAAATTACTTTTTGAGTCGATTTAGGGATGTCCGTCCGTCCGCCTGTCCGTCCGTCTGTCCATCTATCGGTTTATGCATGAAACAGGTCGCAATTTTCAATCAATTGACTTGAAATTTGAAACTTAAGCATCTTTTGGCCCAAGGACGAAGCCTATTGAAATCGGTTCATGTTAAGACCTAGCCCCCATACAAACGCCCCCTTTGGATTCGGCTTAAAAGATTCTAATAACCGAATTATAATAGATATCGCTTCGAAATTTAGCAATTAATCAAATTTTGTATGCACGAATCATCATTCCAAATTTCAAAGGAATCGGGTCAGTCCTTCTGGTAGTCCCCGTATAAACCACCCTCCCGATATTCACACTATTTCCTCAAAATTCATATAAATGGAAATATTTGATAAAATTTTATTTTAAGGTGTTTAGCGTATACTTTAGTAACATAATCAAATCGGAATATAATTGGACCATTTTTTGATTTAGTCCCCATATAAAAATTTCGACCGATATTCAAATCGGTCTATTGACAAAAAAATAAACCAATTCAACTAAAATTGGATCTGTGTGTTTTTTCTACACTAAATAAAGATCTAACAAAAGACATTTCCAATCGGTCCATGTTTGGACTTGGGACCCATTTTCCGGAAAACATTGTAACTTAAATGAAATAATTGAGCTCGAGGTATGTTGTTTTAAATAATTTTTATTTTATTTCTCCGATATTTCGAAATTCATCGAATTTCATCCTCAGGGACACTTGTAAAAATTACACAAACAAAATAAACTTTAAGCTATAGTTGTTTTAACATCGTCGTATGGTAGTGCAATACCATACGGCGATGTTAAAACAACTATAGCTTAAAGTTTATTTTGTTTGTGTAATTTTTACAAGTGTCCCTGAGGATGAAACTTGATGAATTTCGAAATATCGGAGAAATATAATAAAAATTATTTAAAGAAACAGACCTCGAGCTCAATTATTGCATTTACGTTATTAAGTATATTTATAAAATTTTAATAATTTGTCTAAATGTTTTAGATTTTTTCTTAGTTTTCCTATTTTTTAAAATTTTTTTTAATAACACCATCTATCTGCACACAACAAAGTTAACGGTTCCTTCTAGATCTATTTTCTGAGTATTTTATGAAAAAGAACAAAAAACACAGATTCCGAGAAAATTTTCTTTTAAAAGATTTTTTAACATTTGAGACAAAAACTTTTTATCTAACCAAACATTTTTAAATTGTTTCCTTCGAAGACATACACAATTCTTCAAAAGTTTCTATCAAAAACAATTTTAAAACCCATATCAAATTCTAAAAGTCTTTTCCATTTATTTGATAAAAACTATCATTCATTACTGTACTATACATTTTATATAACATCCTGTATAATTGTCACAATTATTTATAGTCATTATATTAAATACAATTGATGTTTTTTTCTTAACTTACCAGAAGAACAAAAAAAAAAGGAAGATAAAGACGCAGAAAAAAAAGATAATGCTAAAGTCCTTTCGTTTTATATCAACCAAGACTTTAACTTGTTGTGTTCCAAATGACATAAACATGAGGATGCAATCATGACAATTTTTCTTTACCACATTTTGTTTAAGGAAAACAAGAAGGAGGTGGAGAAGGAAGAGGAGGAGTAAGCAACCAAAGCAGCAAGGACTTAATATGATGAAGAGTGAACTGAAATGAAAACAAAAGCCAACATAAGTGACTTTGAAAAATTGCAGCAAATCAAATTAAGGGCACAATACACAATAAAAATAGTAGAAAGAGCATAAAAAAAAATAAGGAAAGAAAACGTAAGAAATGTCGGAAGCTTTTATGGTAACTGTAGTTAAAAGTTAACCCAGTGACATATTAAGCGACTAAAAAGAGGGAGAGATTTACAAAACGATTTCCTTGAAATGTTTTCTGTATTTCTACATTGCCAATAGCAATTCTGCCACTTTGAAGTCTGGCCCCAGGTTGGGCGCCATTTTATAAAAAATTTTTTTAGTACATTTTTTCGAAACTTTTACGTATAATTTTTAAACATCTTAGATTTTTAAGGAAATTTTTGTTAAGAACCTTTGGTTTCCTTTAAATCCTTCCTAAAGTTATTGCTGGGTTTTTGTTAAAGCAAAACCCACAACCAGGCCAATACAAGACCAAGTCAAACCAGCACAAGTAAGTGGCAAACAAGAGTTTTTTTTGTTCAGTTTTACCAAAACAACTATTGTTTTAAGTGGTTTTTCTACTTGAGCACATAGAAGACTTTTTTTTCAAAGTAGAAAGGACCCCGAAAAACAAATTTATATAAAACATTTAAGAAAGCTACAAACAGCTGTGACGAATCTTATGACCATACACATTTTTTCTAATTTTTAATGAACTTTTCAGAGTAATATATATTTTTTTTAAATGTTGCGATTTTTAAAAAAATGTTCGATTTTCTAAAATTTCCTGATTTGTCTAACATTTTTACGTTATTTTACGTGGTAGAGGGTAAAAATTTGTCACTCCGTTTGTAAAACGGCGAAATTTCGTTCTTGGACCACATGAAGTATATATATTCATGAGCTCCACTGATTTGATGGAGCCATTGAGCCATCTGTCTGTTGCTTTCAAAATATAAGTCTGAAAATTGCTGAAGCATCGCATATAGTGGGTTAAATTTTGAAGTCTTGTAAAAGTCTAAAATGAAGAAACAGGTCAGCATACAAGATTTGATGAAATCTGCCATGTGACGAACAATCTTAAGGAAGCTTATCTTAAATCCTGTCCAGAGCACTTGACGCCAAATAAGATCCAATAACCGTTGTGGAAGCCGGAACTCAAGCTCCTCAGGACAAAAAGTAGGAAACTCTTCAATCTATATAAATAAAAATCAATTGTCGTTCGTTGGTAACGGCATCAGTTGAGAACGGCTGGACCGATTTGGACAATTTTTTTTTTGAAATGTTCGTCATAGTCCAACTTAGGTTTTTACATAATGAAAAATTGACCACGCCTACTTTTACACCCACTTTTTTTGATTTATCTAAAATCTGAAAACGACTGCACCGATTTGGCTAATTTTTTACTTAAACGTTCGTTGTAACACAATTTTAGTTTTACTGAAAGAAAAATCGACCACGCCCACTTTTACGCCCATTTTTTTCGATTTATCTAACATCTGAGAACGTACGGACCGATATGACTTAATTGTTAAAAGAGTTTTCACCATAGTTCTACTTTGATTTTTACTAAAAAAGAAATTGACCACGCCCACTTTCGCAAATTTTTGTTGAAAATTTTTGTTAAGTTTTTTACGGAAAAGAAAATTGCCGACACCCACTTTTTTCTATATATCGAAAAAACAAGACCGGCTAGACCGATTTGATTATAGTCCGCAAAAGATTTTTAAGGAAAGAAAAATTGGCCACGACTACTTTTACACTCACTTTTTCCGATATGTATATTTTAAATCGTAGAACGGCTGGATCAATTTGGCTTATTTTGTTTTTAATGTTCGTCATGTCCTAAGGCTTTTCGGAAAGACCAATTTTTCATTTATTCGCCCCCTTTTCGATACATATAAAATGGCATCACTTGAGAATGGTTGTGCTGAATTGGTTAAATTCAAATAAATTTAATGGTAAGAAAGGTTGTCAGCCTACGCTTTTTTCGATTTATCTAAAATTCACTCTATAGAAAAAAAAATATTATCTACATACATATATAAATTAAAATTTAATGCCGTTCATTGGAAATCGCATCACTTGAGAACGGCTGTAGCGATTTGGATTATATTTTTTAAATGTTCGTGTTAGGTTTTTACGGAAAACAAATTAACCACGCCCACTTTTACGCCTCCTTTTACGATATATCTTAAATCGGAGAACGGCTGCATCGATTTGGCTAAACTTTTTTTTAAATGTTCGTCATATTCCAACCTAGATTTAAACGGAAATACAAATTTTTCAAGCCTACCTTTTTTCGACATAAATATTTAAAATAGAAGAACGGCAAGGCCGATTTGGCTATTTTTTGTACACGTTCGTCATAGCCCAACTAAGGGTTTTACGGGAAAAAATTGTCCATTCCCACTTTTTTCAATACATCTAAAATCGGAGAACAACTGGCCTTTGTTATTTTTTTTAATGATCATAGTCCAGGTAAGGTTTTTACGAAAATAATTATTGTACTCGACCACTTTAACGCCCATATTTTTCAATATCTTTAAAATTTTCAACACTTGAGAACGCCTGGACTGATTGGCTATTTTTTGTTTGTTGTGTTAAATGTTCGTAATAGTCCATACGGTTGTTCGGAAAGAAAAATTGTCCTCGCTAACTTTTTTTCGATATATCTAAAATTTATATTTACTCTAATTCGATATATTTAAAAAAATCTTTATAGATTCCACTTAAACTTGGTACAAATGATTTTAAATCCTTGGATATTGTTATGTACAAGTTTAACTTAACACACAAATTTAAATGCCCACTTTAGTCTAAATATGTGAAATCGCTTTAAGTCGAATACTAATGACCGGACCGATTTTTTTTTTTGTTATAATTGGTTTTTAAGGAAAGATAAATGAGAAAAGTGTCCCAGAAAAATGGAAAATTCGGGAAAACTATAAAGGTTTGTTTGTATGAACTCAAGAATACTCAAAAAAAATAGCTCACGATAAGAACGAAGGATATGCGTAATTTTATTTTTTTGTTGATCGTAATGATAATAAAGAAGTTTTAAATTTGTACCGTTCGCAAGTCAAAGATATGGTAATATTTTTTTAATTCCCGAAACATAATTTGATGATGATTGATCTGCCTTTAAAAAAATCGGGTCTTTAAAACCACGCCCACAAATTTTTCTAAGCCAAGAAATTGAGTACATTTTTTGCAGTGCTAAAGATTTAAAGCAAAACTAAATATAACACTGATCTTATATTTGGGCCAGCAACGCGGACCGGGCCAGCTAGTAAGGTAAATAAAGATGATACGACGGAAGACTATAAGAAAAAAAAGAGGAAGACAAGAAAGGCGAAAAGAGATTCTTGGTCCATCTTCTGTGGAAAATTGGTGGGAATTACGAAGGCGGCTTGGCTTCGTAAAGTTATTTTCAAAGATCCCAGTGTACCAACTTATCTTTATAAGGTTGATGGATCTGCAGTCAGGAAACCATTGAATTTCTAATGAATACCCATTTGTCAGGTTGTAAGAACGAGGTGAGGAGGTTTACTCCCTTGGACACACTTTCACCAAATGCAATTCCGAAAGCACGATAATACGACGGAGAATTATCGGCTCAGATTAAATGCTTTAAAGAGGAAGACAAGAAAGGTGAAAAGAGATTCTTGGTTCATATTCTGTGGAGAGTTGGGGGGAACTAAGGAAGCGGCTAGGCTTCATAAAGTTCTTTTCAAAGATCCTAGTGCACCGAGTTATCTTTATAAGGCTGATGGATCTGCAGTCAAGAAACCATTGAACTTCTGATGTATACCCATTTGCCAGGTTGCAAGAACGAGGTGAAGAGGGATACTCTTTTGGACACACTTTCACCAAATGCAATTCCGATAAATGAACTCATCAGAACAATGGTAGACAAACGTAAGATAACGTGGGCGGTCCGTTGCTTCAAGCCCTACAAATCGGCAGGACCTGATGGGAATTTTCCGGCTGCTGTGTATCTTAATGGGCAGCCTGGCATCGGGGTATATACCCTCTGAATGAAGGGAGGTAAGAGTGGTTTTTATCCCCAAAGCGGGAAGATAAGGCCCAATACCGCAAATGATTATAGATCTATCAGTCTGTCTCGTGTTTATTGAAAACATTGCAAAGACTGGTAGATTGCTATGTGAGAAGTAGCCTTACGTCAGACAACTTCAGCAAGGACCAACACGCCTATCTTAAGGGTTGGTCTGTTGAAACGGCTTTAAGTAAGGTTGTCGGTTTGATTGAGGATACACTTCGAAAAAAGAGTATGTTTTGGCATTATTCTTAGACGTGGCAGGTGCGTTAAAGAATGTCGAAATAAATTCAATCCTTAATGCCCTTCAAAATACAGGCACGGACAAACAGATTACTCTATGGACGGGCAACATGCTGAAATCAGGGAAATTAACACGAAGATATTTGATGATGAAACGAGGAAAGTCGTTACAAGGGGCACTCCACAATATAAGATCCTCGAGTCACTCAACGGAGTGGGTATCAAGGTGGTTGCCTCCGATGATGACGTTGTGATACTAATCAAATGTTAGCTTTTACCAACGATGAGCGAACTTATGGAACATACTCCCGACGAGGGCAAGGGACAACGATCTGAGAGTAAGTCCGACTAGATCGAGCTCGTCTTGTTCCAAGAAAGATCTAAGATAGACAGGTTTGTCCTTCTCAAATTGGATGGAGCTAAGATAGACAGGTTCGTTCTTCCCAAATTCGATGGAATCACCCTGGAACTATATGATGAGGCGAAATATCTGGTTGTGATTCTTGACTCAAAGTTTTTTTTGGAAATGTAGTACAGAGGAAAGGATGAAAAAGTCGTAATGTGATTTTTACACCTGCAGGGGAACTTTTGGAAGAAGGTGGTGTCTAAAACCGTATATTGTCCACTGGATGTATGTATATTTACGTATAGTGCCCTTGTGTGGTGGAGAGCAGTGAATAAGAAATCATATCTCTGCAACCTACAGAAGGTACAACGACTGGCGTCTGTAGGTATCACTGGTGCTATTAGATCGGAACCCGAGGCCGGCCTGGAAGTAATATTAAACATTCAGTTTGTTGATAGCTACGTCAAGAGCACAACAGCAAAATTAGCTCTCAGGTTAAGACACTCACAAATGCCTAAGCAACGCTCTTAAGGGACACTCGATCATATTAAGAACGGTGCACAGGACAGAACTGGCACAGACAACCGAGTATATCTCACCACATACGAACTATGACAAAACCTTCGAAGTCCACAAAGCAACTAGGAAAGACTGATCGCATCACAATCGTTACGGAAGGATTGAAAATGGAGATGGTTACGTGTTCGGGAGCATACTCTGAATGCCTCAAAATCAGGGCCTCATATAGATTTCCGAACATGTGTAGTGTTTTCCAGGCTGAGGTACTTGCCATTGATTAAGCCGCGCAGCTGATTATGACAGGGGACCATTGTCCTTGCGTCATTAACATTTTCATTAATAATCTTGCAGCTCTGAAGGCCATAGAATCAAACACTGTAAAGTCGGGAATCGTTAGGAAATGTATACAATCCCTTCATCGAATCAGTCAGCACTCAGTCAAGCTAATCTAGGTTCCAGAACACAGTTGGGTCGCTGGGAACATTTGCTGATAAATGTGCAGGTAATGGCTCGGAGTCGGTACTGGAACGGTTGGAACCTGACCATTAGATCCGCACCCCTGGCCGGCCTGGAAGTGATACTTTACATTCAGCTCGTAGACAAATACGTCAAGAGCAGCAAAATCGGCTCTGAGAGAGCCGATTAAGAGAGACTCGCAAATGTTTAAGCAACGCTCTTGGGGACACTCGACCATATTAAGTACGGTGGGCGGGACGAAACTGGAACAGAAACCCAACTATATCTCACCACATATGAACTTTGACAGAACCTTCAAAGTCCAAATACCAACTAGGGAAGACTAAGCGGAAAACTCTGTTATAAAAGAGAATGCGACCTCAATCCCTACAGACGGATCGAAAATGGAGTTGGGTACAAGTGTATTGTTTTCCAGGCTGAAGTACTTGGAATTAATAAAGCCGTGCAGATGATTATGACAGGGGACCTTCGTCCTTGCGTCATTAACATTTTCGTAGATAATCTTGAAGCTTTAAAAGCCTTAGAATCAAACACTGTAAAGTCGGGAATCGTTAGGAATTGTATACAATCCCTTTGTCGAATCAGTGAGCTCACAGTGAAGCGAATCTGGGTCCCTGGGCGGGAAATGGCTCTGAGGAACTGCTGGAACTTGACATCTCGGTTGTTATAGTGGAATTGATGAACGAAATTGAAAGAATATCAGAGAATAGTATGAAGAATAGGGGATTATCATTGACTACGTGTAGGATATCGCGAACCCTATAACCACTGCCAAATCCTGAGAGGACAAAAGTCAGCTCACTTTAGGCAAACGGACAGTTAGCCTATTAGTATGGGTACTGACAGGGCACTGTATAAGCGGCATATGGGAATTTTTGATAGGGACTATTGTTGAAACATCTGCCGCAGTCAACATCTGTTCTTACAGTCAAGCCGCGGTCAATTCCCTGGAGTCAATGTTTCTGAAAAGAAGATCTGCCCGTATCTGCCGCACGTCTTTAAATGAGATGGCCAAGTCGTTTTACATACGACTCATATGGGCCCCAGGGCACAGAGAAATTCAAGGGAATTACAAAAGCCGATGAGATTGCAAGACTGGGAACTACCTTTAAGGTTTTAACAGAATTGGAATGTCTTGGTATGCCTCTAGAAACTTTCAAGCAAAATCAAAGGCTTTGTTCCGCAACTAAGACTAATCAGAGATGGGCAAATGGATGAACGTGCGAGACTACACAAAAGATTTGGTCTCCTAATCAGAAGCGCACAAGTGAGCTGATATCGCTTCCAAGAGGGTCTGATGGCCTCCTAGTGAATTCATAAAATGGCAGACGCCCATCCAACTTAACCTAACCTACGGCATATATGTACTTCCGATGTCTCAATTTTAACAAAATTAGTCAAGGTTTCAAAAGTTTTGCTGAAAACCGTGAATTATAGATGGGTGTTATCCCGAAAAAAGTTTTTATTCCAATAAAATATTTTTGTCACTCAGAAAAAATTTTACACTCAAAGAAAATGTTTACTCTCAAAAACTTTTTACTAATGTTCACTAATTTGTACAAAAACTACAAAAAAAATTTACTCTCAAAAATAATATCCACTTAAAAAAAATTGTTATTTCTACAAAAATTACTGAAACAAGATTTCACGCATAATAAAATATTTTTTTTTGTTAATTGTAAACAATTGTTTTTTCACTTTAAAAAGGCATTGTGAGGGGTATTCATGGATTAAGACAAGGCAAATTAAACTTTTTTATTTGTTAGTTATCCATAATAACTTTTTATCCATTGGCCCAATTTTGACAATTTTTACATACACTCTACTTAAGATCATGGCTTTTATATAAGCATTAAAATCAATCCACAAGATATTACAGTTTCTTTAAAAACTTGATTTCAACAGACAAACAGTTGAAAAAATATCGTTTGATCTAAAAATTTTTTCTCGTGGTGTTACATACATAAGGACGAATTTAAATTTACTAAGTTTTAGAGAGTAAACTATGAAAAACATAAACAAGTAAGAAAGCTATATTCGGCTGTGCCGAATCTTTAAATACCCTCCACCAATGTGATGATTTAAAAAACAAAAAAGTTTGTTTTATTTATACCTCAGGAAATAAAAAAGTTCCAAAAAGTGTACTTTCGGTACCTTTAATAAAAGGTACTTTTATTAAAGGTACTTTTTATAGAAGGTACTTTTTATAAAAGGTACTTTTTATAAAAGGTACTTTTTATAAAAGGTACTTTTTATAAAAGGTACTTTTTATAAAAGGTACTTTTTATAAAATGCACTTTTTATAAATGGTACTTTTTATAAAAGGTACTTTTTATAAAAGGTACTTTTTATAAAAGGTACTTTTTGTAAAAGGTACTTTTTATTAAAGGTACTTTTTATAAAAGGTACTTTTTATAAAAGGTACTTTTTATAAAAGGTACTTTTTATAAAAGGTACTTTTTATAAAAGGTACTTTTTATAAAAGGTACTTTTTATAAAAGGTACTTTTTATAAAAGGTACTTTTTATAAAAGGTACTTTTTATAAAAGGTACTTTTTTTAAAAGGTACTTTTTATAAAAGGTACTTTTTATAAAAGGTACTTTTTATAAAAGGTACTTTTTAAAAAAGGTACTTTTTATAAAAGGTACTTTTTATAAAAGGTACTTTTTATAAAAGGTACTTTTTATAAAAGGTACTTTTTATAAAAGGTACTTTTTATAAAAGGTACTTTTTATAAAAGGTACTTTTTATAAAAGGTACTTTTTATAAAAAGTACTTTTTATAAAAGGTACTTTTTATAAAAGGTACTTTTTATAAAAGGTACTTTTTATAAAAGGTACTTTTTATAAAAGGTACTTTTTATAAAAGGTATTTTTTATAACCCGAGTAAAAATTTTTATATGATGCAATATATATTGATATGTAATACAATATATAATTAAACGCAATTTGATCCGAAAAATGGTGGATGTTTTTGCATTAAAAAAGATCAATTTGTATAAAATATGATTTGATTTCATCCGAGTTTTGACCAGACATTGCCATATATTAGTGGATCTAATTAGATCTAATTGCATAAAAACATGTAAAATCCTGGTGTTTTTTGGTTTGGGTTGAGTTACACCACAGGTCAACGATACATTCACCAAACATATAATTTTCTTAAACAAAAAAATGTTCGGGTACGCTTCGAACCAGATAGGTGATATACATAACCCTAACAAGGAAATGTTTAGGAACATTTTAAAAAGTTTCTTATACTTTGCCTTAAAAACTTAGAAAATTGGTGGTTAAATGGAAACATATAGTGTTATATATGGAACAGAATAGGATATATATAATTTTATATTAAATTATACAGAAAAACAAATTTTGTATTGACCCTCATGTAATTTTATATAATTATATCAACCGTAAACCTTTTAATCCGAATCATGATTCAATTATATATTACTACATATGACTGCATTAAAAAAATTTAGAAAATATCTCACGGATGTATAATCATATATAATTTATTATGTTTGTATCAAGTTATATATTGTAATATATGTTTATTTTTACTCGGGAAAAGTTTTTTTTTTTATAAAAGGTACTTTTTATAAAATATACTTTTTATAAAAGGTACTTTGAATAAAAGGTACTTTTTATAAAATATACTTTTTATTAAAGGTACTTTTTATAAAAGTTAATTTTTATAAAAGGTACTTTTTATAAAAGGTACTTTTTATAAAAGGTACTTTTTATAAAAGGTTCTTTTTATAAAAGGTACTTTTTATAAAAGGTACTTTTTATAAAAGGTACTTTTTATAAAAGGTACTTTTTATAAAAGGTACTTTTTATAAAAGGTACTTTTTATAAAAGGTACTTTTTATAAAAGGTACTTTTTATAAAAGGTACTTTTTATAAAAGGTATTTTTTATAAAAGTTTTTTTTTATAAAAGGTACTTTTTTTTAAAATATACTTTTTATAAAAGGTACTTTGAATAAAAGGTACTTTTTATAAAATATACTTTTTATTAAAGGTACTTTTTATAAAAGTTAATTTTTATAAAAGGTACTTTTTATAAAAGGTACTTTTTATAAAAGGTACTTTTTATAAAAGGTTCTTTTTATAATAGGTACTTTTTATAAAAGGTACTTTTTATAAAAGGTACTTTTTATAAAAGGTACTTTTTATAAAAGGTACTTTTTATAAAAGGTACTTTTTAAAAAAGGTACTTTTTAAAAAAGGTACTTTTTTTAAAAGGTACTTTTTATAAAATGTACTTTTTATAAAATGTACTTTTTATAAAAGGTACTTTTTATAAAAGGTACTTTTTATAAAAGGTACTTTTTATAAAAGGTACTTTTTATAAAAGGTACTTTTTATAAAAGGTACTTTTTATAAAAGGTACTTTTTATAAAAGGTACTTTTTATAAAAGGTACTTTTTATAAAAGAACCTTTTATAAAAGGTACTTTTTATAAAAGGTACTTTTTGAAAACGGTACAGAATTTTCGGAAAGTACTTGTTCCAGAATGTTTTATTTCAGGATCCTACATTCTAAATTTCAAGTTTGAATAAAATTTCTACCTCAGTAGAATCAACATTGGCAAAACCCGAGCCTTAGTGAATTTTTTTTCCGGAAGGTGAACCGACATTGCAAATTTCCATTTTCTAGTACCATTACTTAAGGAAATATAAACTGTAACAAAAGTACATATTTTTACCCTTTTTACCCTATTAGAAAATTCATTGGCAAAAACCCAGCCTTAGGGGATCTATATTCCGGGAGGTGAACATACAGTCCAAATTTCAAGTCTATGTGACAATTTTTTAAGGAAATATTAAAGGTGCCAAAAGTACAGATTTTTTCCCTTTTTACCCTCTTGGAATCAACATTGGCAATAATCCAGCCGTACTGGATCTATATTCTAGGATGTGAACATACTGTCCAAATTTCAAGTTTCTATGACCATTATTTCAGGAGATATAAAAAGCACCAAAAGTACAGTTTTTTACCCTTTTGACCCCCTTAGAATTAACACTGGCAAAAATCCAGCCTTAATGGATCTATATTCCGGGAAGTGAACATACAGTCCAAATTTCAAGTCTCTATGATCATTATATCAAAAGATTTAAAAAGTACCAAAAGTACAGTTTTTTACCATTTTTACGCCCTTACCATTGGCTAAACTCCAGCCATAGTGGATCTATATTGCGGGAGGGTAACATACAGTTCAAATTTCAAGTCTCTATGACCATTATATCGGGAGATATTAAAAGTACCAAAAGTACAGTTTTTTTACCCTTTTTACCCCCTTAGAATCAACATTGGCAAAAATCCAGCCTTAGTGGATCTTTATTCCGGAAGGTCAAACTACAGTCCAAATTTCAAGTCTCTAACTTCAGCGGTTTGGGCTGGGCGATGATGAATGAGTATGTCAGTCAGTCATATTACTCTTTTATATATATAAATTTCCCGGATTTGGGCGATTTTTGCCATAAAGTTTATTTCTGTATTTTATTATTTAACAAAATTTATTTTTTTAAATGAAAATATTTTTTTTTTTAAGAAATCTGAAAAAAATGAATTTTGGCGATATTTTACATCCGGTTTGGCGACAAGGCCAAAAAAAAGTCTGGCAACCCCGTTAATATGACGAAGCACAAAATGGACACACACACACACATGCTATATAAAAATAACTATTAATTTTTTTATTATTACTTAACGAACTTTTTTTTAATTAAATTAAGATTTTGTTTTACATATTTTAAAGCTTTTTTGTAAAGATTTGTTTCCTTTCTCTCAGTTTTTTTTTTTCATTTCCGTTTTCTTTCTTATGTATCACACAAAATATGAGTTAAATCAGGGTTATGTTGAAAAAAAAAATTGTGTTTTTTAGTAATTCGCTCATAACTTTTAAAATACTTAACCGATTTAAAAAAAAAATACATGAGTTTTTGCCTGGGAAAATTACGCAACTTTTGGTACCCCATGCGTTTAAATCGGTTTCGGAGTATTGCCAAAAACGTGATTTCAACAGACAGACAGACAGACGGACGGACAGACAGACAGACAGACGGACATCGCTAGATCGACTTAAAATCGATCAAGGATCATGAATATATATACTTTATGGGGTCCTAAACCAATATTTCAATGTGTTACATACGGAATGACAAACTTATATATACCCTCTATCACCAGAGTGGAGGGTATAAAAATAAATTGAATTTTTGTTGCTTTATACACATACAAACAAAATAAAATGTCTCATTGTTAAGGTTGCACAAACATTAAACAATAGTAATGGAATTATAAAGAAAACTTTGTACAATTTCTATAATTTTTTTTTCTGATTTTTTTTTTTATTTTTTTTTTTTTTGGTTCAACAATAAGAAAAATTGTACCTAAATACCATAATTTATCATTGACTAAAACAAAGAACTCTTGTCATTGACATGTTTTTCTTTAATACGCAAACAAAATGAAATTATGTTTAATTTTCTTATTCAAGTTAAGATGATTTAAGCAAATATTTAAATTGCTGAAAAATTGGTTGAGAAGAAGAAATAACTTTTAAAAGTGGATACATTTTTGAAAAGCTACTTAAAATTTAGTCAAAAAGTATCAAATGAATAGCTAAACATAACAGTTACCTAATCATACTTTTGAAAAATTATCAAAATTTGGAAAAAAGTCAAACAATTTATTTTCAAAAAACTGGCGCAGTCTTTACATAAAAAACTTTGGAATAAAAGTCACGTAGGGGTTTCCTTAAAATATAACTTTAAACTATTCCTTTCACATTCACACCATATCTTCCTTTTTCCCACAAAAATCTTAAAAATGTTTTTCCAATTTATTAAAAAATATATATTGACTTTATGAAATAAATCATTGTAAAGTACGAGCTTTACCAAATCTAAAAGGGATCTTTTTGTGTAACATAAACTAAACCAAAATAAGATAAATATGTCAATGAGATGTCAGTACATTTACACAGCAATATAAATGTACATTATTCAAAATTAAAGCTTTAGAAAAACAATTTTCATAAGTGATAATGCTTAGCAAAATATATAAAGCTTTCTCCCTTATGAAAGTGTGTGTATTTTGACAACAAGTGCCAAATGTCAACTAGCAATTGAATATACACAGATACAAAAGCAGACATGAACAGTGGGAGAAAAATGTATTTAAACAGTTTAAGAATTTTAAATGTTAGATTTAAACAAAAAAAAAAAAAACTATTGAGAAGTTTTGAAAGGAACCAAGATTTAAGATATTAAATAAACGTAAATAAATGAAATCGGAATGAAATTTAAATTAAAGCTTATAAAATATGTTGAAAAAATAGATAAAAGCTTTCATAGTGCCACTATTTAATTGTTACAGTGAAAACATCTTTCTCCAAGACATTCTAAAAGCTTTTATAACTAAAGCTTTTTTTTATAAGAAAATTGTCCCAGTTTTTTATGAGTTTTTTGTAAAGTATGTTGCAAATATAGATAAAAGCTCCCATAATGCCACTATTTTATAGTTACAGTGAATACATCTTTCTCCAAGACTTTCTAAAAGCTTTTATAACTAGTTTTTATAAAAGAAATTTGTCCCAGTTCCTTTTAATTCAATGAATTTTTTCATAAATGCTACTAAAAATTTAAGCATTAGTTCCTTGGTAAATTTTTTATATAAAATATTCAAAAAATGTATGATTTTTGTTGATTTTGAGTGTTCTCTTGAAAAATATATTATTTAAACTTTTATAAAACTACGACAAAAAATATTCATTTGCAGATTTAAGAACCCTCATTCAATAGAAAATATTATTAAGGCTTTTACAAAAGCTTTCAACTACGATTAAAAATATTTATTCTTTATAAACCTTAAAGAACCACCATTGCAAAATAAAGTATAAACTTATTTCGAAAGCTTTTCTAAAACCCCTTTTAGAGATCTTTATTCAACCTTTTCTAAAATTAAATTTAAATTAAAGCTTTTAAAATGTGTTAAAAATAATGATAAAAGCTTTTATAATGCCGCTTTTAAAATTTACAGTGAAGATAACTTTTTTCAAGATATCCTAAGTATTTACAATTGTGGTTTTTATGTAAGAAAATTGTCCCAGTTTCTTTTAATTCAATAAATTTCCAAAAATTTAAACATTTGTTAAAATTTGTCATAAAATGTATGCCTATTGTTGAAGTTAAATATTTTCTAGGAAAATATATTATTTAAACTTTAAATTTTAAACTTTTATAAAACCAATACAAAAATATTTATTTGCAGATTGAAGAACCCTCATTCATAGAAAAATAATATTAAAGCTTTTACGAAAGCTTTGAACTGCGATTTAAAATATAAATTCAAAATTTTATAAACCTTTAAGAACCACTATTGCAAAATAAAGCATAAACTTAATTTGAGAGCTTTTCTAATATCTCTTTACGAGATCTTTATTCAACTTTTTATAAAAGCTCTAAGATTCACTATTGGAAAATAATATAATCACTTTTGGAATATAATATTTTTTAAACGTATTTAAAAACACTTTGAAACATTAATGAAAGCTTTTTAAGCAGCATGAAGTACAACTCTAAAAAACCCTTTTAAAATTTATAAAACAATGATTGAGATTTATTCAGTATGCTCTAAAAGCTTTTAAATCAACTATGGGAATAAGAAGGTATTTTAAAAGCTTTTATTAATAAAAATAAAAAAATTGTTTAATTATTTACAGCTTTTCACTGGAAAATATTATTAATGCTTTACCAAAAGCTTTCAACTACAAATAAAAATATATATTCAAAATTTTATAAACCTTTAGCAACCGCCAATGCAAAATAATATTTTTTTTTAAGATCTTAAAAACCTCTCTTTTAGAGATCTTTATTTAACTTTTTCTAAAAGCTCTAAGATTCATTATTGAAAAATAATATTTAAGGTTTTACAAACGCATTTAAAGAACATTATTTAAAATATAAATGAAAGCTTTTCAAACATTTTTAAAATTTATAAAACAATGATGATGTCTTCAGTCTGCTCTAAAAGCTTTCAAATCAGCTATTGGAAATAATATGAAGGTATTTTAAAAGCTTTTATTAATAAAAATCAATTAAAGCTATTTCTCAGATATGATATTCAGTATGTTCTAAAAGCTATCAAAACAATTATTTGAAATGATATAAAGGTATTTTAAAAGCTTTTATTAAAAAAAAAAATCAATTAAAGCTATTTTTAAAAACAATAAGTTATTTATTTACAGCTTTAAGAACCTTGATTCACTGGAAAATATTATTAAAGCTTTACCAAAAGCTTTCAACTACAATTAAAAATATATATTCAAAATTGTATAAACCTTTAGGAACAGCCATTGCGATATAATTAGTGTTTCCAATTCGGTTAATCGATTAACCGATTCCTCGATTAATCGCCTCTATTTCGGTTAATGTCGAAACAAATAATTAAAAACGCAAATAATTATTCGACCCGATTAATCGGTTAAATGGTTCGATTAACCGGTTAATGTTATTATCTCTATATTCTACTATAATTTGTTTGAAACACTTCCCCTTTTTTACAAACACTTCCGAAAAAAGTCAAAACTACAGAAAAAAATATTCAGAAACCAGCGATTAACAGTTTAGAAAAGCACAATTAAAAATTTAATCATTTAACACTCAAAAATATTGAAAATCCCAATTAAAATTCAGAAAAGCTAATTCAAATTCTGAAATGGCCAATTGAAACTCAGAAATTCCGATTGAAATTTAGAAAATTCCAAACAAAATTTAGAAATTTTTATTATATCTAAATTTCAATTAGTTGTGTTTTGGGTTTCCCCTTTAAAAACTGTACACAAAAAATTTTAAAGAAAAAAATGTTAATTAAAAATTTTAAAAAGTTCGATTTTGTTTTTAATAATTTTTTTAATTGATATGATAAAATTTTTTAATAGATTTCGAAAATTTCCGTGAATTGAGACTAAATGCAATGTGCGATATTAAACTTTTACAAATTTTAGTAGTTTTAATAATATGTATTACTTTCTTGATAGGTGCAAAATCAATTAAAATAGTAATTGAAACTCATTCTAATTTTTTGTGTGTGTATAAATACTGAAAATTAAATTTTACTTAAAATACTTTTATTTTTTTTACATTACTTTTAAAAAATCGTTTAAAATTAATTTTTCATTGTTTTTGACGATTAATCGCCACTTTTTTCGATTAATCGACCCGAATAACCGATTAAACAATATTCGTCAATTTTCGAATAATGCCCTAACCGGTTAACCGGCAGGGTCGAATAATTGGAAACACTAGATATAATGCATAAGCTTATTTTGAAAGATTTTATAAAAAATCTTTTAGAAATATTTATTCAACATTTTCGTAAAGCTCTAAATTTTACTTTTAGAAAATAATATTGAAGATTTTACAAACACATTTAAAAACCACTATTTAAAACATACATTAAAGTTTTAAAAAACGTCATAAAGTGCCTTTTTAGAAAAAATATTTGTTAAAATTTATAAATCAAGGATTGAGATGTATTCAGTATGTTCTAAAAGCTTTCAGAACAATTATTGGAAATAATATTAAGGCATTTTAAAAGCTTGTATTAATAAACATCAATTAAAGGTATTTTTAAAAACATTAAGTTATTTAATTACAGCTTTGAGAACCTGCATTTACTGGAAAATATTGTTAAAGCTTTACCAAAAGCTTTCAACTACATTTAAAAATATATATTCAAAATTTTATAAACCTTTAGCAACCGCCATTGCAAAATAATGCTTATTTTGAAAGATCTTACAAAACATCTTTTAGAAATCTTTATTCAACCTTTTCTAAAAGCTCTAAGATTCATTGATGGAAAAAAATATTTAAGGAGTTACAAACACATTTAAAAAACACTGTTTAAAACATTAATGAAAGCTTTTTAAACAGCATAAAGTACCGCTATAAAAAAATATTTTTAGAGCTTATAAACCAAGGATGGAGATGTATTCAGTAGGTTCTAAAAGCTTTCAGAACAATTATTGGAAATGATATAATGGAATTTTAAAAGATTTTATTAATAAAAATCAATTAAAGCTATTTTTATATAACATCATGTTATTTATTTACATCTTTGAGAACCCTCACTCGCTGGAAAATATTATAAAAGCTCTATCAAAAGCTTTCAAATATAATTAAAAATATATATTTAAAAATGTACAAACCTTTAGGAACAGCCATTGCGATATGATGCATAAGCTTATTTTGAAAGATTTTATAAAGAATCTTTTAGAAATATTTATTCAACATTTTAGTAAAGCTCTAATTTTTACTTTTAGAAAATAATATTGAAGATTTTAGAAACACATTTAAAAAACACTATTTAAAACATACATTAAAGCTTTTTAAACAGCATAAAGTATGGCTATAAAAAAAAATATTTTAAAAACTTATAAACCAAGAATTAAGATGTATTCAGTATTTTAAAATCTTTCAAAACAATTATTTGAAATAATATCAAGGTTTCTTAAAAGTTTTTATAAAAAAAAATCAATTAAAGCTATTTTTAAAAACAATAAGTTATTTATTTATAGCTTTAAGAACCTTGATTCACTGGAAAATATTATTAAAGCTTTCAACTACAATTAAAAATATATATTCAAAATTGTATAAACCTTTAGGAACCGCCATTGCAAAATAATGCATAAGCTTGTTATAAAAGCTTTTATAAAAAATCTTTTAGAAATATTTATTCAACCTTTTCTAAAAGCTCTAAGATTCGTTGATGGAAAATAATATTTTAGGTTTTACAAACGCATTTAAAGAACACTATTTTAAACATTAATGGAAGTTTTAAGCATAAAGTACCGCTATAAAAAATATTTTGAAAACTTATAAACCCAGGATGGAGATGTATTCAGTATGTTCTAAAAGCTTTCAGAACAATTATTGGAAATAATATTAAGGCATTTTAAAAACTTTTACTAATAAATATCAATTAAAGCTATGTTTAAAAAAATTAAGTTATTTAATTACAGCTTTGAGAATCCGCATTCACTGGAAAATATTATTAAAGCTTTACCAAAAGTTTTCAACTATATATATTCAAAATTGTATAAGCCTTTAGGAGCCACCATTGCGAAATAATGCTTATTTTGAAAGATCTTAAATAGAAATCTTTTAGAATTCTTCATTTAACCTTTTCTAAAAGCTTTAAGATTTATTGATGGAAAAAAATATTTAAGGTTTTACACACGCATTTAAAGAACACTATTTAAAACATTAATAAAAGCTTTTCAAACAGCATAAAGTACCACTATAAAAAAAAATATTTTGAAAACTTATAAACCAAGGATTAAGATGTATTCAGTATGTTCTAAAAGCTTTCAAAACAATTATTGGAAATAATTTGAAGGTATTTTAAAAGCTTTTATTAATAAAAATCAAATAAAGCTCTCTTTAAAAACATTTGGTTATTTAATTACAGCTTTGAGAACCCGCATTTACTGGAAAATTTTATAAAAGCTTTACCAAAAGCTTTCAACTACAATTTAAAATATATATTCAAAATTTTATAAACCTGTAGGAACAGCCATTGCGATATAATTCATAAGCTTATTTTAAAAGCTTTTATAAAAAATCTTTTAGATATATTTATTCAACCTTTTCTTAAAGCTTTAAGATTTACTATTATTTACTATTATTGAAGATTTTACAAACGCTTTTAAAAAGCATTATTTAAAACATAAATTATTTTTTTTGTGCAAATTTAAAATAGCGATATCTTGAAAACCGTTTAACCGATTTTAATTTTTTTAAATCCCGGGTAAACAAATTGTTTAAACACTTTTCTGTCTCGCTGTGCTTTTTTTTTTGAAAATTTTAAACAAATAAATTCTATTTAAGTGAATTTTTTATGTGAGTGAGTGTTTGTGTGTCGGTACATTTATGGATGTGTGTGTGTGTTTTTTTGGCAAAATATCAAAACACTTGCATTTAATAAAAAAATTACACACATAAAAAAACAATAATAAAAGAAAGCTAAAATAAAGTTAAAATTACTAGATGAATGTTGTATAGATATAAATACGATCTTAAGTAACACGTAGTTACACAAATGCCAAACATATTGAAGGCATAAAAATAACATGCCAAAAATGTGTTTTTGCCATATACTCTACATTAGAGTGGCATTTTTTCTTCGACTTTCGATTTTCACAAGTGTACGGTCAAATTTTTATTCTACTAGACCTAAAAATTATGTGGTACGAATTTGAGACCAAACGGATCAAAAAAACCAGTAGCGCCCGGAGATCAAAGTTTTGGATTTTTTAAAATTTTAAAACTAAAAAAATTTAAAAAAAAGTCTGGCGACAGATCATATTTTGATGCGCTGAACACGAATATAAAAAAAAAATAATAGAATTAGACCAATGGTTTTCGAGACATCTCTAATTAAAATTTACAAAAATGTCGGTTTTTCCTAAGTCCAAGAAATTTTTTGAAAAATATCTTAACATTTCTCTATTCTGAACCCGGATTTTTCCCGGACATTCAAAATCGGAAGAAAAAATTTTTTTTATATACAAAAAACTGTCACTCTAATGTTGTATATATATGTATTTGTTACAAAATTTAGTAACACATGTGCTGTTTGCTGCTGATTTTGAATTAAATTCTATGATATTGTAATATGCATTATATAAACTTGTATACAATGTATTTGTATAGGTTTATCTGTGTGTGTGTATGAGTTTTTGTTTCAGTATTTGTATGCTTTTGACATACTGTCATTATAGTTTAATACATTAGAAAGTTGTTGAGGTTTCTTCTCAAGTTCTATTGAATTTGTTTTTATATTATGTATGATGTGAGGGTTTTTTTTAAGAATTTTATTACCTTTTAACTTAAATAAATTACAAGTACAAGTCAATTACAAGTCAAATATGTGGAATATTGTAGTAGTAATAAATATTTGTTCAAATTATATATATTTTATTCATAAAGCTTCAATAAATTATAACATTTGTGGTCATAATTTGAATTTAAGTTGATATTATGTGGAAAATTGAGAGGGGAGGGGACAAGTGACTTTTAGAGGAAAATTTGATTTAGAATTTTATTAATAAATTTAAAATTTATAAAGATTGCAAAAAACAAAACCTTACAGGTATAACACAAATCATAGCCAGTATGAAAAAATCATTGAACTAAAAAAATTAATTGGTTTATTATGAACATTATTTTTTTCAAGTTTCTATGCTTAATTTTTCAAGAGATGGATAAAGTACCAAATAACACCATTTACCCCTTTTTGCTTCCTTTGAATCGGAAGCTTGGAATTTAAAAAAAAAAATACATTGTGAGATTTTTTTCGCTGGATGATACCACATTCTAAATTTAAAGTTTTTAGATCCATTATTTCAGGAAATAAAAAAGTACCAAAGTAAAATTTTTCGCCTTTTTACTAAATTAAAATCGTTATATCCAAAAGGTGTATTTTCAAAATATTTTTTTTTTCGGCAGGTTAATTCTACATTTCAAATTTCATGTTTCTATGCTTATTTTTTCAAGAAATTGAAAAAGTACTAAAGTACACTATTTTAACACATTTTGAAAATTTTAAAGTGGAAATTTGGAAACTTTCTAAAAAGTACATTTGGCAGAATGTTGATTTTGCTGGATGATCCTACATTTAAAATTTTTAGAATTATTATTTCAGGAAATATAAAAAGTTGGTACTTTTGTTCAATTGTACAATTGTTCTATGCCTTTTACCGCATTAAAATCGGAATTTCCAAAAGATTATTTTTTAAAATGTTTCTTTTCGGCAAGATGATTCTACATTTTGAATTTTAAGTTTCTGTGACCATCATTTCAAAAGATAGAAAAAGGACCAAAGTACACTCTTTTACGCCTTTTTAATGCGCAGAATTTGACATAAAAACTTTCTGAAAAGTATATTTGTAAGAATGCTTTGTTCGCTAAATGATTCTAGATTCTTAATTTCAGGATCCATTATTTCATAAAATACACTAAAAGAATTTTGTACATCATAGTTATGAAAATGTTTAAAAGGTGTATTTTATTTCGGCAGGATAATTATACATTTCAAATTTGAAGTTTCTATGCTAAATATTTCAGAAGATGAAAAAATTACCAAAGTAGGTACACTTTTCACCACATTTTGCTTCCTTGGAATCGAAAACTTAGAAACTTTCTATAAAAAGTACATTTGTCAGAATGTTTTTTTTTTTTGCTTTATGATCCTACATTTCAACGTTGAAGTTTCTTAAACCATTATTTCAGGAGATAGAAAAAGTACCAAAGTACGATTTTTACCACTTTTTACTAATGTTGGCAATCGATAACTTTTCAATACCGTTATCAGTTTCAAAACCCTTTAAATTGAATACCGGTACCAATACCAATACCGAAACTCAGTTTTGGTATCGGATACCGGTATCCAAAAACCTTTTCCTTCGGTATCGGTACGTACCGGTATTGAAACGGGTTTTCGCAAAAAAATATGTTTTTTTTACAAAAAAAAAAATCTGTTTTAATTTTTAAATTAATAAAAATTATTTATTATTCGACCTTTAAAATTCTATTTTTGAGAAAGATTATTCTAGCTCAAGGTCATATTTCTTTTACTAATCGTTACGATGATATTGTCAAAGTAACAACTTTCAAGAAACTTTTTATAAAGTTGTTTGTTTTAAATTGATTGGTTTGGTCATTTTGCAAGACTTACTCGACACGTGTTTCGGAATTCGTCAAATTCCATTATCAAGAGTATTTAGCAAATTGACAATCGTTTGTGGCAAAACATAAAGACTTATATTTGTATGTAAATTAGGGTGGGTCGATGAAACGCATATTTGCGAATCTCGTTAACTAATAGCAAAAACTTGAGGTGCATTTTCTAGCTGATAACGGGAAAAATCATGAACAAATTTTAGGAGGGTACTTTTAGGCCTCTACAAGCGGTTTTAGTTCGCGGTTTTTGGAAAAAAAATATTTTTTTTAATTTTTTAAAAATATTTTAAAAATTAAGTAAGATAATGCTTATTACGAAACAAGTTCCAAAAAAAAATTATCTCGCCAATTTTAGCCCGTGGATGCATTTTTATACCCAGGAAACTTCGATTTGTATATATAAAAAAAATATTTTTTATTTCATAATAACACTCAAATGGTGTATAAGCCGATTTAAGAACATGAATGATAAAAATAAAAAAAAAATGCGGGTATTTATAGCAATCCACAAGTGCAAAAAATTCGCAAATTAAAAAAAAAAATTAAAAATTCGTATCAAAATTTTGGTAAAATAAAGCGTTTTAAGAAAATGATAAAAAAACAAAACAAATTGGCGGCTATTTATAACAAGCCGCAAATGCAAAAATTTCCTGGGTATAAAAACGCATCCACGGGCTAAAATTGGCGAGATAATTTTTTTTTGGAACTTGTTTCGTAATAAGCATTATTTTACTTAATTTTTAAAATATTTTTAAAAAATTAAAAAAAAATATTTTTTTCCAAAAACCGCGAACTAAAACCGCTTGTAGAGGCCTCAAAGTACCCTCCTAAAATGTTTTCATGATTTTTCCCGTTATCAGCTCGAAAATGCACGTCGAGTTTTTGCTATTAGTGAACGAGATTCGCAAATATGCATTTCATCGACCCACCCTAATGTAAATAGTCATAACGAGAAATGTACTAAATACACAACATAATATAGCTCTAAATTTCAAACGAAAAGTCAAAACCAAACCATCACTATTTAATTCAAACATACCTTCATATATACAGCTTGTATTACAGGCTAGTATATACATACAGACAGTAGATTTCTTACGCGAGTAAGATGTTCACTGCTTTTGTTGTATTCCTTCTTATTCATAATATGAACAGAAGTGAGGCGTGCTATCCTTTTGTTTAAATTCTGTTTTAATTTTTAAATTAATAAAAATTATTTATTATTCGACCTTTAAAATTCTATTTTTGAGAAAGATTATTCTAGCTCAAGGTCATATTTCTTTTACTAATGTTATGTTTTGCCACAAACGATTGTCAATTTGCTAAATACTCTTGATAATGGAATTTGACGAATTCTGAAACACGTGTCGAGTAAGTCTTGCAAAATGACCAAACCAATCAATTTAAAACAAACAACTTTATAAAAAGTTTCTTGAAAATTGTTACTTTGACAATATCATCGTAACGATTAGTAAAAGAAATATGACCTTGAGCTAGAATAATCTTTCTCAAAAATAAAAAAAAAAATTAATAGAAAATTTTAAATTTTTTTGGTTTTTGTAAATGAAAAATCGTACTCCAAATGCCTCCCCGAAGTCTTATAAAAATCAAAAAAATCTTTGGGCACCCACATCGTGTATAAAGTTAAAATTTTCAAAAAAAAAAAAAAAAATCATACTTCAACCGCTATGCGGGAGCAGAAGAAAATGATTGATTTTCACGAAATTTTTTTGAAATCATTTAGACTCTCAATAGAAACTTTCTGAACTTCTTAGTATAGTTTAGTTTTTTTGGAGATTTTTATTTAATCCGCGATGTGGGTGCCTAAGGATTTTTTTGATATTAATAAGACTCCGTGATTAAAAAATTATTAGCAAAACCGTGAATTTCAAATTGGTTTCACGTGTTGAAAAACCCTTCAAACCAGCTTTAAAAACATTGAAGAGTCAGAAAAACATTTTTTAAGTATTTTTTTCATTCACAAATATTTTTACAATTAAACAAAAAAACTTACACTCGAAAAAAATTTTACACTCAAAAAAAAATGTTGTAATTTTTTTTCAAAAATGACTATAAAAAAAGTTTTTTTACTCAAAATAAAATATTTATAATCAAAGTTGTTAATTTTTTTCACGTTCGAAAACTAAGTAAACATCACTTTAAAAAGGCACTGTGGAGGGTATTCATACTAAGTCGAATTTAACTTTTCTACTTTTTTTAAATATTTTTTTTACTTTTCTTAACCCATTTTGGACCAAGATTTAATTCAATTTTTTTTTTAAAGGTACTTTTTTAGGGTAATTAGCGCCCGCTGATCTCAAAAATCTTGTAAAAAAAATTTCAATGTGCCGTTATCCCAGAAAAGCCTTCATTTCAACTTTTTATGCAATTTTAATGTTTGGATTTGCTATTTTATTAATTTATTTCATTATTTCCAAAATAAATAGTTTCAAAATGATTTAAATTGGTAGCTAATTTTGGGTAATTGGGGTACGCTGATTTCAAATCTGGCTATCGTTTTTTGGGTCAGCTCTAGTTTTCGAGATATAGCCTTAGGAATCTTTGAAAATAGGCTATTTTTGGCATCTTTGTGAGTCCATACATATTTACCAACACTTGTCTTACATCCAGAAAGTGAATGACGATTTTGAGTATGTTGGATATGCTGATTCCAAAAATGCTCTTACTTTTGTTGAGTCATCTTTAGTTTTGGAGATATCGCTAAAATAAAATTTTTAAATTTATGCCCTCTTTAATTTTGTCTGAATATTTATGCCCTTTTTAATAACTCGAAAACTGAAGCTGCCAGGAAAAAGCTAATACCAGTTTGGAATCCTCGCATCCAATATAGTTAAGTTCGTGCTTAAAACTGAGGCTACAAAATTAGTTTTGGGAATTATAGCCAAGCGAAGTTAGTAAAAATCGCACTTTTTCGACTCTTTAACAGCGATGTGCTCGCGAACGCGAGCTAATGGAAAAAATTGGATAACAGATTCGAAATCAGCACACTAAAATCCATATAAATCAGTTGTCAAAGGTCAGGCAAATTGAAAAAGGTCAACTTTTGTCAACCTGTGTAATCAAAAAAATTAAAAGCCGACAATCAAAAAATGGTAAATTTTCTTTTAAGCTTGAAACAATTTCTGTACTGATTTTCTGTATTGCATTTCATGGACATATAAATTGCGGTGGTCAAGTGAGGATATTTTTTTTAATTGCAGAAAGATGAGACTTAACATTCGTAACCATATTTACCCGAAATCCCACCTTTTTCATACATAAATATTTTTTTGAATAAGGTGTTCTCTACTGTTAAACAAATGAAACATTTTTATGTCAGAATAACTTCAAAGTCCTGCACTTTGATCACCCTTTTGTAGGTGTGGTCCGGCAACGTTTCCGCCGACCCCCTAAAAAACGCTATTTTAATTTTTTTCACATTTTAAAGAACATTTTAGCAAAAATGCTAACAATAAATACGTAAATACGTGTTTATTATTAAAACTGAAAAAAAAATATATATATTTTTTAAGTTTTTATGCGTTCTTTTATATTTTTTAACATTTTTTCGATAATACCGGTACGTACCGGCATCGACGTTTCGGAATCAGTAATACCGTAACCGATTCAACTCAAATACCATAACCGATACCGATACCGAAATAAATAAAAAAACGATACCAATACCGATATCGATACCGTTATTCGTTTCGATTGCCAACCTTGCTTTTTACCCTTTAAAAATCGGAATTACCAAAAGTGTTTTTTCAAATTTTTTTTTTTTTCGGCAGGATGATTCTATAACCCGAGTAAAAATTTTCTGGTCTAATCATATATAATTTGATACAATCTTATATGAGTTAAAATGCCTCCGTATAAATTTATATAAAATTGTATCTATCACTTTGATACGGTTGATCCACTTTATACGGTTAGATATTGCTCCATATATGATTAGATTTGTATTTTGGTTTTGCTCATCAAATTATATAAAAATTTATATTATAAGATCAAATTGATCTAATTAGATTTGACCAAATTCAGGATCAAATTGTATCAATTTTTATATTTTTTGTTCTAAAGTAATACAATTAGATATTATTTGATACAACCATTTTACGGATCAAATTAGATCTATTCAGTAAAATTAGCATCATATTTTTACTAGGGAATTCAAACTTTAAAAAATGCCTATAGAAAAGGTAACAAAGTACACTTTTTTGAAGTACTTTTGTCTAAAAATTCACGGTTTTATGTTTTTTTCCCCCCAAAAAATACTAAATTTAACTACTTTACTCAAAAATTTTAACACTGCTTGGCCACACAAAAATTTTCGAATATGTTTTTGTCACTAAAAAAAAATTTTACACCTAAAAAAATAGTTTTACACAAAAAAAAAATACGCTCGAAAACAATTTTTCATAACTTTGTTTTTTACAAAAATGACTAAAAAATTGTTTCTTAAAATAAAATAAGTTTAGTTTTTATTCGAGATTTTTATTAATAAAAATAATAGTAAATAATCAAGCTCGATTAGTCTTTCTTTTATTTAAAAATCTTATTTATGTCATTCCTCCAATATTTCGTTATTTATTGAATAACATCAGGGACAGTACAAAAAGTTTTTATAACTAGTGCGTTGCTGGTGCTGCTATAGTCGTTATAATAGTACTTGAGTAAAACAACATATTTCTACCCATGTAGAAATGGATCAGATATTATTTGATCTGTTTATATCTATTCATATATGATCATGTCTGATTAGATATAATTATATCTGATATGATCAAAATCGAGATCTAATTATATCTCGGATTTGGTCAACATTGGTACAAATTTAACATTTTGTTATATCTGATCAGATACAATTATATACAATCAGATGCTATATAATTACATATAATCAGAGCAGATCTGAGAAGATCAAATCGATTTTTACATGGGAAAACAATTTTTTTTTATTTAAAAAAATTAAAAAAAAAATTGTTTTCTAACTAATTTAATTCCTATATATGGTTTTGAATTGAGAAAAGTGTGAAAGAAAAATTTTTAATTTTTCTAAAAATTCCTATTGAAATCGTTTTGGGCATTGCGAAGGGTATTTCTGGTTTTAACAGGTCGAATTTAATTATTTATGGGTTCAACAGGTAGAATTTTACATTGTTACTTGTCTTACAATTAGCGTAAAACCATGATTCATTCATATTTTTTTTATCTCAATCTCAAAAACATTTTTTAAATTGTCTGTGCATTATGGGAATTATTAATTTAAAAATAATTTTACATTTTGTTAAAAGGAAAAAATAATAACCAAACCATATTTATTTTTTACCTTGGTTATATTTTTATAAAAATATGTATGTTTCATTATTATTAATCACTTGGGAAAAATCCATTATAAACTTTTCCAAATAGCAACAAAATAAACAGTATGAAGTGGTAAATACTTAAAAACAAAAGCAGATTTTTGCATTAACAGAGTAAAATAAAATCAATTATGGTTTTGTTGCACTAAAGTTGAAAATGTTGTGCACAACAAAAAGGAAATATATAGTATTTTATTTTAGTAAATACATTAACAAGGGGTGGCAAAATGAAAAACTATTGAAAATATGGGAGAAAAAATATTTAAAATTTATACAAATGAGGTAAAAAAAAAAAATAAAATAATTTAAGAACTGAGGTGTGGAGAAAATAATGTTTGAAAAAATATTATTATTTTATTTCGTTCCTTGATTTATTTCATTGCATTCCCCGTTCTTTTATATTTCGTTCTTAGTTCTATTTCATATCGGTTCATGTAGGTTTCATTCCTTTTCGTTAATATGTTTTATAAAAAATTAAAATCCTATATTTTTTATCTTAATATATATAAAAAGTACCAGATTTCCGCACTTTTGTCTTTTTTAATTTATCCTTTTATTTAATTTCAATTATTTTTCCTTAATAATATTCTAAATTTCATCTCTTGGATGTAAATTCTTTCGGAGAATCCCACATATCAAATTTTGAAACTCTGGAAATTTTAGTACAATTGTTATGAAAAAGTACCAATTTAGCAGCAATTTTCCCCTCTTGTTTCGTTAGAACCAAAATTCCAAAAACTAAATTTTTTAGATTGTTTTTTTTTTTTGTTGGATCATCCAAGATTCAAAATTTCAAGTTTATAAAACCATTATTATAGGAAATCAAAAAAGTACCAGAATTAAATTTCCTCCTTTTTAAATCAGAAGTTCCTGAAAGTCCTTTTTCGGAATGTTTTGTTTCTACTTAAGAGTCTACCTTCTAAAAATCAAGTTTCTATAACCATTATTTAAGGAGATCGAAAAAGTACCAAAGTACAATTTTTTACCCTCTACTGATCAAAACTTTCTATAAAGTACTTTTTTGATAATGTTTTTTAAGCTGGTCATCGTAAATGCCCAAAATACGATTTCCAGCGTTTTTAGATCATAAAGTGCTTTTCCTCTTTTGTTCAAAAGGTACTTTTTAAGAATATTTTTTTTTCATGTTTTTTGTTCTACATTTAAAGTTTCTACAAAAATTACACTTTCTTAAAATCAAAACTTTCTAAAAAGTATTTTTATCAAAATATTTTTTTCGCAGGATGATCCTACATACCAAATTTCAATTTTCTTGAAACATTATTTCAGTAGATTGAAAAAGTACCAAAGTACTAGTTTTCAAAACGTACAATTTTTAGAATTATTTTTTCGGCAGGTACACTATTTTACCAATTTTTAAAACTTTAGAATCGGATTAAGAATTTATAAAAATTACTTTTTTCAGAATGTATTTTTGTAAGATGATTATACATTCCACATTTAAAGTTTTAAGTACAATTATTATAGGGGATAGAAAAAGTACCAATGAACGATTTTTATCCATTTTACCTCGTTAAGACCAGCATTTCCAAAAAGTACGATATTTCAGAATCTTTTTAACGATGGCGGATTTTACATTTTAAAAATCAAGTTTTTATGACCATTATTTCAGGATATTAAAAAAGTACCAAAGAACACATTTTTAAACTCTTAGCTTCAAATCTGTTTAAAAAGTACGTTGTCAAAATGTTTTTTGTTTTTTTACAGGATGACACTGGAGTCTATATTTCCAGTTTCTAGAACAATTATTTCAGAAGATAGAAAAAGTACCAAAGTGCGATTTCTAGCCGTTTTAAATCATAATTTCCAAAAGGTACTTTTTCAGAATATTTTGTTTTTGGCAGAATGACATACATTTCAAAAATCTATTTATTTGACCACTACTTTAGGACATCAAAAAAGTACCAAAGTACACTTTTTTACACTCTTAAAATCCAAACTTCATAAAAAGTGTTCTTGCCAGAATGTTTTTTGTTCTACATTTAATGTTTCTCTTTAAAAATTATTTTAGACGATCAAAAAAGTACGGTTTTTGCACTTTCTTAAAATCAAAACTTTTTAAAAAGTACTTTTGTCAGAATGTTTTTTTTTTCGCAGGATGATCCTACATACAAAATTTCAATTTTCTGAACCATTATTTTAGCAGATGGAAAAAGTAGCAAAGTACTAGTTTTCAAAAGGTTTAATTTATTTTTATTTTATTTTGAGTTTCTATGACCATTATTTAGGAGAAAGAAAAAGTACCAAAGTAAACTATTTTAACAGCTTTTAAAGGTTTAATTATTAAAAGAAATAAAAAAAGTACCATAGTACGATTTTTATCCGTTTTACCTCGTTAAGATCAGCATTTCCAAAAAGTACGATTTTTCAGAATCTTTTTTGCGATGGGGGATTTTACATTTTAAAAATCAAGTTTTTATGACCATTATTTCAGGATTTAAAAAAAAGTACCAAAGAACACATTTTTAAACTCTTAGCTTCAAATCTGTTTAAAAAGTTCTTTTGTCAGAATATTTTTTTTTTCACAGGATGACACTGGATTCTATATTTCCAGTTTCTAGAACAATTATTTCAGAAGATAGAAAAAGTACCAAAATACGATTTTTAGCATTTTTACCCCATTAAAATCATACTCTTTCAGATTTTTTTTTTTGCAGCAGGATGATCTATATTTCAATAATCTACTTTTAACGACCTCTACTTTAGGGGATCAAAAAAGTACCAAAGTACTTTTTTTTCCGCTTAGAATCGAAACTTCATAAAAAGTACATTTGTCAAAATGTTTTTTGTTCGCAGGATGATCCTACATTTAACATTTAAAGTTTCTGGAACCATTACTTCAGGAGATAGAAAAAGTACTAAAGTACCAATTTTCAAAAGGTACAAATTTTAGAATGTTTTTTGGCAATATTCGTCGCTTAAAATTTTAAGTTTTTATGACCAGTAATTCAGGAGACACATTTAAACCTTCTTAAACAATTATTTAAGGTGATAGAACAAGTACGATTTTTACCCTTTCTTAGAATCGAAACTTTATAAAAAGTGCATTTGGAAGAATGATCCTACATTCCACCCTTTAAATTTATGGCACCATTACTTCAGGATATAGAAAAAGTACCAAAGTACTAATTTCCAAAAGGTACAATTTTAAGAATATTTTTTTGACAAGATTCTTCCCTTAAAATTTTGGTTTTCTATGTTCAGTAATTCTAGGAGATAGAAAAAGTACCAAAGTACACCATTTTACCACTTTTTCAGGAGTTAAAAAAAGTACCAAAGTACTTTTTTCCACAAGGAACAATTTTCAGAAGGGTTTTTTCGGCAGAATTCTTCATTTAAAGTTTTGGGGTTTTATGATCATTATTTGTGGAGATAAAAACAAAGTACCAAAATGCATTATTTAACCACTTTTGGCTCTCTTAGAATCGAAAACTTTATAAAAATTACTTTTGACAGAATGTTTTTTTTTTCGCAGAATGATCCTACATTTTGCATTTCAAGTTTCAAGAACAATTACTTAAGAAGATTAAAAAGTACCAAAGTACAACTTTTAGCCTTTTTCCGTCAATAAAATCTGTATTTCCACAAGGGACATTTTTCAAAATGTTTTCTTCCGATGCAGAATCATACATTTCAAAAAATCCAATTTTTATGACCACTTTTTTTTGTAGATCGAAAAAGTACCAAAGTACAAATTTGGACTATTTTAAGTCTGAGCGGCATGGATTTGCCTAAAGAGGAAGTTTACTTAATTGTTGGGCTTGCACAACCTAACCTCAACTCAGCACTTTTTATCGTCTTAGCATCGAAACTCTTTAAAAAAGGTACTTTTGTCCAAATAATTTCTGGAAATATAAAAAAGTACAATTTTTAACAATTTTTACCACTTTTTAACCACTTAGAAATGGAGTTTTCACTTACCCAGCTTAGTGGATATATTTTTCGGAAGATGAATCTACATTTTAAATTTTCGGTGTCAGTAGTTTGTTTATATAGATGGACTTAATCCGAAATAAAAATTATCTTTAAAAACTTAATTATTTGTTTAATTAATTTAATTAAAATATTTATCAAAATTCAAGTAATCAAAATTAAAGTGTTGATAAACATATTAATTAATATTAATATATTATCAAAATTAAAGTAATCAAAATTAAAGTGTTGATAAACAAATTAATTAAGTATCATTTTTAAAATTGATTAAATTTATAATTGAATTAATGAAAACAATTAACGAAACATTATTTTTTTACAACAAACCTGTCATTCACATCTTCTTTCTGTGCATCTCACTTTTAAATGTCATTCTTTTCAAACAAAAGAAAAAACAAATTTTCCACATTTTCATTTCAAAACATTGTTGAAAAAAGAAAATCTCTGCTCATACATTAAATACATGTTGGAACCTGCATTTAATAAAAGAAGAATGAAAAATTTAGTTTTTCCTTCATTTTTCTTTCAGTTATAAAAATTATTGACATGTAAGTGATTGATAGATTTCAAAGAGCTGTTGTTTGTTTTATAAATATACTAAATGGATTTTCAAATTGACGATAATACCGATGATGATGATGATGAAAACTTTGTACGACATTGCTAATGATGTTGATAATCATGTGGATGCTGAAGCTGATGATGATGATAACGAATATTATGTTCTTTGGTCTGATGTTTAAATGAAGCAAGCAAGGCCGCTTTAAGGTATGGCGGGGGCCCTGGGCACACAAGATTTTGTGGCCCCGCTGGAAAGTAAAAAGTCGCATGACAAAAAAAAAAACATTTTTTTTGGTACAAACTAAAATATCCTTATTACCTGTTTTAAGACACAGAAACTTAAAAAAAAATATTTTGAGTAGGGATAAACTAGCTCGAGGTCATTTTCTTTACTTATTAAAACCATGATATTTGTGTAGAACAATTTGGTTTTATTGAGATCTTAAAATCTGAAACTTTTTCTATACGAAAAACTGCCTCGGAATCTGAAACTTTTTCTATATAAAAAATGTTTCAGAATAATCTGCAATCTTTTCTATACGAAAAATGTCTTAGAATCTGCGACCATTTCTTTACGAAAAATATTTTAGAATCTGAGAATATTTTTGTACGAAAGTGTCTCATTATTTGAGATGTTTTTATACGAAAAACGTATCAGATCTAAGACTTCTTCAATGCGAAAAATGTTTCAGAATCTGAGACTTTATCTACACGAAAAATGTCTCATAATATGACTCTTTTATAAAAAAAATTCTAATCATCTGAGACTTTTTCTTTACGATACATGTCTCAGAATCTGAGACTTTTTCTATACGAAAAATGCCTCAGAATCTAAAACTTTTTCTAAACAAAAAATGAGATTATTGCTATACGAAAAATGTCTCAGAATCTGAGATTTTGCATACGATAAGTGGCTCAAAATCTAAGTCTTTTTATTTTGGAAAAACTTCTATAAACTTTAGACTTTTAAAATCTCAGAATCTGAAACTTTTTCTGTACGAAAAATATTTCTCAATCTGAAACTTTTTATGTGGGAAAAATTTCTTTGAATTTGAGACTTTAATATACGACAGATTTCTTCTATAGAAAATGCGTAAAAATGTGAAATTTTCTTTAAAAACTAATTAAAAAAAAAAAAGCTCCATTTTCCTATTAGCGAATTTGGCACTTCGGGGCCCCCTTAGGTCAGGGGCCCTGGGCACGTGCCCAGTGTGCCCTAATGGTTAAAACGGAACTGGAAGCAAGGGATGAATGTAAGAAAAAAAAAAACAAATGTTTTATTACGGTTTTGTTGGTACCAACATGAAATTAATGGTCAAGAAAAGAAAAATTTCTTTTGTGTAGAATTTTTTTTTTTTTGAAAAATAATGAAATGTTTCAGATTTCATAATACATAATAGGAAGTTTTTCTAACCTACATTTGGGAATAGCAGATATAATTAAATTTTCATAAAGTTTGTAACACTAAAAAATAGTGGTCTAAGTTCTCGATCAATTTTCAGACGATCTTATGATGATTGTCCGTCCGTCCATTAACCACAATCCATTACAATCAAAAATTTACAAAAAAAATTTACCCTAAAAAAAAAAAAAAATTATAATTGTTTTTTATTCGACCTTGCCAATTTAATTATTAAAATAAAATATTTGAGCTCGAGGCCTGGATTTTTCTTTAATTAAAATTCTTCTTTATTAATTTTAAATATTTCGATTAGATTTTAAATAAAAACACAAAATTCTAAAAATTAACGTTGTTTATAACTCGTCATCAAAAATAGTACTTTCTATCCCTGAGGATGGTAAATAGTCTTGACAATGAAATCTGACTAATTCTGAAACACGTATCGATTAAGTCTTGCAAAAATGACCAACATAATTAAATTTTAAACAGAAAAATAATTTTCTTGGGAATTATTCTATGAGAATATCATAGTTTTAACTACAAAAGGAAATAATGACCTCGAGCTAAAATAAAACTGAAAAAAATACACTACAAAAAATTTTTCACTCAAATTTTTTTTTTTGTTTTTACACAAATTACTAAAAATAATATTATACTCAAAATAAAAATTGCATTGTGAAGGGCATTCCTGGATTCGGCTACATCGAATTTAACTTTTTTACTTTTTAAATTTCATACACTTAGAAAAAAACGTTCAAAACTTCCATTCCAAACGTTCAAAACTTCCATTCTAAGTTAAGTTTTCTAAAAATCCTTTATTTTCGTGTAAGAACTAACATAATGATATTTTTTTCTTAATTTATCACCTAATTTTTTTTAGTGTATCTTTTGTATACCTTTTATTATGGAAAACTATTAATAACAAATTATTTATATTCTACATTTTGATTGTATTTATAACGAAAGTTGGTAATGGAATATACAGTTTCAAGTATGTATAACTTTGATTCATTTATAACAAAAAAAAAATATTTATTCAATTATAATTTTGGCAAAGATTTATATTAAAATAAATGAGAGGGTGTTTTTAATAAAATTAATAGTTGTTTCTTTTTGGATATTTGTCCAAAAAAAAACAAGGGGAATTCTTAAACGTTTTTGTACATCATAGCGTATGATTGATAGCAGTCATTAAAATTTTGATAACACTCATACGCCTTGTAGTTCGAAAGAACTTATTTAGCACTGTTTGAAATTTTGATAACACTCATACGCCTAGAAGTTGTTAAGAACAATTTTAATACTACACTGACAAACAAATACGATTGGCAGGCAAAGGGTTGGAACAATACTGTACAAAGTAAAATCTTGTTGATAAATTCTTTTACGGACAAAGTAAATTTTTTTTGGAAAAAATCTTAAACATTCTTAAAATTTTTTTTTTTATGTAAAAAAATTCTTAGATTCTGGGACATTAGAGTGACAATTTTGCTTCAACTTTTGTCTGTGAAAATTTTTATTCTACTACACCATTTCCAATTGTATTTTAAGATTTTTCAAATGTATTTTAAAATTGTCCAAATATGTTTTAAAATTGTCCAAATGAATTTTAAAATTGTCCAAATTAATTTTAAAATTGTCCAAATGTATTTTAAAATTATCCAAATATTTTTTCAAATTGTCCAAATGTATTTTAAAATTGTCCAAATACATTTTACAAAAGTCCAAATTAATTTTAAAACTGTCTAAATGTATTTTAAAATTCTACAATTATATCTTTAAATTGTCCAAATGTATATTAAAATTGTCCAAATTAATTTTAAAATTGATCAAATGTATTTTAAAATTGTTCAAATATTTTTTAAAATTTTCCAAATGTATTTTAAAATTGTTCAAATGTATTTTAAAATTGTCCAAATGTAGTTAAAAATTTTCCAAATGTATTTCAAAATTGTCCAAATGTATTGTAAAATTGTCCAAATATATTTTAAAATTGTCCAAATGTAGTTAAAAATGTTCCAAATTGTATTTTAAAATATTCTACATAGAATTATACATAAAATATTTTAAAATACATTTGGAAAATTTTAAAATATATATGGACAATTTTAAAATACATTTGGAAAATTTTAAAATACATTTGGACAATTTTGAAAATACATTTGGAAATTTTTAAAATACATTTGGAAAATTTTAAGCTACATTTGGACAATTTTAAAATATATTTGAACAATTTTAAAATTCATTTGGACAATTTTAAAATATATTTGGACAATTTTAAAATACATTTGGTCAATTTTTAAATACATTTGGAAATTTTTAAAATACAATTGAAAATGGTGTAGCCCATGGCACCCTTCTATCAAAGTTATGGGTTTTAGAAAATGTTCACTATAAGCTCTAAAATTTGATCAAAGGGCCATGGGTTAAAATTTTCTGATTTGACTCAAATTAAGTTGAAATAAAATTTTGTCTCTAGATCTATGAAATAGTCGGTGGAAAAAATTTTGAGATTTTTTTTTAAATTCTTTAACGTAGGGAAACCCGCTATATTTGGAAATTTTTTGATAAATTTTTAATGTCAATATCTCAAAAACCTCTCTAATATTTTTCAAAAAAATTTTCGATATCCATGTTCAGCGTTTATACAAACGCAAGATTTTTCGGTTGCCATAACCGTATTTAGGTTGTGACAACCGCGAGCCCAGTTGCGACAATCTCGCTAAAAATTGTACTTTGGGTACTTTTTCAATCCCCAAAAATAATGTTGCAAAAAAATTGAAATACCGAACTCCTGGTCATTAAAATATGACATTTGGAATGTAAGATCCTCCAACAGAACAAAAAAAAAGAAATTTTGAATAAAGGATCATCCAGAAATGAAAACATTCGACAAAAGTATCTTTTCGAAAATCCGATTTTAATGAAGTAAAAAAGGCCAAAATTTTATGTTGGTACTTTTTCTATATCCTAAAATAACGGTTTTTGAGACTTGAAATTTGAAAATTCGACAAATTCAGCGAAAAAAGTTTATTTTAGAAATTTCGCTTTTAATAGAGTAAAAATGTACTTTGGTACTTTTTCGATCGCCTGAAAAAATGGTACTAGAAAGTTAAAATTTTAAATTTAAAAGAAAAAAGGTACTTTTTGGAAATTAAGCTTTAAATGCGGGAAAAATGGTAAAAATTGTACTTTGTCTTCTATGTCCTGAAAAATTGGTACTAATTGGATTCCAGAAAGAAGTTTAAGAAACTAGAAATTTTTAATCATTAAGTAGAAAAAGAAACTTTAGAAAATATCTGATTTTAATTGGGGCAGAAAAGTAAAAATTCTACTTTGGTATTTTTTCTATATCCTGAAGCAAAATTTCTAGAAATTTTAAAAGTACTTTTTAGAAAGTTTTTGTTTTTACAATAAGTAAAAAAATTATATTATGGTACTTAACCGATTTCCTGAAATAATGGCCATAAACATAATATTTGGAATGTAGGATCCTACAGTGGAACAAAACATTCCATAAAAAACTTCAAGGAAGTTCGACATCAAAGATGGTAAAAAGGTGTAAAAATTTGGTACTTTTTTTCTCTTCTAAAATAATGTACCTACTGCAAACTTGAAATTTAAAATTTCGGCTGCATCATCGAAGAAAACTTTCTGAAACAGGACCTTGTGGAGACTTCGATTTCAATGGGACAAAAATGGAAAATTTTACTTTGGTACTTTTTTATATCCTGAAATAACAATTTCTTAAATCTTGATATTAGAAATTTTGAAAAAGTACTTTTTAAAAAATTTTGATAGAAGATACCTGAAATTTTTGAATCATCCAGCAGAAAATACTTTTAATTTTGAGACTTTAGAAAGTTCGTATTCTAGGAGTGTAAAAACTGGTTAAAATTGCACTTTGGTACTTTTCCTATCTACTGAAATAATAGTTTGAGAAACTTGAAATTTGGAATTTGTGATCATTCAGCAGAAAAGTATTTTTTAAAAAGTGTTGATGCTTATAGTCTAAAAAAGTATATTTTAATAATTTATCGATCTCCTGGTACAACTTAAAACTTGGAATGTAAGATTCTCTAGCCGACTAAAATATTCTGAAAAATAACTTTTTAAAAAAATGTTTATTTAAGGGGGGTTTAAAGAAATTTACTATCACTTAAAAAAGGCATAGTGGAGGGTATTCATGGATTTGGCCAAGTCGAATTTAACTTTCTATTTGGTTTACACTAGATATTTTTTTTCTCAAAATTTATTTTGACTCAAATTTGCTTTCATTCAAATATTTTTTAGTGAAATTTTTTGCACACAAAAATTAATATTATAAGGATTTTCTATAGAAAAATTCAAAAACATATTTTGTATAGAATTTTTTTTTTTTATTCTGAATAATCCGTTTCAAATGTCTAAACTATTTTCAAACTTATTTGTTCAATCTCCCACTTTATATAGGCGTATGATAAACATTTAATATAAAAATTCTTTAACACTCATACGCCTAGTTGTTCTTTCAAATTTATAATCTTTCATGGTCAAATTTCTGCATAGAATTATTATTCAAATTCCTTTTCCTTGTACTAATTAAAAATAATAGTAATTTTTCCACTAAAGTAGTTAAATTTGAAATATTTAAATTAGTTTTTTACTTTTTTTGTTCAATTAATTTTTTTAATGACTTTTTTAAATAGCTTGCAGGTAAATAAATGAAACATATCACACAAGCTTTTTTTTAAAATATCACAATACAATTGTACTTTTACCGTATGTTATGAAATTTTTGTATATAAAATTTTTATGTAAAAAAGTTTTATGTGTTTTTTTTTTGGAGCTTAAAAGTTGAACATGAAAAAGTTTAATAAACGGCAGAACTGATATTTTTTATATACTACACCCTTAAATGAGTATTAGTTCATAAACTATAAAAAGGATAAAATTGTAAACTATTTCAAATTGATGCCTTATGAACTACCCAAGGAGGAAAAAAGTTTGTTTAACATCGACTCCGATCAAATAATTTGCATGTGTAACACTTTTTTTGAAAGCTTTTCCTACGAAAATATTATATACACCCGAGTAAGAAAGTTTATAATTAATTATATATAATTTGATAAAAATTATATAAAATTATATAAGATTATATACAGACTTGGATGAAATTATTTGGATAAAATTATATATAATGTGATAAAATTGTACATGATTATATCCAGGATCCAAATAAGATATAATTTGACATAAAATTATATCCACCAAATCCTGTATAAATTATATATCATTTTATCAAATATGATCTAATGTTATCCAATAACTTAATTGTATATAATTATATATAATCTGTTATATTTATTTATAATTTGATATAATTATATATAATTTGATATAATTATATATAATTTTATACAATTTAACATAATTTTAACAAATTATATATAATTATATATAAACCATTTTAACTTAGGCAGAAATATCTTAAACTGCCGAAAAAGTCTCCTGAAATACTTAAAAGTTTTACCAACCGTTTGATAAACTAAGTTTATCTGTGCCAAAAATGTTAAAAAAAAAACTTTTTTTTTTTAAAAACTTTAAAATTATACACAACTTGATATTTAATTATCACAATTTGTTGGTACAGTTTTTTTTTAGCATTCATTACATGCCATTTGGTGATTTTTACTTTGTATTCATATTTCGTGAGCAGACGAGAAAATGCCAAAATAAGTTTAAAACAAAAAAACAGTTGGTATTATAAATGTATAAACGAAATTAAACCCTTAAATGGGAAATATAATCTAAAGTAACTAGAAATAATTATTTTTATTAAACAATGAGAAATCGGGGCAAAATTAAGTAGGAATAAGAGATAAGCGGATATATGGACAACTTTCAGAAATAGCGACCTTACCATCACCAGTGCTTGTCGATTTTGAATCTTAAAAAATTAGCAAAATCTAAAAAAAAAAAATCAAAATTTCAGAAAATCCAAAAAATATTTTTGAGCAGTTTTAAAATTAGAAAAAAACAAGAAAAATTTTTCTAAAAATTCGGAAAAAAATATTCCAAAGAGTTGTTGATTCGAAAAAATATTGAAAAACTAAGAGAAATTCGGAAAAATTAAAAAAAAAATCTACAATATTTTTTTGAAGATTTTTAATCTTAAAAATTTAGCAAAAAAAAAAATTTAAAATTCTAGAAAATCCTGATTAATTTTTATCAAAATATTATATTTTATTTATTCTAGCTCGAGGTCATTATTTTCTTTACTAATTAAAACTATGATATTCTCATAGAATAAGTTTCAAGAAAATTATTTTTCTGTTTTAAATTTATTTATGTTGGTAATTTTTTGAAAGACTTAATTGACAAGTGTTTCGGAATTTGTCACATTCCATTGTCAAGATTATTTAGAAAAATTAAAACCCTATAATTCAAAGGGTTTTTTAATGACAAAGCGTTAATGATCAAACTAAAATATAAATACATATTCGACTCTACTCCCCTTGGGAATTAGAAGACGAAAATATTTGTCATTAAAACCCCTTTGCTTTTTGTAGTATATGGTTTTTATATTTGCTAAATAATCTTGACAATGGAATCTGACAAATTCCGAAACACGTGTCGATTAAGTCTTGCAAAAATTACCAACATAAATAAATTTAAAACAGAAAAATAATTTTCTTGAGAATATCATAGTTTTAATTAGTAAAGAAAAACAAAACCTCGAGCTATCGGTCGAGGACCCCATTAAGTTTGTATGTTATTGATCCATTTCTAAGATATACATACGTCCATCTGTCTGTGGAAAGCAAAATACAATCCAAAAGAGCTGAAATTTGGTAATGCGTGTATTACTTATTTAAGTGCAAAAAAGTGTTTTTTATTTTGGACGGCACCGAAGAATTTAACATTTCACTTGTACTTTGTACATTTGTTTAACAAATGGAACATTTTAATGTAAACATTTAAGACTTGGTAAAAAAGTAGTTTTTGTAAAAAAAAGTAGAAAAAATATTTTTTTTCTAGATACAGAACAAAATTTGAAAAAAAAAATTTTTTTGTTAAACAAAAAAATTTTTTTTTTGATGGAAAAAGATATTGATGTAACAAACAAATTTTGGTGAAAAAAAAAATATGAAAAAAAAGTAATGAAAAAAATTTTGGTTAAAAAAAAACAAGTAAGAAAGTTATTATATTATAATCGGTCAAGACCGACCATATGATACCCTACACCTGTTTTCCGGAAAATGGGTCCCAAGTCCAAACATGGACTGATTGGGTCTGTCTTTTGCTAGATCCTTATTTAGTGTAGAAAACACACACAGATCAAATTTTAATGGAATTGGTTTATTTTTTTTTTGTCAATAGACCGGTTTAACTGAATATCGGTCGAAATTTTTATATGGGGGACTAAGTCCAAAAATGGTCCAATTATATTCCGATTTGATTAGGTTACATGTTTAACACCTAAAAATAAAATTTTTATTAAATATTTCCATTTTTATGAATTTTGGGGGGAATTATGTGAATATCGGAAGGGTGGTTTGTATGGGGACTACAAGAAGGACTGACCCGATTCCTTCGAAATTTGGAATGATGATTTGTGCATACAAAATTTGATTACCTGCTAAATTTCAAAGCGATATCTATCAAAGTGGAATTGGTTTACTTTGTCAATAGACCGATTAAACTGAATATCGGTCGTAATTTTTATAAGGGGGACTAAGTCCAAAAATGGTCCAATTATATTCCGATTTGATTAGGTTACATGTTTAACACCTAAAAATAAAATTTTTATTAAATATTTCCATTTTTATGAATTTTGGGGGGAATTATGTGAATATCGGAAGGGTGGTTTGTATGGGGACTACAAGAAGGACTAACCCGATTCCTTCGAAATTTGGAATGATGATTTGTGCATACAAAATTTGATTACCTGCTAAATTTCAAAGCGATATTATAATACAGTTATTAAAGTCATTTAAGCCGATTACAAAGGGGGCGTTTGTATGGGGGCTAGGTCTAAACATGGACCGATTTTCTCCAATTTCAATAGGCTTCGTCCTTGGGCCAAAAGTTGCTTAAGTTTCAAATTTCAAGTCAATTTATTGAAAATTGCGACCTATATCGTGCTTAAAACGATAGATGGACAGACGGACGGACGGACGGACGTCGCTAAATCGACTTAAAAAGTAATTCTAAGTCGATCAATATGCTTGAAGGTAGGCCTGGGACCAATATTTCGGGTAGTTACAAATATCAGCACAAACTCATTATTCCCTGTACCACAGAATGGTAGGGTATAAAAATTATAAAAAAAAAAATGATGAAACCAAAAATTTGATGGAAAAAAATTTATAAAAATAAATTTTTTGATGAAAATCAAAAATTTGATAAAAATAAGAATCTGATGTAATAAAAAACAAGTTATGTAGAGTGTTAAATTCGGCTGTGCCGAATCTTAGTCCCTCCAAAATGTTAAAAAATACAGGGTCGTTTTTTTGTGGGGGTGGGGTTTGGCGAGGGCTGTGGGGGACACTTCCCCCTTGCGAAAAATGTTTACTAATTCATTTATTATTCTTTTTGCACTAAAGTTATGCAATTTTATCATTATTTTAATAATTTTCTTATATCCACGACCCAAAAAGGCGGCGGGCCAAAAAAAAAAATTTTTTTTTGTCATCCTCCGGGTCCAAATGCAGGACTTTGAACTTCTTTAAGCATACAAATGTTTCATTTGTTTAACAAAAATACAAAAAGACATGTAAAACAAGTCCACAATTTCAAAAAGATTATTCCAAAAAACTTTTTTTAAAAGGAAATTACTTTAAAACAAGTAAAAAAGTTAAATTCGGCCTTGCCGAATGTAGTGATACCCTCCACAATTTCAAAAAGATTATTGCAAAAAACTTTATTTAAAAGGAATTTACTTTTGAAAAAAAAAAAGATTTTTGAAAAAAAAATTTCCGCGAAAAAAAATGTTGGTAAAAAAAATCCGCGATTTTTTTCTCTTTTTGTCAAAAAATATGTTCGTACTTGTTTAAATATCATTTGGTGTTCACATATGTCAACCAGAAGCCGAATTAAAGCATTTAGTATTTTTAGGTTATGTTGAATGTACTGAAATTTTTGAGGTGTGCTTACATTTTCATTCATAACTTTTGAACCGCTGAACCGATATCGCTCAAATGCAATACCAATTTTTTCGGGAGAGCTTCCAATAAATATGTTAAGTTTCAGTCATCTCTGTGCAATATTTTGTCCGCGACAGCATTTTCCACAGACAGACAGACAGACAGACGGACATCGCTAGAATGTCTTAAAATCGATCGGGCATCATGAATATATATACTTTATGGGGTCCCAGATCGATATTTCGATGAGTTACAAACGGAATGAAAAACTTATATATACCCTCTATCACTAAACGGAGGGCATAAAAAAAAAAATTCCGCAAAAAAAAAAAATTGGAAAAAAAAATCAGCGATTTTTTTCTTTTTTTGACAAAAAATATGTTCGTACTTGTTTAAATACTATTTGGTGTTCAATTCTGTTCACATATGTCAACCAACAGCCGAATTAATGCACTTTGTATTTTTAGGTTATGTTGAATGTACTAAAATTTTTGAGGTGTCCTTACATTTTCGTTCATAACTTTTGAACCGCTGAACCGATATCGCTCAAATGCAATACCAAACTTCTCGGGAGAACTTACAATAAATATGTTAAGTATCAGTCATATCCGTTTAGTATTTTGGTCGTGATCACCATTTCCACAGACAGACAGACGGACATCGCTAGAATGTCTAAAAATCGATCGGGGATCATGAATATATATACTTTATGGGGTCCCAGATCGATATTTCGATGAGTTGCAAACGGAATGACAAACTTATATATACCCTCTATCACTAAGTGGAGGGTATAAAAATGGCATTTTTCAGAGGTTCGTTTAGTTCTTCAAGGTGGAACTTTTTTTGCCCTGTAGCGCAATTCACTAACTTTTTAACGACAAAAATCGGTAGTTATATTGTCAAAAATCGTTAGTTTTCGACAATTGTCTTTAAAAGCGATTCTATAACATTTTTCTACCGAATTTTGTCGTTATTGAAAATCGTTAACTTATCAACAAAAATTTTTTTGAAGTTAAAGTTAACGAAATTTTTCGGTTCTCAATACAATTTCAAAATAAAAAAAATTTCAAATTAACTATTTTTGTCGTTAATTCTTGTCGTTAATTGAAAAATTTATAGAATCAGATATTCGTTAAAACAACCGACAATTCTCGTTAATTAACGATATCGATAATTTCGTTAAAAAAGTTACTGAATCGCACTACTGGTCCAATTTTGCTCATTTACGAAATTAACCTGCCTATGAACATATGACATATTTGTGCCAAATGTCGGGAGTCTAGCTCTTTTAGTTTGGACTGCATCGTGTTAACTACAGACGGACAGACGGACGGACGGACATCGCTAGAATGTCTTAGAATTGATCACTGATCATAAATATATATACTATATGGGGTCCTAGACCGATATTTCGATGCGTTACACACGAAATGACAAAGTGAATATGCCCCCATACTGTAGTTGGAGGGTATAAAAATCAATGTCCTCGAGCTCGAAATATATATTTAGTTTCAGAATTTTATTTGGTTTGAATACTTTGTTATACTAAGTCATAAAAATATTTTACAAGGTATTTTTGTAACTCAAAAATATTTTTAAAAAACTAAAACGAAAATACACTCAAAAAAAACTTTACACTCAAAAAAAAAAAAATAGTAAATTATTTTTTTTTATCAAAAATTACTAAAAAAAATTTTTTTACACCAAATAAAATATTTCTAACCAAAAATGTGAAGATTAACCTCAATGTAGGTAGAATATTGGAAAAAAAATAAAGAAAGATTTATTAAAAAAAAAAAAACACTGGCCTCGAACTCAAAATATATATTTAGTTTCAGAATTTCATTTGGTTTGAATACTTTTTAGATTTTCGAGTATTTTTAAAAATGTTTAGATACTTTTTTTTCTAAATTTTCAAACTTTCAGCATTTTTCAGAATAAAAAACTGTTTTGGAATTTTTTCCGTTTTTTTAGAAAAAAGTTTCCAACCTTTTTAAAATTTTTCTTGTTTTTTTTAGCAGTTTTTCAAATCAAAAATTTTATTATATTTTTATACCCTCAATCAAAGTCAAAATATAGAAAGAGAATAAAGAACGATTTATTAAACAAAAATTTGGCCTCGAGCTTAAAAAAACTATTTATTTAAATAAAAATTTCAAAGGTCGAATATTTACAACTAAAATTATACACAAAAGTTATTAGAAAAATTAAAAAAAAAAATCTAAAAAAATTAGGAAAATTAGGACTTATTTAAAAAAATAACTAGAAATTAAAACGAAACTCTTTTTGTCATATAAAAAAGTTAAATTTTTGTTTCATGTTGTTTGCTTACGATTTTTAACGTTTAAGGTTTAATTTCCTTTTGGGCATAAGAAAACAACAAAAAAAACTATTTCCTGCAATTAAAAATCATACCCTTAAAACATTTTTTAAAAACATGAAAAAAAATATATTTGCAATTCAACACAATACGTTGAAATATGAAACTTTATAAAAATTTTCAACAACTTTTTATGGCTGGTGCTAAAAAACTAAAACGTAACTTTTGCCAAAAAACACAACGAAAAAAGAACTAAACTACGTTAAAATATTTAATGCAATTTAGTGATTTTCTTGCTACCAAAAAAAGTTTTACTGTGCTGGTTGGTATTGGCCAGCAGATTACAAACAAAAAAATAAAATATAAAAACTTTTTAATGACAAAATCAAATTTTGTAATATAAACGAAAAGTATTGGTGTATAATCTTATCATAAATATTTTATTAAACAAGAAACAAAAAAAAAACTAAAGAAAAATTAAAATTTATTAAAAAGTTTTTTTCAAGACCTTGAAAATTTATGTAGTTTTGAAAATTTAATATAAAAAAGACCATTAAATATTTAGAAAAAGTTTTTCGTTGTGATATTCGGCTTTATTTTCAATTGCATTTCCGTTTGTGAAAAACTTTCTAATTTTATACGCTTTTATTGTCATTTTGCTAACCATTCATCTTGTTATCTTGCATTGAATGAAAACATACTAAAACACCAAAACCAAACGAAGTCTGACCATATTTTTGTAAATATATTAGGGGGAAAATTAAGGAAAACTTCACATTTTCAGAATCTAAAAATTTTTCTAAACGCAAAAATGTGTCAGAAGCTAAAAATTTGTTCTAGAGGAAAAATATATCAGAAGCTAAAAAAATTTTCTTTAAAAAATCAGTCCCAGATTCCAAAAAATTTTCCAATAGAAATATTTATCTCCCCAATATCCCTTTGCCATCCATATGTTTCATACAACATAGATTGTAAAATGGTTTACATGACTAAACCACTTGTATTTAAGTCTGCTTATTGTCTATGTATGTGTACAGAATGTCCTTTTACTCATACATATGTAAGTGTATGTATGTATGCATGTCAGTGTTTTGTGTGGCATCTGTTTATTGTTTGTCCAAGTTTGTTTGTGTGTGTTTGTATTTCTAAAGCTAGAATGTACACTAGAACTAGCACAGGAAATTGTAAAATAGCAATACACTGAAATTGGAGGATTCTATTCTTTATCCTTTTTGTAAAAACTAAAACTCGTAGGATATCAAATGAGACTGAGTTTGTCAGCCACTGAAAAGTTTGTTACATCAACTAGATAAAAAAAGAGTGTTAGGATGACATTTTTGTGTGTTTTTTGTTTTTTTTCACTCGCAATATTTAAAGGACATGGGGTTAAGGATAAATAAATTTAGACAGTAAATAGTTTAAGACTTTTTGGTACCAGTAGAAAATTGCTAATATTATATGACAGGTGGAAATCATTGATTTAAACTTTTTTTATTTGAAAAAAAAAAAAACAAATTAAACGTTTAGAAATAGAGACAGCTTAGACAGTTGGATATAAAAGGGGGCAAATAAAAAAGTTTTTAAAATTTTTTTTAATGTTTTTTTAAGGTTTGGCTATGAATTGTTATTTTTTTGTGGAAATGGTAAAAAAATATTTTTTTCCAAAAGTTTTTTTTTGGGATTTTGTTGACCACTTTTAGCCAAGATCACCAATTTTTGTCGTTTCGCCCAAGCACCTTTCTTTGAGTCGCAATTTAAGTTTTTTAAAAAAAATTTATATAGAATGAATTTTTAAAAATTTATAGCGGTGATCCCCTATTTCAGATATTTTTGCTATAGCACCTCTCGTTAAGCCATTAAATCCAGTTAAATTTTGTTTGAACAAATTAACAAAAAAAAAAATGTAATTTTAAAAAATTTATTGTAGTGATAACCAATTCATAGTGGTGATAACCAATTTTTGCTATTTTCGCTCTAGCATAAACATTTTAGTTCTAGCACCTCTCTTTAACCCAGAAAATGCCTTAAAATTTTTTTTAGGACAAATTCATATAGTAACAGATTTGTCGTAATTTTTAGCTAAGATCTCCAGTTTTTGCTTTTTTTGATCTAGCACCTCTCCATATTGCCATAAATTGCAATTAAAATTTTTTTTTAGAAAAAATTCATATCAAAATATATTTTTAAAAATGTATAGCGAAGATTCCCAATTTTATCTATCGCTGTAGCACCTCTCGTTAAGACTCAAAATGCAATTAAAGTTTTTTTTTAGTTTCTTAGAACAAATTTTTATAACAATGGCAGGTCCCGTAAAGCCATAAAATGCTATTAGAGTTTTTTTATAACAAATTCGTATAAAAACAGATTTTTGAACATTTTTAGCGGTGATCTCTAATTTAGTACCTCTCGTCATTAAAGTTTTTAGAACAAATTCATACAAATAGCATTTTGGTAATTTTCACCGATGATCGCCAATTTTTACTATTTTTCACTCTAGCACCCCTTGATAAGCCATAAAATGCGATTGAAGTTTTTTTTTAGGACAAAGTCATATAAAGATGGATTTTTGGTGGGTTTTAGCATGATCCCTAAGTTAACAATGTTCCCTCCAGCTGCAGCCATAAAATGCACTTAATGGATTTTTTTTGCGTTTCCTAGCGATGATCCCCATTGTTTGATATTTTTGCACTAAAATCTCTAGTTTAGCTATAAAATGTTACCTTTTACCTTTTTCAGAAAAAAATTATATAAAATTGGATTTTTACAAATTTTTGGGCGGTGATCCCCAATTTTTGAAATTTTTGCCTAAGTACCTAAATTTTTTAGAAAAAAGTCATGTAAAACTGGATTTTCAAAATAATTAGCGTTGATCCCCAATTCCAGCTATTTTCACTACAACACCTCTCGTTAAGCCATAAAATGCATGTAAAAATGGATATTAGAAATTTTTAGCCATGATTACAAATTGTTGCTATTTTCGCTCGAGCATAAAACTGTATTTTTAGAAATTTTTTAGAACAAATTTGTATAAAACTAAATTATAGCTATTTTCGTTCTAAAACTTCCCGTTAATCAATAAATCGCAATAAAATTTTCTTTAGAACAAATTCATGTAAATGATTTTTTGTAATGTTTAGCGATGATCGTTAACTTTTGCTATTTTCGCTCTAGCACCTCACATTAAGCCTTAAAATGCACTTAAAGGTTTTAAGAAAAAATTCATCTACAAATTGATTTTTAGAAATTTATAACGGTTATCTCCAATTTAAGCTATTTTTCTTCAGTTACTCCAGTTAAGCCTAAAATACAATTAAATTTTTTTCGAAAAAAATTTTGGAAAATATTTAATAAAAACGGAAAATTTTTGCGATGATTCTCAATTTTTGCTATTTTCTCTTTAGAATCTCTCGTTAAGCCATAAAAAGCAATTAAAAAAAAATACATATAAAAATGAATTTTTGGTTAACTTTTGAATCACCAATTTTTGATATTTGCGCTTTAGAAATTCTTGTTAAGCGATAAAATGCAATTAAAGTTTTTTTAGAAAAAATTATTTTCGCACCAGCATAACTCGTTAAGCGATAAAATGAAATTAATGTTATATTAGAAAAAAATTATCTATATATATAATTTCCCTATTTGTGTGTTCCTCTTTTTTTGTCTATCCAGAGCTTTTTGAAGCCCACTGATGAGCTACAAAGCTGAAAATTGGCATCCATATAGTAAAACACCTGGGGCAGATCCTAACGTAGCCAGATTTTCGATTTTTTGCCTGTGGGCGGAGAAATAAGCGAAAAAGTGGGCGTGGCAAAATTCAATTTTTTGACATTTTTGCTTAATTTAAAGCCCCCTAATGACTTAGGAAGCTGAAAATTTCCTAGAATATAGTCCTAACGATGGCGCATATTCCCAAGTAATCGGATTTAAAATTTTCGAAATGTGGGCGAAGAATTGGGGGGAAAAGTGGCGTGGCAAAATTGTGATTTTTTAACATTTTTACTCCTTTTGAAGCCTCCAAATGACTTAGGAAGCTGAAAATTGCATAGCATTTAGTTCTAACAATGAAGCACATCCTGAAGTAATCAGACTTACATTTTTTAGACTGTGGAAGAGAAATTAAGAGAAAAATGGGGCGTTGCAAAATTGTGTTTTTTAATATTTTAACTAATTTGAAGACCCCAATGACCTATGAAGATGAAAATTTACATTTTACATTTTTAATGACTTAGGAAGCTGAAACTTTCCTAGCATATAGTCTTATCGATGAAGCATATCCTGAAGTAGTCGAATTTTAAATTTTTGGACTGTGGGCGGAGAATTGAATGGAAAAGGAGTGGATAAAATTGGGATTATTAACATTTTAACTTATTTCGAAGTCCCCAAAGGAAGCGGAAAATGGACAGCGTATAGTGCTAACGATGTTGTATATCCTGAAGTAATCGGATTTTAGATTTCTCGACTGTGAACGGAGAATTAAAAGATGAAACAGCGTGAAAAAATTGGGTTTTTAATATTTTAACTAATTTAAAAACCCCGAATGACTTAGGAAGATGAAAATTGGCATGTTTATAGTAGGTTTCATGGGCAAGATCAACACGAACCTGGATTTTTGATATCCAGTGTATGGGTGGAGAATAAGAAAGACAAAGGGGCGTGCTAAATTTATTTCCATGTATTTTCTGTACATATAATTTTTTTTGTGTTTTTCTTATTTTTTGTGTATCCAGCGCTTTTTGAATTTCATTAATGGACTTATAAGCTTAAAATTGGCATGTATATAGTAAAACACCAGGGACAGGTTCTTATGAAGCCGGATTTTTTACCTGTGGGCGGCGAATTACGAGAAAATGGGGACTTGGCAAAATATTTTTTTTTGTAACATTTTAGAGTAGTTTTAAGCTCCGTTCCTATGAATTAGGAAGCCGAAGTCCCTAACATGTAATCCTAACTACGAAGCATATTCTAAAGTAGTCCGATTTAACATTTTTGGAATGTAGACGGAGAGTTAAGGGGAAAAAGGGACAAGGCAATATTGTGTTTTATTTTTTTTTTAATTTAACTAACTTTAAAGCCCTAATGACCTACGCAGCCGAAAATTGGCCAGCATATTGTCCAGACACTGTACCATATCCTAAAGTAGTCAGACTTAAAATTTTTGGACTGTGGACGGAGAATTAAGAGGGAAACGTGCGCGAATACGATTATAGTACTAACGATGGAGCTTATCCTAAAGTAGTCAGATTTAAAAATATGGACGGAGAATTAAAAGAAGAAATGGGCGTGGAAAAATTATGTTTTCACATCTTACCTAATTTTGAAGACACCTTATGACCTTGAAAGATGAAAATTGCAAAAATCAACACCGACCTGAATATCCAGTGAAAGGGCGGAGATACAAAAAAAATCCGTTGTGAGTTTTGTTCAGTTTATATATATAATCTGTAACGTAGCCGGATTTTCGGCCTCTAAGACAGGGGGAGTGACGGAAGACGGCGAAATTTAGTTTTTAATCATTTAGGTGGGTATTCATAAAAACTAAAATATAACTAATATAACTAAAGTATTCTGCATTTTTTCAACTTGAACCCTTATAACAAATATAATTAGAGCCCGTGCTCGATCTGTACTTACAGAAAAAATCAAATAAAGTAGGTTTATTTGACAGATATTTGTCAAATAAACCTACAATAAGTCTACTATAAGTGTTATGAATAACAGCCTCAAACTATTTCTGAAACTCCTAATGACTAAGGATGCTGAAAATTGTAAAGCATAAAGTATTGACAATGGATCATATCCTTATGAATTCAGATTTAATATTTAAACTGTGTACGGAGAATTATAAGGAAAAATGTATTTGAAAAAATTGTGTTTTTTAACATTTTAGCTAATTTTAAAACCCTTCATGACTAAGAAATATACAAATTTTCATGTATATAGGAGTGACGATGGGACATATCCACACGATGGATTTTTGATATCCGGTTTAAGGACGGAGAGACGAAATGGACGAATTTTAGTTCTAAAATTCTATCAATAAAACTTTTTATACTCATAAAAATTTTTTCCAGTTTAGGAAATATATTGATGTAACTCAATGCACTATAGGAAATTTTACCCATTTTTTTGGCCAAAAGTCAAAATTAAAATTTTTGCAAACATTATTTTTTTTACATTAATATAAAAAAAACTTAACATAGTAAACAATTCTTTCTCAATTTTTCGACAGAATTGATATACGGTCACTTTATCATTAGTTTTTCTTGCAATTTCTTAATTGGTTATAAAATAACGATTGAGTGCAATGAATTTTGTGATAGCTTCTAACAAAAGTTTTTATATTAAGAATTTATAGTTTTTAAAAACAATAAAATGGAAAATAATGTCGAAGGTGAGTACTTTAATGATAAATAGTGAAATGTTGGTGAACTCATCTATTAGATCGATTTAATTGGAAAAATTTAAGTGACCTTAAGATGAACTTATTGAATTATGAATTGGAATTTTATTTTGACTTTAAAAAAAAGTTAGCATATGTTAGCTATAAAACCATAAAAGTTCTCTAGGACAATCAATTACCTTCCGAATTTAAACAATTTCAAGGTCGGATATGTGCAAACTTTTTTTAAAAACGCATTTTTCCAGATGACTACTGAGTGCCAAATTCAGAGTTATTTAATACATGGTGAGTGAAATAAAACAAAGGTGGATAAGGAGCCGCTATTTCTGGCCATTTCTTTGCTCAGAGTGATTGTTTCGAAAACTTTAAACAATATGTAAAGGAGGAATTAAGAATATTTTGTTTAAATATAAATATGAAAAGGATTAAAAGTTGTAGGAGTTTGAAAGTTTTTGAAAGACAGCATGCTGTTTGGCTTAAAGGCAATACTTGGCTAAGAAAACTTGAAATGCAGCCTGTCTCCACTAAATCGAAACCTGGGCGACCGCAATTAACTTTTTTGTCAAAATCTGCGAGAACAAAAATACGAGTTACAGCAGAAATCTCTATAGATCTAAAAAGGGAAGTTGAGCCCCTAGCTCTTGCTTCATCTACGGCTGCCCGTAGTGGCATTTTGAAATGTAGTTGACGACTTGGAACTCAAAAATCGAATTTTTGAATAAAATCCTTATTAAAAAGTAGCTTTGTTTGACACTTCTTAAAATTGTTAAAATAAATTTCTACTGTTATCTTCGAAAGTTAGTGTACACTCAAAAAAAAAAAATAGTAAAAACAGTTTAGAAAACCAGATAATCTATCAAGGCTCTAAAAAATCTTATATGCGGAAACTTATAACCCGGGAACCCTGTTTGGAACTAATTATTAGTTAATTTTTTAGGCAACTTTACTATTTTTTTTTTGGAGTGTATGAAAAACTTTAAGAGTCACTCCCTCCCTCTAAAGAGTCTTCCAAAAGTCAAATCCAAAAAAATCATTCAAATCGGTCCAGCCGTTTGGCTGTAAATAATTTTGGCCAAAAAAAGGGTAAAATTTCCTATAGTGCAATGTAGCAATATTAAATTTTTGAAGCACAAAACATAACTTTTTATAAAGTTAAGTAAAAAATTAGAATTATTAGGAAAAGTGATTTGGTGTTCCGCCTGGCAGGGACAGGCTATTCGACTAGTATGACTATATAAAAGTATATAAGATCATATTAAATTATTTTTACTCGGGTATTTAATTATTAAGAACAAGTACTATTTTCTAAATTATTAGGAACAAGTACTATTTTGGTACTTTTTAATAAAAATAACTATTTTCGTACTTTTTAAGAAAAAAAAAGTACCAAAATAATAGTACATTTTTAAAAAGCAACAAAATAAAACTTTTTAAGAGCATGTATATTTTTGTACTTTTAATAAAAAAAATACAAAAATAGTACATTTTTATAAAAAGTACCAAAATAGTACTTTTTCAAATACCCATTTTTCTTAACAGGACTATTTAGGACTTTTATTAAAAACTACCAGAATTTGATACCGAATGATCTTTAAACAAAAACAAACATTTAAAAAGTACAGAATAGTACTTTTTGTTAAAATATAACAAAATTGTACTATTTCACAAAATAGTACCTACTTTTAAATAAAAAGTATGTAGCATTATAGCACTTTTTATTTATATGTTCCATAATAATATATTTTAAAAAAGTACCAACACTTTTTAGAAAAAAAGCTCCAAAATTAAATTTTTGACAAAGTACCAAAATTTTAAAAAAAGTATCAAAATAGTAAGTTTTGATAAAAAAAAAAGTACCAAATAAGTACTTTTGAGGAAAAGAAAAAAAAATGCACTTTTTGACACAAATGCTCAAAATAGTACTTTTTCATCAATAGACACTTTTATTGAAAAATCACTTTTTGAATGCATCAAATGGATTTAGGGGATTTCTTTTAATATTTATCTCACTTCTTTATTATTTCCAATCGCTTGTGGGCTTAAAGTTGTAACTTTTCTTGAATATCTAAAAATGTTGGATTAATCCTGCAAGTATCCAAAATGTATCCAAACTAGCTAGAGTTTTTTTTTTTATTTTTTGTCACTTTTTAACGGAATATTTTTAAATTTATTTTCCGTAAATTTCTTTTTATTTTATTGTTTATTTTTGACCCTTTTTATTTTCTCACTTGCCAAAAAATTTAATCAATTTTCTGTTCTTCTCAGAAAATAAAAAAAAATCTTTTACAATATATCATTTTTTCCATCAAAATCACAAACAAATAAAAAATGATTAAAAAACGAAGAGATTTATTATATAGACTTTTTTTCTGTAAAACCATCAAATAAACTCCTCTTTTGTTTTACTTATCACAAACATACAGAATTTGTGTGAGTTTTTTATGGTTACAAAAAAAAAACTACTTTGAACCCAAATAGTTTTTAAAGAGCCAACCGGTTGCCGGGTTTCGGTACCCGCAAAAAAATTATAAGATCATATTTGTTTAATTTGATTACACAGTGCAACACAAGCAATAAAATAACCACCAGAATTAAATTCGTAAAAAAAAATCTAAAAAAAAAATAATTTTTGTTAAACAATTTTTTTGTAAAAAAAATTTTGCAAAAAAAAATTTATGAAAAAAAATTTTATAAAAAAAATGTTGCCAAGAAAATTGTGGACAAAAAAAAATCTCCCCAAAAAAATTTTATGGAAAAAAATCGCGCCAAAAAAGTTTTTTTTTTTATAAAAAAACGGAAACAAAGTTAAAGCCAGAACCAGTAAGAACTGCTGCTTCCGAACAATACCACAATTTCATCAAGAACCGGAAAACCCGTTTATTTCACCACAGAACCGAGCACTGCAAATCCTGGCATTATGGTACTGACCGTAGGCTCTTCGGGTTTAAAAAAAAAAAAATAATATTTCCTTTTATTATTTTTTCAGTTTATTAACGTAGTTCTTGGTTTCATTTTTTATGAGTAATAAACAAATAGCTGAAATGATATAATTTTTTTTACTTATTTAGTTAATAGAATTTACAGAAATTTATAAGGTGATTTAAAGAAAAATTTAAAACTTATAAGGAAATGACAAATCCCTAAATTCACCATTTTACGTCTCCAATGCGTATGATTAATATAATTTTGAAAGCAGATTTTTATATCAGTCTTATTTTTTGATTATAATTATAGCAGATTTTTATTAAAAATAATTTTTATCAAAATTTTCCACTTGACAATTTTTGAGGCCTTGTAACCCACATAAAATTTTGAGTAAAAAAAAAATACTAGTAGTAATAAGTTTGAGTAAAAAAACATGGAAAAAAATATCGAGTGAAAAAGAATTTACGAAAAAAAAAATTAATTTTTAGCCGAAAATCTCCCCCCCCCCCCGAACATTCCAAATTCTAAATTAAAATCTTCTAGGACCATTTTTCGTGAAGTTATAAAAAGTACCAAAAGTATACTTTTTTACCCCCATAGAAACAGAATTTTCAAAAAGTGCTTTTTCCAGAAAGATTTTTCCGAATACCACATTCAAAATTTTAAGTTTCTGGGACCATTTCTTCAGGATATATAAAAAGTACAAAAAGTACACTTTTAACCCCATTTGCCCTGGAATTTCCAAAAAGTACTTTTTTCAGAACGTTTTTACCGAAGAATACCAAAGTACACACACAGTACCAAAAGTACACTTTTAATCCCATTTGCCCTGGAATTTCCAAAAAGTACTTTTTTCAGAACGTTTTACCGAAGAATCCCACATTCAAAATTTTAAGTTTCTGGATATACAAAAAGTACCAAAAGTACACTTTTAACCACATCCGCCACCTAAAACACAGAATGTCCAAAAAATATCATTTCCAGAATGTTATTTTTTAACCTAAGGATCCTACATTTCAAATTTCAAGTGTCTAGGATCATTATTTCTGGAAATATAAAAAGTACCAAAAGTACAATTTTTTACAGCTTTTACGAGCCCTAAAAACGAAATTTTTAAAAAGTACTATTTTCATAATGTTTTTTTCAAGGAAGGTTCCAACAGTACAAATTTCAAGCTTCTATGACCATTATACATATCGAGAACCAAAAAAAGTACCAAAAGTACACTTTTTTACCCCTTCTTAGGAAGACACTAGAAATTTACCGAAGGATCCAAATTTCAAGTGTCTTGGATCATTATTTCAGGAAATATATAAAGTACCAAAAGTAATTTCTTTTTATTACTTTAGAAACGGAATTTCCAAAAAGTACTTTTTCCAGAATGTTTTTTCACCGAAGGATCCTATATTCCAAATTTCAAATGGCAAGTCTTTAGCTTCAATGATTTTAGCTGGGTGATTATGAATCAGTCAGTCATGTCAAATTTTGAGATTCTTGGATTTTTAGTTCAAGAACAATTTACCCCTTTTAACCTTTTTGACCCCATAAGATTGCATTTTCCAAAAACAGTTTTCTTCGTAATGATTTTTTTTTTCTGGATGATCCTAGATTCAAAAATATCAAATTTCTAAGACTATTATTTCAAAAAATATAAAAAAATTTTATACTTATCATGAACCTTAAGAAACGGAATTTTCAAAAAGCATCTTTCCAGACTGTTTTTTTCACCAATATATCCTACATTCTAAATTTCAAGCTTCTAGGAGAATTTTTTCAGGATCTATAAAAAGTACCACAAGTACATTTTTGTAAATTTTTGTATCCATTTAGCAACGAAATTTCCAAAAAGGACTTTTCCAGAATGTTTTTTCATTGAAGGATCCATTTCACCAAAAGATCCCACATTCCAAATTTGAAGTTTGTAGAACAATTATTTCAGAATATACAAAAATTACCGCAAGTAAATTGTTTATCCCTTTAGAAACGAAAAATCTATAAAGTACTTTTTCCGGAATGTTTTTTTATTACCGAAGGATCCTACAGGACAAATTTCTAGTATCTAGGATTATTATTTCAGAAAATATTAAGAGTACCAAAAGAACATTTTCTAAATTTACCTCCCTTAGAAATGGAATTTTTAGAAAGTAGGATTCTACTTTCTGAATTTCAAGTTTCTAGATTTTTTACACCACCAAAAACGGAATTTAAGATCCATCGATCTTGCATTCCAAATTTCAAGTTTCTAAAACCACTATTTCAGAAAATTTAAACAGTACATTTTTTTATCCCTGCAGAGGCGAAATTTTCATTTCATTTTCAAAATCTTTTTTTTACCGAAGGAGCCTGTTATACAAATTTAAAGTTTCTAGCACCATTAAGTCAGAAAATATAAAAAGTACCAAAAGGGCCTTTTTTACTTCTTTAACCTCCTTAGAAATATAAAAAGTACCAAAAGGGCCTTTTTTACTTCTTTAACCTCCTTAGAAATGGAATTTCTAAAGTGTTTTTCCAAAATATTTTTTTCACCGAAGGCTCCTACATTCCAAATTCGAAGTTTCTAGAACCATTATTTCAGAAAATATAAAAAGTACCAAAAGTGATTTTTTTTACTTCTTTAACCGCCTTAGAAACAGAATTTCCAAAAAGTGCTTTTTCCACAATGTGTTTTTCATGGAAGGATAATACATTCCAAATTTGAAGTTTCTAGAACCATTATTTGTGGAACTGTAAAAAGTACCAAAATAACCACAAAAGTTCCAAAAAGTACTTTTTCTAGAATATTTGTTTTTCGAAGATTCTTCATTCCAAATATCAAGTGTCTAGGGTCAATATTTCAGGAAATATAAAAAGTACCAAAAGTACACTTTTTTACCCTTTCTACCCCTCTTAAGAACGGAATTTCCAAAAAGTACTTTTTCGGAATGTTTTTTGGTCAAAGGATCCTACACTCCAAATTTTTAGTTTCTAGAATCATTATTTCAAGAAATAAAAAAAGTACTAAAGTACACTTTTTTATCCCTTTTACATATCGCTCCTTTACTTGTATAGTGTCATAACTCAAAATATTTGATTTTGCAGAAAACACGTTTAAAGTTTACTATTGAAACTGGTTTTCAATTGAAAAAGGCCGGTACATAGAAAATGTAATAATGGCGTGTACTCTTCTCAAACGGTGAGTTTAAGAGATATTAATACGAATTTTTGACACAATATAAAGCACGATATAACGAATAATTCTGCATCATTAACTCAAAAAACGCATTTTTTGAGTTATGACACTATACAAGTAAAGGAGCGATATGTCACTTAGAATTGAAATTATCAAAATGTATTTTTTCTAAAATGTTTCTTCTGCTAGAGGATTTTATATTTTAAATTTCAAACTTCTAGTACCATTATTAATGAAAAAAGTACCAAAGAACACTTTTTTACCACCTTAGTATCGGAATTTCCAAAAAGTACTTTTTACAACACATGATTTCACTGAGAATCTGAGATATATAAAATACCAAAAGTACACTTTTTTACCCCTTTAAGAACGGAATTTCCAAAAAGTACTTTTTCCACAATGTTTTTTTCATCGAAGGATAATACATTCCAAATTTTAGGTTTCTAGAACTGTAAAAAGTACCAAAAATTATCATAAAATTTCCAAAAAGTACTTTTTCCAGAAAATTTCTTTCTTGAAGATTCTACATTTTAAATATCAAGTGTATAGGATCATTATTTCAGGAAATATAAAAAGTACCAAAAGTACACTTTTTTACCCTTTTTACCCCCTTTTAGGAAAATAAACTCCAAAAAGTACTTTTTCAGAATGGTTTTATACCAAAAGATCCTACATTCAAATTTTTTTAGTTTCTAGAACCATTATTTCAAGAAATATAAAAGGTACTAAAAGTACACTTTTTTATCCCTTTTATCCCTCTTAGAATCGAAATTTTCAAATTGTATTTTTTCCAAAATGTTTCTTCTGCTGGAGGATTATACATTTCAAATTTCAAGTTTCTAGGACAGTGATGGACATTTTTGAAATTCCTATTCCCGCGGGAATAGGCAAAAAAATGCTGCTTGTGCGCTGTCGACAAACGTACACTATAAAATTCTGTTGCTTGAGCAAATTTGTTGATTTTTCGCTTGCTACTACCCACACAAGCATAAATGTTATAGTATGTGTTTCCGCACCACTGTTCTAGGACCATTATTAAAGAAAACAAGTGAGAGTGTTAAATTTGGCTGTGCCGAATCTTTTATACCCTGCAAAATGTATAAAATATAAAAAAAATGCCAGGGGCGTTTTATTTTTTGGGGGTGGGGCATGTTCGGCGGGAGAGGTGGGGCTGGTTGTTTAAGAAAATATTGTTTTAAACGTTTTTTCAGTTGAATTTACTTACAAAATATTTCAAGTGTGCTACTTGTAGTATAGGGTTTTAATTTTTACTTAATAGTCTTGACAATGGTATCTGACAAATACCACAACAATTTTAATATAAATAAATTTAAAACAGAACAATAATTTTCTTGAAAATTTTTTTATGAAAATATCATGGTTTTAATGAGGAAAGAAAAATGGCCTCGAGCTAAAATAGCCCTACTAGAAATAAGCTATTTTAAAGGTTGGATAAAACAGTTTTTGTTTTAAATAAAACTGAATCGGAAATTTTAATTTCAGAAACTATAGAAAAAATTTTGAAAAAATAATAAAATTCAGAAAATCTAAATTCTGAATATGAAAACTACAGCACTTTAACTATCAGTTTTTTAACTCTAGTAAAAATTACATTTTTTGTAGGATGCCCCTCTAAAATTGCAATTAGCTGCCACAGGTATGAGTTTGACTAAATAAAATGAATCATACGTTACATTGTCCTATTAATCAATCATACGCTTAGGTATCCTATAAAGAGCACCTAAACGTATGATTAATAAAGAAATATTAAATCCCTTAAATTTTTCTTATATGTATTTGTGTACAGTAGAGTGTCCCTTATTTTGGAAATGTTGGAAATCTTGAGACGGTACCCGCTCATTTTTTTCCTTTTGACTTAAAAATAACTCAGGAAAAATTTTACGCCCCTAGGACCACGCCTTCCCTACGCGACGGGGCCTTAAAGAGCGGGGCCTAAAAAATCATTTTTCCATACAAACCAAAAAAATTTTTTTTTGATTTTTAATTTTTTTGTTATTAATTATTATATTACTTGGTTTGCTTATTCACGACAAAAAATTTGATTTTGGAGGGATAAGTCTTTCAGCGCTAAAAAATTTTTCGCAAAAAAAAAATTTGGGCGGCCGGGGTCCTACAGTAAAAAATTTTTAAAAAATATTTTTTTTTAGTTTTGACCAGCAACGGTTTTAGCTGCTATGTTGCTTTAAATGATATATATTCCAAAAAAAAAATTATTCATATCTGTGACATCTTTATCTTTTTCGAAAAAAAAAATTTTGAGCCGTAGGAATCCTACGGTAAAAAATTTTTAAAAAATATTTTTTTTTAGTTTTGAAAAGCAATGGTTTTAGTTTTTATGTTGTTTTTAATGATATATATTCCAAAAAAAATATTATTCATATTTGTGACATTTTTATCGTGTATCGAAAAAAATCATCAATGCATTTTTTACCCTTTTTTAGAACACGATTAAGATGTCACAGATACAAAAAATATTTTTTTATGAATATATATCATTTAAAGCAACATAGCAGCTAAAACCGTTGCTGGTCAAAACTAAAAAAAAATATTTTTTAAAAATTTTTTACTGTAGGACCCCGGCGGCTCAAAATTTTTTTTTGCGAAAAATTTTTTAGCGCTGAAAGACTTATCCCACCAAAATCAAATTTTTTGTTGTGAATAAGCAAACCAAGTAATATAATAAATAATAACAAAAAAATTAAAAATCAAAAAAAAAATTTTTTGGTTTGTATGGAAAAATGATTTTTTAGGCCCCGCTCTTTAAGGGCCCGTCGCGTAGGGAAGGCGTGGTCCTAGGGGCGTAAAATTTTTCCTGAGTTATTTTTAAGTCAAAAGGAAAAAAATGAGCGGGTACCGTCTCAAGATTTCCAACATTTCCAAAATAAGGGACACTCTAGTGTACAGATATTGTTAAATAATTTTCTATGGCTTAAATTTGAATAGCCTCTTATTAAACTAAAGATAATTTGAAAATATAAAAATTCAATTTCCTTTTTATATGAATGCTATACAATATTATTTGTATTAGATTTTCTTTAATTTTTCATAAAAATTTTCCAAGAAATTTTTTGTTCACAAATATTTTGTGGTTTTAGTTTATCTTTTCATAACATGCCAGCTAGCTAGCCAGCCTGCCTGCTGTCTGTCTGTTCATTTGAAACCAATATTTCATTTACCTCTTAAGGCTGATGAAGAATAAAAACCTACAAATGTATCAAAAGATTTTTGTTTGTCGTTGTTAAGTTTTAACATTGGTTTCTCTGTCCGTCCATTTGTCTGTCCGTCCGTCTGTCCGTCTGAAAATTCTACAATATTTGTGGTTTTGTTTGTAACACATGCCATTTATAAGTCTTAAACAAATAACACTGCAAACGCATACATAAACATAAAAAACTGATGTTATATACTGAAAACCTGACAAAAGGATAACATTCAAGGATTACAACCAACAACCAACAAAAATCAAATTGTATATTTTGTGTGTTCTCTGTATGCTACAGCATCCAAAAAGAACAAAAATACATATAAAATCAAACAAATTCTCGAAAAAAAGCCTTTAATGTTTATTTTGCTGTTTTGAAAGTTATTGGGTTTTGTTGGGAATACTTTTTGGGTTATTTGTTGGCTGAAACAAAAAAAGGATATATGATATCAGACAGACATGTATCTAAAGGATTAATTTGAAGAGAATGTTTAATCCATCAAAAACAATTTTTGTTCAAACATAAAACTTATTTCTACAAATTTACATCCCATGTTGGAATTAAACTTTATTTGTTTAACAAACGAGGGTGGTGTAAAAAGTTTGGGAAACTTTTCAAAAAAATTTCCAGATTCTGGGATTTTTTCCATTATTATTGATATAAAAGAGTACAGTCCACTTGAAATTTTAAATTATAGGTTCGTATTCCGACAAAACCTTCCACTAAGACCAGGTTTTTTTGGCAATTCCGATTTTAAGGGGCTCGAAAGTAGTAAAAAATTGTATTTTCGTACTTTTTCTATTTTCTGAAATAATCATCTTAGAAATTTCAAACTTGAAATAAAGGACACTCTAGTTAAAAAAAATGGGAAAAATGTACTTTTTTAAAAACCTGAGCATAAGGGGTTAAAATGGGGTATTTGCTAAAATTATATTCATAAGAACTTGAAATGTAGCATCCTTTAGCGAAAACTCTTTTTTGAAAAAAGTATCTTTTGAATAAAAAATGTACTTTGATACTTTTTCGATCTTCTGAAATAATGGTCTTACAAGGGAAGTCTCCCTAGTGTCACCCGCGGATCTTTATGGAATTGGTTTTATTTTGTAGATCAGAAAAAATAAAGGGACACGTATTTTTTTTAGCGGCCCAAATTCATATTTAGAGGGTAAAAAGGAGGGGGGAAGACAAGGCCATTTTTCAGTTTTTTTCGTTTATCGCCTATATTGTGCATGTTATATACCAAATGAAAGGTCTTTGAAAAACCTATTTACGTGTGCTAAGAACGTGTCCAAACATGCACAACTTTTCGTCATATTGAGTAAAATACCAAAATTTTAGGACATTTTTGTTAATAAGTCGAAAAATGTTAACTTCTTTGGCCCGTTGTTAGCACCACGAGATAGGTATTTTTAATACCTTTAATCTGATACCACACATGCCCATATTAATTTTGTTTAAATAGGCGTAAATCGTAAAAAACTGAAGAAGGTCAATTTCCCCCCATACAAATCGACCCCCCCTAAAAATGAGTTTGGGCCGCTAAAAAAAAATACGTGTCGAATTAATTTTCGTTCTTAACAACATATCCAAATTTCATGAAGATCGGAGGGTGACACCAGGGAGACTTCCCTTGTTAGAGACTTGAGATTTGGTATGCAGGATCATCATGCGAAAAAAAAACATTCTAACAAATTTACTTATTAGAAAAATGTTTTCTAAAAGGGTAAAAAGGTAACTTTGATATACTAAGACGGGATTTTTAAAAATTCCGATTCTAAGGGAGTAAAAAAAGTAAAAATGTATTTTTTCTATTGCCTGAAATAGTTTCTTAGAAACTTGAAACTTGGTATAAAAGATCCTCCAAACAAAAACAAATATTCTGGAAAAGTATTTTTTGGAAAATTCAATTCCTCCCTAAGAATTTAATTTTCAAAAAAGTAAAATAGGGTAAAAATGTGTACTTTGGTACTTTTTCTATATTCTGAACTAATGGTCATAAAAACTTGAAGGTTTAAATCTAGGTTCCTTCAGCGAAAAAAAACTTAAATAAACGTACCTTTTGGAAATTCCAATTTTAGTTGTACTTTGTACTTTTCCGATCTCCTAAAATAATGGCTTTTACGCAACCTGAAATTTGAAATGTAGGATCATTCTGCAGAAAAAATAAAAGTACTTTTTAAGAAATTTCAATTCTAAAATGGCATAAAGCAAACTTTATTACACTCAGACAAAATGTTTAAAAATTTCGATTATAAGAGAGTAAAAATGTATTTTGGTACTTTTCCTGAAATAAACTTGGAAGTTTTATATTTCCTGAAGTAATGGAATAAAAATATAAAATGTAGGATCTATCAGCGTAAAATGAAAAAAAGATAATCGTACCTTTTAGAAATTCCGATTTAATTGCACTTTGGGGGGATGGGGTCTTTCGCAGAGGTGCACTTGTGCGGAAAGCTATCTGCCTGTCATCCACTTGGGGATGACAAGAAGCGGTTCCTCTGTTCGAAATTCCCAAGCAGCTCACTACTTCCGGTCTTATACCATGTATCCCCTGGTAATGTCTTTCAGACACCCGTCTGTCGACAGCTAGAGTGAGAAGGCACACAGTTGAGTAACCGGAATGGCATGCTAAAACCGATGCGTCTCAGGTAACTATGTGACCACCGAAATGAACAGGCACTCAAAACTCAACTGTTCGACCTGCCTAGAGGTTGTTGGCAGCCCCAACACTAGGATCGGATGGGAGGCCTAATCAGTCCCTCAATCTTAAACTAAAATGATTACTGAACCCGCAACAAATAATAATAATCAACGGATCCCCAAGATGACGACCTTCAGCACTCCTAGAAACATCTAAACTGGCCAAAGTATGCAGAGAATTCGCCAACTACAACCTGCTACTTTTAGGATTGTGCGAAACCAGATGGCCAGAAGCAGAAGAATTTAAAACCTCCGAAAACTTTACTTTTTTAAATTCCGGCAAACCGCCAGATCAACCAAGATCGAGTGGAGTCGAATTTCTATTATCTAGGGAAGCCCGAAGTGCACAGATCAACTGGAAACCTCATGGTGACAGAATAATCACAGCAAGATTCCGCACTAAGGCCAGGAACCTCACCTGTGTGCAATGTTATGCACCAACAGAAACCTCTGAAACTCTGGATAAAGAAAACTTTTATAGTAACTTGAACAGAGTGTTGACATCAATACCACGAGGAGATATCGTGTTACTTATGGGTGATTTCAACGCGCAACTACGTGCAGACAACACTGGCAGAGAAACTTTAATGGGACAGCACGGAATCGGTAGAATGACGGAGAATGGAGAGCTTTTTACTGAAATATGCAGCAACAACAATCTTGTGATCGGAGGCACCATATTTCCTCATAAAACTTGCCACAAAGTAACGTGGGTTTCGCCAGACAAAGTGACCGAAAATCAAATCGACCATATTGCTATAAGCAAATCATGGCACAGGTCTCTCCTGGACGTGCGTTCCAAACGTGGGGCAGACTGCTGTTCAGACCACCATCTCGTAGTTGGTAGTCTCCGTCTAAGGGTAGCCGCTAATCATAAGCCACCATTCACTGAACGTAAATATGACGTACAAAAACTTAAAAACGCTCAAAATCATCACAACTACGTGGAAGAACTAAAAAGAGGATTGGTTATACAACGAGCACACCCAGTGATAGAATCGCAAAATATGAATAATAGCTTCAACGATGCTGCCAGAGAACATATTGGCTACAGGACACCCAAAAGAGCGCAGTGGATGTCTGACGATACCTGGAAGTTAGTACTGGAAAGGAAAGAAATAAAGGCAAAACAAAATACAGTAAGAACACGAGGTGAAAAGTCATCGCTGGGGGAAGCGTACAGGCTACACGATTTACTAGTCAAGCGAAGTGCTAGAAATGACAAAAGGCGATGGCACGAGTCACTAACTTGTGATGCCCAAAAAGCATCTGAAGAACATAGATCCAAGGATCTATATGTAATCACTAATAAACTCACTGGTAAAAATTTCTCGAATACAAAACCACTTAAGAACAGCGAGGGAGTATTATCAACATCGAGGAATGAACAATTGGAAATTTGGAGACAGCATTACTCTTGTATGCTTTCAAACCCACCACATAATCTTTCGAATATTTGCTCATGTCCATCCTACACAATCAGGCAGGATATCTGAACTGAATGTCCAGATATCTTGAAGTGTTAAACGCTATTAACGTTTTAAAGGCAAACAAGGCACCCGGTGTTGATAATACAGCCCCCGAAATGCTTAAAGCTCTTCCCCAATTAACAGCTAACATTCTGCTACTCCACATCGAGAACTTTTGGTTATCATCTAAACTCGACGCAAATCTTAAGGAAGGTATAATTGTGAACATCCCTAAAAAAGGCGACCTTACCGACTGCAGGAACTGGAGAGGTATCACTATCCTTAGTGCAGTTAATAAAATTATAGCGCATATCATCAATAAAAGAATCTCGGATGCTATAATGGATCATCTCAGACCAGAGCAGGCTGGCTTTCGTCCCCAAAGTCTTGTGTTGACCACATCAATAGCTTGCGAATAATAATTGAGCAGTCCGCATAGTGCCAGTCCCCCCTCTACATGGTCTTTATCGATTTTGAAAGAGCTTTCGACACCTTGAGCCATAATGCAATATGGAGCTCCCTTGCGTGTAAAGGTGTTCCACTTAAGATCATCCAACTCACTCAGGCACTGTATGCAGACGTTAAATGTAGAGTTGTTCATGACAACTAGTGTCCGACCGAATATTCGGCTTCGGCTTCGGCCAAAAAGCACTATTCGGCCACTATTCGGCTTCGGCCACAATTTTGGCCGAATAGGCCGAATACCGAATAATTGTATAATATTTGTGCTCACGTGTTGAAAAACACACTAAACTAACTTTGAATCACATTTGTAAGCCACAGAAACATTTTACTAAGTGTTTTTGCAACTAAAAACATATTTTTTTTAATATTCGGCTTCGGCTTCGGTTTGGCCGAATAGTGAAAATTTGAACGAATATTCGGCTTCGGCCAAAAAAGGTGTATTCGGTCGGACACTAATGACAACGCTCTAAGTAACAGCTTTAATGTGGTAACCGGAGTGCGCCAGGGATGTATACTATCACCCCTTCTATTCAACATTGTCCTTGACGTCATAGTGCGCAATGCCACTCAAACAAATAGAGGTATAAGTTGGGGGCTTACTCAACAACTTGAGAGTCTGGAGTACACCGACGATATCTGCCTCCTATCTCACAGCTATCGTCATATGTCAGCTAAACTAAAATCTCTCGAAACCGAAGCTGCAAAAGCTGGATTAAAAATTAATATTAGAAAGAGTAAGGTAATGCGTTGCAATACTCTTAATCACAGCAAATTTAAAATACAGGATGTTGAGCTAGAAGAAGTAAAGTCGTTTTGCTATCTTGGTTAACGCATACTGGCGGCTGCAGCAATGATGTGGCCTATCGAATGTCAAAGGCCAAGCAATCATTTGGTATGCTGCGCCCTGTATGGAAGTCTACCTCTATTTCGGAACACAGTAAGATTAGCATCTTTAATTCTTGCTCTACGTAGGTTCCTCAGGATATTCTGGCCAAGCACCATTTCCAACACTAACCTTTGGCAACGGACAAACCAACGGCCAATTAACATCGAGATCCTTAATCGGCACTGGATAGGTCACTCGCTCCGTAGACCACATGGCGACCCTACTAAATCAGCGATTGACTGGAACCCCCATGGTAATACACTCAAAAAAAAAAACTGTAATGTTAGCAAAAATAGCTTGTAAACCTACAAGAAAATTTGCTGATTTTGAACCCACAAATTTTTTGCTAAAGTTAGCAAAAATGTTTTGCCAATAATTAGTTAACAAAAAAAATTTTTTTTTGACACATTTGAGGACCCCATTGGGTTCGGACCCGATAGGTCCAGACCCCGATGGGCCTAGACCTAGTTGGGTTCCTTAAAAATCGTCATAGTTTTTGATCCCAAATTTGTGTCCGTTTCGCTCTACCTTGCTTAGTTTTTGAGATACGTGATTATAGGGGACCACTGGGGTTTTGAGAATTAAAAAACTCGATAACTTCAAAAATATTACTGGGAGAGCTTTTGACTATTTTGCGGTCTTGTTCTACGTATTGAGGGCTACAAAAATGCTTTTGGACTTTTTGTTGTGTCGGCAATATTTACCAAGATATGAGCATTTTAAAATTTTCGGGAATGCTAACTTTTTTGGATCCAAAGTTAGGGCCCATTAGGGTCCACACATGTGAAGAGGACCCGCGAAAGTATGGAGATTCTAAGCACCAAAAATGCCCTCCATTTTGCTCTATCTGGCTTAGTTTCCGAGATAGAGCCATTTTAAGTTTTCTGAAAATAAAAAAAAATTTACCAATTATTTTTGATAATGTTAGCAAAAAATCTTGTAAAAATGTTGTCAACTCAATTTCAAATCTTAGCAAAAGAAATTAGTTCAACGTTTGTTTAAAATTGCTAATGTGCTAAATGACATTTACAAGAATTTTTTGCTAATATGCTAATCTCAACTAAAAATTTGCTAAAAGTTAGCTAACTAGCATTAGCAAAAACAAATTAAGTAGTAAATCTACTAACGTATTTTTTTGAGTGTACAAGAAGAGTTGGTCGCCCGTCGCACACCTGGAGACGTCAACTTGAATCTGAAGTAAACCAAAGTGGGCTAAGCTGGAGGGAAATCAAACATCTAGCATCAAACCGGATCGAATGGAAAGAGTTCGTTGCGGCCCTTTGTTCCTACTAGAAACCACAGGTCATAATATATAATATTAACACATTTTCGATCTCCTGTAAAAAAATGTTCTTTGGTACTTTTTGATCTTTTGCAAAAATGTTCATAAAAATTTTATGTTTGAAAAGTAGGAACCTTCACCGTAAACAAATATTCTGAAAAACAGAATTTTAGAAACTACTGATTCTGAGAGGTTTAGGGGGTAAAAAATTCTAGTAGTACTTTGTGACTTTTTCTATTTCTTTGAATAAAATATGAGCTTTAAAACTTTTTTTTCCTAAAATAGTAGTAAAGTTTCTAAAAACTTTAAGCTGAAGAATTCCAAAATTTTTGACTACAAAAAAAACACTTTTTCGGCCTTACCTATTTCAATTGTCTTAAAAATTGGTAAATATATTCTTCTGATTTTTGTTGAATTTCGGTTTTTGTTATTTAGTCAAAATTGTAAATGGTTCGCGTTTTATCGCTATTCAAAGTTGGTATTTTGCAACAATTTTATAAAAAATACATAATGTTTAAATGATCGTATCTTTGGAACGCATCATCCGTTTGTCACGAAATAAAAGGCAAAATAATGGTTATGTCCTGTTCTTAAAATAGAATTTTGAAAAAGGATAGGATGCTTTGCAAAAAGGATATTGAAATTAAAAAAATGTCCTTAATTTGCAAATATCTCAAAATGCGTATCTTTAATTTTCCTATATTTTTTTGCACTTATAGCCCAAAATATACTTAACAACATATGCAAATCCCAAATTGGGGTGATGAGCGGTTTTATTATAAACGTGGTTTCCTGAAACGACTTATTGATTTTTGTTAATAACTTTTGTTTACAAATGAAAAACAATTTTTGCGCAGTAACCGCGAATATTTTTTTATATGTATTTTGGACCGCTAAACTCAAAAATTTCATTAAAAGAACAATCCGCTAATACGTTTTTGTTTAATGAATTTTTTAGCGTTTTTTGGAGGTATTTTGACTATTTTTCTTATATCTTAAGTTCTGTTTATCTGATCTTCTCGCAATAAAAAACAAATTAAAGACAAAAAAGTTTCCAACAAATCCTACATTCATCATTTTTACATCAGTTCATAGCTTTACACGCAAATAATTTTTTTTTAGCGTTATTTGGAGGTATTTTGACTATTTTTCTTATATCTTGAGTTCCGTTTATCTGATCTTTTCGCAATAAGAACCAAATTAAAGACAATCAAATTTCCAACAAATCCTTCATTCATTATTTTTATATCAGTTTTTAACTTTACGCGCAATAGGCAAACAAGGAAAAACTATTTTTTTATTAACAAAGCTCATTTTTAACAATTTTAAAAAACAGAAATCAAAAAAAATTAAATTTTTTTTTTTTTATTTTATTATGTATATTCATATAATTTGTGATAAATTCGGAGTAAACCTTTAGATTTTCATCAAATCAACTTTATTATATTTCTAAATGTTCAGGCTTTGCAGATAAATAAAAAAAAAACGTAATTAATTGCAAAGATTTCTATTTCTTGACCTGTTTTAAATGATTTGTTAATCAAAAAACTTATTTTAGTCATATGTTTGAATATTGAGCGGAAAGCTTTGAACTAATGGAAAAATTATGAATGTAGGATTTGTTGGAAATTTGATTGTCTTTAATTTGGTTCTTATTGCGAAAAGATCAGATGAACGGAACTCAAGATATAAGAAAAATAGTCAAAATACCTCCAAATAACGCAAAAAAATTTATTTGCGTGTAAAGCTATGAACTGATGGGAAAATGGTGAATGTAGGATTTGTTCGAAATTTGATTGTCTTTAATTTGGTTTTTATTGCGAGAAGATCAGATAAACAGAACTTAAGATATAAGAACAATAGTCAAAATACCTCCAAAAAACGCTAAAAAATTCATTAAACAAAAACGTATTAGCGGATTGTTCTTTTAATGAAATTTTTGAGTTTAGCGGTCCAAAATACATATAAAAAAATATTCGCGGTTACTGCGCAGAAATTGTTTTTCATTTGTAAACAAAAGTTATTAACAAAAATCAATAAGTCGTTTCAGGAAACCACGTTTATAATAAAACCGCTCATCACCCCAATTTGGGATTTGCATATGTTGTTAAGTATATTTTGGGCTATAAGTGCAAAAAAATATAGGAAAATTAAAGATACGCATTTTGAGATATTTGCAAATTAAGGACATTTTTTTAATTTCAATATCCTTTTTGCAAAGCATCCTATCCTTTTTCAAAATTCTATTTTAAGAACAGGACATAACCATTATTTTGCCTTTTATTTCGTGACAATCGGATGATGCGTTCCAAAGATACGATCATTTAAACATTATGTATTTTTCATAAAATTGTTGCAAAATACCAAATTTGAACAGCGATAAAACGCGAACCATTTACAATTTCGACTAAATAGCAAAAACCGAAATTCAATAAAAATCAGAAGAATGGATATGTTAATTTTTGGATAAATTGAACCACCATCGGCTGATTGCCTATGCTATTCTAAATCAGTGATCGGCACCCATTGCACGCTGGAGCCGAACACAATCGGCAATTCACATGTATACAACACGAATGTCAACAAAAAATCAACAAAGAGCATAAAAAAAATTTGTGCCGACCACTGTTCTAAATGGAACCAGTCAGCTTGTATTAAAGGCTCAAAAAATATTCTACAAAAAGTACTTTTTGAAAAATATGTGGGTAAAAAAGTGTACTTTAGTACATTTTCTATCTACTACAGTAATGGTCATAAAATCTGAAATTTAAAATTTGTAATCCATTAGCAGGGGAAAACTCTGAAAAATATTGACACATCGAGAGCGAAAAAAATTACTTTTATTCCCTTCTTATTGTTAAAGGGTACTTCTTTGGTACTTTTTGATCTCTTGCAAAAATGCTCATAAAAATTGGATATTTGGAATGTAGGAACTTCCACTGAAAAAAATCATTCTGAAAAATTGAATTTTAGGAATTACTAATGCTAAGAGGTTAAATGGGGTAAAAAATTGTACTTTGGTACATTTTCAATGCTCTAAAACAATGGTACTAAAAAAATACATTTTGAATTTAGCAGTGAAAAAAAAAATCATTCCTATAAACGTAATTTTTGAAAATTTCGATTCTAAAAACTGTTTCAGAATCTAAAACTATTACCTAAGTATTTCATCTAACAAAAAAACAAAACTGTAAAAACAAAGAAAACTTATAAATTGTTTTAACTAATTTAGGACTTAATTTGTTCCGTTTGTTGTATTTGATACCTCTCCCACACCTAATTAAGTTTTAAATTAATTTCATTACATTTTTTACACATACTCTCTAAACACTTTATCCTACTTTAACGTGTTAGTTAAATTGTAGTGACTACAATGTAGTAGAAGTAGTAGTAGGTACTCATCTATAGTTGTGTTAGTAATGTGATGTATGTGTGTGTGTGTAGTAGGGTTTGTTACAAAATCAACACGTTGTTTTCATATCCTAGCAGAGAGTGGTGTAGTAGTGTCATACACGTAGAGCAGAGTTTGTAGGTGTGAGTAAAGCACACAAGTGTAAAAATATCTAAGAGTGTAGTTGTTAAAGTTTTTTTTTTCTTTCCATGAGTTCTGTAAATACAAACACACAAATATTTATACATACCTTTAAGTTTATTTTTGGATTAAAATCCTGTTTTTTTTTGTATGCGTGAATGTGTGTGTGTGTTTGTTTGTATGTATACATTCCTTTATTTTCTTTTGTATACATTTTTCTATACATTTGAACATGCACGTGCAAAATATTTAACTACCGCCATATTTTATGTGTTTTTTTGTTTTTTGCCCCATTCGTAAAGTCTCTACGCCAAAAAGCACACAAACCCACAAAACTTTTATTTAAGTAAAAGTATTTGTATTTGTCAAGAGAACGAGTTTTTTTGTTGTTTCTCCTCTTTATCGTCATTCAATTCAATTCAGGTGAGATTTAATTTTATATATATATTTTTTTTTTCTTACAACAAAATTTTTATGTTATGTTTCAACAAGTTCAACAACAATGCGTGACCAAAAGTTATTCGACACATACAATATTTTTTTTTCTACTTACATTTATTTTCAACCCCGGAAAGGAACACATTTTTTTGTGTATGATGTTATCCTGTCGTTCGTATAGATAGCATACTGGGTCAACTGGTCTCAGGTGGTAATGGTAAGTTTGTTGTTTTTGTTTAAATTCTATAAATAGAGAAAAAGAGCGAAAAATATTGAGAGAAAGTTTAGAGTAAAATTACATATTATTTTTTTAACAAGAGAATAGAGTATTAAAGCAACAGTGAATTTGAAAAGTAGACTTATATTTACGTAAAATGTATACTTTGTTTTATATCTACGCCCACAAAAAAGGGGCGGACAGAAAAAAATGGCATTTTTAAATATCATGGGTTCAAGTGCAGGACCTTTAACTTCTTCGGAGATAAAATTGTCTCATTTATTTAGCAAATATACAAAAAACAAGTAAAAAAGTTAAATTCGGCCTTGCCTAATATACTGATACCCTCCACAATTTCAACAAAAAGATTATTACAAAAAACTTTATTTAAAAGGAAATTACTTCTGAAAAAAAAAAAAAATTCCGCGAAAAAAAATCCGCGATTTTTTCTTTTTTGTCAAGAAATATGTTCGGACTTGTTTAAATATCATTCGGTGTACAATTTTGTTCACATACTGTGAGCGTCAAAAGAAAGTGTACAGGTCTTAAATTGATGTAATTCGTTAACCACAAAGATGACAATAAAACCCCTTATTATTATCAATCGACTATCATTTAAAAACACGCTATAAAGGAAATTTTCCAAGCTTTAATTTAAGCTTAATAGAGTCCAGATTGGACAAATATTAAATGAGATACGGGGGTCGCGCTGGAAATTGAAAATTTTTGTAGACGTTTTTAAAAAAAATTTTAAAAAATATTTCTAATTTTATGTGTTTGAAGCTCAAACATAAAAAATTTAAAAAATAGTACAATAGTTTAAATTCAGTTATCAACTCATTTTTGTAACTATCCAAACAAAAATCAAAATTTTTTAAATGCAGTAAAAAAATATGCATTTTTTTGACCTCCAACTCTTTTGACCACCAATTTTTTGTAAACAAAGAAAAGATTTCATTGTTTACTAATTTAAGTACAACTAAGTGTATAGTAAAGAGATATGAAAATAATTAAAAATTTTCTTTGTTTACAAAAAATTGGTGGTCAAAAGAATTGGAGGTCAAAAAAATGCATATTTTTTTACTGCATTAAAAAAATTTTGGTTTTTGTTTGAGTCATTGGAAAAATGAGTTAATAACTGAATTTAAACAATTGTACTATTTTTTAAATTATTAATGTTTGAACTTGAAAAAAATCAACTTAGAAATATTTTTTAAAATTTTTCTAAAAAATGTCTACAGAAAATTTCATTTTTCAGATCGACCCTTGTATCTCATTTAATATTTGCTTAATCTGGACGCTATCAAGCTTAAATTAAAACTTGGAAAATTTCCTTTATAGCATGTTTTTGAATGATAATCGATTGATAATAATATGGGGTTTTATTGTCAACTTTTTCGTAAAGGAATTACATCTATTTTAGACCTGTACACTTTCTTTTGACGCTCACTGTATGTCAATCAGCAGCCGAATTAAAGCATTTTGTATTTTAAGGTTATGTTGGACATACCAAAATTTCTGAAGTGTCCTTACATTTTCGTTCATAACTTTTGAACCGCTGAACCTATATTGCTCAAATGCAATACCAAACTGCTCGGGAGAACTTCCAATAAAAATGTTAATTTTTAGTCATCTCCGTGTAATATTGTGGCCGTGATCACCATTTCCACAGACAGACAGACAAACGGACATAGCTAGAATGACCCCAACAATTGATCCGATCACTGATCAATTTTTGGGGTCCTAGGACGATATTTCGAAGAGTTACAAACGGAATTACAAACTTATATATACCATCTATCAATAATTGTAAGTGGAGGGTATAAAAACATGTAAAAAAAGTGAGAAAATTAAAGTCGGTTATAACCGACCATAATACCCTGTACCAGAGTTTGGTGGATAAAAGGTCCCAAACATAAGCCGATTATATCCATTTTTGGTTCTAAACGTTTTCGAGTCACTCAACGGAATGGGTATCAAGGTGATTGGCTACGCTGATAAAGTTTTCATCCTAATAAAAGGTAAGTTGTTACCAACGATTAGCGAACTCATGGAATCAGCGACGTGTGCAAAGGACAACTTAATCCCGCCAAAACCCAACTCGTCTTGTTCACATAAAGGACCAAGATAGACGGGGTTGTCCTTCCCAAATTAAATGGAAACACCCTTGAACTGTCTAATGATGCGAAATACCTGGATGTGATCCTCAAAGCTTTATTGGAAAAGGAATACAGAGAAAAGGATAAAAAAAGTCGTTATGTGTCTGCTCTCAGGTTAAGAGGTATACAGAAAAAAAATTGAGTAAATTTTTAATACTATTGAGTAAAAAATTACTCAATTTTGCACTAGTAGACGATTTAATAGTTCTGAATAAACTTTTAATAACAAAATATTAAATACTTACTAAAAAAATTTGAGTTAATTTTTAATTGAGACAATTAAAAATTTACTTAAAATTTTTCGATTTTTTTAAGTAACTTTTTAAATATGTCAAGTAAAAATTTATCAATTTATTTTTTTAAAAAATTTAAAAAAGTTTCACATTTTTTCTTAAAAAAAAAATATTTTTTTCAAACTTTACCAAATATATTTATGTCCTTAAGGCATAGGACAATTTTAAAAAGATAATTTCAAACTTTCAAATACATATGGGGCATTCCATGTCAAATCGGACACTTTGAAAATTTTTTTTTTTTAGATTTTCCCAATTTTCCTTCGAGGTAAATTTTCAGATTTTTTTGATGACCGGTTCAAAAGATATCAAATTTTTAAAAATTGGTAGTTTGTTCCTTTACTTAAACTTCTTTTACTCATAACTTCTTCAATAATGGTCCAAATTTAAAATTTTTTTTTTCAAAATTTTTGTTTTTTTACGTACTTAAAAAAAAATCCCAAGAAATATTTAAAAGCGCTCTAGTATGCGATTTTTAAGTTTTAAAATTTAAATCTCATTTTTGAAAATGTTTGTACTCTTCGATTTTTTTGATTTTTTTTTGTGTAAAACTTCTATGGATTCTACAAATTTTTTGCCAAGGAGGATCGTGTTGAACAGTTGGAGCAAATTTTATAAAAATGTAATTTTGTATGGGAGCCTACTTAGGGAGTGGAGATAGGGCGTAGGTATGTTTTAAGAAAATGTTGTAGGGTAAAAATAAATGGGGGTCGGTCTCACTAATGACCCCTCTCAGACGCACCATTGGACCGCTAGAAGCTGATTAAATAAAACAAATTTACAAAAAATAAAAAAATTGTATGGGGACCGCCTTAACAGTTAAAGATAGAGGGTAGGTGTGTTCAGAGAAAATGTTTGGACTAAAAAAATATTGTGGGTCGGTAATACTTTTTGTTACTCTAAGGGCACTATTAGGGCAGTTAGAGCGGTTGGAGCAAATTTTAAAAAATATAGTTTTGTGTGGGAGCCCCCTTAGAAATTGGAGATAGGGTATTAGTTTGTTCCAAAGAAATGTTAAGACGTAAAAATTAATGGGGTCGGTCTTTTAAAGGACCCCTCTATGACGCACCATTGGAGCAGTAGAAATGATTTTAAGATTGGAAAATTAGAATAAAATTTTTTCAAAAAATTTAAAAAAATAGTAATAAACGTTATCCCACGATCCTCCTGGACAAAAAATTTGTGGAATCGATAGAAGTTTTACACAAAAAAATTTAAAAAAAACCGAAGAGTACAAACAGTTTCAAAAATGAGATTTAAATTTTAAAACTTAAAAATCGCATACTAGAGCGCTTTTAATTTTTTGGAGTTTTTTTTTTTTTTTAAAGTACGTAAAAAAACAAAAATTTTTAAAAAAAAATTTGAAATTTGGACCATTATTGAAGAAGTTATGAGTAAAAGAAGACGCTTTTTTCGTGGTAACCATTGCGCCGTCCGCTTTTCATATATAATAGTTGTATCCATCTTCGATCGGATGTAGGTGGCATAAATAAGTAGTAAGGAAACCTGATGAGGTGATGTACTTCATACACCGTTTTAAAAACCCAAGACACTTGAATACTTTTTTCGACACTTGAAAAACGTGCTTATTCCAACGAAGATCACACTGAATTTTCATGACCAGAAAATCAAGACCGGACTTATGAAACGATTTGCATGAAATGTAAAATATATATAAAAGACTTAATTTTAAGGTTGGGGTGTCTCGGCTTATTGGGGATTTAAGGGTTCAAAACATGGGTAAAAAAATGGCGAAAAAATCGTTTTTATTTTTCAGCCATTTCTTTCTAAGGAACTGTATGATGTTTACATATGAGCAGAAAGGTTTTTTAATGCCTATCTAACGGTGCCATAACCTTGTATAATTTTGGCTTCGTTAAATACTTTTTTCAAGAAAATATTTTGAAGATGTTTATTCTGGCTCGAGGTCATTATTTTCTTTACTAATTAAAATCGTGATATTCTCATAGCATAATTTGTAAGAAAATTATTTTTTGTTTTAAATTTATTTATGTTGGTCATCTTTGCAAGACTTAATCGACACGTGTTTCGGAATTTGTCAAATTCCATCAAGATTATTTAGCAAAAATAAAATTTTGGGTGGTATTTATATGAAGACATAGATCTACCATGTCCATATCAATACGAAATAATCTTTATTAAATTTAAGTCGACACGTATTTTGGCTCTAGAGGATATTCCTATTAGTTTGGGAGTTATCGAAATTTTCCCGGAGGTCCACATTGTTTAATGAGGGGACAAGCGCAATTTTGAAACACAGATATGGCCTATTAGCCGAGACACCCCAACCTTAAAATCGTCTATTTTATATATATTTTAAATTTCAGGCAAATCGGCTAATAAGGGTGTAGAATCTGTAGGGTGGGGCGATTTGAACATCTTAATGGGCGCTTCGCGTTTTTGAATCTTGGGATTGTACTGAGCAAAAAAGTCAACTAGACCATACGTCTACGGTGAAAATCGAGCCTCCCGATTTTGACTTGAAGTTTTTTCTCAGACTTTATTTTTTTGGAAAATTTGCAAATATTCTTGGGCTCATATTTCGTAAACTATTTGAAATTTTGACTTATTTTCAAAAGGAAAGTAGCTATTGTCTCGGGCTACAATTTCTCTGAACATATTACTTAGAAAAAACTTCGTTTTCATGGTCAAAAAGTCGAAAATGTAGAAAATTCACCACTTTTTGTAATATTTTTTTTGATATTTTGGCCTATAACAGCCAAACTCTTAAGATTTTCGATCCAATACTAAGACAAAAATTGTAGCCAAGACAATAGATTTGATGATGACGCTGATGATTCTGGCTGCATCTCCATCTCCACATTCTCTGTATTATCAGAATCCACTGGATTATCTATATTTTTTATATCTTAAATTTTTTAGTAGCACTGCACAGTTTATACACGAAACAATTATTTCTAAAACTTACATTCAAAAAATATAATAAGTAAAGACTAATTATGGGACCGTTCCTTTTAACGTTTATAGGTGGGGTTAGTTGTTTATATGGTATCTGGGAAAGCTGGATGTTTTGTTTACCTTTTATTTTTCGATATGAACACCTGAAAATGGTAATTTATCAATATTTTCACAAAAAATTTGCACTTTCACAAGGCCAAAACTGCCTGAAGGAGCCTTCCAATGCTTTTGCGATGTACTAGAGAGTTCTTAACTATTGTCTTAGCTACAATTTTTGTCTTAGTATTGGATCGAAAATCTCAAGGGTTTGGCTGTTATAGGCCAAAATATCAAAAAAAAAAATTACAAAAAGTTGTGAATTTTCTACATTTTCGACTTTTTGACCATGAAACCGAAGTTTTTTCTAAGTAATATGTTCAGAGAAATTGTAGCCCGAGACAATAGCTACAACTTTACTTTTAAAAATAAGTCAAAATTTCAAATAGTTTACGAAATATGAGACCAAGAAAATTTGCAAATTTTCCAAAAAAAATAAAGTCTGAGAAAAACTTCAAGTCAAAATCGGGAGGCTCGGTTTTCACCGTAGACGTATGGTCTAGTTGACTTTTTTGCTCAGTACAATCCCAAGAATCAGAAACGCGATGCGCCCATTAAGATTTTTTTCCTTCCTTACTAATCGCCCCACCCTAGTGTAGATACTTCCCTTGTAAGACATTAATTTCGGAAATATAAAACGTCTTAACCCCCTTTTGAATCAAAACTTTCAAAAAATATTTTTTGTCAGAAGGTTTTTGGGCTTGGGCTTCTTTTATTCAACTCTTTTTAGCTAAAAATTAAGTATAAAGTAAATTGTAATTCTAAGAAAAACGTGTTTTTTGTAATTTATTGAATAAATATGGTAACCTGGCAATCCATGATGTTAGCATTCTCTTTAATAAACAAAAAAAAACATTTGCACTCTCTATCTCTCTGGCATATAAAAACCACATGCTGATTGTACGTATTTAGAGCTGCCAGTTTAGGGAATAAGCTAAACATTTGGCGATGCAAATGGGGATGATATAATTCAGTCGGTTGATGCGGGCATTTAAGAATTTGTGAGAACACTAAATTCTGAATTTATTTTACCCTACAAAATAGAATTTATATGGCATGAAACGATTTGGGACAGCACGGGGAACGAAATGGAATGAAACAGAGACCGACATGGAATGCATTTTTTTTCACTCAAAATTTTTTGAGCATTATTTTTTCAGCTTTTGATTTTTCCAAGTGTCCGGGCAAATTTTTATTATCCTAGGCCTAAGATTTATGTGGTACAAATTTGAGGTTAAACGGAATAAATTACCCCGACCCCACGGCGACAAAAGTTTTGGAACAAGTATTTAGAAAATTTTAAAAATTTCATTAAAATTCTAAAAAAAAACAGACATGATTCCGAATTAATTTTATAAAAAAATTAAATTTATTTTATTCGACTTTTAAAATATGAGATTTTCATTAGAGTTATTAGCTCGGAGTTTCATAAGAAGCTCAAACTGGTTTAACGACAGGGACTAGTAGGGAAACCTATTACGATCCCGTGGTATCACAATGGATCTCAGAGTCTACGTGTGTTGACGTAAAACGTCAGCAGCCATTTACAACCTAACCTAACCTAACCTAACCTAGCTCGGGGTTAAGTTATCTTTACTTATTAAAACCTTAATAATTTCATAGAATAATTTTAAAGAAATCTGTTGTAAAATTCGAATTTAATTTTTAAAATAATAATAATTATTTATTACTAGCTATACCCGGTCCGCGTTGCTGGCCCTAAGAAAAAAACTGTTTTATATTGCATCTTAATTTAAATATAGTGTCGGACAAAACTAAAGCACGGGTCAGGGTCCAGCTAGTAACCTTTGGTTCCACCCTCAGTTAGCACAATCTATAGAGAAATTTCAACAAAATCGACAGACATAACGTTAAGTAAAGTACAAAGGGGCGTGTCATTGAACGCATTTTAATCGAATCGTGATAGTCTAAAGTTCCATGCTGCATCCTCGATTAGTACTATCTGTGCTGCAAATTTCATTGACATCAGTTTTGTCGTTTTTGTGTGATTGCGAAAGAGGAGGAAATAACTTTTTATTTATGAAAAACGGGAGTGATATTTTGAACCCTTTTGTCGAATCGCGCTATACATATGACTTACAGTTCCCGCTCGGTTAGTTCTATCAGTAGTGACAGATTCGGCTTATCCGTTTTTGCGTGATTTCAAAACAGGCAGATATAACGTTCAGTATAAAACAAAGGGGCGTGTCAATCTACGCCTCTTTGTTCAATCGTGGTTAGTATAGTACTAAGGGCGTTGCAATTTCGATCCCTTTTTCCAATAACGATCTTATATGGGCTACATATGCACTTGGTTAGCACTGTATGTAGTGAAAATTTCAAGAGAATCGGTTCAGCTATTTTTGTGTGATTGCGAAACAGGCAGACAATGTCCAGTATAGTACAAAGGGGCGTGGCATTTTACGTCCCTTTTTCCAATCGTAGTATAACATGTCCTATAGTTCCACACTCGGTTAACACTATCAGTGCTGAAAATTTAATTAAAATAAAATCAATAGTTTTTGCGTTATTGCGGAGCATGCAGAAATAAAATTCAATTCAATACAAAGGGGAATGGCATTTTACGCCCATTTGTTCGATCACGCTCTAATTTGGCACACAGTTAGTAATTGGTTAGTACTATCGTTGGTTTTCATCAAAATCTGTCCAACCGTTTTTTTATATATAGATGTCATTAGTGGTGCAATGTAAAAAATCGATTTGGCCACCCCTCCGCCCACTGGCAAAAAGCATGGCATTTTACGCCCATTTGACCGATCACGCTCTAATTTGGCATATAGTTAGTACTTGGTTAGTACTATCTTTGACTTAAATTTCATCAAAATCGGTCCATCCGTTTTTTATTTATAGATGTTATTAGTGGTGGAATGTAAAAATTTGATTTTGCCACGCCCCTCCGCCCACCGACAGAAAATCAAAAATTTGACTTGACAGTGTTACTCGCCAGGATATTCTGAATATTCCCTGAAATTTTCATCAAGATCGGTCCAGCCGTTTTCGAGTCTATACGGAACATACATACATACATACATACATACATACATACATACATACATACATACATACATACATACATACATACATACATACATACATACATACATACATACATACATACATACATACATACATACATACATACATACATACATACATACATACATACATACATACATACATACATACATACATACATACATACATACATACATACATACATACATACATACATACATACATACATACATACATACATACATACATACATACATACATACATACATACATACATACATACATACATACATACATACATACATACATACATACATACATACATACATACATACATACATACATACATACATACATACATACATACATACATACATACATACATACATACATACATACATACATACATACATACATACATACATACATACATACATACATACATACATACATACATACATACATACATACATACATACATACATACATACATACATACATACATACATACATACATACATACATACATACATACATACATACATACATACATACATACATACATACATACATACATACATACATACATACATACATACATACATACATACATACATACATACATACATACATACATACATACATACATACATACATACATACATACATACATACATACATACATACATACATACATACATACATACATACATACATACATACATACATACATACATACATACATACATACATACATACATACATACATACATACATACATACATACATACATACATACATACATACATACATACATACATACATACATACATACATACATACATACATACATACATACATACATACATACATACATACATACATACATACATACATACATACATACATACATACATACATACATACATACATACATACATACATACATACATACATACATACATACATACATACATACATACATACATACATACATACATACATACATACATACATACATACATACATACATACATACATACATACATACATACATACATACATACATACATACATACATACATACATACATACATACATACATACATACATACATACATACATACATACATACATACATACATACATACATACATACATACATACATACATACATACATACATACATACATACATACATACATACATACATACATACATACATACATACATACATACATACATACATACATACATACATACATACATACATACATACATACATACATACATACATACATACATACATACATACATACATACATACATACATACATACATACATACATACATACATACATACATACATACATACATACATACATACATACATACATACATACATACATACATACATACATACATACATACATACATACATACATACATACATACATACATACATACACACATCCATTTTTATATATATAGATAGATTTGACCTAAACATTCTATAGAGAAAGGTAACTCCAGCTCGAGGTAACATTTATTTGCCTACACGCAGAAAAAAACATGGTTGGGGTGATCATGATTTAAGAGCGTCATATTATGATTGGGAATATGAGTGTAAAAATAACTCTGTGGAACAAATTCAGGTTAGCAAAAGTTAGGTCGATCCTGAGAGTGAGGGGTAAAAATAGAGGCTAAATTAGAAGACCCGTATCGCGGCGTTTGTTTATGTTAGTTCGATTTTTTTTTTTAATCGACCTTCGAACTTTGCAGTCAAATGCCGATTTTCAGCATATTGTTTATAAGGTTTTTTGGCTATAAGTCGTCGACTAATAAATATTTTTTCAATCTGTAAAAGCCAAATTATTGCTAGAGACCTGTACAACAATTATTATTTTTTTTTTTTAAATTGATTTAGAAAATTTTTGTGGTGCTTATGAAGCAAAATGTTGGAGAAATTATTTTTAACATGATAATGTTTTTAGGCTGGTGTCTAATTTTAAAAAAGTTGCAGGACGCCATCTCAGTTTGACTATATAAGCTAATAATTAATGAAAAAGAAAACAAGAATTACTATTTTCATTTTCTTAAAACCAAAAATTTAAATAACTTGGGTTTGTAACTTGGATAATAATTCACCTCGTGGTGAATAAACCCGTTTTTCACCAACTGGTGAATAAAACCGTTTATCACCAGCTGGTGAATAAAAAGTTACATAATTATTTTAAAACAAAAAAAAAAATTTTTTTCATCAAATTTTTTTTTTCATCAATTTTTTTTTTACCAATTTTTTTTATCAAATTTTTTTTTTCGTAATTTTTTTTTTTCATAAATTTTTTTTTCATCAAACTGTTTTTATACCTTCCACTCTAGTGATAGATGGTATATATAAGTTTGTCATTCCGTTTGTAACACCTCGAAATATTGGTCTAGGACCAATATATTCATGATCCTCGACCGATTTTAAGACGATGTAGCGATGTCTCTGTCCGTTCGTCTGTCCGTCTGTCTGTTGAAAACACGCTAACTTTTGAAAGACTTTACGGAGGCTCCTGAAGTTTGGCATATATGTTGGGCATTTACCTGGTCAGGTTGGTATTACAATCCAGCGAAATCGGTCCAGTGATTCAAAAGTTATAAGCAAATGAGTGAATTTCGGCAAGGGTTTTTTTGGAATTTCCCAGCAAAAAAGTGCGGAGTACTTCTTTTTGGAGTGCTTTAAAACTATAACAAATGTAATGAAATACAACAAAAATAACAAAAAACACAAGAAAAAAACACACAAACAGTTTTTTCTACTCCATAAAAAGTTGTTATTCAGCACTTAACTCATTACTTTCCGCGACACTCCCATACAAAAGTAAGTAGATATTCAGTAGATAAGAAGTACTCCGAGCTTTCAAACAACTTCCAACTGCTTCCACGGAGTAGTTCTTATCTACTGAATATCTACTTACATTTATATGGAGGTGTCGCGGTAATGAGTTAAGTGCTGAATATCTATGTATTCTGGAGTAGAAAAAACTGTTTGTGTGTTTTTGTCTTGTGTTTTTTGTTATTTTTGTTGTATTTCATTACATTTGTTATAGTTTTAAAGCACTCCACCGAGAAGTGGTAATGACTTTTTTGCAGGGTTATGAGATAAAACAGACGGTTACTTTCGAACGGCAATTCTGAGGATGCTGAAGTGTGGCATATATATTAACCGTTCCTCTGGTCCAGTTCGCTTTAAATTTCAGCCAAATCGGTCAAGTGGTTCAAAAGTTATTAGCAAAACCGTAAATTTCAGATTCACCTTAAATATTTCAATTCGTTTTGCATGGAATAGCAAAGTAATATAACATTATTTTTTTAAAAAAAAACTTTGCTTTGGCAAGTACGCCCAAATCTTCCGCAAAACATTGTCATGATTTAATGTTTTGGGCAAGAGTACAAAATTCGCAGGCATTTTTATATTTGCTTAATAGTTTTGGCAATGGAATCTGACTAATTCTGAATTTTGGGCGATTAATGCAAAAAATTAAAAACAGAAATATATATTTCTTAAAAATTATTTCATGAGAATATCATGGTTTTAATTAGTAAAAGAAAAGAGGACCTCGAGCTAGAATAACCCTACTCAAAATCAAAAACAGACATGTGTAGGAAAATGCAAGAAATTTTAGAAACATTTTGTAGTTTTAATTCAATAAGGTTTAAAATTGTTTTGAAAACTTGTTATTTATTGGGGAATTTTTTGGAAATAACAAATCGTATGAAGGGCATAATTAAAACAAGCTGGCAACCCTGTTTCCGTTTGTAATTTTGTATTTAATATTTTTTGTCCATAAAAATTGGCAAACTTTATATATATATACAAACGTATGATGCTCAGCGCTCACAGGCGCTCATTTTCTTTTGTTGATTAATGAGAGCACGTACAAATAACGGAAAATTTTACAAAACAAAAAAAAAAAGAAAATACATTTTTCCAGGGGGTATTTTATCTTTAACAAATCTCGCAGAATTTTCAGTTTCATCTGAGACGTGCGGTTAAACGGTCGATAAAAATTTAAACAGTAACAAAATTTAAACAAAAACTAGAGATATTGAAAAAAAAAGTGAGAAAAATTAAAAAAAAAATTAAGAAAATTTACAAACAAAAAAAAATGTGGAATTAAATTGAATTAAAAATGGAAAATTATTGAGAATTATTGAGAATAACAAAAAAATATTTTTCTTTTTAAAATATAATGGAATAATAATTGGAATTGACATAATTTAAAAAAAAAAATAATAAAAAATTAAGAAATTTTAAGAAATTTTAAGAAAATTGAGAAAAAATTTTTGCTGAAAATTTTTGTTCAAAATTTTTAAAAAAATTAAGAAAATTTTTGAAAAACAAAGAAATAATTTGAAAATTAAGGAGCTGATATAAGATTTTTTTAAATTTCCAAAAAAATCTGAAATTTTATAATTTTAAAACTTTATTTTTGTTTTTATATTTTTATCATTTTAAGTACTTTAACATTAAAGTTTAACATTATTAAAGAAAATTTATGAATTGACTAAAAGAAAAGAAAAAAAAATATAAAAATCCTGTATTTTAAGGATATTTAATACCAACCAACATTTTTTGTTGTACTTGTGTTACAAGCAAAAAAAAAAAATAAATTATTTATATAAATTTATGTGAATTTGTTTGTATAGTGTTCCATAGAGTCGAAAAAAAGCCTGTTTGGTAAATAACAAAAAAAATAAAAAAGAAAAATTATAAATCAAAATATATGTAAAAAAAATAACACGAGAAATCCTTTGAGATTTTTTTTCCCCAAACAAAAAGAAAAAAAAACATAAAACTCTGTGTGTGTATAAAAATAAATACCACTACTACAAAAGAAACACAGGAAATAACTAAAGTTTTTCACTTAACATCCCTTTTGGTAATAAAAAAAATTCCATAAAAAATTGTTTTTTCTTTAAATTACTAAAATATTTACTTTAAAACATAAAAATAAACAAAAAACTTAAAAAAATCCCCCTTTTTTAAATATTTAATATTATTAATTGTTAAAACAAAAAAAAATAAAATAATAATAAAAAATAAACCCCCTAAAACGGGCTTCTTAGCACAAACTAGCTTCCGTTTCCGGTAAAACGATATTTTTTTTTTGGTTGTTATTCATTGTTCTTGAGCGTTGCTGTGTTTTTCTATTGTTTTTGCTTTTCTTTAACGTTCATTAAAACTACTACAAGTATAACCGCCGCTAGAACAACTTCAATACATTGGATTCTTCATATCAAAAAATGACACGCGTCCGGCGACGTATTATGGTAAGTTTATGATCCCTACATAGAAATTCTATCTAAAATAAGTAAACATACAGTCAAAGAAATAATTAAAGTAGACAAATTAGGAAATTAAATAAAAAAAATATTTTAATGTAAAAATTAGTCAATATTTAAGACTTCTAGTCATTAAAAAAAAAATGCGGTGAATCTAAGAATTTTCCTACACACTTAAAAAATGTCTTACTAGGAGGATGTTCACTGCTAATTTCTTGAATCAATCAATATCTAAGATCTTGGCCCCCAAAAAATATCAGGGAATCTGAGAATTTTTCTTTACTTATCAGGGTGCCCTGAATGATTTTTTTTTTTAATTGAGTCGATTGCTGGGCAACAAATTACACCGTCCGACAAAAATTACAAAAAGTCGTTAAGCCAATATTCCCTTAAAACTAGAGACTTAATATAGTTAAACTGAATTTAAAGTTTTTCAGTTCGTGATCCTGTTTTCTTTTAATAAGACTTCAAAGTTTTTAAGGATTTTATAAAACATTTTTTTTAATATTTATACTTGTTATAGGATGCCACTAGTGATAGCAAATGAAAGGGGAGGATCTCCCCTAATTTTTTATATTTGCACATATCAGAAAAAAGAAGGTGGTTACGTCCTTTCAAAACTTTATCCTTCAATATCATTAAAAATTTTCAACAAAATATTTTTATTAAATTTTCAAATGATTTTTTTCACATCCTTTTATCCTGATATGGCAAAATAAAAAAAATAAAAAATTAGGGAGATCCTGCTCTTTGATTTGCTATCAGCAGTGGCATCCTACACACAAAATAAATAATCTGTCCAATCAGCAGAAAAATCTGCTAAAACTACAACCATTATGAGCCATATGAATAATCTGCTGATTTTAGCAGACACGGTTTGCTGAAAATCTGTCATGATCATGGCGAAATCACCAGAGAAATCTTTCAAATCAACAGAGAAATCTGTTAAGACATTTTCAAAAAAATTGTTGTTTCAGAATTTTTTTTTTTTAATTTAAACTTAAAAAAAAATGTTTCTGTAAAATAAGCAATACAATTGTATAAAAAACGTAAAAAAATTAACACTTAAAAAAACACTTAAGAAAGTTTTCTAAAAAAAGGATGACAGCAAACTATCTTTGTAAAATTAAAAAATAATCTGCTAAAAATATGTTTCAAAATACAGTTTTGATTGCATAGAAAAGAAAAAAAAAAATTAACGCTTTGAAAAAGAAAGTTTTCTTGAAAAATACAGTAAACTATTTCTGTAAAATTACAAAATAATCTGCTAAAAATATACTTTTATTGCATAAAAAACAAAAAAAAAAATAACACTAAAAATTTTCTTAAAAAAGAATGATAGAAAACTATTTCCGTATAATTAAAAAAATAATCTGCTAAAAATATTTTCAAAAAAATTGTGGAATTCAACAAACAGAATCAGTCAAAACTCTGTTAAAAAAATTCTGTTATTTTGTTAAACTGAATGACAGAGATTTTAGTAAAAATTTTCATTTTAGCAGAAAAAACCTGCTGAAAGTTTGCTAAATCAAACTGAAGTCGTTTTACAGATTTTTTGACAGAGTTTTTCTTTTGAGTGTACGACAAGTACAAATATTTCAGAAACATTTAACAAAATGTATCCTTTAAAACTTTGAAGTCCTTTTAAAAGGAAACAGGATCACGAAATGAAAAACTGTAAATGCAGTTTTACTTCATTTAATCTCTACTTTCAGACGTATGTCATCCGGTTCATGTTTAATATTGGCTGTCGGACGGTGTGGTGTTATGGTTCCTTTTGCTCTAAAAACTTTATTTTTAAATCGGACAATTTTAAACTGTGCCGCTGCACAGTGCCACATTTGGCCAATCTAGGACCACAAAAATCCAATTTTATTTATATTGACTGGAAATTCGGTATAAATGTTCGTTTTGACTTCAAAAACAACATTATGAAAAATATGGGAGGCCAGTTAACGGCCACGCCATCTTTTTAAACAATTTTTAATTTTGGTTGTAATTTCTTTAAACTTGGTATATATACTCAGAAGGACTGTAGAAATAATATCACAAAAAAAGGGGGCGGTCAGACAACTGCCACGCCCACTTTTTAAAAATATGTTAAAACAAGGTTTACATATCGCCCCACTGTAGTCGGCGTCGCAAACGGTCGCAAAAGTTAGCCGTTGAAATAACTACTATGGATATTGGTCAATATGTCTGAAAAAGTTCGGCGACCAATAGAGACCAAACACCAAAGTTCTATTCCATCAAAAAAAAACAAATATATAATTTTCTTTTAAAAAGTTTTTATTATGTTAAAAATTTAATAAAAAACAGAAAAAATTGTTTAAAACAAGAAGAAGAGATATGACTTAAAGCCTTTAAATATCCTTTAAAATTACAAAAAAAGAGTGTATAAATATCTTTTTTTGTTAAAAAGTTACAACATTTTAAAATCGACATAATTAATGCGAAATAATGAACACTACTCTCAGGATTTTACAAAATGCAACTTTATGCACCCACATCTTAATAACGAATAAAATTATGGATCTTATATGAGTATTTCCGTATTATTAGGAATGTTTTATAATACATACAAACAAATCATAAAAATCGGGGAACTTTTTTTTTTGATTTTTGTCGTGCTAGATTGGCCAAATGTGGCACTGTGCGCTGGGGGGATAAAGTTTGGCCCTGAAAAAAAAATCATACAAACCAATTTTTTTTTATAAGTGTTTAAGTTCAAAAATTGCAGAAGAAAAATTAAATTTCTAAAAATTATAGACATTTTTGGTATTTCCATACCGGTTTCAAACACTCCTGTTAGTGTTATCATCTGTAGGATTTTAAATGTCGGTTTGTCTTGTTAATGGAAATTGTTTTCTATATACATATGTGAATATTTATAGTTTCTACAGAATAAATTTTAACACTTTTCAACACTATAATTCTATTTTTAGCAATCTCAACCTCAATTCATACTTTCACTCAAAAAAAACCTTGTCAAATTACTACACTCAAAATAATCACTCTGTTGAATTACAGAAAAAAAAACTGTTGAATTACAGAAAAAAAAACAAAAAAACTCTGTAAAATGGTTTAGACAAAAAAAAACTTTAAAATTACATAGTTTCTAGTAAAATATTAGTTAAATGGGATCACAATTTTACAGAGAAATACTCTGTAATTTTACATATATTTGTAAAAACTTTGTAAAATTATTTCGTAAAAAAAAGTAAATTTACAGAATTATTTGCAAAATGTTGTTTGTGACCAGAAGTTTTTCAAAAATTTCTGAAAATTTACAAAGTTTTTGTTAAATTTATTTGATTTTAAACTGGACACATGAAATAATTGGGAACAAAAATAACATACATATTTAAAATTTAAAAAAAAAAAACTACTTAAAGTTGTCATTCCAAAAGCGTTTTTAATTTTGTTTGACTTTGCGTGCATGAACTCCAGAACTTCTCTGCTTGAAAAACATTAAAAATTAAATAAAATTATTCTTTGCGCATTATGAATATTATAGCTCATATATTTAGTGACGCATTTAAGCGGTAGTTGTTCACCGAGGTTTTTATAAATTAATATATGATTTGAGCCGGTACTATTAATAATTGTGTTTCCTCTTAGTACTTTCATAAAATTAGTGAAAAAACTAAAATTTAAATGAGCCTGATTAAATGCATTTCCCACTTTAATGGTGCGAACGCAAAACGTTATATTTTGATTTCTTGTTTAAGTTTACTTTTCAAGTGGCAACTATAAGAATTCTTATTCATTTTCTTCGACTGTAATATGCAAGAAGCAGGGATAAGTAATAACTTGACACAAAATTAAGGCAATTGCCATCCTTTTAATGTGCCCGCTTAAGTGTTTCGCACTCGAGTATTTAACTTTGTATTTTTAGTTATAAACTCGCTAGATGTTCTCACGGTTTTTTTATAAACTTCTCATTTTCAGTGCCACATTTGAGCGGGTCATTCCAATAAAACACTTTTATAATATTAAAGCAGGATTGGCAACCGAAACGAATAACGGTATCGGTAACGGTATTGGTATCACATATTTTTTATATGGGTAACGGTAAAGGTAACGGTACTTTTGATTATTTCGGTAACGGTAAACCGTTACCGAAACATCAATACCGGTACGTACCGGTATTATGGATAAAATGTTAACAAGTCACAAATTTGTTAAAAACACGTAAAAAATAAAAAAAATAAAATTAAAAAACTGTTAAATTTAGTACATTTTCAAAACATAAGCGTCCAACCTGAATCAAATTACGTCGCGTAAGGCGTAACGCCCAATAATTTTTCGTTTCTAATATTTAAATGTGAGCTACCTAAATCAAACGGACGTAAAAATTTCAAATTTGATGTGTTTGTTTTTGTTTTTTTTTTACGTCTTGCGCTACGCATTTGATTCTGGTTCGACCCTAATAATATATGTATGGGGCATTCCATGTCAAATCGGACACTTTGAAATTTTTTTTTATTTAGATTTTTCCAATTTGTTTACAGTTTTTAGTACCCTTCGTAAATTTTCAGATTTTGTTGATGACCCGATTAAAAGATATCGAATTTTTAAAAATTGGTAGTTTGTTCCTTTACTCAAACTTCCATTATTAAAGAAGTTATGAGTAACTTCTTCAATAATGGTCCAAATTTAATTTTTTTTTTTTAAAATTTTTGGAGGATCGTGGGATAATAATGGGGATCGGTCTCACTAATGACCCCTCTCGGACGCACCATTGGACCGGTAGAAGCTAATTAAATAAAACAAATTCACAAAAAATAAAAAAAATTTTATGGGGACTGCCTTAACAATTAGAGATAGAGGGTAGGTGCGTTCAGAGAAAATGTTTGGACTAAAAAACTATTGTGGGTCGGTCATATATTTTGTTGCTCTAAGGGCACTATTTGGGCAGTTAGAGCGGTTGGAGCAAATTTTAAAAAATTTCGTTTTGTGTGGGAGCCCCCTTAGAAATTGGATATAGGGTATTAGTTTGTTCCAAAGAAATGTTAAGACGTTAAAATTAATGGGGTTCGGTCTTATAAATGATCCCTCTATGACGCACCATTGGAGCAGTAGAAATGATTTTGAGATTGGAGAATTACAATAATTTTTTTTTTCAAAATATTTTAAAAATAGTAATAATCGTTATCCACGATCCTCCTGGGCAAAAAATTTGTAGAATCAACAGAAGTTTTACACACAAAAATTTCAAAAAAATCAAAGAGTACAACCATTTTCAAAAATGAGATTTAAATTTTAAAACTTAAAAATCGGATACTAGAGCGCTTTTAAGAATTTTTTTTTTTTTAAAGTACGTAAAAAAACAAAAAATTTGAAAAAAAAAAATTTTAAATTTGGACCATTATTGAAGAAGTTATGAGTAAAAGAAGTTTATGAATTAACTCAGAATTTAATTAAAAAATTCACAGTATTGTAATTCATCAAATACGAACTCATGTTCATAAAGACACCTTGTTTCAATAAGGAAAAAAATCTGCATTTTGAGCCATATGAGAGGTCTGCATTTTAAGCCATTTGAGAAATCTGTTAATTATAGCTGACGAGGTTTGCTAAATTTCTGTCTGAATAATCCAGGCAGAATTTACCGAAAAAAAAAACGTCAAGAAAGATGAAAATCTGCTGATTTCAAATAAACAGCCTGAATATCGAATTAGTGTGGTCTGTTGATAAAAAATCGGCAGTGATAAAAAAACTTGGCTAGATATTTCAGGGGATGTTTTTAAAAATGGTGGGCGAGCGGTATCGGAGGGACACCTAATCAGCGGATTTTCTTTTGTTACATTTGAACAATGTTTAGTTTTAATCGTTTAAATTTGACAAAAATTAATTGTTAATTTTAAAACTTTCTTAAAAAAATGTCAACAAAAAATGTTTGTAAAATTGGAAAATAATCTGCTGAAATTTGAACAAAAATAAATAATCATAATAAATTCAGCAGATTCAGTAAAAAAACATAAAAAATGTTGTTATTCTCTGAAACTGAATGACAGAATTTAGGTAAAATATCGATTTTAAAATCTGCTAAAAAATTTCTAATTCAAACTGAAAGTTATTTTATAAATTTTTCGACAGATTATTTCTTCTGAGTGTACGAGTAGGGCTCATTATGTATTTAACTCGAAAGAACAATCTCTCCACGCTTAGCTGCGTGGATGACACCCCCAGACACACTATCGATTTGCCACAATTCAGGTTTGTTTCTTCTTCTATCTTTCCACTGGAGAATGTTTACAATACGTGGGACTCACATTTCTCTTTGAAACTTTTTAAGTGAATTGCGAATGTGATCATTGGTTGGACCTCCTCATTATCTTTGTCCAAATAACAATACGATTGGTAGTAACCCAGCAAAAACTTGGTAATGACACATCATTACCATTCGAATTACTTAGTAATGACAGAAAATTACCTTTAGCATTATTTTAAAATGTAAAATAAGGACTTATTAGTAATGACTTACCGAAGTCACTATAATAAAATAAAAAAATTTCAGAACTAGATTTTCACTTTTTGACTCACTGTACATTATTTTATTAAAAATAAAATAAATTTAAATATTTTATTATTTTTTTAAATTTTTTTTTAAATAATTTTTTCATTACCTATAAGTACATACGTAATTAGTTATTAATACTGTTTTGATAATCATTACATTTGGCACATTTGCTTGTAAATGTAATGGGAAAGGTAATTCGAATCAGAAGTAGTTATAACTTTTGAATTTCCCATTACACATTTCATTACTTGGTAATGCAAGTTTTTGCTGGGAAACAAAAATTGCTTTGCGTACATTAAAAATGTTTTTTTTTAATCCAGAAAAAATTAAAATAAGTAATATTAACACAACCGAAACAAAACCGATATAATACCGGTAAATATCCGAATAAAGGTAACGGTTTTTTATCGGTAACGGTATTTAAAATTTTTTATTTCGGTATTGGTAACGGTAACGGTAACGGTAGTCAATATCAAAGGGTTTTTAATCGGTAACGGTATTGAAAGGGTAACGGTAGCCAACACTGTATTAAAGGGAAATTGTTTAAGAATGTCTTGACTTACTTATATATATTTTTTTATGTGCTTGATATGGCTTTAACACAACGGTCACTATTTTATTTCTGATCAATTTCTACTTCCTTAATGTGCAAGTAGTGTTGACAATTGGGAAATAACATCGTGAAAATTTGCCCGCACTCTAATCAAAATTTGTTGAAACTTACCCAATTTATAGTAGGAAACTGGACTCCTACTATAAATTGGGTAATTTTACTCTGCATGTGTATTTTGAATATCAGTGGTCAATTTAAATAAAACAGAGGTGAATAAAAAATAACAAGAAAACAAAAAAAAAAAAAATTCATCGGCGGCAGCCAGCATCAAACTCGCCACCTTCCGATTTGAAACATCACTCCTTAACCACTGACCTACAAAAGCTTATGTTTTTATCTGGCGTTTTAGTTATTAAACATGTGTGTATGTATATAGAATGAAACCAAAGTAATTATAATAAAAGCTAAAGAAAAGTAAAATATGTATATAAAAAGTCTATATGTGTTTTTATATAACTTTTTTTTTAATTATTTAACTATAATAATATTAATACAATTATGAAAAAAAAGGAATAATTAAAAAAAAATTAAAAAAAAAAAAAAAAAGTTGATTGTTAGCGGAGACGAACCAAGGCCCCGCTGCACGCAAAGCTGGCACACTTCAGCTACACTCTAATCAAAATTTGTTGAAATTTACCCAATTTATAGTAGGAAACTGGACTCCTACTATAAATTGGGTAATTTTACTCTGAATGTGTAAATTGAATAAATTGACCATTAGTGGTTAATTTAAATAAAAAAGAGGTGAATAAATATAACAAAAAAACAAAAAAAAAAAAACATTCGGCGCCCGCCAGCATCGAACTCGACACCTTCCGATTTGAAAGTACACTTCTTAACCACTACGCTACAGAAGCTTATACTTTTATCTGGCGTTTTAGTTATTTAACATGTGTGTATGTATATAGAATGAACCCAAAATAATTATAATAAAAGCAAAAGAAAAGTAAAATATGTTTTTATATAACTTTTTTAATTTTTTAACTATAATAATATTAATACAATGTTAAAAAAAGTAATAATTAAAAAAAAAAAAAAAAAAATTAAAAAAAAAAAAAAGTCGATTGCCGGGGGAGACGAACCAAGGACCCGCTGCACGCAAAGCTGGCACACTTCAGCTAGGCTATAGTACTTGTTGAATTGATTGAAGATATAAATCGTATTATGTTTATTTTCTTTTTGTAGTTGTTTGACAATTTTGTTTACACATTTGTGTGTAAAATATTTGAATTAACGGATAATATTAATGATTTGCTGTGTTTAATTTGTTTGAAATTATTTTACGCATTAAGTGTTTATATTAACACATAATGAGTGCTATTCAACAAAAATTTACCCAATTTATAATAGTAAGTTTACATGCGTTTTTTAGAGTGTAGGCTATAGTACTTGCTCAATTGATTGAAGATATAACTTGTATTATGTTTATTTTCTTTTTGTAGTTGTTTGACAATTTTATTTACACATTTGTGTGTAAAATATTTGAATTAACGGACATAATTATAATTTGCTGTGTTTAATTTGTTTGAAATTATGTTACGCATTTAGTGTTTATATTAACACATAATGCGTACTATTTAACAAAAATTTACCCAATTTATAGTAGTAAGATTACATGCATTTTTTAGAGTGCGCTTTAACGATTCCAAAATGTAAATTTTATTTTTGTGAAAATTACGAGTTTTTTACGAATACCTCCAATTTTACACGACATCCTCGTAAAATTTATCAGCTTTTATTGTGATTTAAGACGCTTTTTTTAGGGGTTGAAATATTTGGAAGTTTTTTGAAGAAAACTGTATTACAGAGCAACAAGTAAAATTACAGATGTAATTTAGTATTTTGGTTACGAGAAAAAAACGAAATATTTTTCTAAAATCTGTATTTTAACAAAAAAAAAACTCTATTTATCATTTGAAAAATAGAGATTACAAAGTTAAAAGTAAAATTACAGATAAAATTTTGTTTTTCGGTCACAAGAAAATACAAAAATATCTAGTAAATTTACGAGAATTTCTTGTAAGTTTTATTTCACCAAAAAAGTTGTAAATTTACAATTTTATTTGTAAAAATCTTGTAAAATTCTGATTAATTTTTATTAAAAAATAAAAATTGTTATATTCGACATTGAAAATATTATATTTTCAGGATGTTTATTCTGGCTCGAGGTCATTATTTTCTTTGCTATTTAAAACCATGATATACTCATAGCATGATTTTCAAGAAAATTATTTTTCTGTTTTAAATGTATTTATGTTGGTCATTTTTGCAAGACTTAGTCGACACGTGTTTCGGAATTTGTCAGATTCCGATGTCAAGATAATTTAGCAAAAAAAATATTTTTGTTGGATATTGACAATCGTTGCCTTACTAGTAAAGTACAATTTCTTCGTCTTTCAAATTCCCATTGTGGATAGAGTCGAGCATGTATTAATATTTTAGTTTGTGCGCAAACGATTTGTCATTAGACTCGCTTGCTACTTTGTAGTAAATTGTTTCTGTTTTTGCTAAATAATCTTGACAATGGAATCTGACAAATTCCGAAACACGTGTCGATTAAGTCTTGCAAAAATTACAAAAATAAATAAATTTAAAACAGAAAAATTATTTTCTTGAAAATTATGCTATGAGAATATCATGGTTTTAATTAGTAAAGAAAACAATGACCTCGAGCTAGAATAAACCTAATAAAAATATAATATTTTAAACGTCGAATAAAAACAATTTTTTTATTTCTTAATAACAATTAATCAGAATTTAAACTTCTCAGATTCTAAGACATTTTTCCAAAAAAAAATTCTTAGATTCTGAGACATTTTTCATATAAAAAAATTCTCAGATTCTAAGACATTTTTCATTGTATAGAAAAATCCTCAGACACATTGTTCGTATAAAAAAATTTTCAAATTCATAGATGTTTTTCCAAAAAAAAAATTATCAAATTTTGAGACACTTTTCGTAAGAAAAATTCTCATATTCTGAAACATTTTTCATACAGAAAAATTCTCATATTCTGTTACATTTTTGAATCGAAAAATTCTATGATTCTGAGACATTTTTCGTATAAAATTATTTTCAGATTCTGAAACATTTTCGTATGAAAAAATTTTTGGATTCTGAGACAATTTCGTATAAAAAATTTTTAGATTCTGAAACATTTTTCGTATAGACAAATTCTCAGATTCATACACATTTTTCAAATAGAAAAATTTTCAAATTTTTAAACCGTTATTTTGCGTTAAAAAATTCTTAGATTCTGAGACATTTTCTTTAGAGAAAAATTCTGAGATTTTGAGACATTTTAATGAAAATTTCTACAATTCCCGTTCAATTTTGTATACTTTAATTATTTCTTTGACTGTATGTGAACATTTTGTATATATATATTTATGAATTTTGTACATTTTGCACACAAACAAATAAATTAAAACAGCCTAACAAAATTTTATCATCATACATACTTAAACATAACAAAACTAACACCAAAAGGCAAATAACCCAATAAACAAAAATATTAAACATTTACAACAAACAAAATTAGAAGCGAAAGTAAATTTTGTATATAATACAAAAAAAAAAACACATTATATGAATAAATAAACATAGTCATGTAAATCCAAAAAAACAAGTATTTATTGTAGCATTTACTTAATACCATGTGTAGATATTTCCCTTTCATTTATTATATTATATGTATTGTATAAATGTTATTGTATGGAAGTAAATATGTGTTTGAAGGGGGTAAGAGTTTTAAAGGAATGAAATTATGGGTTTCTTGGATTACAGAAAATTTAAATTTATTTTTTGAAATGATTTCAAGACTTCTTCGAGCCACTGCTGTCTAAAATATTAAAGATTGAAAGTTTTTGGTGCCAAAATCACAAAAAAAAATTAATTTTCTCTCGTTTATTGAATTTTATTCGACGTATATTAATCAAAAAATACCCTTAAATTATTTTCAACCTAATTGTTCGACTAAATTGACTTTAGAAAGGTTTTTTTGATTTTATTAACATTACTTCAATATACGGTGCGTATACTTAATAAAATTTAATAATACGCATTATTTACTGACTAATGATAAACATTATTTTAAAATCATCTAAATCGTCCTATTTTATTAAAAAACTTTCTATTCGATGTAATTTTGTGAATTATTCGATTAATATACATCGATTTTATTAATCGAATAAACATCTTATCTATTAAATTTAATCGGATAATTTTTTTTTTTTTGAATAGGTCGATTTAGTATATTTAAGATGATTTTATTCATTTTGTCCTCATACTTCAGTATACGGTGCGTATTTTTACTTAAAACATGATACAATTGATTATACGTACCGTATACTGAAGTAATGATGATAAAAAATTCGATTGATAAAAATCGGTAAAAATTCTATTCATCTTTGTGTTCTAAAATTTTCAATCTTAAATATTTTATATAAAAAGAGCTTCCCTAGAAAAAGTTAAAGCATTCTCGTTCTCTTAAATTTTTTTTTTAATTCCCTATAAAAAAAACTCAATAATTTCCTTCTTTTAAATCTCTGCCCCATTAATATTTAGTACCAAAAAAATCTGAATGAGTTGTATATTTAATTTAATTTTTGCACATTATGTTGTTTTGTAAATTATGTATATTTTGTTACAAAATTATATTATTTGTAAATAAATAATTTAAATTAAACAAATATGTATTTTAGGTATTTTGTGTAAAAAAAAAAAAAAAAAAAAACAAATATTTAAATTTTATTTACGAGTTATTATTGTTTATATTTGAAATGTTAATAACATTTATGATTATTGCGAAAAGTTTTGTAATATTTACACAACACTTTTATTATTAATAAAAAAATTATAAAAATATTTTAACATTTTAAAGATAATTAAGTTTAAAATAAACATTTGAGAAATTTTTTGTGTAAACAATTTTTCAGCAAAAATTAATCAAAAATGTAATTTTTATTGTAAAATTTCAGGTATGTTTCAAGCTCATTAAACCCTGTACCACAAAGTGGTGTAGGGTGTGTCAAATAAAAAATTTCCCCCGCAATTCTAAAGATTTTTCTGTATTTTTCTCCAATTTTTACAAATATTTGGAATTTTTCTGATTTGTTCTGATTTGTTTCTTAACTTTTACCTGAATTTTAAAACTTTTACCTGAATTTTTAAACTTTTACCTGAATTTTTAAACTTTTACCTGAATTTTTAAATTTTTTTCAATATCGGGAAATTTTTGTTTTTGAATTTTTCTCTGAATTTTCGATATTTTTTCCAGAATTTAGTTTTTAATAAAAATTTGGGTTTTTATAAAATTCCGAAAAATGTTGGAAAATTAAAAAAATCATATATGTTACATTTTTGGAATAACAAACAATTATTCAAAATTACAGTAATTTATTAAAAATTCTTTATCAAAAAGTACTATTTTGGTACTTTTAATTAAAAAAATCCATCCTGATACATATTTTTAATAAAAAAGTATTATGGTGGTACTATTTATAAAAATATTTTAGTACTTTTTTATAAAAAGTATCAAAATTGTACTTTGTTATAAAAGAAAGAAAATATTTTTTTTTTTATAAAAAGTACTACATTAGTACCTTTTCAAAAAAATTATAAAAATAGTACTTTTTACAAGAAGTTGCAAAATGTATTATTAGAATTATTTTTTTAAACAAGTAACAAAATAATACATTATTAGAAATAGTACCAATAAAGTACTTTTTGTAAAAAGTACCAAAAAAAAATGAACTCAAAAGTACTTGTTCAAAAAAAGTACAAAAGTAGTGCATTTTTATAAAAAGTAAAAAAATAGTAATTTCTTATAAAAAGTAGAAAAATAGTACTTTTTATAAAAAGTAATAAAATAATACATTATTAGAAAACCAATATCAATACCAATAAAGTACTTTTCATAAAAAGTACTAATAAAGTGCTTTTTATAAAAAGTACCAATGAAGTACTTTTTATAAAAAGTACCAATAAAGTACTTTTTATAAAAAATATCAAAAAACAATTTCTTATGAAAAAACTCAAAAGTACTTTTTCATAAAAAGTACAAAAATAGTTCTTCTTTATAAAAATTACAAAAATAGTAAAAATTACAAATAAGTACCTTTTTGTAAAAAAACCAAGATTGTATTTTTCATAAAAAGTACTTTTTCTAATTTTGTTATTCAAAATAACTATTTTTTATAAGAAATTTCAGAACAGTATATAAAAAAATATATTGGTACTTTTTATAAATAGTACTATTTTGGTACTATAATTGAAAATGTACTGTTTACTTTTATTGAAAATAAACTATTTATATAAAATATAAAAGTACCATATATTTTTATTCTTTTTATAAAAAGGTATTTTGGTACTTTTTATAAAATAAATACTTTTTTAACAGTACCTGCTAAAAAAAATATTGGTATTTTTTATAAAGAGGTACTATTTTGGTACCTTTATTATATTTACCAAATCATTTATCCTTTATTTATTATATCCTTTGTGTACTTTTTCTAAAAAGTGTTACTTTGGTACTCTTCATAGAAAGTAAACTATTACTTATTGTAAAAAAGTACTTTTTTATATATTTTTCACTGTATATTTTAGACAATGCAAAATATATTTGGAATGACAAACAATTATTCAAAATCACTAATTACTAATTTATCAAAAAATACTATTTTGGTACTTTTAATTAAAAAATTCCATCCTGATACACATTTTTAATAAAAAAGTATTTTTTTGGTACTATTATAAAAACTACCAAAACAGTACTTTGTTATAAAAAGTATTACAATTGTACTTTGCAACAAAAGAACGAAAATATTTTTTTTATAAAAAGTAAAAAAATAGTACTTTTTACAAGAAGTTGCAAAATTTATTAGAATTATTTTTATGAAAAAGTGCAAAACCAATATATTTTTAGAAAAGTACCAATAAAGTACGTTTAATAAAAGGTAGCAGTACTTTTTATAAAAAGTACCAAAAAATTATTTCTTATGAAAGAACTTAAAAGTACTTTTTCATTAAAAGTACAAATATATTTATTTTTATAAAAAGTAAAAAGTAATAGTTATTTTTTAAAAAGAGTACAAAAATAGTACTTTTTTGTAGAAAGTATCTTTTTGTAAAAAGCACTAAAATAGTATTTTTCATAAAAAGTACCAAAATAGTATTTTTCATAAAAATTTCCAAAATAATACTTTGTATAATTTTTTTTTTCAAAATAGTTAATTTTTATAAAAAATTCCAGATCAGTTATATAAAAAAATTATTTTAGTATATGAAAAAGTACCAATAAAGTACTTTTTATAAAAAGTACTTTTTATAAAAAGTACCAATAAAGCATTTTTTGTAAAAAATATCAAAGAATAATTTCTTATGAAAGAACTCAAAAGTACTTTTTCATAAAAAGTACAAAAATAATTATTTTTTATAAAAAATTAAACAAATAGCAATTTTTTATAGAAAGTACCTTTTTATAAAAAATAGTATTTTTCTTAAAAAGTACAAAAAATAGTACTTTTCATAATTTTTTTTTTTTCTAAATTTTTCATAAGAAATTCCTAAACAGTATATAAAAAAACTATTTTAGTACTTTTTATTAATAGTACTATTTTGGTACTTTAATAAAAAATGTATTGTTTGGGTACTTTTATTGACAATAAACTATTTACATAAAATATAAAAGTACTATATACGTTTATACTTTTTATATAAAATGATTTTTGTACTTTTTAAAAAATATATTTTTTTAACAGTACTTGTTGAAAAAAATGTTGGTATTTTTTATAAAGGAGTATTATGGTGGTACTTTTTTTAAAAAATCTTTTTAAAACAAAAATGTGTTATTTTGGTACTTTTTTATAGTACTTTTATTGAAAATAAACTTCTTTGTTGCCTTTTATAAAAAAATACTATTTTGGTACTTTTTAAAAATACATTTTACTTTTTATACCCTCCAACTACAGTATGAGGGTATACTCACTTTGTCATTCCGTGTGTAACGCATCAAAATATCGGTCTAGGACCCCATGAAGTATATATATTTATGATCAGTGATCGATTCTAAGACATTCTAGCGATGTCCGTCCGTCCGTCCGTCCGTCTGTCCGTCTGTAGTTAACACGATGCAGTCCAAAATAAAAGAGCTAGACTCCCGAAATTTGGCACGAATATGTCTTATGTTCCTAGGCAGGTTAAGTTCGTAAAGGAGCAAAATCGGAAAAGGGGGAAAAAAGTTCCCCCTTGAAGAACTACACCAACCTCTGAAAAATACCATATTTTTACATGATTTTCTTTGTTTTTGTTTAACAAATACAACATTTTTATGCTACAAGAAGTTCAAAGTCCTGCATTTGGACCCACAGAATTAGAAAATGTCGTTTTTTCGGTCCGCCCCCCTTTTATGGGCGTGGAAATTTTTTTTTTTTAAATAATGATAAACTTGTATTTCTTTAGAACAAAAAGTATAAGAATGAATTCTTAAACACATATTCGAGAAGAAATGCCCCCCCCCCCCAATTACCACTACCGACCCTTCCCCCCCCCAAAAAAAAATAAAACGCCCCTGCAATTTTTTTATTTTTTATTTATTTGCATGTTGGAGGGTATAACAGATTCGGCACGGCCGAATTTAACACTCTCACTTGTTTTTTTTAAGAGCAAAAAAATTTGGTATTTTTTGTAAAGATGTTGATACTTCTATTCAGAACCGCTTTAAGGTATGACGGGGCCATTGGCACGCAAGAATTTGGGGCCCTGCTAAAAATAAAAAGTCGCATGACCAAAAAAAAATATTTTTTTGGTACAAATTAAACTAATTTTATTACCTGTTTTAAGACAAAAATGTAAAAAAAAAATATTTAAGTAGGGATATTCTAGCTCGAGGTCATTTTCCTTTACTTATTTAAACCATGATATTTGCGCAGAACAATTTGCATTTAATGAGACCTTTTCAATCTCAGAACCTGAACCTTTTTCTTTACGAAAAATGTTTCAGAATCTGAAACTTTTTCTATACGAAAAATGTCTGAAACTTTTTCGATATGAAAAACGTCTCAAAATCTTAAATTTTTTTTTATAATAAAATGTCTCAGAATCTGTAACAATTTCTTTATGAAAAACATTTTAAAATCTAAGAACATTTGTGTACTCCAAATGTTTCAGTATTTGAGGTGTTTTCATACGTAAAAAGTCTCAGATCTGAGACTTCCTGAATACGAAAAATGTCTCAGAATTTAAGACTTTATCTACACGAAAAATGTCTCAGAATCTAACAAGGGAAGTATCTCAACCCTTATGAACCGATTTGCCTGAAACTTAAAATATATATTAAAGAGACGATTTTAAGGTTGGGGTGTCTCGGCTTATCGGCCATATCGGTGTTTAAAAATTTCGTTGTCCCCTTATGAAACCATGTGGACCTTCGGGAAAATTTTGATAACTTCCGAACTAACAGGAATATCATCTAGGGCAAAAATACGGGTCGACTTAAATTTAATAAAGATTATTTCTTATCCATATGGATATCGTAGGTCTATGTCTTCACATAAGTACCCCCCAAAATTTACACATTTTCCTGAAAAAAATATTTAAAGAAGCCGAATTTTTATAAGGTTATGCCACCATTGGATAGGCATTAAAAAACCCTTTCTTCTCATATGAAAACATCATATAGTTTCCTAAAAGGAAATGGCTGAAAAATTCAAAAAACGATTTTTTCGTCATTTTTTGACCTATGTTTTGAACCCCTAAATCCCCGATATGGCCGATAAGCCGAGACACCCCATCCTTAGAATTGTCTCTTTGATATATATTTTATGTTTCAGGCAAATCGGTTCATAAGGGTTGAGATACTTCCCTTGTAAGACTTTTTCTATACGAAAAATGTTTCAGAATCTAAGGTCTTTTCTATACGAAAAAATCTCAGAATCTGAGTCCAAGTCTGAGACTTTTTCTATACGAAAAATGTCTCTGAGTCTGAGACTTTATCTACACGAAAAATGTCTCAAAATCTATGATTTTTTTTTTACGGAAAATGTCTCAAATCTAACAAGGGAAGTCTCGCTAGTGTCACCCGCGGATCATTATGGAATTGGTTTTATTTTGTAGATCAGAAAAAATAAAGGGACACGTATTTTTTTAGCGGCCCAAATTTATATTTAAGGGGTAAAATAGAGGGGGAAGACAAGGCCATTTTTCAGTTTTTTGCGCTTATCTCCTATATTATACAAATAAAGCTAGTCATGTTACATACCAAATGAAAGGTCTTTGGAAAACCTATCTACGTGTGCTAAGAACGTGTCAAAACATGCACAACTTTTCGTCATATTGAGTAAAATACCAAAATTTTAGGACATTTTTGTTGATAAGTCAAAAAATATAAACTTATCCACGAGATAGGTATTTTTAATACCTTTAATCTGATACCACACATGCCTATATTAATTGTTTTTGTATAGGCGTAAATCGTAAAAAACTGAAAAAGGTCAATTTCCCCCCATACAAATCGACCCACCCTAAAAATGAGTTTGGGCCGCTTAAAAAAAAAATACGTGTCGAATTAATTTTCGTTCTTAACAACATAGCCAAATTTCATGAAGATCACCTGGTAGACTTCCCTTGTAAGACTTTTTCTAAAAGTCTCAAAATCTGAGACTTTTCTTTACGAAATATATCTCAGAATCTGGAACTTTTTCTATATAAAAATTGAGACTTTTTATTTTGGCAAAACTTCTATGAACTTTAGCGTCCAACCTGAATCAAATTACGTCGCGTAAGGCGTAACGCCCAATAATTTTTCGTTTCTAATATTTAAATGTGAGTTACCTAAATCAAACGGACGTAAAAATTTCAAATTTGATGTGTTTGTTTTTGTTTTTTTTTTACGTCTTGCGCTACGCATTTGATTCTGGTTCGACCCTTAGACTTTTAAAATCTCAGAATCTGAAACTTTTTCTGTACGAAAAATATTTCACAATCTGAAACTTTTTATGTAGGAAAAATTTCTATGAAGTTGAAGACTTTTGATATAGGACAAAATTTCTCCTATAGAAAAAGTCTCAGATGTATACGAAAAATCTGTTAGATTCTGAGAAGTTTTCTTTAAAAACAAATTAAAAAAATTTTTTCTCCATTTTCGTATAAGCGAGTTTATTGGCATTTCGGAGCCCCTAAGGTTAGGGCCTTGGGCACGTGCCCAGTATGTCCTAGTGGTTAAAACGATACTGCTTATATTAAAAACTCCTTGCGCATAGTTTTAATAAAAAGTATTATTTTGGTACTTTTTATAGAAAGTACTTATTTGGTACTTTTTATAAAAAGCACTTCCTGGTACTTTTGATAAAAAAAAGTACCTTTTTGGTACTTTTGATAAAAAGTACTTTTTTGGTACTTTTGATAAAAAAGTATTTTTTGTTTTTTTTTTTATAAAAAGTACTTTCTGGTACTTTTGATAAAAATGTACCTTTTTGGTAATTGTCATAAAAACGTTTTTTTTGTATGACATGGTTCTATTTATTTTTAAATATGTTGGAAGTTTTTATTAAACTGTTCTATTTTGGCTTCGTTTATCAAAAATATTGGTACTTTTATCAAAAAGTACTATTTTGGAAGTTTTTACTCTTTCTACGATTGGTGCTACAAAATTGTTTACTAAACGAAAAAAATTTATTTAAAAACGCAGGAAAATATGTTAAAATAAATTAAAATTCTAAAGTATCCGGGAGGATGTAGTTTTTTGAGAAACATTAAATTTATAAGGTTGAATATAAAAAAACCCTTTAATTTTTTTTTTTTGTTTTTTATTGTCATCAAATAAATTTGTCAACAGCAATTTTATAAACCTTCACCAAATTAGTTAGTTTATGTAGTCAACAGCTGAGGCCCATAAAACAAGACCTTTTTAAAATTGTGACAATAATAAATTATATAAAAATTCTAATTTTTAAACAATAAAATGAAAATTAAACATAAAATTTAAAAAATAAATAAAAAATCACTTATCCTTTTAGTTTTTCTTCCAAGAAATAAACTTTATGAAATATTTGCACACGTTTTCTTATCCTTAAGAAAAATAAACTTCAAAAATTGTTGAACAAGAAAAATGATTTTATAAAAGCAATTTTTTCATTTTGGGAGTAGAAAATAAAAAATAAATCCTAATAAGCATATTATTTTATTATGCAAAAAAAAAATTAATTTTCATTTGTAACGCGACCCACACAAAATCAAATGAAAAAGGGAAAATATGAAAATATGAGCACCTGCCTAACTTGACTGAACTTGACTGAGTAGGCTGACAGAATGACTGTTTCTTTGATTGCCTTACTTTATGCACTAAATTATGGAATGATTGTCTTTACTTTCAAGTGTAACTTCTTAAACAATCATTTTTCTTTTAACAACTACCTTTTTTGTAATTTCTCTTTTCTTTAACAAATAAAAAGGTATATTTACATAAGGATTTATTTTTTTCCACTTTTCTTAACGGTATTAGAAGATAACCTAGCAAATGTTTTTAAGAACGAAGACTCTAGCACGAGGTCACAATTATTTACTAAGCATTAAAATGATAATGTCAAAACAACGATGTTAAAGAAATAATTTATTTATTTGTTTAAAAAATCACCAAATAGCATCGTTATGATAATATGAGTAAAGAAATGTGACATCGAGCTGAGTAATATTTTACAAAATCAAACTTTATAGGTGGTATTAAACTTATTTTTATTAATTCTGATTCATTTTTATTAAAACATCAAAAATTGTTTTATTCGACCTTTAAAATATTATATTTTGAGCAGGTTTATTCTAGCTCGAGGTCATTATTTCCCTTACTAGTTAAAACTATATATGGGGCATTCCATGTGAAATCGGACACTTTAAAAAACTTTTTTTTTAGATTTTCCCAATTTGTTTACAGTTTTCAGTACCCTTCGAAAACTTCTTCGTGGTAAATTTTCAGATTTTTTTGATGACCCGTTCAAAAGATATCGAATTTTGAAAAATTGGTAGTTTGTTCCATTACTCAAATTTCTTTTAATCATAACTTCTTCAATAATGGTCCAAATTTCAAATTTTTTTTTTCAAAATTTTTGTTTTTTTACGTACTTTAAAAAAAAAATCCCAAAAAATTATTAAGAGCGCTCTAATATGCGATTTTTAAGTTTTAAAATTTAAATCTCATTTTTGAAAATGTTTGTACTCTTCGATTTTTTTGATTTTTTTTTTGTAAAACATCTATCGATTCTACAAATTTTTTGACCAGGCGGATCGTGGGATAACGATTATTATTATTTTTTAAAATTTTTTGAAAAAATTTTATTGTAATTTTCCAATCTTAAAATCATTTCTACTGCTCCAATGGTGCGTCATAGAGGGATCCTTTATAAGACCGACCCCCTTTAATTTTTACGTCTTAACATTTCTTTGGAACAAACTAATACCCTATCTCCAATTTCTAAGGGGGCTCCCACACAAAACGACATTTTTTAAAATTTGTTCCAACCGCTCTAACTGCCCAAATAGTGCCCTTAGAGCAACAAAATGTATGACCGACCCACAATATTTTTTTAGTCCAAATATTTTCTCTGAACACACCTACCCTCTATCTTTAACTGTTAAGGCGGTCCCCATACAATTTTTTTTATTTTTTGTAAATTTTTTTAATCAGCTTCTACCGGTCCAATGGTGCGTCCGAGAGGGGTCATTAGTGAGACCGACTCCCATTTATTTTTACCCTGCAATATTTTTTCAAAACATACCTATGCCCTATCTCCACTCCCTAAGTAGGCTCCCATACAAAATTACATTTTTATAAAATTTGCTCCAACTGTTTGCTCCAACTGCCCGGAACTTCGCCCCCGGTAATATTAAATACCTGATTAAAAAAAGATCAGGATTAGAGTCTCCATTTCTAAAATTCTCCCCTACAGAGTTTTTATTTTATTTAATTTTTATCGTTGAAGTCTTTCATAAAAACTATTTAAAATAAACAATAAAATTAAAACAGCCCCGTTTAGCTTGGAAACATGTTGGTTTCGGTAAATAATGTTCTTGAAAATTTTCGAGCCCTTGTATCGTAATTATTGAAACCATTTCATTCCCCGTTTCACTCCATTTCGTTCCCCATTCTATTCCATTTCGTTTCCTTTTCTATTCATTTGGTCCCCTTTTTATTCCATTTTCTGAATTCCAATTCATTTCGTTCCATGTATGCTTCATTCTTTAAAAAAAAAATAAAAGTACCACATTACAATAATTTACCCTTATCCCCATTAAAATCTAAATTTCCAGAAGGTACTTTTTCAAAATGATTTTTTGGGCTGGAGGATCCAACATTTCAACTTTTTGTGACCAACTTTTCAGGAGATAGAAAAAGTTACAAAGTTCACTACTTTGCACGTATCTGCCCCAGTAAAATAGGAATTTCCAAAAAGGATATCTTTCAGAATGTTTTGAAATTAAATGAGTAGTTTGGTAGATTTTAAAGTTTTACGTCTTTTGACCTAAAGTGATCTTTAAAATGGGCAAGGTCGATGAAACCTGGCCTATGTCCATCCTGGAGGCACACTTTAAATATTGCTGGAAACCTTTTAAAAATCGGATAAGTAGTTCCGGAGATTACCCTCTACAAACAAACAAACAAACAAAAAAACAAACATACAAACATTACCTCTTTATAATATTAAGTATAGATACGGTAAGTCAAGGACATGGTGCCTTTTGAGTCTTCGAACTTCATCTGAATCGTCTAAAAGTGTGATGGCCAATGACCCAAAATTTTGAAAAAAAAAAAAAAATATTTGGCTCTTGTTAGAGAAAATTAATTACTCAGCAATACGAAGAAACCTCTCTCTGAAATTTTAACAGCGTTAAAAGGACATTCTAAACTTTAATACAAAATTTTGTTTTTGGAAATCCATGGTGCCCTTGTTAGGAAAAAAGGACACTCAAATATTGTTTTCAACATTTTTTGTTGAAATTTTTTTTTTTCTAAATTTTAAATATTCATAATTTTATTTACAATACTGCTTTTATAAGTTTTTTCCTACGACTACCGGTTTCTGAGTAAAAAAATGGTAAAAACTGTCTAAAAGTCAATATAGCCAAAAAAGCGCTTTTTTAAACGCACATATCTTCCAAAGTATTGATAAAAAAACGGGTTTTAATCATTTATAAAGCTTTATCAAATAACCAAAAATTAGCCAAATCGGTGATCCACCAGTTAAATTTCCCATGGATTTGCTCATATGCTTAATAGTCCTGACAATGGAATCTGACTAATTCCGAAACGTGTGTCTACTAAGTCTTACAAAAATGTTACCAGCATAAATAAATTTAAAACAGAAAAATATTTTTTTTGAAAATTATTCTATGAGAATATCATAGTTTTAATTTGTAAAGAAAAAAATGGCCTCGAGCTAGAATAAACCTACTAAAAATTTAATATTTCAAAGGTCGAATAAAACAATTTTTAATTTTTTTAATAACAAATAATCAGAATTTAAACTTTAGTTTTAAATTACCAAGAATAAACTTGACCCTTCAGCATTTATCAAAATTTTTGCTGGGTTATCATTCGTGTGCAATTTTTTTTTTTTTTTGTAAATTTTGCTTACTCACACATTTAGCTTATTGAAAATTGTAAGTAAGCATTGTAGGTATAACGAATGAACAATTTACAGTCATCATCATCAATGTTCAAAATAAATGAAGAGCAATTACTACACTCAAAAAAAAACGTGGGTATTTAATACTAAAAATTTAGCTACGAGTACTAATGTTTTAGTCCAAAATGATCTAGTGCAGGCGTTGCTAATCATTACTAAAATTTGTTACTAATATCTAGTACATGAGAAATACTAACAAAACAGTAAATATTACTGCAATTTACTACTAAAAAAATCATAAATATTTAAAATTTTTGTCCTATTTAGTAAATAAAACTACTAATTTTAGTAAATAAAATTATTAATTTTAGTGATTAAAATTACTACCTAAATCAATTTTAATAAATAAAAGTCAGAAAAATATTATATATAAATGATTTTATTTCACTTCGGTTTTTTATTTTAGTATTTCACTTCGGTTATAAGATATACTTAATTACATGTCTTCTTAAGCTGTTTAAAAAAATGTAGCGTTCATTGTACCACGTAAACGATTGCTAAAAATATAAGAAAGAAATAATATATTCTCAATACATGTTCAAATGTATGTACAAACATTTTACTACAGAGGGCGCTTTTTTATACCTACATTTTTTTTTGTATTCGTGTGTGTATCCATATTCTTCTTCAGCTTGAATTTTTTTCTTACACAATCATTGAAATAAAAAACGATTTAAAAAAAAACTGTCGTAGTTTTATTATTAATGCATATTAATTTTATTATAAACACATTTAAATAAAAAACATTTATATATAATTACTTTAACACAATTTAATTAAATAAATGTAACATATATTTTTTTTATAAACACTCCATGACTGGGTATCGCGTTGTTACTTTTTCTAATTCTTTTTCGCACTAAACAAACAGAAAAAACAGTTGGTAGCACTGCAGTTAATGCGAGCAAACGTAGTGTTCGCACACACTGCAGCAGCAAGCAGCAGACGGCAAAAAATATAAAGTACCTGTTTAATTATAAATTATAAATTTATAAAAGCTGTACTTATTGTATTTGGAACTTGATGTGTGCTTTTGCAATGTTAAGAAATAAAAAATATGGCATTTTAGTGAAATTATAATTAAATAGTCTACTCTTAATTTTTGCTGTCTGCTGCTTGCTGCTGAATTGTGAAGGAGCAAATGATCGCTAATAAAAACAGTGTTGCCATTATCAATATGAAAAAAACGCAAAAATCGTAGGAAAAGGGTAAAAATTTACCAAACAAAAATCAGCGCCAAGAAAAGAGAGAATATTAAAAAAAAATTTGAAAATGTGCTTTTTAAGGTAAAAAGGATAAAAAGCAAAAAATAAAAATATTTGTTTTTATTATAAATTCAATAAATTAGCTGATACAATCAAAAGTAAAAATATTACTAAAGTAATATTAAGATAATGGTTAACATTAAATTTTAAACAAACTTTTTTTATTGCATTCAATTATCAAGCCACAGAACTGCTTTAATGGAATGTACAGAGGGCCAGACAGATCGATTTCCGGCCAAAAGTCCTTATTTGTAAATTCTCAAAAAAATGTTTACCAGTTTGTTGGGCATATAAAAAAAATATAAAAAATAAAAAAATATAAAAAGGGTCAAAAATGCCCTTTTTCGGGACTTTAACCGCGAATTACTCAAAATCCTGACGTGATAGACAAATTTGGTCGCCGGATTTGGATTTTGACAGTAAACAAAATTGTTTAAAAAAACAACAGTCATTAAACATTCAAAAAAAATGCGTAGTTGTAAAAAAAAATTAGAAAATATGTACCAAAAAGTTTTTACACAAATACAAGTAGGAAAGTCCAAACATGGACCGATTGGATATTTTTTTAAAATCTTTAATTACTGGAAAAAACACATATAAAACAATTTTGAGAGAAATATGCTTCTTTTAACTGAATATCGGCGACTAAATCTACAGGGAGTAACAGTATGCATTACCATGTAATGCATAGCCACAAAAAATGGAAAAATATGTACTAGTTGTTCCCTACCGCTTCCCATAGGCCATATTTTTTTTTTTATTTTTCATGCATTACGAAGGTTCATGCATTATTTTTAGTCTTATCCCAAAAAAATCATTAATCCTGTATAGAGTAAGGCCCCGTTCACACTACATGAACTTATACCTAATTCACACCTAAGATGAAATCACATTCCATCACAACGCATAGCGTTGTTCAAAATTCTGTGTAAATTGGTTTTGTAAAAACAATAAATTGTATTGAAATTTTTACGAAAATAAACCCCAATTTTCTTTATTTAACTTTATCAAAAATACATATTTTGATTGCGTCATTACAAAAATACAACTCCATAACCAAAAATTTAAATAAGCCGACGATTGAGAGCAAACGCCGCCGTCTGCAAGCAAATGGGGCGAGTCGCCACCACCGTAAGTTCCTCTTCGGCACAATTTAAATTAATTGTTAGAGTCACTTAATTCAAATTTAAAGGGGTTGTTTGTATGAGGCCAAGGTCCAAACATGGATAAAATTTTCCAAATTTCATTAGGTCTGGGCTTAACTTTCAAATTTCAGCAAAATCTATTGATAATATAAAAATCACAAATTAAAAAAAATGGAAAAAACACCATAAATACCTTATCTTTAAAAACGCGTATTTAAAAAACGGCAAAACCAAAAAAGCACCAGCACATACCCAAAATGTAACATAATGGCAACACTGAATTCAAATTTAACGATTTTGCAGCAAAAACAGTTGGTAGCTCTGATTGTAAACAAGCGCCCCCTTACGGAATTATTACTAACAAAAAAAAAATTAAAAACCTAATAAATTACTGTAGATTAGTACTTTTATGAACTAAAAATAGTAAAAAAATTAGTACAACCGACTACTAACAAAAATTACTCATAAACAGTAAGAAATACTAATTTTAGCACTTTTAAGATACTAAAAAAACTACTGTAATACTGGTAATTGGTAACTTATTAGTAGATTCGGATTACCAACGCACTTACTAATTTTTTTACTGTAGAATTATTTTGAGTGTAACCAAAGAAGGAGAAGTTAGTTAAGCAAAGAATTTTCAAGTAAATAACACTGTGCAACACGATTTTGTAATTTGAATAAGACCAACATAAATTAAAGTATACAAATAAGAGACCAAAACCTCTAATGGGTTTTGAAAACTTAGCTCAACTGCTTTAGTTATGGCTTGGTCAAAAGGTAATTTCGGTGAAAAAAAATTATGATGAAAAAAAGTTTCGGATAAAAAAAAATTTTTAATAAAAAATTTATAAAATAAAAAAAAATTATAAAAAAAAAAAATTTTAATGCGAAAAAAATTTTTTTTTGAAAAAAAACCAAATATTTTGGATGAACAATAACACTGTGCAACAAATTTAAGGTCTAACTAATTATTTTTTAGTGTTTGAACTTAAAAAAAATCCACTTAGAAATATTTTTTAAAAATTTTCTAAACGTCTACAAATAATTTCATTTTCCAGCTCGACCCTAGTATCTTATTTAATATTTGCTCAATCTGGACGCTATCAGGCTTAAATTAAGGTTTTGAAAATTCCGATTTAGCATTTTTTTTTTTAAAATAGTCGATTAATAACACTGTGCAACAAATAAAAGGTCTTCGAGTGTATCTTGAACGGGACCAAAAAATAAAATAAAAGTATACCAATAGAAGACCAAAGCCCCCGAAGGGTTTTAAAAACTTAGCTCGAGTTCTTTTATTACGGCCCACTGAAGTTTTTAAATTTTTTTCAAAAGCGTTTTGAATAAGTCAAAAAATAAGTATTAAATCTCATTCTTAGGTAAATAATGTTAAAACAAGTCTTCAGCAGACTTTGATGGTGGTTCTTTTCTTATAATATATTAACCCTCTATCTCCCATTTTAAGGGGTCATTTTGGTCCTTTTTTTAAAATATTCTCATAGAACACCAATAAAACGTTCGTTTTAAGGGTTAAGATGTTCTACAAAAATTTTTTGCATCAAATTTCACTATTGGTTGCCGAAGACCAAAAGTTCGTGTGAATAGTGCAAAATGCTTAAAAAAGTAAAATTTTAAATTATCACATACTATAAAACTGTTTTTCATCAAAGTCGTATAAAAAAAGTCAACAAATTTTTATAAATCTGCTTTTGAGCTCAAATATGACAATAAATGTCTGCAGTAAAATTTGATGGCGGTTCTTTTCTTAGAACATTTTAACCCTATATCTCTCATTTTTAGGGGTTATTTTGGCTTTTTTTTCAAATATCCTCTTAAAACACGATTAAGGCGTGCGTTTAAATTGTTAAAATGTTCTATAAACATTTTCTGCATCAAATTTTACTAGGGGTTGTCAAAGGTCAAAAGTTCGTGCGATACAAGCAAAATGTTTAAAAAAAGGAAAAATTAAAGTTATCATAATAATTCAAATTATTTTGCACCAAAATATTTTATATTTTTACTTTTTAAAGCATTTTGTACGCGTCGCACGAAATTTTAACCTTCGACTACCCCTAGCGAAATTTGATGCAGAAAATGCTTTTAGAACATTTTAACCCCTTAAAGGTATTTTTAGAGGTGTTCTATAAGGGTATGTGGAAAAAGGACAAAAATGACCCTAAAAAGTGGTAGATAGGGGGTTAATATATTCTAAGAAAAGAATCGTCATCAAATTTCACTGAAGACATGTATTATCGTAATTTAGCTCAGAAGCAGATTTATAACATATTTTTGACTAATTTCACACGGCTTTGACGGAAAAGAATTTAATAGTATGCGATAGTTTACAATTTTACTTTTTTAAGCATTTTTCACTTATCGCACAAAATAAAATTTGATGCAGAAAATTTTTGTAAAACATTTGAACCCTTTAAACGCATGTTTCATAGGTGTTCAATGAGGATATTTTAAAATAAGTACCAAAATGACCCCTAAAAATGGGAGATAGAGGGTTAATATATTCTAAGAAAAGATCCGCCATCAAATTTTACTGCAGACATGTCTTAACATTGTTTACCTCAGAATTAGATTTAATACTTATTTTTTGACATATTCAAAACGCCTTTGAAAAAAATTTAAAAATTTTAGTGGGTCATAAAAAAAGAACTCGAGCTAAGTTTTCAAAACTCTTCGGGGGTTTTGCTCTACTGTTAGTATACTTTCCTTTTTTTTTGGTCCCATCCAAGATAGAAAATCGTGTTGCATAGTGTAATTTATTTACCAGCTGGTGAAATTTTCTTTTATTCGCCAGGAGGTGAATTATTATCCAAGTTACAAACCTTCTTGGTTTTAAGACATAAAAACTGAAATTCTTATGTTATTTTTTTCGTTGTTGTATTTACAAATAAAATTGTATTAATAAATTGTGTTGTTGAATAAAATATCAATTACTTTTTTTGTCAATACAATCAAATTGTTAGTTAATACAACAACGATTTAATTGAAAATGAGCGGAACTTAAAAAAAAAAAAATCCATAAAAACATAATTGTTCGGTCTCTTTTTGTTTTTTATACCCTCCACTCTAGTGATAGAGGGTATATATAAGTTTGTCATTCCGTTTGTAACACCTCGAAATATTGGTCTAGGACCCCATAAAGTATATATATTCATGACCCTCGATCGATTTTAAGATGATCTAGCGATGTCCGTCCGTCCGTCCGTCCGTCCGTCTGTCCGTCTGTCTGTCTGTCTGTCTGTTGAAAACACGCTAACTTTTGAAAGACTTTACGGAGGCTCCTGAAGTTTGGCATATATGTTGGGCATTTACCTGGTCAGGTTGGTATTGCAATCCAGCGAAATCGGTCCAGTGGTTCAAAAGTTATAAGAAAATGAGTGAATTTCGGCAAGGGTTTTTCAGGAATTTATGAGATAAAACACACGGTAACTTTCGAACGGCAATTCTGAGGGTGCTGAAGTGTGGCATATATATTTGCCGGTCCTCTGGTCCGGTTCGTTTTAAATTTCAGCCAAATCGGTCCAGTAGTTCAAAAGTTATTAGCAAAACCGTAAATTTCAGATTCGCCTCACCTTAAATTCACGTGTTGAAACCCCGTTTAACAGGTTTTAAAAACATTGGTAAGTCACAAAAATATTTTACAACGCATTTTTGTCACTCAAAAATATTTTTACACTAAAAGAAAAAAAAAATACACTCGAAAAAAATTTTACACTCAAAAAAAAATTTTACACCCAAAAAAAAATTTAGTAATTTTTTTTTTTTTTTCAAAAATTAGTTAAAAAAAAAAAGTTTTTTTTAAACAAAATAAAATATTTCTAATCAAAAATGTTATTTTTTCACTCTAGAAAATTTACTATAACTTAAAAAGGGCATTGTGGAGGGTATTCATAGATTCGGCCAAGTCGAATTTAACTTTTCTACTTGTTTGTTCTTTTTTGTTGTTGTTGTTGTTGTATTTACAAACAAAATTGTATTAAAAAATTTTGTTGTTGAATAAAATATCAATAACTTTTTTTGTCAATACAATTGTTTGTTAATACAACAACGTTTTAGTTGAAAATGAGCCCACATTACAAAAAAACTCCAGAAAAACTGTCCCTTTATGGGGTCGTCAAAACGCCATTTTTTACTCGTTTTTTTAATTTTATGAAAAAAAAAGTAAATTCCTACACTGGGACAAATTTTTTTAAAGAAAAAATAATATTTTGAGGATGTTTATTCTGGCTCGAGGTCATTACTTTCTTTACTAATTAAAACCATGATATTTCATAAAATAATTTAAATAAAAAAAATTGAATATTTGAATTTGCAAACATTTATCACAAGGTGCAATTTTTATAGATTTTTTTTTCACCAAATCATTTGCCTGGTTATACTTCCCCTACTTAAAACGGTTGTAATATATCGATTCTAACCTAACATTACAAATTAAGTTAATAGTCTTAAAGTATTTTTAACTATGGGTATTTTGAAAAAAAAAAAAAAAATTTTGTTGTTTATTTCCTTTTTCCTTTTTTTCATTTTAACGATATGATTGCAAAACTGAAGTATACTTTTAGGCTTAAAATTTTTTTTTTTTACTTTTGCCAATTTCTGTTTCTAAGTAATAGGCACGTGTTCTTAAATAACGTGTTACTTATTACTATTGTCCTACAAAAAAAAGGAAATATGTTTAATATAAGTGAAAGGAAGGAATGAATAAAATAATTTGAATGTGTATAAAATTGGGATAATAAGCGTTAAATTAGATTTTTAAACTAGAAATGTAAGGTTTTTTGTATGGAATAGTTTAAAATAAAAATTTAACTCTAAAGGTCATTTAAAAACAAAATATATTTAAATAAGTAAAATTGTCTAAACAGTTGAAAGGTTTTAAATTATACAATTAAAAAAAACGCCTAAAAGTAGGCAAGTTTTTAGGAAATTGAGTAACCTGTATATTCACCTCATCGTAGACACATACTAAAATTTTGTAAAAAACTAAACAAAATCTGGTTTTTGAGATATTCTTTTAAATTTTATAAATATTCTATAGAAAAATTCCGCAAAAAATATTTTCCTTTAAAAAAAATACAGAAATTTAAATTAGAAAATATGTGATTGACAACTCTAAGTTACAATTTAGAATTTTTATATATTCATGACAATTGTTTTTCTCACTTGAAAAGTAAAATTGTTAAGTTTAAGAGAAGCGCCTTACTAAATCGTTGTATATCTGGTACCGATTATTATTTTTTTTTTTTTATTTCTTTTACATGTAAATTATTCATTACATACATACGTACTTACCGTACTTACATAAAAAATACATATGTATGAAGTATTTGTAAAAGAAAAAAAAAAAAAAAACATGAAATTGCTGTTTTAGGCACAAGATGGTTGATTTTTTTTTTCTTTGAACCGTGATATTTCAATTTAATTTTTATTTTTAAAGGTATGTATGCAGCACACCCAGAGGCAACGATATATTTAATATATTTTTAAGAGGTATTTTTCTAGAGGCATTTAAGCATTCAATAAAGTACACTCAAAAAAAATTTTGTCATAAATTTTGCATTTGGAGAAACCTATTTTTTTTACATCCTAAATATATGCATTTTTTTTAAATCCTAAATGTATGCAATAGGTTTCTTGGTTAGGTGAATATAATTGTATTCACCTCATCGTATACATAAATTGTAGTTTAGTTGTGTATCTTAGATGGGACCAAAAAAAATAAAGTATACCGACAGTACAGCAAAACCCCCGAAGGGTTTTGAAAACTTAGCTAGAGTTCTTTTTTTATTGCCCACTGAAGTTTTTAAATTTTTTTCAAAGGCGTTTTGAATAAGTCAGAAAAAAATTATTGTTAGAATCCACTTTATCTATTCATTTTAGATATTATTAAAACTACTTCATTGAAATATATATGAAAAAATAATCATTGTGACATATTTATTCTTTCCATTTTTTCGTTTAAAAATTTGATAATTTTGTGAAATAAATATTGTTCTTTTTATAATCTTGGGATTTTTATTATTAAATCAACATACCTACATTTGGCGACGAGGATGGATATCAATGCGTTGACTCAGATCTTACAACAGTTTCAGCAATCAAATAATCAGTTTATTACTCAAATCATTGAGCAAAATAAGAGCGTTTTGGAAAATGTGGTTTCAAATAACAAAAAGGGTATGGCTATGCCATCTTTTGGGAAGTTTAATATGGACATCGACAGATGGTCCACTTACCAATTACAAATTGAGCACTATTTCAAGGCTAGCAATATTTCTTGCGAAGAAACAAAGCGCTCATGTTTTCTAAGTTGCGTTGGAAGCGACATAGTTGAGTTGCTTCAAAAAATTTTTGGTGGAAAAGCTGAAGAAAAATCGTTTAAAGAGTTAATCAGTACACTAGATGAGCATTTTCATAAAAAACAACACATTTTGGCAGCTCGCTACAAATTTTACAATCACACAATGATGAAATCTAAACAAAAATATTCTGAATGGGTGGCAGAATTACGAGGAGCCGCAAGGGAGTGTTTCTTTGAATGTGGAAACGAAAATTGTAAGGAATCATACGTCGATAACCAAATAAGAGACATGATCGTTATACATACACCGCACGAAAAGGTGCGGTCGGCTTGTCTTCAAAAATCTAATCCAACCTTGGAAGAGGTTTTACAGGTTTGTACAGTTTTTGAGGCCACAGTGGATGCTTGCAACGAAATTAAGGGGGCATCTGTTCCACTTCAAGAAGTAAATGCTTTGCATCGTTCATCCAAATTTCAAACCCGTTCGGCTCACATTTCAACATTGAACAATTCAACAAAAAAAGAATTCCAGTCATGTCCAGGATGTGGAAAGTCCCATCAGAGGATTGAATGTCATCACTTTAAAAATAAAACAAAATGTAACAAGTGTTTCAAATCGGGGCATATAGGAAGTGTCTGTCAATCATCAGCAAGTTATCAAAACTCTCTTTCACGTAGTCATCGTCAAAACGTACAACAAATTGAAGAACAGTCATGTGAAGAAACGTCTATTAGTTTAGTGGAAGTTGTTGATGCATCTACATCAAATGTATATAATGTGAATGCTGGTTCTGAAAAGATAATGATTCAAATCAAGGTAAATAAACTTTTACTCTCATTTCAATTAGATACGGGAGCAACGTGCTCATTGATCGGGTTAGAGGTATATAGACTGCTGCAAAGCCCAACATGTTTACCAACCAATAAAGTACTAAAATCGTATGGCGGTACATTGTTACCCCTTAAAGGTACAATTAATGTTGAAATCGGATTGGGGAACCAAAATAAAAATTTGGTTCTTTACGTCGTTGACATGGAAAATGTCACAAGTATTCTTGGGTACGATTGGTTTAAAAAACTCAATTTTGAAATAAAATTCCCTTTTCATGATATCCCTAACGAAAAATGCTTGCAATTGGTAAGTGAGTCTCAAGAAATGTTAGAATCAACACTTAGCGATCTTCAAAAACGATTTGGGGGAATATTTTCGGAGGGACTTGGTCATTGTACAACACTTAAAGCTAACGTTACCTTAAAGCCGGACTCCGTTCCAAAATTTATGAAACCTTATAATATTCCATTTGCTTTGTATGAAAAAGTCCGTGACGAAATTCAACGTCTTGTTAACGCCAACGTTTTAAGGCCAATTAACTCAAGCGAGTGGGCCTCTCCTATAGTAGTAGCTAAAAAACCAAATGGTTCTATTCGTATTTGCGCAGATTTTAAAGCAACTGTTAATTCCCAAATTGAAGTAGATAGATATCCTATACCACGAGTTGAAGAGCTTTTTCATAAGCTCCAAGGCGGTCAATTCTTTTCTAAAATAGATCTTAGTGAGGCATACTTACAGATAGAATTATCTGAATCTGGAAAGAAAATTATGGTTATCAACACTCCTTTTGGGTTATATCAATATCAAAGAATGCCTTTTGGGGTTTCTAGTGCACCTGCCATATTCCAAAGATTCATGGAGGAAGTGGTAGCAGGAATACCAGGCTGTGCTGTTTATCTTGACGATATTATAGTAACAGGTCGAACACATGAAGAACACATTCAAAACATATCAAACATATTTGAAAGGTTAGAATTTCATGGGCTAAAATGTAGAAAAGAGAAATGCGAGTTGGCAAAACCGTATGTTGAATATGTAGGACACATTATTGATTCTACAGGTATCAGACCTTCTGAAAAACGACTAGAGGCTATAAAACAAATGCCTAGACCCAAAAATATAAAGGAGTTGGAAGCTTTTATAGGAAAAATAAACTACTACAACAAGTTTATTCCAAATTTTTCAAAAACGGCTGCACCTTTAAACGAATTGCGACGATCAAATGCAAACTTTGTTTGGGGAGATAGACAGGAGAATGCATTCAAAACTCTGAAAGATGATATTTTGAGGGAAGTTCAGTTAGTTCATTATGATGATAGATATCCAATTATTCTTGCGACGGATGCTTCAAAACACGGAATAGGTGCTGTCTTATCTCACAAATTTCCGGATGGAAGTGAAAAACCTATTTGTTTTGCTTCTAAAACATTAAACTCCAGTCAGGTGAATTATTCGCAAATCGAAAAAGAAGCGTTATCTATAATATTCGGGGTTACAAAGTTTCATCAGTATCTATATGGGAGACATTTTGAATTAATAACGGACCATCAGGCACTTACCACTCTATTTCATCCATTTAAAAAGCTTCCTGTTATGACATTACACAGGCTTCAGCGGTGGGCTGTTACTCTACAAGCTTACGACTATTCTATCAAGTTCAGAAATACCTCACATCATGCAAATGCTGACGCCTTGTCCAGGTTACCAGTTGGCGAGGATATTGATTTTGATAAGAAAGAATCTGACATAAAGTACATCGATGAAATATACAATACTGTGTTGGACGAGTGCCCAATTGATGCATCAGTCGTTTCTAAATTGACTATCCAAGATCCAATACTTAAAGTTGTATCTGAGTACGTAATGAATGGTTGGCCAGAACAAAAGGTAAATTCTGATAGTGAACTAGCTCCTTACTTTAGTAGAAAACATTCAATTTCTCTTGAAAATGGCGTACTTCTTCTTCATAACGAATGCTCTCGGGTAATCATTCCCAAAACTCTTCGTGCAAAGGTGCTTCATATGTTACATGAAGGTCACTGGGGAGCCAGCAGGATGAAGCAACTATCTAGACGTTATGTATGGTTTCCAAAAATAGACGAAGAAATCGAAAAGTTATCAAAATCGTGCTCCATTTGTCAAGAAAATGGTTCAAATCCACAACAACAACATTCATCGTGGCCAGAAGCAACACAACCATGGGAGAGAATACATATAGACTATGCGGGACCTTTTCACAACAAGATGTGGTTAATCGCCGTAGATTCGTATTCAAAATTCCCGTTCGTAAGACAAGTCAGTTCCGCCACATCCTTATCGACAATAACCGCTTTACAAAACATTTTTGCGACCGAAGGACTACCGCAAACCATAGTAAGTGATAATGGCACTCAATTTACATCATCCGAGTTCAAACGATTTTGTCAAGCAAATGCAATTGAACATCTTACCACTGCTCCGTTCCATCCGGCATCTAATGGTTTAGCCGAACGTTTTGTGCGAACGTTTAAGTCATCTTTTAATAAAATTATTCAAGAAGAGCCGAAACAGGAACAAGCTTTATATAAGTATTTAGTAACTTATAGAGCAACTCCAAATCCAGTTACAGGAAAATCACCTGCAGAGCTATTACACGGTCGTCAACCACGAACTGTTTTAACGGCGTTGTTTCCAATAAAACACCAGCCAAAACGGTCTTTGTCAAAGTTTGATATTGGTCAACAAGTTTATGTTCGTAATTTTTCCGGCAACAATCGGTGGATCCGGGGAGAAGTAAAAGAGAACATAGGTAATTTTATGTATGTGATACAAACATCGAATGGATTAGTTAAGCGACATCAAAATCAAGTGAAACAACGAAATGAACCATGTAATGAACAACAACAACCAGCAGATCAACTAATTAGACCACAAACAAGAACCTTTGATTTCGATATAATGCTGCCAGAAAACCAATCTGATTTATCCCACTCCTCAAATTCAGCACAAAATACAGACCTTCCTTTAAATGAACCATTGCTAGAGACACTTGTTACTCCTCAACTACCACACATTGAGCCGCCACAAACACCAGGTTCGGCAACATATAACCAAGTAATCGAAAGTCAACAGTCAACAAATAACGAAGAAATTGTTGATCGTCAAAGAAGTTTCATACAACGACGAAGTGAAAAACGTCAGCAACAATTTACGCCCAGGCGCTCAGAAAGAAAAAAGAAGATGCGATCAGTCTACAAATAAGTGTGGAGGAATGTTAGAATCCACTTTATCTATTCATTTTAGATATTATTAAAACTACTTCATTGAAATATATATGAAAAAATAATCATTGTGACATATTTATTCTTTCCATTTTTTCGTTTAAAAATTTGATAATTTTGTGAAATAAATATTGTTCTTTTTATAATCTTGGGATTTTTATTATTAAATCAACATACCTACAATTATTAAATCTAATTCTGAGATAAATAGTGTTAAGACATGTCTTCAGTAGAATTTGATGATGGTTATTTTCTTAGAATATATTAACCCTTTATCTCCCATTTTAGGGGGTCATTTTGGTCTTTTTATAACATTTTTTCGACTTATTTCACTATAATGTTATGAAAAACAATTTAATATGATGTTAATTTACAATTTTACTTTTTTAAGCAATTTGCACTTTTCACGCGAACTTTTGATCTTCGGCAACCCCTAGTGAAATTTGATGCAGAAAATTTTTGTAGAACCTTTAAACGCATATCTTAGTCGGATTCTAAGAGAATATTTGAAAAAAAGGACCAAAATGACCCCTTAAAATGGGTGATAGAGGGTTAATATATTCTAATAAAAGAACTACCATTAAATTCTACTGAAGACATGTCTTAAAATTATTTACCTCAGAATTAGATTTAATACTTATTTTTGACTTATTCAAAATGCGTTTGAAAAAAAAATTTAAAACTTCAGTGGATCATAAAAAAAGAACTCGAGCTAAGTTTTCTAAACCCTCCTGGGGTTTTGGTCTTCTTTTGGTATACTTGAATTTTTTTTTGGTCCCGTTCAAGATACACTCGAAGACCCCCAATTTGTTGCACAGGAACTATATTAGCTCTAATTTAAGCTTAATAGCGTCCAGATTGAGCAAATATTAAATAAGATACGAGGGTCGAGCTGGAAAATGAAATTATTTGTAGATGTTTTTTAAAAAAAATTTTAAAAAATAGTTCAAATTTGATTTTTTTAAGTCCAAACATTAAAAATTTAAAAAAATAGTAGAATAATTTTAATTCAGTTATACTCATTTTTCCAACGATCCAAACAAAAATTAATTTTTTTTTAAATGCAGTAAAAAAATATGAATTTTTTTGACCTTCAATTATTTTGACCACAAATTTTTTGTAAACAAAGAAAAGATTTTATTGTTTACACTGTGCTCGGATTTGACACTTTTTTTAACAAACTGGTACAATAAAAATTATATTTTTAAACTTTTGCGATAATTTTTAAATTTAAAACCATTCAAGTCTGTTAAACTAACACAACAATCCATAATACCGTGAATTTTTTTTTCGCGAAAAACAATTTTTGTTCGCGAAAAATCTTTATTTTCGTGAAAAAATTGGTTCAATACAAATATTTTTAGTTTGATTTGAATTTACGACAGCCATCTGGTAAAGCTAGTTCGTGTGCACTAAATCCCATTGTAATAAAAATCTCGTATTCGCGATATTCGCGATTTAAAATTTTGATGCTCAAGTACAATAAAAACGATATTTTTAAACTTTTGCAATAGTTTTTAAATTTAAAACCATTCAAGTCTGTTAAACTAACATAACAAATCATTGTACCGTGAATTTTTTTCGCGAAAAACATTTTTTGTTCGCGAAAAACCTTTATTTTTGTGAAAAAATTGGTGCAATACAAATATTTTTAGTTTGATTTGAATTGACGATAGCCATCTGGTAAAGCTAGTTCGTGTGCACTAAATCTCATTGTAATATCCATTTTTTTCAAAGTTAGCGTATGTATTAGCGATATGAGCGATATTCGCGATAATTTTTTTTTTTGTATTTTTAAGTAAAAAAAATATTTTTTTCATATTATTTACACAACTGCTGAATTTTTATCATCTAAATTCTATTGAATATACAAAAAAATTTATTCGCGTAAACTTTTTTTCGCGAAATTTTTTTTGCAATTTTTTTTTTTTCCTTATTAATTTATTAAAATGAGTAGAATACGATAAATTAGAGACAACATTTTTCAAAAAAAAAAAAAAAATTTCGCAATTTTTTTTCGCGATAATTTTTTTTGGGCGGAAATTTTTTTTTTTTGCAAAAAAAAAAAAACAATTCATTTTCTAAATTTATATTTAAAAACTATACCAAAAGCATAAAAATTTAATTTTCGTAGTACCAAGGCTTTACAATTTTAAATCACGAATATCGCGCTAACTTCGAAAAACGGCAAGCACCATTATTATTATTTTTTTGTATTTTTAAGTAAAAAAAAAATATTTTTTTTTTATATTATTTAGACAATTGCTGAATTTTCATCATATAAATTCTATTTAATATCCAAAAAAAAATAATTTTTATTCGCGTAAATTTTTTTTGCGATTTTTTTTTTCGCGAAATTTTATTTGCAATTTTTTTTATTTCCTTATTAATTTATGAAAATAAGTAGAATACGATAAATTACAGACACAAAATTTTTCGAAATTTTTTTTTTCGCGATAATTTTTTTTTTGCGCGGAAAAATTTTTTTTTGCGAAAAAAAAACAGTTCATTTTCTAAATTTATATTTATAAACTATCCCAAAAGCATACAAATTTAAGTCTTTGCAATTTTAAATCGCTAGAATCGCGCTAACTTCGAAAAACGGCTAGCACCATTGAATTCATCGTACCCGAATTAGCTTTACCTGCAGGGTGCCCAGCGTGTTAATTTTTGCGACTAGCACAGTGTTACTAATATAAGTACACCAAAGTGAATTGTAATGAGTAGGGATGTGATTTCCACACAAATGCATGTTTTTTTGTCGATATTTTAAAAACGATATCGACCAATTATCTTTCCGAATCAAAAAATTTATGATAAAATGGTATTGATTTGTTTTTGCATATATTTGGTGAAAATGCATTTTTTTGCATATTTTGGTTTTGAGTGCATATTTTGAGCATATTTCCAACTTTTAAGTGCAAATTTAGCATATTTTGGTCTTAAATACATATTTTGATCATATTTTCAACTTTTAAGTGCATATTTTTTGCATATTTTGGCATAAACTAGCAAAAACACAAATTAAAATTTATTTGTTTCAAAAAATATTTCAAATTTTAAAAATTTATTTTGAAAATAAGAATTTTTTTTTTTTAAATTTTTTTATAGATTGTCTGAATTTCTTAAAAAATCTTGCTTATAAAGGGTGTCCAAAATTGAGGTATCATTTTAATTTTAATGAAAAAAATAGATTTTTTTCAGATAATAAAAATATTTTTATTTCAGTTTACTACAAATAGGTTCCGGTTATAAATAAAAAAAATATGTGGGTCAAGTGACCCCCCTTACTGGCTCGGTAGGCTCCCAATATTTTACCAAAATTATCAAACACGTTTTTTAACAAACTATTGTCAATGGTTGATATCTGCTTGATAATGTTGGTTTGAAGGTATTACACTGTTGTGGGATTATTGCTGCACTCTTTCGATTTCAAAAAAAAACCCACAAAAAATATCTAAATATGTCAAATCACACACGCAGAGAAAAAATATGGTTGCAACATGATCACGGCAACTATACTATGATCTCTAAACCCAGTTATGATTGCAGCAATCAAGTTGTTGTTTTTAAAATTGTATTTAATCATTTATATGGTTGTTTTAGACATTTAATAGTCGCTTCAATCATGATAAAATAATTGCAACATCCAAACGTACAATATGGTTGTTGTATCAATGTTATAGTTAATTATATTCTCGACACACCAAAAATTTGAACATAATATGAATATAACAATCATTAGATAATCACAACTTAATGAAAATTGATTTTTGCAAACATTGTCAGGTTTATTCATCAGTTTATTGTTTTGCCAGCAAGCAGTTAGTCGCAAAGACGCCACTTACAATTAGTTCTTAAAAAAATTTAAGGCAATTTGAATTAAAAAATTGGATCAACGCAGAAGGAAATGAAATACAAAAATTTACTTTATATAATTTATTTATTGTGCGGTTTAAAAATAACTTTCCATTTTAAATAAAAACTTCATATCGAAAATATTAAAGTGTTTTTTGTGCATTTTTTGCTTACTGAATGTGTTATAATTGCTGACAATAATTTTAATTTTGTAACAAATATGTTATGATTGTAGCAAATATGTTATGATTTTGTCAATAACTTAATGGTTTATACAATCATTCAATGTTAGCCGACAAAAATGTTATCGTTGATGATTTTTTTTAGAAAAATGCCATAAGTTTATTGCATATCATTGATGTACAACGCAGGTTGCCACTAAATTGAACCAAAATTAATAAAAATTGTTTCATATTTATAAAAACAACATTTAAAAACAAAAAATAAATTATTGGTGTGAACTTTATCAAAAAAAAAGTAATGAAGTATTTATATAAACGTGTGGTATTAAAGCATAATATATTTTCTCAATTTAAAAAAAATATACATGTATTTAAACTGCAATCATATTATGATAATTATATAACATTTAAGCAATTATTGCCGCAATCATATAATGATTAACATTCCTTGTTGCCTTCAATCATATTAACATTATTGCTACAATCATATTTCCAATCATAATATGACGCTCTTAAATCATGATCACCGCAACCATGTTTTTTTTCTGCGTGCACGATCTTGTTGGCCAATTTACTCCTCCTCTGCGAGAAATAATGTGATTTTCGAACTTGTCTGTCAAAAGATCCATCGTTTCTCTTGCAGTGTGACAAGTGACATTATTTTGTTGAAACCACATATTCTCTACATCTAAATCATCAATTTTCCCCCACAAAAATCTTCGGATCATCTCCCTGTAGCGATTTCTATTGACCGTAATCACATTTCCATTTTCGTTTTCAAAAAATATGATCTGATAATTGCACCGGACCACAAACTATAACAATCCGTAACATTTGTGGATGTAATGGTTGCTCTAAGATAACTCTTAGATTCTCTTCACCCCAAATGTGACAATTCTGCTAGTTGACGTAGTCATTGAGCTGGAAATGTGCTTCGTCGGTAAAAATTTTTTTGATAAAAAATTCTCATTTTCTTCTTTCTATTTAAAAAAAAAAAAATATTAATAAAAACACGTTGCTCCTTCGTGTATCGTTTCATATTAACTAACCGGAATGTATTTAGAATCTGAAAACTAAAATTCAGAATAAAAACTACAAGTAGAAAAAAATGGCAGCAAAATTAAAATGATACCTCAATTTTGGACACCCTTTATAAAGGCTTAAATCTTAATATTTAAGTCCGGTGTTATTTTTCGCTTTTTAAGAAGTTTTTTATTTTTTTAGTGCATATTTTGAGGTTTTTTAGCATATATTTTGAATTTTTTAGGACATATTTTAAGTGCATATTTTCGATTTTTAAGAGCATGAAAATCTCGTCCCTAATAATGAGATATAAAAATAATTAAAAATTTTCTTTGTTTACAAAAAAAAAATGGTTATCAAAAGAGTTTGAGATCAAAAAATGCATATTTTTTTACTGCATTTAAAAAATTTGGATTTTGTTTTGGTCGTTGAAAAAATGAGTTGATAACTTCATTTAAACTACTGTACTAGCTTTTAAATTTTTATGTTTGAACTTTACAAAAATCAACTCAAAAATATTTTTTTAAAATTTTCTAAAAAATGTCTACAAATAATTTTATTTTTATGCGCGACCCTCGAATGTCATTTAATATTCGCTCAATCTGGACGCTATCAAGCTTAAATTTAAGTTTGGAAAATTTTCTACATAGTACTTTTTTTTTAAATATTAGTCGATTGAGAAGAATCAGGGTTTTTATTGTCAACTTTGTCGTTAGACCTTTAGACCTGTACACCTTCTTTTGACACTCACTGTAGATGCAGTAATCACTGTGTAATGGAAAAATGGTACTTTAGTACTTTGTGGTGGTACGTTTTAAAAATATTACAAAAAAATGGAGATACTTTATAAAATTTTCAGTAAAAGTATGATTTTTATGAAATAGTACTTTAATGAAAACTATTTAAAAAGATGTATTTGATACTTTTTAAAATGGTACTTTTAAAATGGCTCATTTACAAAATAGTGTTGCAATGAAATTTTGCTTTTCTAAAAATATAATTTTTAAAAAGAAAAATTTATAAAATCATACTTATTAAATGCTACTTTTATAAAGTGTTACTCTAATGAAATGGTACTTTTATAAAATAACACTATGCGACAAATATAGACTTTTTGAAAAACACAGGAATATGACGGTATAAGTTCAATTCTACTACCAAAAGGTAGTTAAACCCTACACACAAAGAAAAAGCTTCATTAATATAATGAAACTCATCATAAAAGTTCGTCCAATGAAACTGCTTCATTATATTTATGAAATTTGTCATAAATATTCATAGTATTTATGAACCATTTCATTATATTTATGAAAATTTTTTATAATATTTATAAAAACTTCATTAAAAAGTTTCATTGGACGAACTGTTATGACAAATTGTTTTACAGTTCTTTGAGTGTATACTCGTATTGTTCAGGTTGGTGACCCATTCCTTTTTTTGGACCTCCATAGATTCAGAAAAGCAGTGGTACCCTCAAAATATGTTTTCATCAGTTTTCTCCCACCAAAATAAGTCAACTCCTGCTATTTTGTGCCCATTTTTATTTAGGTATGCCTACTTCAACTTGTTTTAAATAACTGCCCATTTATTTCTAATCCTAAAAGTATGCTTTAAATAAAATTACTAATATTTTCCTTTTAGGTGTTCTCTCATTTTTTTTTAACAAGCACATAATGTATGTATAATTTTGAGTAATTATTAACATATGCAAATTTTATGATGATATTGTTATATTATGTATTATATTATTTTTTTTTTTTTTTGATGTCCTGAAATTGTTTTTATTCTCACACTTTATTAAAGCGTGTCAAAATTGCAGCTTATTTCAAGGCTTATGATAATTTTTGTAATGGATTCTTGTTATTTTTATTTTGCCGCAAAATTTATTTTTATTTTTTAAACAAAATTTAATTGTGGATTAACCATAAAGCAGTTTTATAATGAAAATAAATATTACAGGCAGATATTTAAATAATTAAAAAAAAAAATGTTTGTGAAGATTATAAAATATTAAGTAGTTACAATTTACATAACAAGTACAGAAAAACCTAGGAAAATTGTTTGAATAAATTCCTACACAAAAATTTTTTTCTTAAATTACTAGAAAAAGTCTCGTAATCATATTTTACCAATATTTGATAGTTTTTTTTGTTTTTTAACAAAAAATTTTCGATAAAAATTCACATTTTATTTTGTAATTTTACAATTTTTATACCCTCCACTTAAGCTATATTTACACCATACTACTGAGTCGTATGATTTTTATGAAAAAGCAATGTTTTTTTATAGCATAATTTTAGGCATGCAATATATATAGAATTGTTATTTAAAAGCGACAAAAATCTTTACATATTGCTAAATTTATAAACTTAAGATTAAATAAATTGTTATATTTGATTATAAATTTAGCAAAATGTAGAGTTTTAGTCGCTTTTTAATAAAAATCTAAAAAATTTATCACCTGCCTAAAGTTATGCTTTAAAAAAACATTGGTTTTTCATAAAAATCATACGACTCAGTGGTATGGTGTAAACATAGCTTTAGTGATAGAGGGTATATATAAGTTTGTCATTCCGTTTGTAACTCATCGAAATATCGGTCTGGGACCCCATAAAGTATATATATTCATGATGCCCGATCGATTTAAAGACATTCTAGCGATGTCCGTCTGTCTGTGGAAAATGCTATCACGGACAAAATATTGCACAGAGATGACTGAAACTTAACATATTTATTGGAAGTTCTCCCGAGAAGTTTGGTATTGCATTTGAGCGATATCGGTTCAGCGGTTCAAAAGTTATGACGGAAAATGTAAGCACACCTCAAAAATTTCAGTACATTCAACATAACCTAAAAATACAAAATGCTTTAATTCGGCTGCTGGTTGACATATGTGAACAAAATTAAACACCAAATGGTATTTAAACAAGTACGAACATATTTTTTGAGAAAAAAATAAAAAATCGCGGATTTTTTTTTCGCGGAATTTTTTAAAATTTTTATTTTTCAAAAGTAATTTCCTTTTAAATAAAGTTTTTGGCAATAATCTTTTTGAAATTGTGGAGGGTATCACTACATTCGGCAAGGCCGAATTTAACTTTTTTACTTGTTTGTACTGCAATAGATTCTTTACGGTTTTCACGGCAAAATTTTATATGTAGAATCATTTTCCAAAAAAAAAAAAAAATAATGGTAACACTGTGCAACAAATTTGGAGTCTTTGAGTGTATCTTGAACGGGACCAAGAAAAGTGAAAGTATGCCAATAGAAGACCAAAACCCCCAAAGGTCCTTGAAAACTTAGCTCGAGTTCTTTTTTTATGGCCCACTGAAGTTTTGGAATTTTTTTCAAAGGGGTTTTGAATAAGTAAAAAAAGTACTAAATTTAGTTCTGAGGTGAATAATGTTTAGACACGTCTTCAGTGAAATTTGATGGCGGTTCTTTTCTTAGAATATATTAACCCTCTATCTCCCAGTTGTAGGGATCATTTTTGTCCTTTTTTCAAATATCCTCAAAGAACACAAACAAAACGAGCGTTTAAAGGGTTAAAATGTTCTACAAAAATTTTCTCCATCAAATTTAACTAGGGGTCGTTAAAGATTAAAAATTCGTGCGAAAAGTCCTAAATGCTTAAAAAAGTAAAATTGTAAATTATCACATACTATTAAATTGTTTTTCATCAAAGTCGCGTGAAATATATCGAAAAAAAATTATAAATCTGCTGCTGACCTACAAAACGATAATAGATGTCTGCAGTGAAATTTTATGGCGGTTATTTTTTTAGAAGATATTAACCTTCTATCTCCAATTTTTAGGGGTCATTTAGGACCTTTTTCAAATATTCCGTGCGTTTAAAGGGGTAAAATGTTTAACAAACTTTTTCTGCATCAAATTTTACTAGGGGTTGTCAAAGGTCAAAAGTTCGTGAGATAAGGGCAAAATTTTTAAAAAGGCAACATTTTAAATTATCATAATTAATTAAATTATGTTTCACCAAAATACTTTGCATTTTTACTTTTTAAAGCATTTTGCACTTTTCATATGAACTTTTGACCTTTGACAACCTCTAGTGAAATTTGATGCAGAAAAAGTTTCTAGAACATTTTCACCCCTTAAAGGCACGTTTTAGGTGTGTTTTATGAGGATATTTGCAAAAAGGACAAAAATGACACCTAAAAATGTGATATAGAGAGTTAATATGTTCTAATTGTAAGAAATGAAACGTCATCAAATTGCACTTAAGACCTCTGCAACCGTTATTTAGGTCAGAAGCAGATTTATAACATTTTTTCAATTTATTTTACACGACTTTAATGCAAAACAAGTAAGAAAATTATAGTCGGTCAAGACCGACCATATAATACCCTACACCAGAGTTTCCCGGAAAATGGGTCCCAAGTTCAAACATGGACTGATTAGATCTATATTTTGTCAAATCTTTAATAAGTGTAAAAAGCACTCACTAATCAAACTTGAGTGGAATAGGCTTCTTTTTGTTGACAATAAATCGCTTCAACTGAATATCGGGGGAAATTTCCACATGGGACCTAAGTCCAAAAATGGTCCGATGATAATCAGATTTGATAAGGTTATTAAAGAACGCGTTTAACATACACAAACAGAATTTTAATTAAATATTTTCTATTTTCATGAAATTTGAGAGATTTATGTGAAAATCGGGAAGGTGGTTTGTATGGGGGCTACAAGAACTGGTCCGATTTCTTTAAAATTCGGAATGTTGATTTGTGTGGATAAAACATGATTACCTGGCAAATTTCGAAAAGATACCTATTAAACTGCGGCTATTAGAGTCATTTGAGCCAAAACTAAAGAGGACCTTTGTATGGGGGCTAGGTCTTAATATGGACCGATTTTTTCCAATTTCAAAAGGCTTCGTCCTTGGGCCAAAAGAGGCTTAAGTTTCAAATTTCAAGTCAATTGATTAAGAATTGTGACCTGTATCGTGTTTACACCGTTTACATGGACAGACAGACGGACGGACGGACGGACGGACGGACATCGCTAAATCGACTCAAAAAGTGATTCTAAGTCGATCGGTATACTTAAAAGTGGGTCTAAGACCAATATTTCGGGTAGTTACAAACATCAGCACAAACTCATTATACCCTGTACCACAGTGTGGTGTAGGGTATAACAATTTTACAGTATTTAATAATTTACAATTTTACTTTTTTAAGCAGTTTGCACTTTTCGCACGAACTTTTGATCTTCAACAATACGTAATGAAATTTGACGCAGAACATTTTTGAAGAACATTTTAACCCTATAAACGCACGTTTTGTGGGCGTTCTTTGAGGATATTTAAAAAAAGGGAGATAGAGGGTTAATATATTCTAAGAAAAGAACCGCCATCAAATTTCACTGAAGACATATCTTAACATTATTTACCTTAAAGTTAGATTTAATACTTTTTTTTGACTTACTCAAAACGCCTTTGAAAAAAATTTAAAAGCTTCAGTGGGCCATAGAAAAAAGAACTCGAGCTAAGTTTTTAAAAACCTTCGGGGGTTTTGCTCTACTGCTGGTATACTTTAACATTTTTTTGGTCCCATCAAAGATACAAAATCGTGTTGCACAGTGTAATACAATACGTTCTGGAACCGATTGTTTGTACCCAAAAATTTTGCTGGGAAATTACCTCAACAACAATTATAAGAATTACAAAAAAATTTTTAGAATTTTTTTTACCGACATTTTTTTTTTCAAAGGAAAATTTTATTGTACAAAATTTTTTTTTTCTGCCACAGGAAAATAATTTTGTTATTATACTGTCATAAAATATTATTAATTTTTTTTTTACATTTTTTCATAAAAAAATACGGTTCCTATTATGTTATTAAGTTGATATTTTTCATATGTTAATGTTTTTTATACATATAAATTTTTTTACAGTTCACATTCAAATTGTACCCCATTCTATAAAGAAAAAACTTTTCAACCGGATACTGTGTGTCATGTCACATACATGCTGTATGTGAATATCCGCTTTTCAAGTTGAAAAAAAAAAAGAAAAAAACTTTTTCATTTTGTCTTTTTATGCGAAAAAAATTTATATATTTGTTTTAAAATTTTTTTTTATTAAGTCAAGCTAATAAGGAAATTTTTATGATTTAGAAGGACAAAAGTTATAAAGAAATTAAAATATAAAATTAGAGGTTAAAAAATAATAAGGAAAATTTAGTTCAAATCAAGAGATAATGAAATATTTTTTTACTAAAAAATATTTTACACTCCAAAAAAAATTTTTCACTCAAATGTTTTAGGCAATGTGGAGCGATTCGGCTAAGTCGATGTTGACATCTAAATTTGTTTTCAAAAACTTCTGTTAAAATTTTGAGTGGGTTTATTTTAGCTCGAGGTCAGTTTTCCTTTTGCTAATTAAAACTATGATATTTTCATAGAATAATTTTCAAGAAAATTATTTTTCTGTTTTAAATTTTTTATGTTGGTAAATTTTAACTTATTCTTGCAAGGTCGATTTTGACCTTGAAATTTCTCTAAACACAAGTTCTTTCAAACTGTGTAAGTTTAGTTGAATCCCTAAAATATTTGTTGCACTGTGTAATTTTTTGATCCCTTAAATTTGTTTACAAATTAAGTAGATTTTGTTTTTTAAACGAAATCGTTTCAAAAAAAAAAAAAAACTTAATTGCTCAAGAACCTTGGTGATTATTTAACAAACATTAAAGCATTTTATTATAAGTGCTATGAACCTTATCTCTTTTTATATGTATATCTCCCTGCTTTCTTGCAAAAATCTGCACTGACTAAACCTTGCAGCTGCTGCCTCTTATTTAAAATGTTATTAAGCTCTTTAATGTCTCCCCTACAGTCATATTTTCATAATTTACAATAGCTAACAGATAGCAAAAAATTTTAAAATATTCATATATATTCCAAAACTAACCTAGACAACTTAAAAACAAGTAGAAAAGTTAAATTCGACTTTGCCGAATCTATGAATACCCTCCACAATGCAGTTTTGATTAGAAATATTTTATTTTGAGTAAAAAACTCTTTTTTTGTCATTTAAAAAAAAAAAAAAAAATACTGATTTTTTTTGGGTGTAAAATTTTTTTCGAGTGTAATGTTTTTTTTACTGTACAAATATTTCTAAGTAAATGCACGTACGTATGTACACAAAATATTGTAATTTTTGTAAAAAAAACGAAATTTTTTTTGTGTAAATTTTTTTTTGAGTGTAAAATTTTTTTGAGTATAAAATTTTTTTTGAGTTTAAAATTTTTTTCGAGTGTAATTTTCAAGTTACCAATGCTTTTAAAACTAAACAATTTTAAAAAGCATTGCTTTAAAATTAAACAAGTTTGAGAAGCATTGTTTAGTTACCACCAATGCTTTTAAAACTTGTAAAAACACGTGGCATTTTAGATGAAACTAATCTGAAATTCAGGGTTTTGCTTATAACTTTTGAACGACTGGACCGATTGAGCTGAAATTTAATACCAAACAGACCCGGGGAACGGCAAAGATACATGCCAAGCTTCAGTAGTCTCATTATTGTCTTTCGAAAGTTATCGTGTTTTTTATATCATAAATTCGCGGAACACCCTTGCCGAAATTTACTCTTTTGCTCATAACTTTTGAACCACTGGACCGATTTGGCTGCATTGCAATACCAACCTGACCAGATAAATGACAAACATATATGCCAAACTTCAGGAGCCTCTGTAAAGTCTTTCAAAAGTTAGCGTGTTTTCTACGGACGGACAGACAGACAGACAGACGGACGGACATCGCTAGATCGACTTAAAATCGATCGAGGATCATAAATATATATGGGGGCCTACTTAGGGAGTGGAGATAGGGCGTAGCTATGTTCTGAAGAAATGTTGTAGTGTAAAAATAAATGGGGGTCGGTCTCACTTATGACCCCTCTCGGACGCACCATTGGACCGGTAGAAGCTGATGAAATAAAACAAATTTACAAAAAATAAAAAAAAATTGTATGGGGACCGCCTTAACAGTTAAAGATAGAGGGTAGGTGTGTTCAGAGAAAATGTTTGGAATAAAAAAATATTGTGGGTCGGTCATATATTTTGTTGCTCTAAGGGCACTATTAGAGCAGTTAGAGCGGTTGGAACAAATTTTACAAAATGTCGTTTTGTGTGGGAGCCCCCTTAGAAATTGGAGATAGGGTATTAGTTTGTTCCAAAGAAATGTTAAGACGTAAAAATTAATGGGGGTCGGTCTTATAAAGGACCCCTCTTTGACGCACCATTGGAGCAGTAGAAATGATTTTAAGATTGGAAAATTACAATAAATTTTTTTCAAAAAATTTAAAAAATAGTAATAATCGTTATCCCAAGATCTTCCTGGGCAAAAAATTTGTAGAATTGATAGAAGTTTTACACAAAAAAATTTCAAAAAAATCAAAGAGTACAAACATTTTCAAAAATGAGATTTAAATTTTAAAACTTAAAAATCGCATACTAGAGCGCTTTTAAAAATTTTTTGGGATTTTTTTTTAGAAAGTACGCAAAAAAACAAAAATTTTGAAAGAAAAAAATTTGAAATTTGGACCATTATTGAAGAAGTTATGATTAAAAGAAGTTTGAGTAAAGGAACAAACTACCAATTTTTACATGTTTTTTAAATAATGGATTAATAAATTAGAATATTATAAAAAAGTTTTAATTTCCTTAAAAAAACAGAAACTGATTTACTAAAATAGTAGTAGGATCGGATGAGATTATTGCCAATATAGGTATAAATAAAACAAAATGTTTTGCTTTTTAAATCATTACATTGGTGGAGGGTATTTAAAGATTCGGCACAGCCGAATATAGCTTTCTTACTTGTTTTTTATTAATTTTTTTTTTAAATTTTCAAAAATCCAATTTTTGACCGCCGGGCGCCACGGGTTAATTTAATCCGATTGACCTCAAATTGGTACCACATAAGGTTTAGGCCTAGTAGAATAAAAAAACGCCCGGACTTTGAAAATCGGAGAAGAAGAAATTTTGCTATACAGAAAAATGCTAGTCTAATACTGCATGTTATTTATAATATGATTAACATTTACATCACCTCTTTTTATAGGTTTGAGCAAGGATATGCTTAGCTCAAAACAATCCTTTTTAAATATGCCAGTTAAAAATACAATAGAACTCAAAATCATCAAAATCTTACTAAATCTTACAACTTGTGTAAAGTCAAGCACCTAAGTTGGCTTCAAATGGTTTTTTGGAGCAATTTAAAATTAAACAAGTAAAAAAGTTAAATTCGGCCTTGCCGAATGTAGTGATACCCTCCACAATTTCAAAAAGATTATTGCAAAAAACTTTATTTAAAAGGAAATTACTTTTGAAAAAATTTTTTTTTTTTTTAAATAATAAATTTCCGCGAAAAAAAATTTTGGTAAAAAAAATCCGCGATTTTTTTCTTTTTTTGTCAAAAAATATGTTCGTACCTGTTTAAATACCATTTGGTGTTCAATAATATTCACATATGTCAACCAGAAGCCGAATTAAAGCATTTTGTATTTTTAGGTTATGTTGAATGTACTAAAATTTTTGAGGTGTGCTTTCGTTTTCGTTCATAACTTTTGAACCGCTGAACCGATATCGCTCAAATGCAATACCAAACTTCTCGGGAGAACTTCTAATAAATGTGTTAAGTTTCAGTCATCTCTGTGCAATATTTTGTCAGCGAAAGCATTTTCCACAGACAGACAGACGGGCATCATGAATATATATACTTTATGGGGTCCCAGATCGATATTTCGATGAGTTACAAACAGAATGACAAACTTATATATACCCTCTATCAATAAGTGGAGGGTATAAAAATGTCGTAGATATCCCACTCGCATCCCACTAAGCGACCCCATAGCTCTTAAAGAAAATCACCTAAGTTTTTTTTTTTTATACCCTCCACTCTAGTGATAGAGGGTATATATAAGTTTGTCATTCCGTTTGTAACACCTCGAAATATTGGTCTAGGACCCCATAAAGTATATATATTTATGATCCTCGATCGATTTTAAGACGATCTAGCGATGTCCGTCCGTCCGTCCGTCCGTCCGTCTGTCTGTCTGTCCGTAGAAAACACGCTAACTTTTGAAAGACTTTACAGAGGCTACTGAAGTTTGGCATATATGTTTGTCATTTACCTGGTCAGGTTGGTATTGCAATCCAGCCAAATCGGTCCAGCGGTTCAAAAGTTATGAGCAAAAGAGTAAATTTCGGCAAGGGTGTTTCGCGAATTTACGAGATAAAAAACACGATAACTTTCGAAAGACAATAATGAGACTACTGAAGCACGGCATGTATCTTTGCCGTTCCCCGGGTCTGTTTGGTATTAAATTTCTGCTCAATCGGTCTAGTGGTTCAAAAGTTATAAGCAAAACCCTGAATTTCAGATTATTTTCATCTAAAATGCCACGTGTTTTAACAAGTTTTGAAGGCATTGGTGGTAACTAAACAATGCTTTTCAAACTTTTTTAATTTTAAAGCAATGCTTTTTAAACTTGTTTAGTTTTAAAAGCATTGGTAACTTAAAAATAACACTCGAAAAAAATTTTACACTCAAAAAAAATTTTACACTCAAAAAAATTTTACACTCAAAAAAAAAATTTAGTTTTTTTTTACAAAAATTACAATATTTTGTGTACATACGTACGTGCATTTACTCAGAAATATTTGTACAGTAAAAAAAAACATTACACTCGAAAAAATTTTACACCCAAAAAAAAAAATTAGTATTTTTTTTTTTTTTTGTTTTTTTTAAATGACAAAAAAAGAGTTTTTTACTCAAAATAAAATATTTCTAATCAAAAATGCATTGTGGAGGGTATTCATAGATTCGGCAAAGTCGAATTTAACTTTTCTACTTGTTTTTTTTTGGAAAGACTGAAGAAATAGCTATCTAAACTATTTGGGACATATTTTGCTAAAAACAATAGGTAAGAAGTTATATGGATGAGAATAAACATCTCTTTGGCCAAAATGTCACATTTCGACCCCCTCTTACTCAGAGAGTCCTTGACCGATTTCGTTGAAAAATTGTGTCTGAACTACTATTCAATAGGAGTAACCTTGGTGCAAATTTCATCCCGATCGGAAGACATCGGTTTCAAAAGTTGTGTCAGTTGACACGAAAACCTCCATATATATATATTTTTTTTAGGCGAAATATTGGAATATCGGTCCATTTGATAGGTCCAAGGATAGGTCCATGGCTAGGTCCTTTTGATAGGTCCATGGAAAGGTCCTTTTGATAGGTCCATGGATAGGTCCTTTTGATAGGTCCTAGGATAGGTCCTTTTGATAGGTCCAAGGATAGGTCCTTTTAATAGGTCCTTTTGATAGGTCCATGGATAGGTTCTTTTGAAAATTTTTAATTTTATATATTTTAGTACCCTTCAAAAACCTTTTCTAAGTAAATTTTGAGATCTTTTTTGATAAAACGATGTTTCGGTGAGTAACACACGGAATTACAAAGTGAGTGTTCGCCCATATTAAGGTTGAATAGTAAAAAAAATTGATTAAGAGTAGTACTTTGTATTTTTTTTATGGAAGGGGCGATATATTTTTGCAAAATTTTTTTTTTTTTTGGAAAACTACATTCAATACCCTATTAAATTACGCAAAGAGTTCAAATTTTACCCAATTTAAAAATTTACGAGAATTTAAAAAAAAAAAGTTCTGACCCAAATTTCGAATTTAACCGCTCAAAACACCGCGATCGGACATATTTAGGTCAAAACACTATGAGAGAAAAATCTTTGCATTTTGATTCTACAAAAAAATTGTTATGTAAGTTAGATGCGAAAAACTTTTATTTTCAGAGTTACAACCAAATTAATCTATAAAGGGTTTTTATACCATTTTTGAGTTCAAAAGTTCAAACCGCTTGGCCTGTTTGCAACCTATTTATTATTTTTATATTATTTTTTACTCCAAACACAACCGAAAATGAGCGGAGAGCGATAAAAAAAACATTTTTGCACATCCCATACATTTTGTGGGTGCTCTAATGGATAGGTCCTTTTGATAGGTCCATGGATAGGTCCTTTTGATAGGTTTAAGGATAGATCCGTTTGATATGTCCATGGATAGGTCATTTTGATAGGTTTAAGGATAGGTCCTTTTGATGGGAAAAGGATAGCTCCTTTTGATAGGTTTAAGGATAGGTCCTTTTGATGGGCCAAGGATAGGTCCTTTTGATAGGTTTAAGGATAGGTCCTTTTGATAGGTTTAAGGATAGGTCCTTTTGATGGGAAAAGGATAGGTCCTTTTGATGGGAAAAGGATAGGTCCTTTTGATAGGTTTAAGGATAGGTCCTTTTGATAGGTCCATGGATAGCTTCTTTTTTTTGGATTAAGGATAGGTCCATTTGATAGGTTAAAGGATAGGTCTTTTTGATGGGAAAAGGATAGGTCCTTTTGATAGGTCCATGGATAGGTTCTTTTGATAGGTTTAAGGATAGGTCCTTTTGATAGGCTTAAGGATAGGTCCGTTTGTTAAGTTTAAGGATAGGTCCGTTTGTTAGGTCCATGGATCGGTCCTTTTGATAGGTTTATGGATAGGTCCTTTTGATAGGTTTAAGGATAGGTCTTTTTAATGGGAAAAGGATAGGTCCTTTTGATAGGTCCTTTCGATAGGTTTAAGGATAGGTCCTTTTGATGGGAAAAGGATAGGTCCTTTTGGTAGGTTTAAGGATAGGTCCTTTTGATGGGCCAAGGATAGGTCCTTTTGATGTGCCAAGGATAGGTCCTTTGATAGGTTCAAGGATAGGTCCTTTTGATAGGTCCATGGATAGGTCCTTTTGATAGGTCCATGGATAGGTCCTTTTGATAGGTTTAAGGATAGGTCCTTTTGATGGGAAAAGGATAGGTCCTTTTGATAGGAAAAGGATAGGTCCTTTTGATAGGAAAAGGATAGGTCCTTTTGATAGGTTTAAGGATAGGTCCTTTTGATGGGAAAAGGATAGGTCCCTTTGATAGGAAAAGGATAGCTCCTTTTTTTAGGTCCACGGATAGGTCCTTTTGATGGGAAAAGGATAGGTCCTTTTGATGGGAAAAGGATAGGTCCTTTTGATGGGAAAAGGATAGGTCCTTTTGATAGGAAAAGGATAGGTCCTTTTGATAGGTTTAAGGATAGGTCCTTTTGATGGGCCAAGGATAGGTCCTTTTGATGGGAAAAGGATAGGTCCTTTTGATAGGAAAAGGATAGGTCCTTTTGATAGGTTTAAGGATAGGTCCTTTTGATGGGCCAAGGATAGGTCCTTTTGATAGGTTTAAGGATAGGTCCTTTTGATATGTTTAAGGATAGGTCTTTTTGATAGGTTTAAGGATAGGTTCTTTTGATAGGTCCACGTATAGGTCCTTTTGATAGGTTTAAGGATAGGTCTTTTTGATGGGTAAAGGATAGGTCCTTTTGATAGGTCCATGGATAGGTCCTTTTGATAGGTTTGATGGGAAAAGGATAGGTCCTTTTGATAGGAAAAGGATAGGTTTAATGATAGGTCCTTTTGATGGGCCAAGGATAGGTCCTTTTGATAGGTTTAAGGATAGGTCCTTTTGATATGTTTAAGGATAGGTCTTTTTGATAGGTTTAAGGATAGGTCCTTTTGATAGGTCCACGTATAGGTCCTTTTGATAGGTCCATGGATAGGTTCTTTTGATAGGCTTAAGGATTGGTCCTTTTGATGGGAAAAGGATAGGTCCTTTTGATAGGTTTAAGGATAGGTCCTTTTGATGGGAAAAGGATAGGTCCTTTTGGTAGGTTTAAGGATAGGTCCTTCTGATAGGTTTAAGGATAGGTCCTTTTGATGGGAAAAGGATAGGTCCTTTTGATAGGAAAAGGATAGGTCCTTTTGATAGGTCCACGGATAGGTCCTTTTGATAACTTCAAGGATAGGTCCTTTTGATAGGTTTAAGGATAGGTCCTTTTGATGGGAAAAGGATAGGTCCTTTTGATAGGAAAAGGATAGGTCCTTTTGATAGGTTTAAGGATAGGTCCTTTTGATGGGCCAAGGATAGGTCCTTTTGATAGGTTTAAGGATAGGTCCTTTTGATAGGTTTAAGGATAGGTCCTTTTGATAGGTCCATGTATAGGTCCTTTTGATAGCTTCAAGGATAGGTCCTTTGGATAGGTTTAAGGATAGGTCTTTTTGATGGGTAAAGGATAGGTCCTTTTGATAGGTCCATGGATAGGTCCTTTTGATAGGTTCAATGATAGGTCCTTTTGATGGGAAAAGGATAGGTCCTTTTGGAAGGTTTAAGGATAGGTCCTTTTGATAGGTTTAAGGATAGGTCCTTTTGATGGGAAAAGGATAGGTCCTTTTGATAGGAAAAGGATAGGTCCTTTTGATAGGTTTAAGGATAGGTCCTTTTGATGGGAAAAGGATAGCTCCATTTGGTAGGTTTAAGGATAGGTCCTTTTGATAGGTTTAAGGATAGGTCCTTTTAATGGGAAAAGGATAGGTCCTTTTGATAGGAAAAGGATAGGTCCTTTTGATAGGTTTAAGGATAGGTCCTTTTGATGGGCCAAGGATAGGTCTTTTTGATAGGTTTAAGGATAGGTCCTTTTGATAGGTTTAAGGATAGGTCCTTTTGATGGGAAAAGGATAGGTCTTTTTGGTAGGTTTAAGGATAGGTCCTTTTGATGGGCCAAGGATAGGTCCTTTTGATAGGTTTAAGGCAAACCTGTAAAAAAGTTGTACTTAAGTATTTTTAGGTAAATATTGAAATACTTACTTATACTTGAAGTTTTCAAGTTAAAATATTTGTTTTACTTACTTAACATTTTTTAAGTAAGTAAAAAAAATATTTGTATTTAAAAAATCAAATACAAGTAATTTCAAATATGGCCCAGGTGTTTTACACACACATGTACGTCAATTTTCAGCTTTCTAGCTCATCAATAGACTTTAGAAATCTCTAGATGGAAAAAGTGTTTAAACACAAATAAGGAAATATAACACGCTTATTTTCTTTTCGTTTCTCCATACTTGCACCGCATGTTAAAAATCTAGGTTCGTGGGATCTTCTTTATGGTCAGAACTATACTCGTGCCAGTTTTAATCTTCCTATGTCATTAGAAGTCTTCAAAATCAGTTAAATTCTAAAAAACGCAATTTCGGCACGTCCATATTTCATCTTACAATTAGTTCTTCGTCCACAGTCCAAAACATTAACATCGGACTCTATCTTTGCAATTTTAAGCGAAGCTCATTAGGGTCATCGAATTTATATATAAAAAATGCAAGAATGTTAAAAATCTGAATTTAGCCATTCATCTTTTACGTCAAAAAGCTCTGGATAGGCAAAGGAATATATTACACACAAATAAGAAAATTATGTTGGGGGTCGCGAAAAATTTGAAATATTGAAAAGGGGTCGCGAAGCAAAAGTTAGTAAGAAGCAGAAATATAACCACTCTACAAATCTGAGGTTTTGGATGAAAACCAAAAAAATATTACATAAATCACACAAATATTATTTTTATTACATTTTATTCATTTATTCGGCCAATGGAAATACATCCATATTAAGTCACAGTTTTATGAAAAACGGTTAAAGTGACCAAAAAGGGATAATTTACCCACTTTTATGCATTCTATGTAAAAATTTTAATTTCCAAAAAAACGCGTCTTTCCAATAGGCCAATTTAAAGCTGTATTGCCAATATGCATTTGTGTAAAAAAATGTTTTCAAAAAATTGGTTGTTACAGCTTTATTTGCTAGCCAACTAGCCTACGGGGGCCCCGTAGGCTAGTTGGTAGCGTGCTAGCCTTTGAACATCGGGGTCGTGGGTTCGATTCCCACAAGAACCCTTGGTTTTTTCGCTACAACGAGACGACGGTCATTGTTACCAGTTCTCGGTTAGGTTGAAGTTATTAAAAATGAGTTGTAAATAAAAAGAAAGAATAAATAAAAATAATTGATCATGTGATCAAAAAACTATAGTCGATTAACTATTCTAATTTCGAATATTTGAAAAATGTGGGCAAGTATAAAAATATTTGAAAAATGTGGACAAGTAAAAAAATATTTGAAAAAATGTTCTCAAATATTTTATTTGTAAACATTGTTGACAAATATTTTATTTGTAAACATTTTTTCAAATACAACATTTATTTGAAAATATTTGAACTTGAAAACTTTAAGTAAGTATTTTGTTTTACTTATTTGTAAAAATGTTAAGTAAGTAAAAAAATATTTGTATTTGAAATTTTCAAGTACAAATACAAAAAATATTTGAAAATTATAGAATAAGTAAATAAATTTTCAAGTATTTACAGGTCTGGTTTAAGGATAGGTCTTTTTGATGGGAAAAGGATAGGTACTTTTGATAGGTGCATGGATAGGTCCTTTTGATGGGAAAAGGATAGGTCCTTTTGGTAGGTTTAAGAATAGGTCCTTTTGATAGGTTTAAGGATAGGTTCTTTTGATGGGAAAAGGATAGGTCCTTTTGATGGGAAAAGGATAGGTCCTTTTGATAGGAAAAGAATAGGTCCTTTTGATAGGTTTAAGGATAGGTCCTTTTGATGGGAAAAGGATAGGTCCTTTTGGTAGGTTTAAGGATAGGTCTTTTTGATGGGAAAAGGATAGGTCCTTTTGATAGGTCCATGGATAGGTCCTTTTGATAGGTTTAAGGATAGGTCCTTTTGATGGGAAAAGGATAGGTCCTTTTGATGGGAAAAGGATAGGTCCTTTTGATAGGAAAATAATAGGTCCTTTTGATAGGTTTAAGGATAGGTCCTTTTGATGGAAAAAGGATAGGTCCTTTTGATAGGTTTAAGGATAGGTCCGTTTGTTAGGTCCATGGATCGGTCCTTTTGATAGGTTTAAGGATAGGTGCTTTTGATGGGAAAAGGATAGGTCCTTTTGATAGGTTTAAGGATAGGTCCTTTTGATGGGAAAAGGATAGGTCCTTTTGATAGGAAAAGGATAGGTCCTTTTGATAGGTTTAAGGATAGGTCCTTTGGATGGGAAAAGGATAGGTCCTTTTGATAGGAAAAGAATAGGTCCTTTTGATAGGTTTAAGGATAGGTCCTTTTGATGGGAAAAGGATAGGTTCTTTTGATAGGTTTAAGGATAGGTCCTTTTGATAGGTCCACGTATAGGTCCTTTTGATAGCTTCAAGGATAGGTCCTTTTGATAGGTTTAAGGATAGGTCATTTTGATGGGAAAAGGATAGGTCCTTTAGAAGGTCCATGGATAGGTCCTTTTGATAGGTCCATGGATAGGTCCTTTTGAAAGGTTTAAGGATAGGTCCTTTTGATGGGAAAAGGAAAGGTCCTTTTGATAGGTCCATGGATAGGTCTCAGAATCGGCAACTTTTTCTATACGAAAATTGTCTCAGAATCTGAAACTTTTTCCTATAGAAATATTCTCAGATGTAAGAAAATGTTACTCCATTACCGTATAAGCGAATTTATTGGGATTTCTGGGCCCCTTAGGTCGAGTGTCCTGGGCACTGCCCAGTATGCCCAAATGATTAAAACGATACTGATCATAAGTTTAATATTTATTACAAAAAAATTATTCCCACCATTATTAAAAAATTTGTACAAAAACTTCATCAGAGCAAAAATAAAAATTGTAGGTGAAGGTTTTTTTTTCATAAAATTCACTATGGTTAAACATAATACTCTTACTTATTTTCGTTTTATATATTTTATATATTTTTCGAAAAATTTTAAACTTAAGTTTTAAGCTCCATCATTTTATATTTTTTGTAGTTGGTGTTTCCTTTGTATTATATACTCTGGAGATGTTCGTAAGCGAAAGTTTTTAACCCAGTGTATTGATTGTTTACTCTGCCAATAACTTGAGCCCAGGGAACCCTAGAACAAGTAGTGAAAAGTAGTCAGGCTGGGGGAAAATGAATGAATACCTGCTGTTAAAGTTTTTATACAAAGGGAGGGGGTGTTGTATATTTTTTGCTGCTTTTATTTTTTTGCACAGAATAATAGGAAAATAAAAATATATAAAAAAGAAGACCTTCTCTCCTCTCTGGTAACACAGCTGGATTTTTTGCACATTTTTCACAAACAATAGTAAACAACAGGAAAATAAAAAAAAGAAATATTCTTTTCTATACAACTGAACAAGATTTATTAACAGGGAAAGTATGCTAAAGAAAATAGATTGATTACGATTTAAAGAAAATTCCCAGAGAGAAAATTTCTGTGAAGCTGAGAAACGATCATCTAAAATATGAAAATAATTGAGTCAATTAATCTTATTCTATAGTTTTGTTCTTTTTTAACCACACCTTAAAGTATGCTACAAAAATTAACCATAATAAAACGGATGTTTCGTAGATATCTAAATCCCAATTACGTATTGATTTTATATAATTCCACTCGGTTGTGTAGTTGATCTTAATTCTTTTAAGCATAAGGCCGCTTGACGTCTCTCTTACTATTTTTTGAGAAACTTTTGATCAGCATCACTTTTAAACAAGAGAGTGCTTGATTTTAAAAGCAAACATTGAACCGATTTATATTGTGATCTTTTTCAGTAAAAAATTTTTTTGTTATCAAATTCACTTTTTGCTTATTACCATCTTTTTAAATCGTTCACTCTCTTGTGTGAAGTGTAAGTGATGCCAATTAAATGTTACAACCAAATGCATAAAGCCGCCAAAAACCGACCTAATGCATTAGAGTGCCTGATTTTTCTCTACGGACACATTCCTTGTCTGTATTGAAATAAATGTCCGGCAAAGTCATGAAGGGGTTATTATAGGGTTTTCATTGGTAATATTTAAAATTAAAATTAAATAAAACGTAGACGGTATAACAGTGCACACAACATTTTTTATCTGAGGATTTTAAGAAAAAATGTCAACATGGGCATAAAGGTTTAAAAAACAAGTGAGATTGATAAATTTGGCTATGCAGAATCTTTTATACCCTCTAAAATGTAAAAAAAAAATTTGACATGGGACGTTATTGGGGGATGGGGTTCGGCGGGAGACACCTTCCCCTTCGCGATAAATATTAACAACTAATTTATCGTGATATTTACGCTTAACTAACACAATTTTATTTTTTATTTTGATAACCAGGCCACATAATGGGGTGACCCAGAAAAACAACGCCCTTTTATAATACACTGAGTTCAAAAGCAGACTTGTGAAGTTCCTCAAGCATAAAAATCGTTTATTTGTTTCACAAAAAAGCAAAAAAAAATACCTGAAAAAATTGCGTTTTTTTAGAGGTTTTTTCAGTTCCTCAAGGGAAAAATTTTCACTTTGGTCTGAATTTGACCATTTCCGAACTTAATCAACTTACTCAACACTGTATCAGGGCTTATGAATAATCGCGGATTTATGATTATTTATGGTTTTATAAACAATTGCGGATTTATGAATAATGGAGAATTTTAGAATTAACGTAGATTTATGAAAAATCGTAACTACTCAGCAAAAAAAGTCATTAGTTGAGTGCTTTAAAACTACAACAAATGTAATGAAATACAACAAAAATAACAAAAAACACAAGGCAAAAACACACAAACAGTTTTTTCTACTCCAGACTACATAGATATTCAGCTCTTAACTCATTACCTATCGCGGCACCTCCACACAAATGTAAGTAGATATTCTGTAGATAAGAACTACTCCAGGGAAGTAGTTGGAAGTTTTTTGAAAGCTCGGAGTACTTCTTATCTACTGAATATCTACTTACTTTTGTATGGGAGTGTCGCGGAAGGTAATGAGTTAAGTGCTGAATAACAACTTTTTATGGAGTAGAAAAAACTGTTTTTGTGTTTTTTTCTTGTGTTTTTTGTTATTTTTGTTGTATTTCATTACATTTTTTATAGTTTTAAAGCACTCTAAATAGAAGTACTCCGCACTTTTTTTGCTGGGTATATATAAATCGTGGATTTATGAAAAATCGTGGATTTATGAATAATCGTGGATTAATGAATAATCGTGGTTTTTAAATTAATCATGATTTTTGAATTAATCGTGGATTTAAAAATAATAGTGGATTTATGAATAATCGTGGATTTATAAATAAATAATCGTGGATTTATAAATAACCGTGGATTTATAAATAATCGTGCATTTATAAATAATCGTGGATTTATAAATAATCGTGAATTTATAAATAATCGCGGATTTATAAATAATCGCGGATTTATAAATAATCATGGATTTATAAATAATCGTGGATTTATAAATAATCGTGGATTTATAAATAATCGTGGATTAATAAATAATCCTGGATTTATGAATAATCGTGGATTTTTAAATAATCGTGGATTTATAAATAATCGTGGATTTATAAATAATCGTGGATTTATAAATAATCGTGGATTAATAAATAATCTTGGATTTATGAATAATCGTGGATTTATAAATAATCGTGGATTTATAAATAATCGTGGATTTATAAATAATCGTGGATTTATAAATATTCGTGGATTAATAAATAATCCTGGATTTATGAATAATCGTGGATTTATAAATAATAGTGGATTTATAAATAATCGTGGATTTATAAATAATCGTGGATTTATAAATAATCGTGGATTTATAAATAATCCTGGATTTATGAATAATCGTGGATTTATAAATAATAGTGGATTTATAAATAATCGTGGATTTATAAATAATCGTGGATTTATAAATAATCGTGGATTTATAAATAATCGTGGATTTATAAATAACACTGCGTGACAAAACTAACCACTATTTTAGAAAACAAGAGGAACGACCATCATTTTAATATATTTCGGACATGCTGAATCGAACGGCGTACTCCGTTTTTCGATGTATGGTACAGTTTTCTTGTAAAACGTCATTAAAGATTGGCTGATTTTCAGCTGCTTTTTTAACAAAAAAAACTCCAAAGCTAATGATTTTTAAATTTTATGGCATGGAAAACAAAGATATAACTTGTAGCAATATTTCTAATATAAATTTGGTTTAAAGGTTTTCATCTTAAGCCCTTAAATTCGCGGATTTCTTCATTTTTTTAAGTTTTCGCGAAATTAACCGCTAAATTGGTCTCTGATAAAAAACTTGCATTTTGTGGATCATAAAGGCGTCCATGACACTACGAATAGTGGACATAAAACATCTATGTTACATGGACCATCATGATGAAAATCGCAAAAAACCGTTTTTTTGTATATGGCAGCATCACTTTAGGAGATGATTTGAGGCTTCATCTTTTAGTATATAATGTGGGAACCTTAAACAATGAACTGACCCAAAATTTGTCCAAAAAAGTTTTCATTTGCAAAAGTTATCTTAACAAAAACTATAATTAAGGGGGCCCGGGCCCCCCCCTTTTGGAATGAAAAATTTTAAAAAATTAAAACACTTCAACACATTATACAATCAACAAACATAAGTTTTTTATTATTGTACACTCAAAAAAAAACTGTAATGCTAGCAAAAAAAGCTTGTAAACCTACAAGAAAATTTGCTGATTTTGAACCCACAATTTTTTTGCTAAAGTTAGCAAAAATGTTTTGCCAATAATTAGTTAACTGATTTTTTTTTTGAACTTAGTTCATACACATTTGACGACCCCATTGGGTTCGGACCCAATAGGTCCAGACCCCGATGGGCCTAGACCTAGTTGGGTTCCTTCAAAATCGTCATAGTTTTTGATCCAAAATTTGTGTCCGTTTCGCTCTACCTTGCTTAGATTTTGAGATACGTGATTTTAGGGGATCACTGGGGTCTTGAGAATTAAAAAACTCGATAACTTCAAATATAAAATAAATATTACTCGGAGAGCTTTTGGTTATTTTGCGGTCTTGTTCTACGTGTTGAGAGCTACAAAAATTATTTTGGACTTTTTGTTGTGTCGGCAATATTTACCGAGATATGAGTATTTTAAAATTTTCGGGAATGCTAACTTTTTTGGAACCAAAGTTAGGTTCCATTAGGGTCCACACACGTGAAGAGGACCCGCGATAGTATGGAGATTCTAAGAACCAAAAATGCCCTCCATTTTGCTCTATCTGGCTTAGTTTCCGAGATAGCGCCATTTTAAGTTTTCTGAAAAAAAAAAATTACCATTATTTTTGCTAATGTAAGCAAAAAATCTTGTAAAAATGTTGTCAATTCAATTTCAAATTTAGCAAAAGAAATTAGTTCAAAATTTGTTTAAAATTGCTAATGTGCTAAATGAAGTTTACAAGAATTTTTTGCTACCATGCTTATCTCAACTAAAAATTTGCTCAAAGTTAGCTAACTAGCATTAGCAAAAAAAAAAATAGTAAATCTACTAACGTATTTTTTTGAGTGTAAATATTTTGGTTTTTGAAGAAAAGTTTTAATTATTTTTTTATAAAAACTCTTGATTTTTTTGAGTAAATTTTCGTTTTTAAAAAGTGATTTATATCGAAATTTTTGTAAAATATCTGGTGAAAACACATTGGCCGCTGTTCCAAAAAAAGTAATTCACATAAAAAATGTGAAAATGAAAATTTCCGAATTTTTTTGGTGTTCTAGATTTCACATCCGAATTTCTTTTTCGTTTTGTTTCACATAAACAAAATTTGGTGAAAGTAAAACGAATGCATTTTTATCCTTATGATTTTTTAAATTTTAATTATTTGATTTCAACTTTGAATGAAAACGTGATCAACAAAACTCTAAACTTGATTTCATGTGATTCGGAAATTTTCATGTGAATTGAAAAGTTGTGAAAGACAGAACAGAGGCCATTATATTGGTTTTATTTTATAAAAAGTATGCATCAGGATCATGAAAACAGTTTTCTATAAAAAGTTTCAAACTCTGAGGATCTAAGTTACTTTTTCTATTATTAAAAGTCTCAGATTATGAGATATTATTTCTATTTTTTAGATTTTGAAAATTTTTTTCGGAAGAAAAATTTTTATATTTAATTTTTTTCCTAGCACTTTTTTAAAAAAATCGGGTTTGATTTGCATTGAAAAACTGCAGTTTTGAGTATTAAAAACGACTAAGGACAATATATAACTGGCACAAAATTAAAAACTTGTATTATTTTTTATGTGAATAAATATAGATAAATTTTCATTAACGAATTTAAAAAAGCACCTTAAAAAATGTAATGACGCATTTGAAATTTAGAGAAATTTATAAAAATCCAGCAATCAAATCATTCGCCAACGCAATAATATGTAACAGTAGAGCCGTAAAAAGCGTTAAAGAATTAATTTTTCAAGTCTAAATATCTCGATAACGGAATGTTCTACAAAAATTTTGAATGCTGATTTGGAATCAGGACCTTTATTATGGCTATTCCCAGTAAACCAAATGATACCTTCATGATATCGAGGCAATATCACCTAGTTATCACATATTATACGAAAACGATAGTGTTTTCGTTCTTAATGTAGAATTTTTTAGAATTTATCGAAAAATTATTGTTATTCCAGGCGATAACGAACTCGTTTCGATATGAATATGTGTGATACAATTTTCACTATCACTTATTGTTATTTGGTTTATTGGGTTACGTGAGAATACGTCGACGCCTAAATTTGGTGTTTCAAATTTTCGGAAAATTTTAAACGTTGTTTTTAATAAATAAAAGTCCTCAGATTCTGAGATGTTTAAAATTTTGATGTTTAAAAAATTTCAGAGTCTGAGACCTTGTTTCTCTAGAAAAATTAACAAATTCTGAGGCATCTTTTAACTAAAAAAGTATTCAGATTTGTAAACTTTTTTTGTACAGTAGGGGGGGGGCACAGTGGGGAAAAATTTAATTTTTTTTGTCCGATTTTGCCTACAGGTCGCAATTTTTAAACGATTTTTGTTTTTCTTTTTTTGAAATTTAGATTATAAAATTCCTCATCGGTCTGTCATGGTGGATTTCCAAAAATCGTTTTTGTTTCATTTGAATATTTTTTTAAAGTTCAGAAAATATTATTTTTTTTTAGAATTTTTGCTCTAAAAATGTAATAGGCAAGGGACGAATAAGCTGTATGCACAAAATTAATGGTATTTGAACCCCTTATAAATGACATTAATAGCATTTGTTAATTTATTATTATTTTGGTTTTGAAAACTTAAAAATGTACCAATTTCAATGAATTTTTTTTTAGATAACGGCTTATCATTTTCTTAACTATTATTGGTAAATAAAGTATTTTTGCAAATTGTTTGACTCTTTTTTTCGAATTTACAATGTAACAACTTTTTTTTTTTTTTAAACAGACTAAAAAATAATTTTAAAATTAAAAAAGATAAAATTTTAGCAAAAAATAAAATATTTTTTTTTAAATTTTGTGGACCAATTATGACTAAGCAAAACATAAGCTTTAATGTAAAAAAGAAATTGGTACATTATTTTTCAAAGATATAGGCTTTTAAAAGTGAAAATTCTTGAATTTTTGTCTGGTTATAAAAACCAAAATAATAATATATTTTCAAATACTAATCACGTCGTTGATAAGGGGTTCCAATACCTTTAATTAAGTCTATAAAGCATATTCGTCCCATGCCTAACACATTTTTTATTGCAAAAATACTGAAAAAAATAAAATTTTCTGAACATTAGGAAAATATAAAAAGAAATCCGAAATTTTTTTCAAACATCCACCATGACAGGTCGATGCGGAATTTTATTAGCCAAAATACAAAAAAAGAAAAACCAAAATCGGTTAAGAATTGCGGCAAAATTGAACAAAAAAAGTCAATTTTTCCCCACTGTGGGGGGGAGGGGGGGGGGGGGTAGTCTTAAAAAATAATATGATTAAAAAAAATTTCGAGTTGGGCCCCCCCCTTTTCAAATTCCTGGATACGTCGCTGCTGTAAAGACAGTCGAGCTCAGGCTCTAATTATAATTATGTATTATAATTTTTCGATTTGTTATATATGGTTTTTGAATTGAGAAAAGTGTGAAAGAAAAATTTAATTTTTCTAAAAATTTAAGACATCCTGGTTTGTTTCTTACTAGTTTCATATTATTGTATCGCAAACACTGAAATAATAGTATTTGTTAAGATAACTTTTGCAAATGAAAACTTTTTTGGCCGAATTTTTGGTCAGTTTGTTGTTTAAGGTTCCCACATTATATACTAAAAGATAGAACCTTAAATCATGATGGTCCATATAACATAGCTGTTTTTTGTCCACTATTCGTATTGTTAGGGATGCATTTTTGATTCATTAAAAGCAAGTTTTTTTATCAAAGACCAATTTGGCTGTTTATTTAGCGAAAACCTTAAAAAATGAAGAAATTCGCGAATTTAAGGGCTTAAATTGAAAAGCTTTAAACCAAATTTGCATAAGAAATGTTGCTACAAGTCATATCTTTATTTTCCATGTCATAAAATTTATAATTTATATAGAAATCAGCAAATCTTTAACTACATTTTGCAAGAAAACTGTACCATACATCGAAAAACGGAGTACGCCATTCGAATCAGCATGTCCGAAATATATAGAAATGATGGTCGTAACTCTTGTTTATTTTTTAGTGTTCCGCAGTGTAATCGTCCATTTATAAATAATCGTCGATTTATAAATAATCGTGGATTTATAAATAATCGTGGAGTTATAAATAGCCGTAGATTTAGAAATAATCGTGGACTTAAAAATAATCGTGAATTTGTATATAATCGTGGATTTATAAATAATCGTGGATTTATAAATAATCGTGGTTTTATAAATAATAGTGGATTTATGAATAATCGAAGATTGATAAATAACCATGAAAAAAAGATTCGTTGATTTATAAATAATCGTGGATGTATGAATAATCGAGATGCATGAATAATTGAGATGAATGAATAAACGTGGATTTATGAATATTCCTGGATTAAAGAATAATCGTCGATTTATGAATAATATTGGACTTATTTTTAATCTTTCATTTACAAATAATGGTGGATTTATATATTATCGTGGACTTATGAATAATCATGGATTTATGAGCAATTGTAGATTTATGAATAATCATGGATTTATGAATATCACGAATTTATGAATAATCGTGAATTTATGAATATCGTGGTTTTGTGAATAATCGTGGATTTATGAATAATCTTGAATTTATGTATAATCGTGAATTTTGATGAATTATTGTGAATTTATGAATAATCCTGGAATTATGAATAATTCTGAATTTATGAAGAATCCTGGATTTATGAATAATCGTGGACTCATTAATAATCGTAGATTTATGAATAATCGTGGATTTATTAATAATCGTGTATTTATGAATAATTTTAGAGTCCCTATGTTCCTTATAGGAACTAAAGGAACCAATATATATATATGATTAATCGTGGATTTATGATTAATCATGGATTAATGAATAATCGTGGACTTATGAATAATTGTGTATTTATGAATAATCGTGGATTTATAAAAAATCATGGATTTATAAATTAGCTTATAGAAAATCGTGGATTTATGATTAATCGCGGATTTATGAATAATCGTAAATTTATGAATAATCGTGAATTTACGAATAATCGTGAAAATATGAATAATCCTAGATTTATAAATAATTGAGGATTTATGAATAATCGTGGACTTATGAATAATTGTGGATTTATGAATTACCGTGGAATTAAGAATAAACTTGAATTTTTGAATAATCGCGGATTTATGAATAATTGTGAATTTATGAATAATCGTGGATTTATGAATATTCGGGGATGTATGAATTATCGGGATTATGAATAATCGGGATGTATGAACAATCGGGATTTATGCATAGTCACGGCTTTATGAATAATGGTAGAGTTATGAATAATCGTGGATATTTGAATAATCGTGGATATTTGAATATTCGTGGATTTATGAATAATCGTGGATTTATGAATAATCGTGGATTTATTAATAATCGTAGATTTATGAGTAATTGTGGATTTAAAGTCAATCGTGTATTTATGAAAAATCATGGATTTATGAATAATCGTGGATTTACGAATTATCGAGGATTTATGAATTATCACGGATTTATAAAAAATCGTGGATTTAGGAAGAATCGTAGATTTTTGAATAATCGTAGATTTATGAATAATCATGGATTTATAAAAACTCATGGATTTAGGAAGAATCATGGATTTATGAATATTCGTGGATTTATTAATAAACGTGGATTTATGAATAAATATGGATTTATGAATAATCGTAGATTTATTGGAGATTTATGAATATTCGTGGATTTATGAATTATCGTGGATTTATGATTAATCGTGAATTTATAATGAATCGTGGATTTATGAATAATCGTGAATTTATGATAATCGTGGATTTGTGAATAATCGTGAATTTATGATAATCGTGGATTTGTGAATAATCGTGGATTTATGAATTTATTTATGAATAATTGTGGATTTATGAATTATCGTGGTTTTATGAATAATCGTGGATTTATGAAAAAAACTTGCATTTACGAACAATCGTGGATTTTTTAAAAATCGAAGATTTATAAATAATCATGGATTTATAAAAATCGTGAAGTTAGGAATAATCGTGGATGTTTGAATATGAACAATCGTGGATTTTTGAATAATCGTGGATTTATGAATAAACTTGCATTTATGAACAATCGTGGATTTTTGAATAATCGTGGATTTATGAATAAACTTGCATTTATGAACAATCGTTGATTTTGAATAATCGTGGATTTATGAATAATCGTGGATTTATGAATAATCGTGGATTTATGAATAATCGTGGATTTATGAATAATCGTGGATTTATGAATAATCGTGGATTTATGAATAATCGTGGATTTATGAATAATCGTGGATTTATGAATAATCGTGGATTTATGAATAGTCGTGGATTTATGAATAATCGTTGACTTATGAAAAAATTTGCATTTATGAACAATCGTGGATTTTTGAATGATCGTACATTTTTGAATAATCGTAGATTTAGGAGTAGTTATGGATTTATAAAAAATCGTGGATTTAGGAATAATCTTAGATTTTTTAATAATCGCAGATTTATGAATAAAAGCGGATTTATGAATAAACTTGAATTTTTTAACAATTGTGGATTTATGAAAAATCATGGATTTATAAATAATCGTAGATTATTGAATAGTCATGCATTTATAAAAAAAATCGTGGATTAAGAAATAATTGTGGATTTATAAATAATCGTCAATTTATGAATAATACTGTCAAGAAGGGCAAGGTGATTTAAAAACTAGTAAAAGTGTTAGATTAAGATGAAAAAAATATGACAGAACCAAAATCATCTTTTACAAAAATAAAAAAATAATTTTTCGTAGATGCTTTAGGGATTTCCTTTCATCTAGCGAAAAGTGTTTATAAACACTTGTCTGTTTTCAGCAATTAAACACCCCATTACAGCCTCCTTTTTCAAATATTCAAACCATTTTATATAAGGGTTTTTTTGTTAAACGAGTGTTTGTAAAATATAACAATACAAAAGTTTCCGTTGTTAGTTTTCATATATATTATTATTTTTTTTTTTGCAATAATATTTTCTAAAAATTTACCTAAATATTTGAAAAATTTATATAAAATTCTAATAAAAATAAACATTTTAGTTTGAAAAGCAAGAACGTGTAACAACAAAATCTTTTTGATTTATTGCTATGCAAACATTTCCAAATAAAAACTTGTGCAAACAAAAAAAGATACCGATAGAAGCGCATACAAATCTGTACATCGTTATTTAGATGCTAATAACATTTATTGAAAAATATATATATTTTTTATATTGAAATATATTTATTTTATGATTTTAGCAAATGTTTACTTTAAGTATCAAAAAAAATTTTATAAAAAAAATTTCCGAGTAAAGGACATCATGGCGTATGAGTTTGAAAAAAATGTTACTCATACGTATAGTGTTATCGGATTGTTAACAATTACATTATATAACAATATTATGGCACAATAAAAGATGTGCCATAATATGAGTATGAGTTTGAAAAAATGTTACTCATACGCATAGTGGTATCGTATTGTTAACAATTACACTATGGACTATTTTAACAATATTATTTCGAAATATTTTTATTGAAAATATTAAATTATGTCCTTGATAACTTCAATTAAAATTCCCTCTTAAACAACTTTATTATTGTTAAAAAAAAAAAAATATATATTAATAATTTATTTTGTTCACAGAAATCCGGATATGTTCTGTTTTACATTTATTAATATTTTTTTTTTTTCATTTATACATTTGTATTTCTGTATTTATTTTGTTTCATTTCCCTTCTTTTTTAATGTTTAATTATTTCAAATATTTAACATTTGCATACATTGACCATACATTGAAAGGCTGAAAATGCTCGTACATGTACTAAGAAAGGACATACATGCAAAATACCGTAGAGGGCAATAAAACCAATTTACAAACATGCTATATGTGAATGTATGCAACCTCATGGTCAGTTTATATGAACAAATGTATGTATAATGAAAATATATGTTGGTTATTTAAAACCCAGCAAAAAAATCACAGGCGAGAACAATCTCACAATTATATTTAATCGAAACTAAAAAATTTACGAATAATCGTGGATTAAAAAATATCAGATATACGAATAATCGTGGACCTTTAAAAAAATCGTGAATATACGAATAATCGTGAATTTATAAATAATCGTGGATTTATAAATAATCGAGAATTTATAAATAATCGTGAATTTATAAATAATCGTGGATTTATATAATCGTGGATTTATAAATAATCGTGGATTTATAAATAATCGTGGATTTATAAATAATCGTGGATTTATAAATAATCGTGGATTTATAAATTATAGTGGATTTATAAATAATCGTGGATTTATAAATAATCGTGGATTTATGAATAATCGTGGACTTATGAATAATCGTGTATTTATGAATAATCGTGGATTTATGAATAATCGTGGATTTATAAATTATCGTGGATTTATAAATAAATAATCGTGGATTTATAAATAATTGTGGATTTATAAATAATCGTGGATTTATAAATAATCGTGGATTTATAAATAATCGTGGATTTATAAATAATCGTGGATTTATAAATAATCGTGGATTTATAAATAATCGTGGATTTATAAATAATCGTGGATTTATAAATAATCGTGGATTTATAAATAATCGTGGATTTATAAATAATCGTGGATTTATAAATAATCGTGGATTTATAAATAATCGTGGATTTATAAATAATCGTGGATTTATAAATAATCGTGGATTTATAAATAATCGTGGATTTATAAATAATCGTGGATTTATAAATAATCGTGGATTTATAAATAATCGTGGATTTATAAATAATCGTGGATTTATAAATAATCGTGGATTTATAAATAATCGTGGATTTATAAATAATCGTGGATTTATAAATAATCGTGGATTTATAAATAATCGTGGATTTATAAATAATCGTGGATTTATAAATAATCGTGGATTTATAAATAATCGTGGATTTATAAATAATCGTGGATTTATAAATAATCGTGGATTTATAAATAATCGTGGATTTATAAATAATCGTGGATTTATAAATAATCGTGGATTTATAAATAATCGTGGATTTATAAATAATCGTGGATTTATAAATAATCGTGGATTTATAAATAATCGTGGATTTATAAATAATCGTGGATTTATAAATAATCGTGGATTTATAAATAATCGTGGATTTATAAATAATCGTGGATTTATAAATAATCGTGGATTTATAAATAATCGCGGTTGCATAAACAATCGTGGATTTATAAATTATATCAGATTTACGAATAATTTTGGATTTACGGATTTACGAATAATCGTGGATTAACGAATAATCGTTGATTTTCGAATAACCGTGGATTTACGAATAATTATGAATTTATTATTAATCGTGTATTTATGAAAAACTGTGGATTTATGAATAATTTGGGATTAACGAATAATCTGGGACTTGAATAATATCAGATTTTCGAATTATCGTGGACGTGAACAATATCAGATTTTCGAATTTTCGTGGACTTGAATAATATCAGATTTTCAAAATATCTTGGACTTTAGAATAATCGTGGATTTATTAATAATCGTGAATTTATGAACAATCGTTGATCTATGAATAATCGTGAATTTATAAAAAAACTGTAGATTTGTGAATAAATGTTGATTGACGAACAATCGTGAATTAACTAAAAATCGTGGATTAAAGAATAATCGTGAAGTTAATCGTGGATTAATAAATAATCGTGTATTAATAAATAATCTTGAGTTAACGAATAATCGTGTTTTATTAAATAATCTTGAATAAACGAATAATCGTGTTTTAATGGGGCCATTACAGAAAATTTAGCTCAAATTTTAGTCATTTTTGGAAATGGTGTCTCAGATTAATTTGAGCCTTGACACATAGATAGCCCTCATAAATATGATATATGTACCATATATTGTTTTTTTACATTTGGTGTATTTAGCGAATTATGGCGGGTCAAAGATTGACTTTTTAAGCAAAAGTAAGAAAAATACATCACGTTTAAAGAGCTGTAACTTCTTAACCAATGACCCGATTTTCACAAATTTAGGCTCATATGAAAGCTGGAGTTCTTCCTTTAGAAAATATTTTTAAAATAACACAGTTTTTTTTACATAAATGATGCAAAAATGCAAAAACATTTTTTCTTTTCGAATATTTAAAAAAACACATCTTCGATTTTTTTTTTAAAAATTCTGGCGAAAAATAACAATGTTTTGTATAACATATTCAAAATTCAGAGTGGGATCTCCATGGGATCAAAAAACTTCTGTTTTAAGTACGAGGTTCTCATATTTTTCTCTTAGAAAATTTAAATTTCTAATGTTTTGAATGTTTTTCAAAATTTTAATAGTATAATTTTCTTTGAAAATTTAAATTTTTATATTGAAGAAACATAAAATTTTAATTTTCTAAGGTAAAATTTAAGAACTTCGTACTAAAACCAGAATATTTTTTGATCCCATTGGGATCCCACTCTGAATTTTGGATATGTTGTACAAAACAGTATTGTTTATCACCAAACTTTTTTTTTAAAAAATCGAAGATGTGTTTTTTTAAATATTCGCAAAAAAAAAATGTTTTTGAATTTTTGCAAGACTTCTGGAAAAAACCGTATGCTTTTGAAAATATTTCCTAAAAGAAGAAGAATTAAGCTTTCATATGAGCCATTACTTGTGATAATCGGATTACTAGTTAAAAAGTTAGAGCACGTTAAACGTCATGTATTTTTCTGACTTTTGCTAAAAAAAGTCGAACTTTGACCCGCGATAATTTGAAAACTACAGCAAATTTTGAAAATCAAAAAATGCAACATATCTCATATAAACGTGGATATCTATGAGCCAAATTCTCAGTGGCGTTCAAAGGCACGTTTCCGAACAGTGGGGAGAAAATTTTTGGAATTACCCAATGAATAACTGTAGTTTTACGAATATTCGTGTATAAACGAATTATAGTGGACAAAGGAATAAGAGTGGATTTACGCGTAATGTTTTGGTTTAAATTAACGAATAATCATTTATTAATGTAAAATAGTAAATTAACGAATAATCGTAAATAAACGAAAAACCGTGGATTTACACCCAATAATTTAAATCGCGAATTTTCGAAAAATAGTAGATAAGTGAATAATCTTCCATTTATGAATAATCGTTTATTTATGAACAATCGTATATACACGAATAATCGTGGATTTACATCCTATGTTTTAGTTTAAATTAACGAATAGTCGTGGATAAAAGAATACTCGTTAACTAACGAACAATCGTGTATAAACGAATAATCGTGGACTTAAACCATATGTTTCAGTTTGGGATAACAAATAATCATTTTTCAACGAGTAATTGTAAACCCAATGTTTTAGTTTAAATGAAAGGATAATCATTTATAAACGAAAAATCGTAGATAAACTAATAAAACGAAAAACCGCGGGTTTACACACAATGTTTTAATTTTTAATCGAGGATTAACGAATAATCGAGGATAAACGAATAATCGCAGAGAAACGAATAATCAAATAAAAACGAACAGTTGTGGATTTACACCCAATATCGTAGCTTAAGTTAACGAAAAATCATTTATTTACGATAGTCCCGGATAAACGAATAATCGTAGTCTTGCACCCAATATTTTAGATTAAATTAACGAATAATCATTTATTAACGAATAATCGCGTTTCCACAAAAAAAACGCCAATAAAAATAGTAGTATTTCTCCAAAGTAGTGTGAAATAAGTCAAAAACGTAATTAGTCTACTTTTGTGCTAAATAATGTTTAAACATATTTTCAGTCAAATTTGATGGCAGTTCATTTCGTATAACATATTAGCCCTCTATCTCCTGTTTTAATGGGTCATTTTAGTCCTCTTTTTTAAAACTAACAAATTTTACAATTTATCGCTTTTTTGTGATAAATAAAAACTTACAAGTCAAACATTTGCATAAATTTGAACCGCCTCGAATCTTCCAAAAAGCAATTGTTGCTGGATTACGAATATGCAAATTGCATAAAGTTGTGTATATCAGTTATTGCAGCAGCAATTGCAGAAAATTGTAGTTATTTTAAATGTAAAACTACTTCAACATCCACACACTAGCTGTCATTATTATTGGTGAAATTTACTTTTTGTGGTAAAACATTGTATGGTTTCAATGATGGTGTTACATTTGGCCATAACTTAACGCATTAATTTTAAATGTATAGATACGAGAAAAAAGATTTGTTGCATGGTACAGAAGGACTTGGAAAAAAGCAGACAAATTAAATGGGGAAATTTGGAATTAATTTGGAAATATTTGGTATAATGGAAAAAAGGAAAATTTTTTTTGGTAGGTTTTAAAGAAAAAGTAGTATTTTTAGTACTTTTTTGGAAAAAAGTTTATAATTTTGAAATTTCAAATGAAGATTTTTTTTAGGAAAAGTAAAGTACTATACAAATCAGGTACTTTTTAAAAAAATAATATTCATGAAAGAACTTTTTTAAAAATAGTAGGTACTTTTTGAAATAAAGTACTTTTTTAATAAAAGTGTATAATTTTTGTTTTTTAAATATATATTTATTTTTAAGAAAGATACATTACAAATGAGATTAATTTCTAAAAAGTACTTTTTTAAGAAAAGTACTTTTTTGAAAAAGTGCAAAGTTTTACTTTTTAAAATAAAGGGGTTGTTTTTAGAAATGTAAGGTTCTTTACAAATCAAATCCTTTTTTGAGAAAGTACTAATTTTTTTAAAAAGTACTTCTTTAAGAAAAGTAGGTAGGTACTTTTTTAAATTAACTGTTTTTTTAAACGAGAAAAGATTTGCTGGACTGTACAGAACAACAAAAGGGAAATATTAAATGGAAATAGTAAATGGCTAACAAAATTGGAAAAATTTGGTAGTTTGTTAAAAGGAAACAGTTTTCTGGTACGTTTGAAAGAGAAGGTACCATTTTAAGTACTTTTTGAAAAAAGTGTATAATTTTGTTTTTTTTTTTTTCAAAAATTTATTTTTTAAAGTAAGGTAATACGCAAATCAGACACTTTTCTAAAAAAAGAATTACCTTTATAAAAATACTTTTTTAAGAATAGTAGGTAGTTGACATTAAGGTAATTAATCAAACAGTTTTCAAGCAAAAGCTTATAGAAAATCCACAGGATACATCTGGCTCAGTTAACGATTACTGGATTCGTTTAAGAGATTGGATAGCAGATGCTGCAAAAAGCAGTGGAAAACCAATTGCAGAAAGAAAAAAATACTGGATATCCGATGAAACTCTTAAGATGGTAGACGAAAGAAGAAATCTTAAGCAACGTTCGAATTCTGATTCTGTGAGCGAAATACGCCAGTTAGATAAGAAAATTAAACATGCCTGTACCAAAGATAAGAATAATTTTATAAAACAAACATGTGTTGAACTTGAACAACATGCAGAAAAATGCGAATCTCGAAAGCTGTTTCAGACGGTTAAATTTTTATCTAGAGAATTTAAGACACATACCCAAGTGATTCAAAATGAATCCCAAGAAATAATAAGGGATGCATATGGAATAGCAGAAGTATGGAGGTTATACTGCATGAATTTGTTTGAAGACAACAGCTTAAACACACATCAATTACATGAAATAGAACTGGAACCATCCATTTTAAAGTCCGAAGTAGAACTGGCAATTTCAAAACTTAATAACAACAAAGCACCTGGATCAGATGGAATCACAGCCGAAACCATAAAAGCGATGGAAGAAATAGCAGTCGATCCCATATATAAATTGTGCACAATGATATGGAATACTATGGTATGGCCTGAAGACTGGGTACATTCTGTTTTCGTTCCGATATATAAAAAAGGTTCACCCACAGAGTGTGGAAATTATAGAACAGTCGCGCTAATTCCTCATGCCAGTAAAGTTATGCTCCATATTATACACAACCGTCTGAGACGATTTGTTTTGCCTGAAATAGCAGAAGAACAGTGTGGTTTTGTACCAGGTAAAGGAACCAGGGAACAAATATTAAACGTCAGACAAATAATTGAGAAGGTCAGAGAGTTTAATGTACCTGCATTCTTTTGCTTTGTGGACTACACAAAGGCGTTTGACTCTGTTAAATGGCATCTGTTATGGGATGTTCTTCAAAAGCTTGGAGTTCCAAATCATCTCATCCAACTAATTAAATCTCTATATGACCAAAATACAGCAACAGTTAGAGTAAATAACGTAATGTCGGATACATTCTCCACCAAATCTGGTACCAGACAAGGTTGCATATTATCCCCAACACTGTTTAATGCTTACACCGAGCTTATTATGAGGGAAGTTTTGAACGATTGGGAGGGAGGTATTTCAGTAGGAGGCAGAAAAATTAACAACTTGAGGTATGCAGATGATATGCTTATAATTGCATCTACCTCAGCAGAATTAGAAGATATCATGACTAGACTTTCAACACACAGCAACGCCTATGGACTTCAAATCAATATGTCAAAAACTAAAGTTATGATAATAGACCGACTCAACAATAACCAACAAAATGTCACAACAGTAGCCGGGTTTGATGTTGTAAGCCATTTCAACTATCTTGGCTCAATTATATGCAATAATGGTGAAAGTGCTAATGAAATAAAGAGAAGACTATCGATGGCCAGAGCAGCAACATCAAAGCTTACCAAAATATGGAAAGATAGGAGAATTACAAAAAGAACAAAACTCCGACTAGTCGAAGCGCTTATTTTCCCGATTGCCACTTATGCGTCAGAAACATGGACAATAAAACAGGCTGAAAGAAAAAGAATTGAAAGTTTTGAAATGTGGGTCTATCGTAGAATTTTGAGAATATCATGGACACAATTTCGTACAAACGTGTCAATACTTCAAGAATTGAATATTAATGATCGGTTGTTGAAAAAAGTAAATAGATCATATTTAAAATATTTCGGCCATATTGCTAGAAGGGAGGGAACGATGGAAAGACTGATGGTTGATGGCAAAGTAGAGGGAAGTAGAGGGAGAGGAAGATCGCCAACACGGTGGTGCGACCAACTTAAGCCTTTAATAGGAACCACTTTAAGTGAAGCCCTGCACTTGGCTGAAGACAGAGAAGTCTGGAGAGACAACATATTACTTTCAAATTTATAACTATATGTAGTTGAATTTTTATTTTTTGTATTTTACATTATTTATTTTTATATGAATGTACATATTATGTTTATTATGTCACTATGCTCTGACAAGAGCGATGGAATAAAGAGAGAGAGAGAGGTACTTTTCAAAATAAAGTACTTTTATAGAAAAAAGTGTATAATTTTACTTTTTCAAGTTAATTATTTTTTTAGAAAAGTAAGGTATTTTTATAATAAGAGAAAATTCTATTTAAAAAAGTACTTTTTTATGAATAGTAAGTAACTTTTCAAATAAAGTACTTTTTTTAGAAAGTGCACGGTTTTGATTTTTTATATGAAGTGTTTTTTTTTTAAAGTACGGTTCTGTACTAATCAGGTCGTTTTTAATAAAGTACTTATTTTTTAAAAAAGTACTTTTTCAAGAAAAGTAGTACTTTTTTTAAGTATTTTTTATACCAGAAAAGATTTGTTGGATGGTAGGTAATAATTTTAAAAAATTGGGTAGTATGGAAAAAAGGGAACGATTTTTAAGAAAAAGTACTATTTTAAGTATTTTTTTTAATGAGTATTATTTTGTTTTTTCGTATAAAGTATTTTTTAAAAAATGTAAGGTACTACAGAAATAAGGTATTTTTTAAAAAAAGTACTACTATTAACAAAAATTAATTGTTAAGAATAGGTTCTTTTCGAAAAAGTACCTTTTTTAAAAAAGTGCATAATTTTGCTTTTTCAAATAACACAGGTTTTTTTAGAGAAGTAAGGTATTTTTAAAATCAGAAAAAATTCTATTTAAAAAAGTACTTTTTTATGAATAGTAAGTACTTTTTCAAATAAAGTACTTTTTTAAGAAAGTGCACGGTTTAGCTTTTTTAAATGAAGTCTTTTTTTTTTGTTGAAAAGTACGGTTCTATATTAATCAGATCGTTTTTTAATAAAGTACTTATTTTATAAAAAGGTGCTTTTTTAAGAAAAGTAGTACTTTTCTAAGTATTTTTTATGCGAGGAAAGATTTGTTGGATGGTACAAAAGGACTCGATTAAAATGGAAAAAATTAAATGAAAGTAGGTTATAATTTAAAAAAATTGGTTAGTATGGAAAAAAGGGAACGGTTTTTGTAGGTTTTTAAGAAAAAGTACTACTTTAAGTATTTTTTTTAAATTAGTATTATTTTGTTTTTCGAATAAAGTATTTTTTAAAAAATGTAAGGTACTACAGAAATAAGGTACTTTTTTCAAAAAGTACTACTATTTAAAAAAAAAATATTTTAGGTAGGGTCTTTTCGAAAAAGTACTTTTTTACTAAAGTGCATAATTTTGCTTTTTCAAATAAAGCAGTTTTTTTTAGAAAAGTAAGGTATTTTTAAAATCGGAGAAAATTTTATTTAAAAAAGTACTTTTTTATGAATAGTAAGTACTTTTTCAAATAAAGTACTTTTTTAAGAAAGTGCACGGTTTAGCTTTTTTAAATGAAGTCTTTTTTTTGTTTGTTCTATACTAATCTGATCGTTTTTTAATAAAGTACTTATTTTAAAAAAAAGTACTTTTTTTTTAAAAAAGTAGTACTTTTTTAAGTATTTTTTATACGATAAAATATTTGTTGGATGGTACAAAAGGACATTAAAATGGGAAAATTGAAATGAAAATGGAAAGTAGGTTATAATTTTAAAAAATTGGGTAGTATGGAAAAAATGGAACGGTTTTTGTATGTTTTTAAGCAAAAGTACTATTTTAAGTATTTTTTTTTAAATGTGTATTATTGTGAATTATTTCAATAAAGTATTTTTTAAAAAAGTACTACTATTTAAAAAATATATTTTTTAAGAATATTAGGTTCTTTTCGAAATCGACTTTTTTTTACAAAAGTGTATAATTTTGCTTTTTAAAATAAAGCAGTTTTTTAGAAAAGTAAGGTATTTTTAAAATCAGAGAAAATTATATTTAAAAAAGTACTTTTTTATGAATAGTAAGTACTTTTTCAAATAAAGTACTTTTTTAAGAAAGTTCACGGTTTAGATTTTTTAATGAAGTGTTTTTTTTGTTAAAAAGTACGGTTCTATACTAATCAGATCCTTTTTTAATAAAGTACTTATTTTTTAAAAAAAGTACTTATTTAAGAAAAGTAGTACTTTTTTTAAGCATTTTTTTATACCAGAAAAGATTTGTTGGATGGTACCCTTGGTTAAAAGGGTAAAAACTAAATGAAAATATGTAATTATTTTAAAAATTGGGTAATGTGAAAAAAATATATACATAAGAAAAAGTACTATTTTAAGTACTTTTTTGAAAAAGGTGTATAAATTTGCTTTTTCAAATAAAGTATCGTTTTTTAAGGAAAGCTACTTAACAAGTCAGGTACTTTTTTTTTAAAGTACTAGTATTAGGTTAGGTTAGGGGTGGTGGAGCCTAAAGTTCAGACTCCTCGCATAGACCGGCTGGTCCATAGCGATACCACAATTTCCTTCAGCGACGAGGATAAAACGCGTTAGTCCATGTTGCGAACAGTTTTAGTTGCGTAAGGTACTAGTATTAAAAAATAAATGTTTTTATTAGGTACTTTTCGAACTAAAGTATTTTTTTTTTTCAAATAAAGTAGGTTTTTAGAAAAGTAAGGTACTTTTCAAATCGGATGGTGTTCTATTTAAGAAACTACTATTTTAGGAAAAGTATGTAAGTAAGGTTGCATAGAAAAAGGGAACTGATTTTTTAGTAAGTTTTTAAGAAAAATACTATTTTAAGTACTTTTTGAAAAAAGTGTATAATTTTGCTTTTTTTAAAAATAAAGTATTTTTTTAAGTAATGTACTTCACAAATTAGGTACTTTTTAAAAAAAGGTACTACTTCATATTTAAAAAAATAACCTGTTTAAGAATATTAGATACTTTTCGAAATAAAGTACTTTTTTCAAATAAAGTAGTTTTTTCAAATCAGATAAAGGTTTATATAAAAAAGTACTTTTTTCTTAAAAAAGTACATTTTTAAATAAAGTACTTTTTTTTAAAGTATGCAATTTTGCAATTTAAAATTAAATTTTTTTTAGAAGCGTAAGGTACTTTATAAATTAGATAAAGTCCCATTTAAAAAAGGACTTTTTATAAATAGTTTGTACATTTTTGAAAAAGTACATTTTTTTAATAAAGTGCATAGTTTTGCTTTTTAAAATAAAGTGTGTTTTTATAAAAGTAAGGTTCTCTACAGATCTAATCCTTTTTTTACTAGAGTACTAATTTAAAAAAATATACTTTTCAAAAAAAGTACTTTTTTAAAAAAAGTACTTTTTTAAAAAAGTACTATAAAAAATTATTAAAAGCAAGGTGCTTTTCAAATCAGATAAAGTTATATATAAAAAAGTACTTTTTTTCTAAAAAAGTACGTTTATAAATAAAGTACTTTTATTTAAAAAAAGTATACAATTTTGCTATTTTAAATTAACATTTTTTTAGACGAGTAAGGTACTTTATAAATCAGATAAAGTCCTATTTAAAAAAGGACTTTTTATAAATACTTAGTACATTTTTGAAAAAGTACATTTTTTAAAAAAGTGCATAGTTTTGCTTTTTAAAATAAAGTGTGTGTATAAAAGTAAGGTTCTCTATAAATCTAGTCCATTTTTTAATAAAGTACTAATTTAAAAAACAAATACTTTTTAAAAAAAGTACTTTTTTAAAAAAAGTACTTTTTTTAAAAAAATTAATTTTTTAAAAAAAGTACCTTTTTTAAAAAAAAGTACCTTTTTAAAAAAATTAACCTTTTAAAAAAAGTACCTTTTTAAAAAAAGTACTTTTTTTAAAAAAAGTACCTTTAAATTGAGTATTTTTTTAAAAGTCCTCTTGAAACAGGACTGTTTGGAAGAATTTTTTATTTAAGTACTCCTCCAAAAAAGAAATCCCTACAATTTCCTTTAAAAGTACCTACTGTAAATTAAATAAATATAGTTAAATAAACATTTTTCTACAAAACAGATAAAAGGACGGACATATCAAAAACCAACATACATGTTAAAGTGAAAAAAACATTTTAATGTTTTTTTTTCTTGTGTTTTTTGAAAATTGGAAATGAAGGGTACAATAATTATTTTAAAATACAATTATTTTAAAGACTTTGTTCGTTAAAGAGCAATGATTTTTGTTTTCCAAGTCAAGAATTTTTTTTGAAAAGTTTTTAATGTTTTTTTTTTTCAGTTTATTTTTCTGTTTATTTTCCATGCCAAAAGAGTTAAACAAACTGATTTGTTTAGTTTTGTGTTTGTATTGTAAAAAAGTATTGTTATGAAAATATGCTTGCCTACTTTTAGGCTTAACAATGATAAACTTTTCTAATTTAAAACGGAAATCTTGACAATAAAACTTTTTCTTTTTTTGGTAAACAACAAAACAAAAAAAAAAAACAATACTGAAAACCAAACAATAACAAAAAAATATAATTATAAAATAAAATTATATAAGAATCATAAAGATATAAAAAGAAATATTAAATTCAATTATGAGGCGAATATAAAATAAATTTAAAATTCAAAAGTATAATTTAAGGCTTATAAAAAAGTTTAATGGAGAAATTGGAAGTTTTCATAATAATAAAAATTAAGACTTCACATATGCAACAATAGCGAAAATATTTAATGTCAAAATTAATGTACCGTCTTTACACTGTTGCCAATTATTTTTCCCCAAAAACCTCTAAATTTCACTAAAAAAAGCGCTAGAAACCGCCACAAAAAAAATTAAGCGGGAAAAATTTAAAATTATCCCGCTAAATTACGAAAAAAAAGCGCTGAAAACCGACAAACTTGGAGTTTTTGATTGAAAAAAAAAAAAAAAATTAAAAAAGAACCTCCAAATAATTTTTTCCACGCAAAGTATTTTTTTCCACGCAAATTGACTTTAAACTAAAAAAGCGACAGAAAAAAACTTTTTTTCTGGTGCACAGGAAATTTTAAATTCCGGGTAACAAATTTTGGGAAAAACCAAAACCCAGTTAACCGGGTTATAAAATAGAGGATTTATAAATAATCATGGACTTATAAATAACCGCGATTATTTATAAATAATCGTGGATTTATAAATATTCGCAGATTAATAAATAGTCACGGATGCATAAAAAATCGCGGATTTATAAATAGTCGCGGATTTATAAATAATCGCGGATTTATAAATAATCGCGGATTTACAAATATGCGTAATATTATAAATAATGGAGGATTTATAAATAATAAAGGGTTTACAAATAATAGCGAATTTATAAATAATCGCCTACATAAATAAACGCGATTTTTTTAAAATCGCAAATTTACAAATAAACGTCGATTTATAAATAATCCAAGGACCGTAGAGTATTTTATAAGACACTCTTCGGCCGTTGAATAATCGCGGATTTATAAATAATCGTGGATTTATAAAAAATCGTTTTTTTAAATAATCGCGGATAAAAAAATAACGGTAGATTTATAAATAATTGCGGATTTAAAAACTATTATTGACTTATTAATAACTGTGGATTTACAAATAATGGCGGATTTATAAATATTCGCGGATATATAAATAATCGTGGATTTATAAATAATCGTGGATTTATAAATAATCGTGGATTTATAAATAATCGTGGATTTATAAATAATCGTGGATTTATAAATAATCGTGGATTTATAAATAATCGTAGATTTATAAATAATCGTGGATTTATAAATATTCGCAGATTAATAAATAGTCACGGATGTATAAAAAATCGTGGATTTATAAATAATTGTGGATTTATAAATAATCGTGGATTTATAAATAATCGTAGATTCATAAATAATCGTGGATTTATAAATAACAGTGGATTTATAAATAATCGTGAATTTATAAATAATCATGGATTTATAAATAATCGTGAATTTATAAATAATCGTGGATTAATAAATAATCTTGGATTTATAAATAATCGTGGATTTATAAATAATCGTGGATTTATAAATAATCGTCGATTTATTAATAATCGCGGATTTATAAATTATAGTGGATTTATAAATAATCGTGGATTTATAAATTATCGTGGATTTATAAATAATCGTGGATTTATAAATAATAGTGGATTTATAAATAATCGTGGACTTATAAATAATCGTGGATTTATAAATAATGGTGGATTTATAAATAATCGTGGATTTTAAAATAAACGTGGATTTATAAATAATCATGGATTTATAAATAATCGTGGACTTATAAATAATCGTGGATTTATAAATAATCGTGGATTTTTAAATAATCGTGGATTTAAAAATAAACGTGGATTTATAAATAATCATGGATTTATAAATAATCGTGGATTTATAAATAATCGTGGATTTATAAATAATCGTGGATTTATAAATAATCGTGGATTTATAAATAATCGTGGATTTATAAATAATCGTCAATTTATAAATAATCGTGGATTTATAAATAATCCTGGATTTATAAATAATCGTCAATTTATAAATAATCTTGGATTTATAAATAATCGTGGATTTATAAATAATCGTGGATTTACAAATAATCGTGGATTTATAAATAATCGTGGATTTATAAATAATCTTGGATTTATAAAATAATCGTGGATTTATAAATTATCGTGGATTAATAAATAATCGTGGATTTATAAATAATCGTGGATTTATAAATAATCGTGAATTTATAAATAATCGTGGATTTATAAATATTCGTGAATTTATAAATAATCGTGGACTTATAAATAATCGTGGATTTATAAATTTATAAATAATCGTGAATTTATAAATAATCGTGGATTTATAAAAAATGGTGGATTTATAAATAGTTTTATAAATAACCGTGGATTTATAAATAATCGGGAATTTATTAATAGTCGTGGATTTATAAATAATCGTGAATTTATAAATAATCGTGAATTTATAAATAATCGCGGATTTATAAATAATCGTGAATTTATAAATAATCGCGGATTTATAAATAATCGCGGATTTATAAATAGTCGCGGATTTATAAATAACCGTGGATTTATAAATAATCGTGGATTTATAAATAATCGTGGATTTATAAATAATCGTGGATTTATAAATAATCATGGATTTATAAATAATCGTGGATTTATACAATTGCGAAAATATGTATTATCGCGAATTTGTAAATAACCTCGAATTTATAAACAATTGCGGATTTATGAATACCCACGAAATCGTGAATTTATAAATACTCGCTGATTTATAAATAATCGGGGATTTATAAAATCGGGAATTTATAAATAATTGTGGATTTATAAATGATCGGGGATTTATACAATCCGGGATTTATAAATAATTGCGGATTTAAAAATAATCGCGGATTAATAAATAATCGCGTATTAATAAATTGCCGCATATTAATAAATAATCGCGGATTATCGCTGATTCATAAATTATCGGGGATTCATAAATTATCGCGGATTCATAAATAATCGCTGATTTATAAATAAAGGCGGATTTATAAATAATCACAGTTTTTTAATTAATAATGGGTTTTTAAGACCTACACCAGTTTTTGCCGGAAAATGGGTCCCTAATTCGAACATGGAGTGTTTAAAAAAATATTTGGTTAGAAATTCAATTAGTTTAAACAAGTAGAAAAGTTAAGTTCGGCATTGCCCTCCAAAATGTAAACAAGATCATTTTGAAAAAAAAAAAACAAGTGAGAGTGTTAAATTCGGCTATGCCGAATCTATGATACCCTAAAACATGTTAAAACATATAAAAAATCCAGGGTCGTTTTTTTTTTGGGGGAAGGGGGCTCGGTGGGGTTGGTGAGGGATACTTTCCCCATTGCGATAAATGTTAACTAATTTATTTATTATGCTTTTTGCAATTTAGTAATACCATTTTCTCATTATTTTAATGGTTTTTTTAAATCCACGCCCACAAAAGGGGGCGGGTAGAAAAAAACTAAATTTTCCAGCCCCCTGGGTCTAAGTTCAGGAGTTTAAACCCCTTCTGACATAAAAAGATTTCATTTGTTTAACAATAATGGCAAAAAAAGATGTAAAAATGGCGTTTTTTAAGAGGTTTTTTTTAGTTTTTTAAGGGGGAACTTTTTTCCCCCTAGCACGATTTTTCCCATTTCCGAACTTAACTGGCCTATGAACATTATACATATTCTGACCAATTTTCAGGGTCTAGCTCTTTTATTTTGGACTGAATCGTGTTTTATACAGACGGACGGACGGACGGACATTCATAGAACGACTTAGAATCGATCATAGATCAATAATATATATACTTTATGGGGTCCCCGACCGATATTTTTATGCGGTACAAACGGAATGACAAAGTGAGTATACCCCCATACTGTGGTTGGAGGGTATACAAATTTGCATTAGAAAAAAATTTCCGCAAAAAAAATTTTTTTTTGGTGAAAAAAAAAATCCGCAAACCAACTTTTCGAGGTTTCCTTATATTTTCGTTCATAACGTATATATATATTCATGATCCTCTATCGATTTTAAGACGATCTAGCATTGTCTGTCCGTCTGTCAGTCCGTTGAAAACACGCTAACTTTTGAAAGACTTTACGGAGGCTCCTGAAGTTTGACATATATGTTGGGCATTTACCTGGTTAGGTTGGTGTTGCAATCCATTGAAATCGGTATAGTGGTTCAAAAGTTATGACGAAAAGACTGAATTTCGACAAGGGTTTTTCGTGAATTTACGAGATAAAAAACACGCTAACTTTCGAAGGGAAATTCTGAGGATGCTGAAACTTGGCATATTTATTTTTCGTGCCCCTGGTTCGAATTGAATTTAAGCCAGTGGTTCAAAAGTTATTAGCAAAACCGTGAATTTCAGATTAGTTTCACCTTAAATTCACGTGTTGAAACTCCGTTAAACATGTTTTAAAAATATTGGTAAGTCAAAAAAATATTATACAACCTATTTTTGTCACTCAAAAATATTTTTCCACTCAAAAAAAATTTTACACTCAAAAAAAATTTTACACTCAAAAAAAAATTTAGTAAATTATTTTTTTTTTTTCTTCAAAAATTACTTAAAAAAAGTTTTTTTTACACAAAATAAAATATTTCTAATCAAAAATGATATTTTTTTACGTAAGAAAATTTACTATCACTTAAAGAGGGCATTGTGAAGGGTATTCATAGATTCGGCCAAGTCGAATTTAACTTTTCTACTTGTTATCTTTACATTGGTTAACATTGTGGAGGGTAGTTAAAGATTCGAAACAGCCGAATATAGCTTTCTTACTTGATTTTTATTTATTGGTCAATTTAAATATTGCTACTTCAAAAATTAAAAAAAAAAAAATAAATAAGAGAATTTTTAAAATTTAATAAATTTCTTAATGTTTCAAAAAATTATTATTTTAAATAATAGATTTTTTGAAGCATAACATGCGAAAAAATTTACACAAAATTTGAAAATTTACACAAAATTCTTAGGTGTCTTTTTTTAGAAAATCTTTAATTTTGTTATACAATTCCTTTTAGATTAAATTTTTAACAAGTGCAGCCTCTTAACAGTCTATTAAATTAATGAAGCTTTATGATATTTCAAATATGTTAACATAGAATAATATCCAATTTACATATTTATATAAGTTTCTTAAAAATTGTATATATTTTTTTGTAGTATAATGGAAAATAAATGTTTACATAAAATTTGAAGCATACTTTTAGGATTATGGGAAAAAAATTCCGAAAAATCTTTAATTTAGTTTAACGATTTATATTAAAAAAAAAAAATCCAAACTCTTATCAAATTTATAAATATTATTTTCCTTTACATATGTATATGGGGCATTCCATGTCAAATTGGACACTTTGAAAAAAATTTTTTTTTTAGATTTTCACAATTTGCTTACAGTTTTTAGTACTCTTCGAAAACTGCTTCGTGGTAAATTTTAAGATTTTTTTGATGACCCGTTCAAAAGATATCGAGTTTTTAAAAATTGGTAGTTTGTTCCTTTACTCAAACTTCTTTTACTCATAACTTCTTTAATAATGGTCCAAATTTCAATTTTTTTTCACAATTTTTGTTTTTTTACGTACTTTAAAAAAAAAAAATCCCAAAAAATTCTTAAAAGCGCTCTAGTATTCGATTTATAAGTTTTAAAATTTAAATCTCATTTTTGCAAATGTTTGTACTCTGCGATTTTTTTGAAATTTTTTTGTGTAAAACTTCTATCGATTCTACAAATTTTTTGCCCAGGAGCATCGTGGGATAACGATTACTACTATTTTTTAAAATTTTTTTAAAAAATTTTATTGTAATTTTCCAATCTTAAAATCATTTCTACTGCTTCAATGGTGCGTCATAGGGGGGTCATTTCCAAGACCGACCCCCATTAATTTCTACGTCTAAACATTTCTTTGGAACAAACTGAACTGAACACACCTACCCTCTATATTTAACTCTTAAAACGGTCCCCATACAATATTTTTTATTTTTTGTAAATTTGTTTTATTTAATCAGCTTCTACCGATCCAATGGTGCGTCCGAGAGGGGTCATTAGTGAGACCGACCCCCATTTATTTTTACCCTACAACTTTTTTTTTTAAAACATACCTAGGCCCTATATCCACTCCCTAAGTAGGCTTCCATTTAAAATTACATTTTTATAAAATTTGCTCCAACTGTTATTTGTATGGGAGCCTTCTTAGGGAGTGGAGGTAGGGCGTAGGTATGTTTTAAAAAAATGTTGTAGGGTAAAAATAAATGGGGGTCGGTCTTACTAATGACCCCTCTCGGATGCACCATTGGACCGGTAGAAGCTGATTAAATAAAACAAATTTACAAAAAATAAAAAAAATGTCATGGGCACCGCCTTAACAGTTACAGATGGTGGGTAGGTGTGTTCAGAGAAAATTTTTGGACTAAAAATATTGTGGGTCGGTCATACATTTTTGTGGGTCGGTCATACATTTTGTTGCTCTAAGGGCACTATTAAGGCAGTTAGAGTGGTTGGAGCAAATTTTAAAAAATGTCGTTTTGTGTGGGAGCCCCCTTAGAAATTGGAAATAGGTTAGTAGTTTTTTCCAAAGAAATGTTAAGACGTAAAAATTAATGGGGGTCGGTCTTATAAATGACCCCTCTATGACGCACCATTGGAGCAGTAGAAATGATTTTAAGATTGGAAAATTACAATACAATTTTTTCAAAAAATTTTAAAAAATAGTAATAATCGTTATCCCACGATCCTCCTGGGCAAAAAATTTGTAGAATCGATAGAAGTTTTACACAAAAAAATTTAAAAAAAATCGAAGAGTACAAACATTTTCAAAAATGAGATTTAAAATTTAAAACTTATAAATCGCATACTAGAGCGCTTTTAAGAATTTTTTGAGATTTTTTTTTTAAAAAGTATGTAATAAAACAAAAATTTTGAAAAAAAAATTTGAAATTTGGACCATTATTGAAGAAGTTATGATTAAAAGAAGTTAAAGTAAAGGAACAAACTAGCAATTTTTAAAAATTCGATATCTTTTGAACGGGTCATCAAAAAAACCTAAAAATTTACCACGAAGGAGTTTTCGAAGGGTACTAAAAACTGTAAACAAATTGGGAAAATCTAAAAAAAAAATTTCAAAGTGTCCGATTTGACATGGAATGCCCCATATGTATCATTTTAAATATATTTAACAATATTTTGTAGCTAACAGACTCCAAAAAAAATTTCTTAGAAAAATATTAAATTTTAATAATAATATAAATTTCTTAAAACTATATTGATTGAATTTTATTTTTGTAGTATAACATTAAGAAAATGTTTGCAAAAAATTTAAAGCATACTGTTAGGATTCCAAAAAAAATCTTTAAATTTGTTATAAAATTTGTTTGCAAATTATATTTTTAAATATTATTTAGACTTATGTCATTTCCAATATACATATTTACCAAAATTTGAAATTATTAAAAATATTCTTAGAACAATAATCAATTTCCATATTTAGATTTCTTAGATAATTTTTTGTAGCATATTATTAGACAAATGCTTAAACAAAATTGAAAGCATAATTTTAGGCTTTCAAAAAATATTCTAAAGAATTGTTTAAATTTATTAAACAATTTCTTGCAAATGATATTTTAACAAAATCCAACCTCTTAACAATTTTTAACATATAATTTTCCTTTTAACAAAATTTAAAGCTTACTCCTACGAAAATTTTTAAAAAAAGATTTAATTTCAATATTATCAAAATTTTTTTTTAAAATTGTTATATATATTTTAAATCTATTTAACCTTTCATCCTCAGCAACAAAACAATTTTGCCATTAGATGTTATCATATCTTTTGTATTATTTTAAATTTTAACTTATCCTAAAAGTATGCTACACATATTATATTAAAACAAAATCTAATAACTAGAGCAGAAACACAACACAGACATACAATGACTTTTGAGATGCAACAAGAAAAAAAATGTTTATTTTACATTTTTTTTTCCGCAAAATAAAACATTACTTAAACCCATATTGTCTTAAAAGAATATGGTAACATTAACAAAACAAAATAAAAGCTAGATATGGGAAAAACAAAGAAAAATGAAAAGTGTAGATTAAACAAATGGTAACTTAAACACATGCTTTATGGAAAGCACTTTTACAAAAACTACCAACAACTAACAGCGACTAGATGTTTGCAAACACCAGCACTATGCAACAGCGATGAATATGCTTATGAATGTTTAAAAACAATGTTTTTAAAAATGTAAAAATAAAATGGGAAGGAAACGCTAAGAGAAGAAATGATTAAAGGACAAAAAATAATACGGTTCGAAGGACCAAATTTCAAGAATTTATTAAAAAACGATAATGATATTTCAAAATTCATTGATTATTTTAAGGGATGTATTTTAATAAGTAGATAAATTTGGTTTCATAAAAAAAAAATTTTGTTGCATACATTTTGGGATAGATTAAAAAAAAATTGTTGCATACTTTTAGGCTAGATTTTTAATAAAAAGTAACAAATCGCGTCCTTCGGTCACTTCTACACCAAATGCCAAAAGATGATGATATTTCAAAATTAATTAAATATTTCAAACAAAACAAGAAAAAAATACGGTTCGAAGGACCAAATTTCAAGAATTTATTAAAAAACGATAATGGTATTTCAAATTTCATTGCGTATTATAAGGGATGTATTTTAATAAGTAGATAAATTTGGTGTCATAAAAAAATGTTGCATACTCGATTAAAAAAAAAATGTTGCATACTTTTAGGCTCGATTTTTAATAAAAAATTTCTTTATTAATTTCTGTGTCTTTATCCAAGGAAACGATTATTTATTTTTCCATTTTATTTCTTATTTTTGGTCCTTCGAACGCGATTTGTTACTTTGGTCATTGCTACACCAAAAAAGATGATGATATTTCAAAATTAATTGCATATTTTCAGGGCTGTTTTTTAATTAATAAGTAGATATTTTTGGTTTCATTCAAAATTAAAAAAATTGTTGCATAAATTTAGGGATCGATAAAAAATTGTTGCATACTTTTAGGCTCAGTTTTGATTAAAAAAAACTCCATATTTTTGATTTTCTTGTTAATTATATATTTTAGGAAATGCGTATGTATTTTAATTTGGTTTCTTATCCATGGTCCTTCGAACCCGATTAGGCACTTTGGTCATTTTTATACCAGATGCCAAACATTCGAAATGAGATTTCTTATTCTACATTTCATAAAGAACACTAAGAGAAGATGTGAAAAAAGACAAAAAAATACGGTTCGAAGGGCCAATTCGTAGTTTAAGAATTCAAAAATGTTAAGACTTAATTAAAAAAGTTATGATTTTTTAAATTTGTTTCACATTTTTAATGCTCTATTTTAATTAATAAGTGGATTTATTTGGTTTCATTAAAAGTTAAAAAAAAAATTGTTGCATTAATTTAGGGCTCGATTTAAAATTTTTTTGTTTCATACTTTTAAGAGTTTCAAGACTTTTCTTAAAAGCAATTATAATATTTAAAAAATAATTGCATATTTTAAGGGATGTATTTTAATTAATAAGTGAATATATTTGGTGTCATAAAAAAATAAAAAAATTTGTCGCATACATTTGGGGCTTGATTTAAAAAAAATTGTTGCATACTTTTAGGCACGATTTTAAAAAAAATTTCCTTATTAATTTCTGTATCTTTATCCAAGGAAATGATAATTTATATTATTTTAATTTCTTATCTGCGGTCCTTCGGGATTTGTTACTTTGGTCATTTCTACACCAAATTCCAAACGATGATGATATTTCAAAATTAATTGCATATTTAAAGAGCTCTATTTTAATTATTAAGTAGATATTTTTATTAAACATTAAAAAAATTGTTGCATAAATTTAGGGCTAGATTTAAAAAAAATATTGCATACTTTTAGGGTTAATTTTAATAAAAATTTCATATTTTTGATCCTTCGAACCAGATTAGTTACTTTGGTTAGTTTTAATTTTACATTCAATAAGAAAAGAAATTTTGAAGACAAAAAAATACGGTTCGAAGGACCAATTCGCAGTTTACGTATTTAAAATTTTCAATACTTTATTTAAAAACAATTATAATATTTCAAAATTAATTTCATATTTAAAGGGTTTTTTTTTTAAATCAAGAAGTATATATTTTTGGTTTCATAAAAAATTAAAAAAAATTTTTGTTGCATAAATTTGGGGCTCGATTTAAAAATAAATTGTTGCATACTTTTAGGCTCGATTTTAATAAAATTTTCCTTATTAATTTCTGTTTCTTTATCCAAAGAAATGATAATTTATATTAATTTAATTTATTCTCTACGGTCCTTTGAATGGGATTTGTTACTTTGGTCATTTCTGCGCCAAATTCCAAACGCTGATGATATTTCAAAATGATTTTCATATTTAAAGGGCTCTATTTTAAATAATAAGTAAATATTTTTGGTTTTATTAAACATTAAAAAAAAAAATTGTTGCTTAAATTTAGGGATAGATTAAAAAAAAAAAAAAATTGCATACTTTTAGGCTCAATTTTAATAAAAAATTTCATATTTTTGATCCTTCGAAACAGATTAGTTACTTTGGTTAGTTTTATACCAGATGCAAAATGTTCGAAATGAGATCTCTAATTTTACATTTCAAATGGAAAGGAAACGCTAAGAAGGGATATGATTGAAGGCAAAAAAAAAAAAAATACAGTTCGAAGCACAAATTCGTAGTTAATGAATTTAAAACTTTTAAGACTTTATTATAAACCAGTCATGTTTTTTTTTAAATTTGTTTCACATTTTAAAGGATCTATTTTATTCAATAAGTGAATAATTTTCGTTTCTTCAAAAATTTCAAAAAATATTTGTTGCATAAATTTGGGGCTCGATTTAAAAATTTTTTGTTACATACTTTTAGGCTCGGTATTAATAAAAATTTCGTATTTTTGGGATTCCTGTTTTTTTGATGTATCCATATCCCGGTAAAATCATTAAATTAAATTTCTTTTACATGGTCCTTCGAACTGGCTTATTGTTAATAACTTTGGTCACTTCTATACCAGATGCCAAACGTTCGCAAACTGCATATTTTAAGGGCTTTAATTCAATTTATAAGTGGATAATTTGGGTTTCATTGAAAATTTCGAAATTTTTTGTTGCATAATTTTTGGGGTTCGATTTAAAAACATTTTGTTGCATACTTTTAAGCGCGATTTTAATAAAAAAATTTGTTGCATAATTTTTTGGGCTCGATTTAAAAAAAATTGTTGCATACATTTAGGCTCGATTTTTAATAAAAAAATGTATTTTGGATGTTCTTGTTCATTTCTGTTTCTTTATATTTGAAAATGATTAATTATTTTAATTTAATTTCTTATCTATGGTCCTTCGAACCAGATTAGTAATTTACATCATTTCTTCACCAAATGCCAAACGTCCGAAATGAGATTTCTAAGTTTACATTCCATATCGGAAGGAAACGCTTAGCAGATTTGATTTACGACAAAAAAGGTACGGTTCAAAGGACCAATCCGCTTTTGAAGAATTTAAAAATTTAAAAATTTTATTAGCAAAACAATCATATTTTTTCAAAATAAATTGCATATTTAAGGGCTCTATTGTAATTAATAGGTAGACATTTTTGGTTTCATTAAAAATATTTTTTTTGTTGCATAAATGTAGGGCTCGATTAAAAAAAATTGTTGCATACTTTTGAGACTCGATTTAGAGAAATTTTTTTTGCATACTTTTAGGCTCGATTTTAATAAAATTTCGTATTTTTCATTTCCTTGTTATTTTGTGCTTTCATTTCCCACGACAAGATGATATATTTTAATTTAATTTCTTATCTATTGTCCTTCGAACCGGATTAGTTACTTAGATCATTTTTTTACCAGATGCCAAACGTCCGAAATGAGATTTCTAATTATACCCTCCACTTAGTGATAGAGGGTATATATAAGTTTGTCATTCTGTTTGTAACTCATCGAAATATCGATCTGGGACCCCATAAAGTATATATATTCATGATGCCCGATCGATTTTAAGACATTCTAGCGATGTCCGTCTGTCCGTCTGTCCGTCTGTCTGTCTGTCTGTCTGTCTGTCTGTCTGTCTGTCTGTCTGTCTGTCTGTCTGTCTGTCTGTCTGTCTGTCTGTCTGTCTGTCTGTCTGTCTGTCTGTCTGTCTGTCTGTCTGTCTGTCTGTCTGTCTGTCTGTCTGTCTGTCTGTCTGTCTGTCTGTCTGTCTGTCTGTCTGTCTGTCTGTCTGTCTGTCTGTCTGTCTGTCTGTCTGTCTGTCTGTCTGTCTGTCTGTCTGTGGAAAATGCTGTCGCGGACAAAATATTGCACAGAGATGACTGAAACTTAACATATTTATTGGAAGTTCTCCCGAGAAGTTTGGTATTGCATTTGAGCGATATCGGTTTAGCGGTTCAAAAGTTATGAACGTAAATGTAAGAACACCTCAAAAATTTCAGTGCATTCAACATAACCTAAAAATACAAAACGCTTTAATTCGGCTTCTGGTTGACTTATGTGAACATAATTGAAAATCAAATGGTATTTAAACAAGTACGAACATATTTTTTGACAAAAAAGAAAAAAAATCGCGGATTTTTTTTACCAACATTTTTTTTCGCGGAAATTTTTTTTTCCAAAAAATTTTTTTTTTCAAAAGTAATTTCCTTTTAAGTAAAGTTTTTTGCAATAATCTTTTTGAAATTGTGGAGGGTATCACTACATTCGGCAAGGCTTTTTTTTACTTGTTTTACATTCCATATGGAAAGGATACGCTAAGAGAAGATATGAATAAAGACACAAAAAAATAAGAATCGAAGGACCAATTCGTACTATATGAACTTCAAAGTTTCAAGACTTTTAAAATAAAACAATCATATTATTTCAAAATAAATTGCATATTTTAAGGGATCGATTTTCATTAATAAGTTGATTCAATTGGTTTCTTTAAAAATTAAAAAAAAAAATTGTTGCATAAGTTTATGGCTCGATTTAAAAAAAATTGTTGCATACTTTTAGGCTCGATTTAAATAAAAATTTCGTTTTTTTTGGTTTCCCGGTTAATTTCTGTATCGTTATCCTCAGAAAAAAAAAATACGATTCGAAAAATACGATTCGTACTTTATGAACTTAAAAGTTTCAAGACTTTATTAAAAAAAAACAATCATATTTTTTCAAAATAAATTGCATATTTTAAGGGCTCGATTTTCATGAATAGTTGATTCATTTGGTTTCTTTAAAAATTAAAAAAAAATTGTTGCGTAAGTTTATGGCTCGATTTAAAAAAAAATGTTGCATACTTTTGGCTCGATTTTAATAAAAATTTCGTATTTTTGGTTTCCCAGTTAATTTCTGTATCTATATCCCCAAAAATGGTAAATTTTTTTAATTTAATTTCTTATCCGAACGTCCGAATTGAGATTGTAAATATTACTTTTCATTTGGGAAGAAAATGTTGAGAGAAATGATTAAAATAAAAAAAAAATACGGTTTGAAGGACCAATTCGTAGTTTAAGAATTTAAAATGTTCAAGACTTTGTTAAAAAACAATGATGGTATTTCAAAATTATTGCATATTTTAAGGGCTCGATTTTAACTAATAAGTAAATTAATTTGGTTTAATTATAAATTAAAAATTAAAAAAAAATATTGCATAAATTTAGGGCTCGATTTAATAAATTTTTGTTGCAGACTTTTAGGCTCGACTTTTTTTAAAAATTGTATTTTTGATTTCCTTGTTAGTTTCTGTATCTTTATCCTTGGAAATGATTATTTTTTTTAAATTTAATTTCTTGTCCATGGTCCTTCGTAGCAGCTTAATTACTTTTTTAATTTCTATACCAAATGCCAAACGTCCCAGATAATATTTATAATTTTCCTTACTATAGCTTTATATCCTTCCCAAAACTACCTCATTTTTGAACTCCCAGAAAAACCACCCATTTACCATATGCATCTAATAGTGAATAGAAGAGTGAAAATAGTGTTCTACTCACAAGGGAAGTATCTCAAACCTTATGAACCGATTTGCATGAAACTTAAAATATATATTAAAGAGACGATTTTAAGGTTGGGGTGTCTCGGCTTATCGGCCATATCGGTGTTTAAAAATTTCGTTGTCCCCTTATGAAACCATGTGGACCTTCGGGAAAATTTTGATAACTTCCGAACTAACAGGAATATCATCTAGGGCAAAAATACGGGTCGACTTAAATTTAATAAAGATTATTTCTTATCCATATGGACATCGTAGGTCTATGTCTTCACATAAGTACCCCCCAAATTTTTCACATTTTCCTGAAAAAAATATTTTAAAAAGCCGAATTTTTAAATGGTTATGCCACCATTGGATAGGCATTAAAAAAACCTTTCTTCTCATATGAAAACATCATATAGTTTCTTAAAAAGAAATGGCTGAAAAATCCAAAAAACGATTTTTTCGCCATTTTTTGACCCATGTTTTGAACCCCTAAATTCGCGATATGGCCGATAAGCCGAGACACCCCAACCTTAGAATTGTCTCTTTTATATATATTTTACGTTTCATGCAAATCGGTTCATAAGGGTTGAGATACTTCCCTTGTCAGTAGTTGTAGTTGATTACAACCGAATACTTTTGAAATATGTCCGTATGTTAGAAATTATATATTAAGTATAATCTTCTGCTTCTTCTGCTTCTTTCGTAATGCCAGGAAGTTTTAGTACAAGTTTTTGCCATACTTAAAATTCATATCTTCCCTTCAACATAAACATAGGTACTCTAAATGCTTAAGGGTTCTAAGTGTTTTTTTGTTGTAGTTAGTTGTGAATGAAGATTATAGAACCAAAAGATTGAGTATATGATGAAAGAGTGAATAAATGCGATAGAGTAATGAAAATTAAAAACTTTTTTTTTTTATGAAATCCACTAAGGGAGTAAGGGAAAATATAAGTTTGTTATATCGTAGGTAACTTATTGAATCTATACAAAATAGAAATCAGTGATTATGTATTGATTTTAAGCAGATTTGAAAATGTTTGTCTGTTGTAATGGATTTTTTAGAAAAACAAAGATGTCTTTAGATTTCACTGAAATCCTGAAACAGTTGTTATGAATCTCAGTTGTTTGTATGTAAAAATGGGTGAAATCGGTCTAGTGGTTTAAAAGTTATGAGCAAAAATGTAATATGCCTCAAAAATTTCGGCACTAATAACTTCAAAATAAAAAATGCCTTTGCTAGGCATTTGGGCAGCATAAGCTTACGAAATTTAATAGATAATGCTAATTAAATAATTTCTTAGAAAAAGTGGCCAGAATTAAAAAAGGGGCGTGTCACCTTTCATGTAAGCCCAAAATTAATTAACCCGGCTTCCACAGAACGGTATTAACGAAATTTGCCAAAGAGTGTACTTATCATAATCCCCCTCCCCCCCACCCCCTCCTTCTTAAGAAAACAGCCCCTGCAAATTTTTCTTTTTCTTTTAATTTTTACTCATGTTGGAGGGTATCAAAGATTCGTCACAACCGATCTTATCATTCTTACATTTTTATTCTTCATTTGACTACTATCTAGTAAAAACTATTGTAAAAACTGAAGCATAATTTAAGGAGGAGAAGGCGTTGAAAGATAAATAGCTGAAAGCAACAAAATAATGTAAGATGTAAGGTAAAAAACGAAACAGATAAACTGACTACTATATATAAGAAGCTTAAAGGTAAAATAAATAATGATAAAGTGAAATATATGCCCGTAAAATGTAGTCGTATAAACATTTTACGAGGAAATTCATATGTGATTATTGCAATTAACAAAGATACAGAGAAGCTATAAGAAAGAAACACACAAGCCTAAAAGTAGGCAATTTAAAATGAAAATAATTATCACACTTAAATTATGCAATGGATTTATTTCTTTCTTCAGAGACTTTGATGTATTTTAAAAGAAGGCATTATGGGAAAGGACATTTTTAAAATTTTAACAGAAAACATAAACGAAATTTTAGTCGAACTTAGTCGTTTTCTATAAAAAATTTAGTCGAATTCGAAAAATTTTGTATAAAAAATTTAGTTGAATTCGAAAAATTTTCTATAAAAAATTTAGTCGAATTCGAAAAATTTTCTAAAAAAAATTTAGTCGGATTCGAAAAATTTTCTATAAAAAATTTAGTCGAATTCGAAAAATTTTCTATAAAAAATTTAGTCGAATTCGAAAAATTTTCTGTAAAAAATTTAGTCGAATTAAAAAAATTTTCTATAAAAAATTTAGTCGACATCGAAAACTTTAGTCGAATTCAAAAAAATTACTAAAAAAAATTTAGTCGAATTCCAAAAATTTTCTATAAAAATTTTTGTCGAATTCGAAAAATTTTCTGTATTTTGTCGAATTCGAAAAATTTTCTATAACAAATTATGTCGATTTCTAAAAATTTTCTATAAAAAATTTAGTCGAATTCGAAAAATTTTCTATAAAAAATTTAGTCGAATTGGAAAAATGTTCTACATACAATTTAGACGAATTGGAAAAATCTTCTATAGAAAATCTTCTATAGAAAATCTAGTCGAATTTGAAAAATTTTCTATAGAAAATTTAGTCGAATTCGAAATATTTTCTGTAAAAAATATAGACGAATTCGAAAAATTTTCTTTAAAAAATTAGTCAAATTCAAAAAGTTTTTTTTGAAAACTTAACTCGAATTCGAAAAATTTTCTATAAAAAATTTAGTCGAATTCGAAAAATTTTCTATAAAAAATTTAGTCGAATCTGAAAAATTTTCTATAAAAAATTTAGTAAAATTCGAAAAATTTTCTATAAAAAATTTATTCGAATTCGAAAAATTTTCTATAAAAAATTTAGTCGAATTCGAAAAATTTTCTATAAAAAATTTAGTCGAATTCAAAAAATTTTCTATAAAAAATTTAGACGAATTCAAAAAATTTTCTATAAAAAATTTAGTCGAGTTCGAAAAATTTTCTATAAAAAATTTTGTCGAATTCGAAAAATTTTCTATAAAAAATTAAGTCGAATTCAAAAAATTTTCTATAAAAAATTTTGTCAAATTCGAAAAATTTTCTATAAAAAATTTGGTCAAATTCGAAAAATTTTCTATAAAAAAATTAGTCGAATTCGAAAAATTTTGCTTATAAAATTTAGTCGAATTCAAAAAATTTTCTATAAAAAATTAAATCGAATTCGAAAAATTTTCTATAAAAAATTTTGTCGAATTCAAAAAATTTTCTACAGAAAATTAAGTCGAATTCGAAAAATTTTCTACATAAAATTTAGTCGAATTCGAAAAATTTTCCATAAAAAATTTTGTCGAATTCGACAAATTTTCTATAAAAAATTTAGTCGAATTCGACAAATTTTCTATAAAAAATTTAGTCGAATTCGACAAATTTTCTATAAAAAATTTAGTCGAATTCGACAAATTTTCTATAAAAAATTTAGTCGAATTCGACAAATTTTCTATAAAAAATTTAGTCGAATTCGACAAATTTTCTATAAAAAATTTAGTCGAATTCGACAAATTTTCTATAAAAAATTTAGTCGAATTCGACAAATTTTCTATAAAAAATTTAGTCGAATTCGACAAATTTTCTATAAAAAATTTAGTCGAATTCGACAAATTTTCTATAAAAAATTTAGTCGAATTCGACAAATTTTCTATAAAAAATTTAGTCGAATTCGACAAATTTTCTATAAAAAATTTAGTCGAATTCGACAAATTTTCTATAAAAAATTTAGTCGAATTCGACAAATTTTCTATAAAAAATTTAGTCGAATTCGACAAATTTTCTATAAAAAATTTAGTCGAATTCGACAAATTTTCTATAAAAAATTTAGTCGAATTCGACAAATTTTCTATAAAAAATTTAGTCGAATTCGACAAATTTTCTATAAAAAATTTAGTCGAATTCGACAAATTTTCTATAAAAAATTTAGTCGAATTCGACAAATTTTCTATAAAAAATTTAGTCGAATTCGACAAATTTTCTATAAAAAATTTAGTCGAATTCGACAAATTTTCTATAAAAAATTTAGTCGAATTCGACAAATTTTCTATAAAAAATTTAGTCGAATTCGACAAATTTTCTATAAAAAATTTAGTCGAATTCGACAAATTTTCTACCCGAGTAAAAAAAAATGATATGACGCAATATATAATTTAATATGGGTTCGTGTCTATTTTGATATAATCTTATACGAAAAATGGTTTCATAAGATTTGATCGAATATTATCTAATAATATCAGTTTATATAACTTTATATCGACTTTGATACGAGTTTTGGTCTAATCCAATGATATTAAATTATATCCAATTATATTAAAATTTATACAATTTTATAAATCGGATGTTTTTTTAGTTTTTAATAAAAAGTTGAAAAATTAAAATAATAAAAATTAATTGTTCTTGAAAAAAACTTAGAAAAATTTCAAAAAAATGGAGACATGTTAAATTTTATATAAACCGCTTAGAAAATATTCTCATAAAAACTTTGTCCTTATAAAAACTTAGAAAAATTTTAAAAGATGGAGTCATATATAATTTTATATAAAACACTTAGAAAATATTTGCGATAAAAAAAATTTTCCTTAAAAAAACTTAGAAAAAATTTTAAAGATGGAGTCATATAAAATTTTATATAAAACACTTAGAAAATATTCGTGATAAAAAAGTGGTGCTTGCAAAAATCTTAGAAAAATAAAAAAATATGAAGTCATATGAAATTTTATAAAAAACACGTTGCAAATATTTGCGATAAAAATATGTTCTAGGAAAAAACTTAGAAAAATTAAAAAATAATAGAGGCATATAAAATTTTATATAAAACACTTAGAAATTTGGAATGATGCATGGGACCAGATGTTACAACATATAATTATGTATGGCGATATCTTAAAAAACTCGCACATCAAAATTTATTATATAAATTTATCTCGCAAGACATAGTGTCACACATGATCATATATGAAATAATATGACTATATAAAAGTATATAAGATCATATTAAATTATTTTTACTCGGGTATAAAAAATTTAGTCGAATTCGACAAATTTTCTATAAAAAATTTAGTCGAATTCGACAAATTTTCTATAAAAAATTTAGTCGAATTCTATAAAAAATTTAGTCGAATTCGACAAATTTTCTATAAAAAATTTAGTCGAATTCGACAAATTTTCTTTAAAAAATTTAGTCGAATTCGAAAAATTTTCTATAAAAAATTTAGTCGAATTCGAAAAATTTTCTATAAAAATTTTAGTCGAATTCGAAAAATTTTCTATAAAAAATTTAGTCGAATTCGAAAAATTTTCTATAAAAAATTTAGTCGAATTCGAAAAATTTTCTATAAAAAATTTAGTCGAATTCGAAAAATTTTCTATAAAAAATTTAGTCGAATTCGAAAAATTTTCTATAAAAAATTTAGTCGAATTCGAAAAATTTTCTATAAAAAATTTAGTCGAATTCGAAAAATTTTCTATAAAAAATTTAGTCGAATTCGAAAAATTTTCTATAAAAAATTTAGTCGAATTCGAAAAATTTTCTATAAAAAATTTAGTCGAATTCGAAAAATTTTCTATAAAAAATTTAGTCGAATTCGAAAAATTTTCTATAAAAAATTTAGTCGAATTCGAAAAATTTTCTATAAAAAATTTAGTTGAATTCGAAAAATTTTCTTTATAAAATTTATTTGAATTCGAAAAATTTTCTATATAAAATCTAGTCGAATTCGAAAAATTTTCTATAAAAAATCTAGTGGAATTCGAAAAATTTTCTATAGAAAATTTCGTCGGTTTCAAATTTTTTTTAAAAAAAATTTTGTCGTTTACAAAATTTATGCAAATTTGAAAATTTTTCTAAGAGAAAATTGCATCAAATTCAATATAAAAATTCCTTTATCCCATTGTGAAATACGTACAGCACAATTTGTTGTCTTTAAGTCCTTAATCCTCATCAAAAATGTATTTTGCATTTTTCCTCCTCTATATTATTTTTCAACTGGCTCTTCAACACGTTTTAGATTACCAGGTTTTTTTTTGCATTTTGTAGATGGTTACAATTTGTTTTTGTTTTTTCACTTTGGGCTTTCAAAAAAATAGACATGTTGATTTTTAACACGCTCAAGTTGTGGTCCTTTTGTGTATGGCCGTATTGTTAAAAAATTCAAATGCAGTCGGTTTTTTCACCGACAACAACTAGAAATTCAAAATAAACCCATTTTTTCAAAATTGCAATTGCAGCTATTGGATTTACCGAAGAAAAAGCATTTTTTGTTGTGTTTAAAGCCAAAACCACAAGGCGAGAATGAAATGAATAATAAGGGTATTCACGAAAAAGTTTGGACTTAGGCAAAAAAACCCTTATAAAGGATTTTTTGTTTCACATTGGGAAGCACATTTTAAATTTTTACCAGTCGAGTCTTCATGACCTGAATACCCTTAATAAAGAATTAAATTTTTAGCTGGCTTTTAGGCATAATATTTCAAATGTTTGTATTAAAGTCACTCCAATTCAAATACACCTAAGGTTATATTGGAAAATTTTCATGTATTGCAAAATTTAAGAGAGCAATGAAAAGGAAAAATAAAGTAAATAAATGTAAAAGGGAAATTTTATGGAAATCAAGCTAAAAAAACGAAAAAAAATCAAGCAAAAAAAAATTTCAATTGAAAATTTTTGAAAAGCATTAAGAAAAAAAAATAGATATAATCAAGGTCATAAATGAAGTCATATTATAAATATAAATTCAATGAAAAGAAAATGAATGAAAAGGATTTCCAAGAAAAATTGTTTAATACTAAACATTAACATTTAAGTAGAAAAAAAAACCTTTAATGATGAAAATTTAAAATTGAGATAAAAGAAATTCAAAATTTAATCGAAAATTTAGTGGAATTCCATAAATTTTCTTTAGACAATTTTTAAAGTCGACTAAATTTTATATAGAAAATTTTTCGAATTCGACTAAATTTTATATAGAAAATTTTTCGAATTCGACTAAATTTTATATAGAAAATTTTTCGAATTCGACTAAATTTTATATAGAAAATTTTTCGAATTCGACTAAATTTTATATAGAAAATTTTTCGAATTCGACTAAATTTTATATAGAAAATTTTTCGAATTCGACTAAATTTTATATAGAAAATTTTTCGAATTCGACTAAATTTTATATAGAAAATTTTCGAATTCGACTAAATTTTATATAGAAAATTTTTCGAATTCGACTAAATTTTATATAGAAAATTTTTCGAATTCGACTAAATTTTATATAGAAAATTTTTCGAATTCGACTAAATTTTATATAGAAAATTTTTCGAATTCGACTAAATTTTATATAGAAAATTTTTCGAATTCGACTAAATTTTATATAGAAAATTTTTCGAATTCGACTAAATTTTATATAGAAAATTTTTCGAATTCGACTAAATTTTATATAGAAAATTTTTCGAATTCGACTAAATTTTATATAGAAAATTTTTCGAATTCGACTAAATTTTATATAGAAAATTTTTCGAATTCGACTAAATTTTATATAGAAAATTTTTCGAATTCGACTAAATTTTATATAGAAAATTTTTCGAATTCGACTAAATTTTATATAGAAAATTTTTCGAATTCGACTAAATTTTATATAGAAAATTTTTCGAATTCGACTAAATTTTATATAGAAAATTTTTCGAATTCGACTAAATTTTATATAGAAAATTTTTCGAATTCGACTAAATTTTATATAGAAAATTTTTCGAATTCGACTAAATTTTATATAGAAAATTTTTCGAATTCGACTAAATTTTATATAGAAAATTTTTCGAATTCGACTAAATTTTATATAGAAAATTTTTCGAATTCGACTAAATTTTATATAGAAAATTTTTCGAATTCGACTAAATTTTATATAGAAAATTTTTCGAATTCGACTAAATTTTATATAGAAAATTTTTCGAATTCGACTAAATTTTATATAGAAAATTTTTCGAATTCGACTAAATTTTATATAGAAAATTTTTCGAAGTCGACTTAATTTTCTTTAAATAATTTTTCGAATTCGACCTAATTTTCTTTTGAAAATTTTTCGTATTACACACAAAAATCTTTGCAAGCAAAAAATTAATAAAAACATTTAAGATATTATCTTTTTAAAATTAATATTATTTCTTTTATGGAAAAACTGCACTTTTAAAAATTAAAATAACCGCTAGGCTGGCTTGTGGCTAGATTGAGGGTTAAGTCAAAAAAGAATTTTTAATTTCTTGGCTTTTATTGGTATTAAATTGTTTAGAGAATACAAGTTTTTTTTAAGAAACTATTAATTTAGAATAAAATAAAATTTAGTTTCAATACAAACGAGATTTTGTTTTTTATAAAATGTATTCATTTGCAAAAGTTTTTCTTTGATACAAAATCTTTTGGAAAATGCTTCGTTTACAAAAATATATAAAGATGATATTTTACAATCAGGAATTTAATGGAGACAACATTTTATATTGGAAAATTAATTTTGAGTAGTTATTTGAGTGATAAATTTTTTTTTTTTTTAAATTTGTTTATAAACACAAAAAAAGTACAAAAATAAACTTACATTTTCGAGTCATGTTTACATTTTTATTCATAACTTTTTAACCGCTGAACCAATTACGCTTAAATGAATAACCAAGCTAAATGGGACTATGGAAAATATATTTCCCAAGCCGCAGCAACCTACTTATGGTATTTTGAAAGTTAGCGTGATTTTAACAGACATACAGTTAGAAGAATTTAGATGATTTTAAAATGTTAAAAATAACAAACTAGCTGGTAAAACGTTGTTCTATGAAAAATGGGCTATTTAACATTTTAAAAATTTGTTTTATTATATTTCTTCAATCATTTAGCGATTATATTCTCCTACCGCAGATGTCTTTTCCTGTCGCTTCCAACTTGGGGAAATGTAAGTCAAATATTTTCTTTGTTTTGGCCCCCCTATCACTTAGACAAAACACTGCATGATTTTAAAGCAAATTTAATGAAACTAATAAAATGAAGAACTGCATTGAAAAGTTTCATTGAATTTAGTTATTCATCAAATTCAATGAAACTTTTCATAAAACGCCACAGTTATTTATGAAACACTTCACTTTGTTTGCATTTGATCATTGAGTTTTGTTATGAACTTCCCCAAAATATGAATATGTTTTTTCAATGAAGGTTTTTATATTTCGATAAAGTATTTTATAATTTTCCTAATATATAATAAAAGAGTCCTCACTTTCACATTATTATATCATTGAGTTGTGTTATGGATTTTTCTCCAAAACATATTCCACTTTATTGATTAAAAATCAATTTAACTTATCACTATTACGTTGTAAGCTTCTTAAGCATTCCTTAAAAATATATATCTGATTTTGTAGAATTTTCCTACAGAAAAAAACTCTATAAAACTTAAGAAAAATTCGAAAAGTTTTAAGTTTCGAAAATTTCTTAAAAAAAATTCTAGAAAATTTGATTGTATTAAAAAAAATTATAAATTTACGAAATGTAAATAATTAAGAAAGTTAAAAAAACAAATTCTAAGAATTCAGACAAATTCTGTAAAAATCAGAAGAATTTGAAGTTTCAAAAAATATGAAAATCTAAAAAAGTAAGGGAACATTTTAAAATATTATAAAAAAAACCAGAAGAAAACTTTGAAATTCATTAAACTTATGAAAAGTTTAATGAATTTCATGTTGCAATGATTTATTAAACTTATAAAAAATCGTTAAAAACCAGACAAATTTGGAAATGTTCAGAAAAACTAGAAAAAGATCTGAAAAATTAAAAAATATGAAAAAAATTTGATAAAATTAAAAAAAAAAACAAGTAAGAAAATTATAGTCGGTCAAGACCGACCATATAATATCCTACACCAGAGTTTCCCGGAAAATGGGTCCCAAATGGTTCGATGATAATCAGATTTGATAAGGTTATTAAAACACGCGTTTAACATACACAACCAGAATTTTAATTAAATATTTTCTATTTTCATGAAATTTGAGAGATTTATGTGAAATTTGGGAATGTGGTTTGTATGGGGGCTACAAGAAGAACTGGTCCGATTTCTTTAAAATTCGGACTGGTGATTTGTGTGGATGAAACATGATGACCTGCCAAATTTCGAAAAGATACCTATTAAAATGCAGCTATTAGAGTCATTTGAGCCAAAACTAAAGAGGTCCTCTGTATGGGGGCTAGGTCTAAATATGGACCGATTTTTTCACATTTCAATAGGCTTCGTCCTTGGAGCAATTGATTAAAAATTGCGACCTGTATCGTGTTTACACCATTTACATGGACAGGCGGACGGACGGACAGACGGACGGACAGACGGACGGACGGAGATCGCTAAATCGACTCAAAAAGTGATTCTAAGTCGATCGGTATACTTAAAAGTGGGTCTAGGACCAATATTTCGGGTAGTTACAAACATCAGCACAAACTCATTATACCCTGTACCACAGTGTGGCGTAGGGTATAAATATGGGTTAGAAATCGGGGAATTTTCGAAAAAAAAAATTAATTACTAGAAAATTTATAAAAATATATATTTTGAGTAGGTTTATTCTAGCTCGAGGTCATATTTCCTTTACTAAATTAAACTACGATATTTTAAATTTATGTTGGTCATTTTTGCAAGACTTAATCGACACGTGTTTCGGAATTTGTCAGATTCCTTTGTCAAGACTATTTAGCAAATATAAGAACCCTAAAATACAAGTAGCAAATTGAATTTAAATGACAAATCGCTTATGTTCATTCAAAAATATTAATAAATATTCAACTATACATTTATTGAGAATTAGAAGAAGAAAATTGTACTATCTTAGTAAGATCACGATCGTGGAGTAACCAATTAAAAACGGATTTGACCAACGTAAATAAAATTAAAACCAAAAATAATCTTCTTGAGAATTATTCTATGAAAATATCATAGTTTTAATTAGTAAATCAAATAATGACCTCGAGCTAGAATAATCCTACTCAAAATAAAATATTTTAGAGGTCGAATAAAATCTATTTTTATTTTTTAATAAAAATTAATCAGAATTTGAACAAAATGGTTAGAACGCTAAGGCGAATGCATATAGTATTGTCAAAAGGAGAATCATCTGTAAATCTGTTTTAAATAGATGATACAAGATGGATCTTCTAATTCTCAATGGGAGTAGAGTCGAAAGTGTATTAATACTTTAGTTTAAACATTAGCGATTTGTCATTTAAATTTACTTTGCTACTTGTAGTATAGGGTATTTATATTTGCTCAATAGTCTTGACAATGGAATCTGACAAATTCCGAAACCAATTCCAAAAAATGATCAACATAAATTAATCTTAAACAGAAAAATAATTTTCTTGAAAACTGTTCTATGAGAATATCATAATTATAATTAGTAAAGGAAATATCGCTCATTTACTTGTATAGTGTCATAACTCAAAATGTTTCATTTTGCAGAAAACGCGTTTAAAGTTTACAATTGAAACTGGTTGTTCATTGAAAATGGCCGGTACATAGAAAATGTAATAATTACGTATTTTCTTCTCAAATGATGACTTTTAAAGATATAAATACGAATTTTTGACACAATATAAAGAATGATATAACGAAAAATGCTGCATTATTAACTCAAAAATCACATTTTTTGAGTTATGACACTATACAAGTAAATGAGCGATATAACTTCGAGCTAGAATAATCCTACATAAAAGAAAATTATAAATATTGAGAAAAAATTAGAAAAATTCAGTAAAATTATGAAGAAATTAGAAAAAGTTAGGAACATTTTTCAAAAAAATTCTCGAAAGTATAGAAAACACGATAAAAACAAGTAAGAACGTTATTGTCGGTCAAGACCGACCATATGATACCCTACACCAGTGTTTTCCAGAAAATGAGTCCCAAGTCCAAACATGGACCGATTGGATCTGTCTCTTGTTAGAACTTTATTTGGTGTAGAAAGCACACACAGATCAAATTTTTGTGGAATTGGTTTATTTTTTTGTCAATAGACCGATTTAACTGAATATCGGTAGAAATTTTTATATGGGGGACTGAGTCCAAAAATGGTCCAATTATATTCCGATTTGATTAGGTTACTTAAGTGCACGTTTAACACCTAAAAATACAATTTTTATTAAATGTTTCCATTTTTATGAATTTTGAGGGAATTATTTGAATATCGGGACGGTGGTTTGAATGGGGACTACCAGAAGGACTGACCAGATTCCTTTGAAATTTGAAATGGTGATTCGTGCATACAAAATTTGTTTACCTGCTAAATTTCAAAGCGATATATGTTATAATACGGTTATTAGAGTCATTTAAGCCGAATCCAAAGGGGGCGTTTGTATGGGAATAGGTCTTAATATGGACCGGATTTCTCCAATTTGAATAGGCTTCGTCCTTGGGCCAAAAGATGCTTAAGTTTCAAATTTCAAATCGTTTGTTTGAAAATTGCGACCTGTATCGTGCTTAAACCGATAGATGGACAGACGGACGAACGGACGGACGGACATCGCTAAATCGACTCAAAAGGTAATTCTGAGTCGATCGGTATACTTGAAGGTAGTTTTAGGACCAATATTTCGGGTAGTTACAAACATCAGCACAAACTCATTATACCCTGTACCACAGAGTGGTGTAGGGTATAACAAGTAGAAAAGTAAAATTCGACTTGGCCTAATCCATGAATACCCTCCACAATGCCCTTTTTAAGTGATAGAAAAATGTTCTAATGTGAAAAATATTAAAAATTTTTATTTGAAATATTTTATTTTGTTTAAAATCTTTTTTAAGTCATTTTTGTTAAAAAAAATCAATATTTTTTTAGTGTACAATTTTTTTTTGAGTGTAAAATTTTTTTCGGGTGTAAAATTTTTTTTGAGTGAAACTTTTTTTTTAGTACAAAAATATTTTTGGGTGACAAAAAGATGTTGTAAAATATTTTTGTGACTTACATACCTTTGGTAAACAAGTTGTAAAAGCATTGGTAACTTACTAATGCTTTTTAAACTGTTTTTCAACACGTGAATTTAAGGTGAAACCAATCTGAAATTTAGGTTTTTGCTTATAACTTTTGAACCACTTGACCGATTTTTCTGAAATTCATATCAACTACACTAAAACTTGTAAAATTACAAGAAAAACTTGTTACTTGTTTTTTGTTTGCTACCTCCTATTTGACAAAAATTCCTAGTAATTTTACAAGACTTTGACCAATAGTTAAGTAATTTTACAAGGTTCTTACCAATAAAATTGTAAACTTACAAATTTTTTGTCACGATAAAATTAACAAAGAGGTTTTTACTAGATTTTTTGCTACCTCCTATTTTACGAGAATTCCTAGTAATTTTACAAGCTTTTTACCAATAATTTTGTAATTTTACAAGTTTTTCAACAATAAAATTGTAAATTTACAGTTTTTTGGCGCAATTAAAATTACAAGGAATTCTTGTGAATTTCCTAGATTTTTTTTTGTAAAATTGTCTTGGAAATTTGTAAAATTACAAAAAAAAATTGTAAAATTAAAAAAGAAATGTAAATTTCGATTTGTTAAAAAATATGGAAAACTGTCAAATATTGGTAAAATGGAATTACGAGACTTTTCCTAGTAATTTGACAAAGTTTCTTTTTGTGTGTAGACCTGGAAAACGACAAAGATACTTATATGTTAAGCTTCAACCACCTCAGGGTTGTCTTCTGAAATTGTGTTTTTTAACTTGTAAATTCGCAAAAACTCTTGCCGAAATTTACTCTTTTGCTTATAACTTTTGAACTATTGGACCGATTTTGCTGGATTGCTATACCAACCTGACCAGGTAAATTACAAATATATATGCCAAACTTCAGAAGTCTCAGTAAAGTCATTCGAAAGTTAGGGTGTTTTCTACAGGCAGGCAGACAGACGGACGGACGGACATCGTTAGATTCTATTTTTTTTATAAATTCTGATTAATTTATGAAAATTTTAACAAAATTTTTAAAAAATAAAATCCCCAACATTAGGGTATTTTACATACGGCACAGCCAAATATTGCATTTTTATTTGTTTATATTTGTTTAAAATTTATAACTTTTTAATGTTTATTAAATAGCCCATAAATTTCAATGAGGTACAAACAGTTTTTGCGAAAAAAACCAAATCTTTTACTATATTTTAAATAAAATATATAAATGGATGAAAGAATAATCTTTAAAAATAAAAATAATTGTTATTTTGCTATAAAAAAAAATACTATTAAATCACTCTATGAACATCGATCTTAAGTTTTTAGCATGCAATTAATTAATATGGACATTAGGGTGGTTTTTTATTTTATTTTTTTTGGAATTTCGAGGAGCGCGCAGCGGATTTTTGTGACATTTGATGTTAAAATAATTGTGTAAGAATTTGAGCTAAATCGGATAAAATTAACCCGAGGCGCAAGAAGGTCAAAGTTTCGAGAAAAGGCCAAAATGGCCAAATTTTTAAAAAACTTAAAAAAATGTAAATTTTGTTGAAAAAAAAAAACAAAATATTTTTTATTTAACTTTCTTGCAATAATACTCAGAAAAAATTATCTTTACTTTTTATGACGGCAGTAACACTTTCAAACATGAAATACAAAAATTACCATGCATTTTGGGGGGTACCTGAAATGAGTGTTTTCGATTTTTTGAAAATTTTATTAAACAAAAAAATTAAATCTTACTATTTTATAGCAATGGATTATTAAATACATCCTAAGGCTTAAATATTTAAAAAATTGGGGATATCCATCGACTCAATTTTTTTTTTGGAGTCATTTGAGTTTTGCGGATTTCAAGGAGTCAAATGACTCCAAAAAAAAATTGAGTCGATGGATATCCCCAATTTTTTAAATATTTAAGCCTTAGGATGTATTTAATAATCCATTGCTATAGAATAGTAAGATTTAATTTTTTTGTTTAATAAAATTTTCAAAAAATCGAAAACACTCATATCAGGTACCCCCCAAAATGCATGGTAATTTTTGTATTTCATGTTTGAAAGTGTTACTGCCGTCATAAAAAGTAAAGATAATTTTTTCTGAGTATTATTGCAAGAAAGTTAAATAAAAAATATTTTATTTTTTTTATTTCTACAAAATTTACATTTTTTAAAGTTTTTTCAAAATTTGGCCATTTTGGCCTTTTCTCGAAACTTTGACCTCCTTGCGCCTCGGGTTAATTTTATCCGATTTAGCTCAAATTTTTACACAATTATTTTAACATCAAATGAAACAAAAATCCGCTGCGCGCTCCTCGAAATTCCAAAAAAAATAAAATAAAAAACCACCCTAATGGACATGTATTAAAAATATATTTTAGAAGAATAAATGAGTGCAAACAGGGAAGGTGTCCCAATTTGTTTAAAGCTTTTTAAAGATGCCTTATAAACGAAAATGGCACCATTGCAAAAAATAAGTTTTTAACGCTGTAATTTTGCGTTATTTTCAGGTACATAATTTGTTGGTACTTTTAAAAAGTACCAAATAGTTTCTTTGATTTAGATTCTGTTATTTATTTGTATTTTTTTTTTTTTGTTAATTGCTACTATTTTTGATACTTTTTTACCAAATGTACAAAAAAAAAACAAAAAAACTAATTGGTACTATTTTTGGTACTTTTTACCAAATGTACAAGAAAAAAACTAATTTCTTGTACATTTGGTAAAAAGTACCAAAAATAGACCGATAAGTTTTTTTTTCATTTAGACTCTAATATATGTTTGAAGTTTTTGTTGGTAAAAACTTATTTGGTACTTTTAAAACGTACCAAAAAAGGAATATTGCGCAGTTCTATTCTATTGAGTTTTTTACCCTCCACTCTAGTTATAGAGGGAATATATAAGTTTGTCATTCCATTTGTAACACCTCGAAATATTGGTCTAGGACCCCATAAAGTATATATATTCATGATCCTCGATCGATTTTAAGACGATCTAGCGATGTCCGTCCGTTCGTCTGTCCGTCCGTCTGTCTGTTGAAAACACGCTAACTTTGGTATATATGTTGGGCATTTATCAGGTCAGGTTGGTATTGCAATTCAGCAAAATCGGTCCAGTGCACAGTGGCCGAAACACCCAATCTAACGGCGCTTAATTCGGAAATGTAAAATAATAAAGCCCAATGCATATTTGTGATTATAAAACTTATAAAGATTTAATTTTTAACCATATTTATTAATTTCAGTGTTTTTATGTATTTTGGGAAAATTATGTGAATATTGGGAGGGTGGTCTGTATGAGGACTAGAAGTTAAAATATTCCGATTCCGTTAAAATTTAGAGTGATTATTTATGGCAACAAAAAACATTTAACAGTCGAATTTCAAGAGTATATTTGTTAAAATACTATTGTTAGGGCTTTTTAAGTAAAACTGGAAGGGGAAATTAACATGGGGGCTATGGGATAACATGGACCGATTTTGTCAAAAATTTAGCAGGTTTTGTTCTTTCGATAAAAAATCTTAAATTTTAAATTTTAGCCAAATAGATTGAAAATTGTGGTATGTATCGCGTTTATACTGTTTATTTGGACAGGCAGATGGACCCTAAAAACCGAACAACTTGCGCGAACTAGCACGCCATACAGAAACGTCACAACAAATATAACCTAAAACAATAAACAAAACAGCAAGTGGACCGAATACGATCGAATTTCAAAAGTTGCAGTCCATGAAACTATAGTTTATATCACAAATGTAAACTTCTATAATGCACTAATAATAAACTAGATACACACAGGCCACAAACATTTATTTTTTTGTTTAAAACATACCTTTTACTTACAATTAAAACCTTTTGGCTCAAAATGTATAAACAATTGACTTAAAAGTGTCAAGAAAAACTCACTGAGTAATTAGGCCCCAAATTTCTTTAATACACTTGCTGCAGAAAATGTATATTTGACAGCTTACAGCTGTGCGAATATTGAAAGCAAAACAAAAGTAAAAACGTAATTTTTTTCTGTAAAGTATAGCTAAACGATGCAGTGCAAAAACATTTATCGATCTTAATTTTTAAATTTTGACTTAAGCGCCGCTAGATCAGTGATTTCGGCCACAGTGCAGTGGTTCAAAAGTTATGAACAAATGACTGAATTTCTGAATTTTTTTGTGTGGATGGACAAACATCTAAACTTTAAAAAAAAAAAATTAAAAAAGAAAAAAAATGTGGCCGGATTTTCGATAAATTGACTTTTTTAAAAAATGAAAAATTTTCGAAACCCGTTCTGAAAAAAAAAATTTTAATCGATATCCCATACAAAACTATATAAGAATGTAAATTTTTGACATTTCATTCCGTTTTAATGTGATAAATATTTAATCAAGGCAACTTGCCACAAATTTTGCCATTTTTCTAATATTTGACCACGCCTCCTAAGCCCAGTTTTTGAAAATTTGAAAAACCAAAAACGCAATTTTCTAAGTTTCATATAGGTCTATCCAAACAACCTATTCAGAAATTTACGGAACACATGTTTTTCTGTAGCGGGAGATTTGGTGTGGAATGCCTCATATATTTGTCGTTCCCCTGGCCTGATCCGTATTGAATTTCAGCCAAATCGGTCCAGTGGTTCAAAAGTTATTAGCAAAACCGTGAATTTCAGATTAGTTTCACCTTAAATTGAAAACCCATTAAACATGTTTTAAAAACATTGGTAAGTCACAAAAATATTTTGCAACATAATTTTGGCACTCAAAAATATTTTTAGACTAAAAAAAAAAAAAAATACACTCAAAAAAAATTTTACACTCAAAAAAAAATTTAGTAAATTATTTTTTTTTTTTTTCAAAAATTACTAAAAAAAAAGTTGTTTTACACAAAAAAAAAAATTTCTAATCAAAAATTTTATTTTTTTCACGTTTGAAAATTTACTATCACTTAAAAAGGGCATTTTGGAGGGTATTAATAGATTCGGCCAAGTCGAATTAAACTCTCTACTTGTTTTCATTTAAATTCATAAAAATTTCAAGTGCCTTTAGCAAAAAATCATACACTGTTTAGCCACACAGCACTGATTTACGATAAATGTTTAAATATACTATTGACAGCCATCAATTATATTTAAATTAGTACAATGGTGAATTAAATATCGGGAGGAAGATATATATTTAATGCCAAGAAAAACATACAAAAAAGACTTAGTTTTTTTGCAGTTTTTTCTTAAAATATATTTTCGTTTTGCAAACATACACGCCTGTCATGGAATAAAAAGAACACCTCTGGATATTTATTATTTTGTGTACCCTGCAGCTACAGTAAAATGGTATACTCACTTTGTAATTTAGTGTGTAACGCATCGAAATATCGTATAAAGTATATATTTAATTGATCTATTATAGATTCTTAGACATTCTAGCGATGTTCGTCCATCCGTCTGTTGAAATCACGATGCAGTCCAAACTAAAATAGCTAGACCCCCGATATTTGGCAGGAATATGCCTTATGTTTTTGGTACGGTTAAGTTCGGAGATGAGCAAAATCGGACCAAGGGGGAGACAGTTTCCCCTTTAAGAACTACAACAACCCCAGAAAAACAAACTGCACATTTTTTTTTCTATATTTGTTAAACAAATGAAACATTTTTATGCAACACTTGCACCAAGAGGATAAGGAAATGAATTTTTTTTCGTCCCGCCCTCTTTTGGGGGCGGGGTTAGAAAAAATAATAATGCCAAAATTTTATTATTTAAGCGTATATATCGTAATAAACTTTTAACCTTTTATGATGGGGAGGAAAGTGTCCCCAACAACCCCCTCCCTCAAAAAACTCCCCTTGAAACGAACCTGTCAAACTTTTATTTTTTCATTTTTAATTAATTCATGTTTTAGGGCATAAAAGATTCGTTACATCCGAATTTACCACTCTTACTTGTTTTTTTTGCACTTTTGTACATTAATGTCTAACTGTGATGTGTATTTAAATGGAAATTATATGTTCAAGTTGTTTGGTATAACACATTATTTATTTTTTTTTGCTACAAAACCATTAGTGTCAAAATTAACAAGGTCCAGAAAATAATAAGCTATTACTTAGAATTAATAAGCACAGTGAAGCTTTTATAGATTTTAAACATAAAAAGTTGTAGCAAGACATTTTTTTAAGCTAAAGTTTATCGAAATTACAAGAAAAATCACTACACCACTCGAAATTATTGCTCATAATGAACCAATAAATTTTTTTCATTAGAACCATAATTTTCTTTTTCATAATGAGAAAAATTTTTTTCATGGCATTTGTGAAAATTTTCATTACATTAATGAAAAAATTCATTACATTTATGAAAAAGGTTATTAATTTCATCATTTTTTTTTTTTATTAAATTTTTTTATTAAATCTATGAACATTTTCTTTATGGCAATGAAATTTTTCATAAATTTAATAAAAAAATTCATTAATCCAATAAAAACAAGTAAGAAAGTTATGGTCGGTCAAGACCGAAAAAAGTAAAAACAAATAGAAAAGTTAAATTCGACTTTGCCGAATCTATGAATACCCTCCACAATGCGTTTTTAAAGGATAGTACATTTTTTAACGTGAAAAAATTAACAATTTTGATTAGAAATATTTTATTTTGAGTAAAAACCCCTTTTTTGTCATTTAAAAAAAAAAAAAAAAAAATACTAATTTTTAATGCACGTACGTATGTACTTTTTAACTAAATTTTTTTTGAGTAAAATTTTTTTTGAGTGTAAAATTTTTTTTGAGTGTAAAATTTTTTTCGAGTGTAATTTTTAAGTTACCAATGCTTTTAAAACTAAACAAATTTAAAAAGTATTGCTTTAAAACTAAACAATATTGTAATTTTAACTAATTTTTTTTTTTTGAGTGTAAAATTTTTTTTGAGTGTAAAATTTTTTTTGAGTGTAAAATTTTTTTCGAGTGTAATTTTTAAGTAACCAATGCTCTTAAAACTAAACAAGTTATAAAAGCATTGCTTTAAAACTAAACAAGTTTGAAAAGCATTGTTAAGTTACCACCAATGCTTTTGAAACTTGTTTAAACACGTGGCATTTAAGATGAAACCAATCTGAAATTCAGGGTTTTGCTTATAACTTTTGAACCACTGGACCGATTGCGCTGAAATTTAATACCAAACAGACCTAGGGAACGGCAAAGATACATGTCAAGCTTCAGCAGTCTCATTATTGTCTTTTGAAAGTTATCGTACTTTTTATCTTGAAAATTCGTGAAACACCCTTGCCGAAATTTACTCTTTTGCTCATAACTTTTGAACCACTGGACCGATTTAGCTGGATTGCAATACCAACCTGACCAGGTAAATGGCGAATATATATGCCAAACTTCAGTAGCCTCTGTAAAGTCTTCAAAAGTTAGCACGTTTTCTACGGACGGACGGACATCGCTAGATCGACTTAAAATCGATCGAGGATGATGAATATATATACTTTATGGGGTCCTAGACTAATATTTCGATGTGTTACAAACGGAATGACAAACTTATATATACCCTCTATCACTAGAGTGGAGTGTATAAAAAGAACTAAATTTAATTCTGAGGTAATTATTGTGAAGACATGTCTTCCGTAAAATTTTATGGCGGTTCTTTTCTTAAAATATATTAACCCTCTATCTCCCATTTTAAGGGGTCATTTTGGTCCTTTAAAAGGGTTAACATATTCTACAAAAATTTTCTGCATCAAATTTTACTAGGGGCTGTCAAAGATCAAAAGTTCGTGCGAACAGTAAAAAATGCTTAAATCTGCCTCTGAGCTAAATTACGATAACAGATGTATTCAGTGAAATTTTATGGCGGTTCTTTTCTTAGAAGATATTAACCCTCTATCTCCCATTTTTAGGGGTAATTTTTGTCCTTTTTTTAAATATCCTCATACAACAGCACTATAACGTGCACTTAAAGGGTTAAAATGTTCTAATGTTTTACTTTTTATGCATTTTGCACTTTTTGCACGAACTTTTGATATTCGACAACCCCTAATGAAATTTTATGCAGAAGCTAAGTTTTCAAAACCCCTCGGGGGTTTTGCTCTGCTGTTGGTATATTTTATTTTTTTTTGTCCCACCCAAGATAAAAAAATCGTGTTGCACAGTGTTATAAGTGGATGGTATTAAAAACACTGCAGTGCACAGAAAAAATGTGTTTTTTTTTTAAATGATCAATGATTTTTTTCATAATGAGTATGAATTTTTTCATTAAATTTATGACAATATATTCATTGTATTTATGAAAAGCATCATTTATTTATTGAATTTTATTGTTATTATATTTTCATTTAATTAATTTTCTTTATAACAATGAAATTTTTCATAAATTTAATAAAACACTTCATTTATACAGTAAAAATATTATTGACTAATGAATTTTTCATAGATTGTATGAACTTTTTCATAACTATAATGAACAAATTTGTTTCAATTTTTCTTAATGAACAATTTTTCTGAAATTCAGACATTTTCAATCTTTATAATACTTATATCAGAATCTAAGAATTTTTCTAAAGGAAAAATGTCTGAGAATAAAAAAAAATTATAGGAGAAACTAATTGTAAATGGAGGGCATAATGCTCAACGATTTTTTTCATAATGAGTATGATTTTTTTCATTGAATTTATGAAAAATTTCATTGCATTTATGAAAAACATAATTTATTTGTTGAATTTTATTGTTATTATATTATCATTTAGTTAATTTTCTTTATTGTAATGAAATTTTTCACAAATTTAATGAAAAAAAATTTTCATCCAATTAAAAAATATCATTGACTAATGAATTTTTCATAGATTGTATGAACTTTTTCATAACTATAACGAACAACATTTTTTTAAATTTTTCCTAATGAAAAATTTATTTGAAACTTGGATAATTTCTATCTTAATAATGCTTATATCAGAATCTAAGAATTTTTCTAATGGAAAAATGTCTGAGAATTAAAAAAAAAATTATAGGAGAAACTAATTGTAAATGGAGGATATAAAGCTCAACGATTTTTTTCATAATAAGTATGAATTTTTTCATTAAATTTATGAAAAATTTCATTGCATTTATAAAAAACATCATTTATGCAGTAAAAAAGATAATTTCTAATAAATTTTTCATAGATTGTATGAACATTTTCATAACTATAATGAACAATATAAATTTTTCTTTTTCAAAAATTTATTTGAAATTCAGACATTTTCTATCTTAATAATAAATAAGAATCTAGGAATTTTTCTAAAGAAAAAAGAATTAAAAAAAATCTGTAGGAGAAATATCTCCAAATCTAATTGCTTCAAAATATCTCCAAATCTAATTGTTTCAAAATTTTTTAAACTAGCGATATTTTTTTTTATTTCACATCACTGTTTATGAAACAAAATTTTTGGCCACCAGGCAAATGTGTTTGTAGTGGCAAATATTTTTTCTACATATGATACATAATATCCCGACTGTCCACAGTAGTAGTTGGAATCTTCTAAACTTTAAAAAGATTTTCCTGAATTTTAATCAGACATTTCTGCATATCAATTGGGCTTTTTCGGAAAAGGTGTAATGTCCTAAGAAAAAATATTATTCCTTGATTTCAACTGAATATGCCATAACTTTTTTCAAGCTCGTCAGTTGCACAATAATCCTCCATATATAAATTTTAGTGGCAAACTACCAAAAGTCTCGTATACATTTTTTTGGTTCATTGAGATACATATTTGTACAATATTTCACTGATATTTATTTGCAGAATAAAGGTTTTTTGTTTTATTTGTTGTGTATTTAGTAGCTGTATTTATAAAACGACTTTTTAAATGATTTCGAAAAAAATAAATAAAATTCAATATCAATTTTATATTGTATTGAAAATTTTGCCTTAAGCAGTTAAAAGTTAAAAAAAAAATATTAGAATCTATTGAAATTTTTGCAATAATTTAAATTTTAAAGACGGAGAACAATTTTTGAAACATTTATAAAAAATGGTACTTTTAAGGTACTTAATTTGAAAAAGGGGTACTTTAGTCAAACTGCAAACTCGTCGTGGAACCACTTCCACTTTCAATAAATTGAATATTGAAGAAAGACTAGTTTTTGGAAAATTTTTAAAGAGAGGGTACTATTTTAAAAAAGTACAATTTCTTTTAAAGATTTAATTTCTTTTAAAGAAATTGTACTTTTTAAGTACCTACCGATTTTAAGAAATAGTACTTTAGACAAATTAAAAAATGTCTTGGAGAACATTCCACTTTTTAGTTTTTTTAGCTCTTTGCCTTAAGCATTTGAAAATTTAAAAAAATACTAGTTTCTTAAAATCTTTTCAATCAATTTAAAATTAACGACCAAATACACTTTTTTAACATTTTCAAAAAGAAGGTACTTTTTTTTGTGTTCATTCAAGTAAATGGTACTTTTTAGGTACTTCATAAAACAAAGGATACTTTAGTCAAACTAGAAAACTGCAATTGATGCTATTTCTCTTTCAATAAATTTAATTTAAAAGAAAGACTACAATTTTTGGAACAGTTTCAAAGAACTATCACTTTCTATGTGCTCTTTTCAAGAAATAGTACATTTTAAGTACCTATACAATTTACAAAATAATATTAAGATTCTTTTGAAACTCAAAGTCATTTGTATTTTGATTGGCGCCCAGCATTGGGCTGTTTATAAAAGAATGTAACTCCTTTTACAACATTGTAATGCGTGGGCACTTTTCGATGATTTTTAAATTTTATAATGAAAAAGAAGTTAGAAAATACGTAATTTTTCTTTTGATTGACGCCCAATACGGGACACTAATAAAAACACATAGTTTTCAGTTCACTGATTATCTAATGATTCTCGAAAAAGAATTAAGAAATTTCAGTATTCTATTGAAACTTAAAGAAGTCTTTCGATTGGTGCTCAACATGGGGCACCAACAAGAAGATGTGGCTTTTTAAATAATTGGCAATATTAATCACTAGTTTTAAAATGTTGTCTTTAAAAAGAAGATAGCAAATTAAAAATTACTCCTTTGAAACTCAAAGTAACAAGTTTCTTCGATTGGCACCCAACATGGACTAGTAACAAACAGACATGATTTTCAGTGAATTCCTTTTTCACTGATTTTCAAATATTGCATTTTAAAAGAATAAAGAAAATAACATCATTATACTTGAGAAACTTTAAGACTCACGTCTTAAGATTGGCGCTCAACATGGGGCGCTAATAAGACGATATGAGCAGTTGAATACTTTGTAATTTTAATCCACTGTTCACCGATTTGCGAATTTTGTCATGAAAAAAGACATAAAAAAAAATTCTTAAAAATCCAAAGTCACAAGTTTCTTCGAATGGCGCCCATCATGGGGTTATTTAAAAAACGACATGCTTTTAAGTGAATTCTCTGCTTACTGATTTTCTAATTATGTCTTTAAAAATAATAAAGAAAATAAAATCATTAACCTTTAGAAACTTAAAGATTCAAGTTTTAAGAATGGCGCCCAACAAGGGACGCTAATAACACGATATAACTGGTTGAATATTTTGTAATTTTAACCCACTTGTCACTGATCATGAAAAAGAAGACATAAAAAAAAATTCTTCCAAAACTCAAAGTCACAAGTTTCTTCGAATGGCGCCCATCATGGGGCTATTTAAAAAACGACATGCTTTTAAGTGAATTTTCTGTTTACTGATTTTCTAATTTTGTCTTTTAAAAGAATAAAGAAATAAAAATCATTAACCTTTAGAAACTTAAAGACTCAAGTCTTAAGAATGGCGCCCAACATGGGGCCCTAATAAAACGATATGACTAGTTGAATAATTTGTAATTTTAATCTACTGTTCACTGACTTTCGAATTTTGTCATGATAAAGAAGATAATAAATTAAGAATTTTTCTTTTAAAGCTCAAAGTCCTTCGATTGGCGCCCAACATGGGGCGCTAACAAAAAAGACATGATTTTATGTGAATTCTGTGTTTACTGTTTCCTAATTTTGTTTTTTAAACGAATTTACATGTCTTGAGATTGGCGCCCAACATGTGACGCTAATAAGACGATATGACTGTTCACCGATTTTCAAATTTTACCATGAAAAAGAAAATATTGAATTAAGAATTTTTCTTTTAAAACTCTAAGTCTCAAAAGAATAAATAAAATTTTTATCTATTAGAAACTCAAAGACTCAAGTCCTGAGACTGGCGCCCAACATGGGGCGCTAATAAGACGATAAGACTAGTTGAATACTTTGTAACTTTAATCCACTGTTCACCGATTTTCGAATTTCACCATGAAAATGAAAATATTTAATTAAGAATTTTTCTTTTAAAACTCAACTCGATTGGCGCCCAACAGGGGGTTTTAACAATAATACATTATTTTTCGTGAATTCTTTGTTCATGGAGTTTGACTTTAAAAATAATAAATAAAATAAAATCCTTATTTTTTAAAAACACAAAAACTTAAGTCTTGAGATTGTAGCCCAACATGGGGCGCCAATAAGACGATATGACTAGTTGAATACTTTGTAATTATAATCCACTGTTCTTCTTCGATTTTAAAATTTTGTCATAAAATTCATATTTTTTTCTATTCAAACTCAAAGCCACAAGTTTCTCTTAATTGGCGCCCAATATGGGCTACAAATCAAAATATATGATTTGCAGTGAATTCTCTGTTTACTGAAGAAAATAAAATATTTTTTTTTTGTTGAAACTCGAAGACTCAAAACTTTGAATTGGCGCCCAACATAGGGCTCCAATAACATTTAATAATTTTGTCATAAGAATAAATAATTATTCTTTTCAAACTCTAGGTCACAAGTTTTCTTGATTAGCGCCCAACATGGGCACTAAAAAAACAGTATTTTCATGATATTTTCTAGACTAGCTGTTTAAAGTTTTAATTTTTCATGGCGTAGTTTTCAAAACGTATAAATATAATTTTTTTTTTTTAATGTTAACCAAGGGTTTCAAAGCTCTTTAAGGTTTATTTATGAATCTAGTTAATAAAAAAAATTTCCTTTTCAAACTCAAAGACACAAGTTTTTCGATTGGCGCCCAATAAGGGACGTTAATAAGAGGAAACTACAGGCTACTTTGTAAATTTAATCAACTGCTCACGGATTTTCAAATTTTGTCATGCAAAAGAAACCGGAAATAATTATTAATCCTTTAAAACTCAACCTAACAAGCAGCTTTGATCGGCGCCCAACATGGGACGCTAACAAAAAAACATAATTTTAGTAAATTCTTTATTAGCTAATTTTTGAATTTTGCATCATTAAAGAATATAAAATACAAAATCATTATACTTTTGAATCTCGAAGACATAAGTCTTGCGATTGGCGGCCTACATAGGACGCAAATAAGATGATATGACTTGATCGATTGCTTTTTAATGTTTATCTCCAGTTTACTGATTTTTTTAATTTTGTTAGGAAAAGTCAAAAAGAAAATGAAATCGTTATTCCTTTTTAACTCACAAACCACAAGTTCCTTCATTTGGCGCCCAACATGGGGTACTAATCAAAAGACCAAACGCCTTGTTCGCTAATTTTGTAATTTTGTCTTAAAAAAAAAAATAAAATAAAATCCTTATCTTTCTTAAACTAAAACCCGTAAGTCTTAAGATGGGCGCCCTACGAGAGGCGCTAAAAAAACACTATGACGTCATAATTATTTAAAAACTTTGTAATTTTAATAGACATTTTCACCGAATTTCTAATTGTGTTAGAACAAAAATAATTATTCTTATTATTTTTATTAAACTTTGATTTCTTTGATTGGAGCCCAATGCGGGGTACTAATAAAAATACCAGAATTCTTTGTTTATTGATCTTGAAATTTGTTCATAAAAAATAAATAATGAAAATTAAATAATTATTCTTCTTAAACTAAAACACGCTGGTCTTTAAACTGGTGCCCTACATGAGGCGCCAATAAAACAATATGACGTCATATGTATTTAAAAACTTTGTAATTTTATTAAACATTTTCACCGAATTTCTAACTGTGTAAGAACAAAAATAACAATTCTTGTTCAACTTTGATTTCTTCGTTTGGCGCCCAACATGGGGTACTAATAAAAAGGCCAGAATTCCTTGTTCACTAATTTTGTAATTTTGTCATAAAAAAATAAAGAAAATTAAATCATTATTCTTCTGAAACTGAAACACACAAGTCTTAAGTTTGCTGCCCTATATGAGGCGCTAATAAGACAATATGACGTCATGAGTATAAACTTTGTAATTTTAACAAAAATTATCACCGAATTTCTAACTTTTTCGTGAAAATAAATAAATTTTTAACAAACTTTGATATCTTTGATTGGCGCCCAACAGGGGCACTAAAAAAAAAAAAACAGAATTCCTTATTTCCAAATTTTGTAATTTTGTCTTAGAAAAATAAAGAAAATGACATCATTATCCTTTTGAAACTAAAACACACAAGTCTTTAGATTGGAGCCCTACATGAGGCGCCTATAAAGCAATATGACGTCATATGTATTTTAAAACTTTGTAATTTTAATAAACATTTTCACCGAATTTCTAACTTGAACATAAATAATTATTCTTATTTAACTTTGATTTTTTTGATTGGCGCCCAATATGGGGCACTAATAAAAAGACTAGAATTCTTTGTTCATTGGTTTTGTAATTTTTGCCATAGAAAAATAAAGAAAACTAAATCATTATTCTTCTGAAACTAAAATACTTAAGTCTTAAGATTCGCGCCCTACAAGAGGCGCTAATAAAACAATATGACATCATGAGTATTTGAAAACTTTGTAATTCTAACAGAAATTATCACCGAATTTCTAACTTTTTCGTGAAAATAAATAAATTCTTACCCTCCCTAGTAAAAATATTATGCTAATTTTACTGAATAGATCTAATTTGATCCGTAAAATGGTTGTATCAAATAATATCTAATTGTATTACTTTAGATCAAAAAATATAAAAATTGATACAATTTGATCCTGAATTTGGTCAAATCTAATTAGATCAAATTGATCTTATAATATCAATTTTTATATAATTTGATGAGCAAAACCAAAATACGAATCTAATCATATATGGAGCAATATCTAACCATATAAAGTGGATCAACCGTAGCAAAGTGATAGATACAATTTTATATAAATTTATACGGAAGCATATTAATTCATATAAGATTGTATCAAATTATATATGATTAGACCAGAAAATTTTTACTCGGGCTAGTAAAAATATTTTGCTAACCCTAGTAAAAATATTATGCTAATTTTACTAAATAGATCTAATTTGATCCGTAAAATGGTTGTATCAATTAATATCTAATTGTATTACTTTAGATCAAAAAATATAAAAATTGATACAATTTGATCCTGAATTTGGTCAAATCTAATTAGATCAAATTGATCTTATAATATCAATTTTTATATAATTTGATGAGCAAAACCAAAATACGAATCTAATCATATATGGAGCAATATCTAACCATATAAAGTGGATCAACCGTATCAAAGTGATAGATAAAATTTTATATAAATTTATACGGAAGCATATTAACTCATATAAGATTGTATCAAATTATATATGATTAGACCAGAAAATTTTTACTCGGGAATTTTACTAAAAAGATCTAATTTGATCCGTAAAATGGTTGTATCAAATAATATCTAACTGTATTACTTTAGATCAAAAAATATAAAAGTTGATACAATTTGATCCTGAATTTGGTCAAATCTAATTATATCAAATTGATCTTATAATATCTATTTTTATATAATTTGATGAGCAAAACGAAAATACGAATCTAATCATATATGGAGCAATATCTAACCATATAAAGTGGATCAACCGTATCAAAGTGATAGATAAAATTTTATATAAATTTATATGGAAGCATATTAACTCATATAAGATTGTATCAAATTATATATGATTATATCAGAAAATTTTTACTCGGGTATCCAACTTTAATTTTTGAGATTGGCGCCCAACATGGTGCACTAATAAAAATACATGATTTTCTTGATATTTTGTATATTTTTATTAATGTTAACTAAAACTTTAAACTTTTTGCGAGGAATATGTTAAACAATTAAAAAAAAAACACCAATTTCTTTAAATAAATTCTAGAAATCAATCAAAAAAATTATCATTCATTAATTTTGTTTTTAATAAAAAATCCATAATTTTTTTTTTATAACCAAATAATAAAAGGATGTTTGCTGGCAATAAATTTATATTACAAGTTATTATGGTTAAGCAAAAGTCATGTTATTTGCCTATAAAATTATATTTCTTTTTTTTTTTTTTGTTTAACAAATTAAAATGGCAAATAACAAATATTAAATGCTTTTTCTACAATAGAAAAACAAAAAACCTTTAAAAAAGCTAAAACAAATTTGATGACGCGACAACCAAAATTTCCAAAAAGAAAATTATTAAATTTGTTTAACGAATAAACAAGAAATAACAAACATTAAGGCATGTTGTACTAATATACTAACAAAAATTATTTATATTTGTGATTTTTGAAGGTAGATGGAGGTTTTTTGATTTCATTTGTTTTTATTTGGCTTAAATGTATTTACTGAAGGGAATAAAATATAAATTACAATTTTGGCTACAGGCTGCATAAAGAAAATAGATGAAAAATGTCCTATACTTAACAACCTGTTGGTATTTTTATAGGAGCCCAGCATGGGGCGCCAATAAGACAATATGTCTTTTTGATTACTTAGAATTTCAATCCACTATTTACTGATTTTTTAATTTTGTCATGAAAAAACAAGTAGCAAATAAAATAGAAATTCTTTTTAAACTCAAAGTCATAAGTTCTTTCAATTGGCGCCCAATAGGGGGCACTTATAAAAATACCAGAATTCTTTGTTAAGAATTCTTTGCTACAATTAGAAAATAGTAGAAAAACGTCTTACGCTTATCAACCTGTTGATCTTTCCATTGGCGCCCAACATGAGACCATAATAAGACAATCTGACTTTTTGATTATTTCAAATTTCAATCCACTGTTTACTGAGTATTAAATTTTGTCATGAACAAGAAAAAGAAAATGAAAAATAATATCAATATTCTTTTGAAATTGAAAAACACAAGTCTTTAAATTGGCGCCCATTATGGGGCACCAATAAAACGATATGATATATTTAAAAAAAAAAAAAAATTATACCTAAATAAAATTGTTTACACTCATAAAAAACTTTTACACTTAAAAAAATAAACTACTTACAATTAACAACTTGGTCTTTTCATGGGCGCCCAACATTGGACTACAATAAGACAATAAGACTTTTTGATTACTTAGAATTTCAGTCCACTATTTACTGATTTTTGAATTTTGTCATGAAAAAATAAGTAGCAAATAAAACGCAATTCTTTTTAAACTCAAAGTCATAAGTTCCTTCAATTGGCGCTTAATATGGGGCACTTATAAAAAGACCAAAATTCTTTGTTTAGAATTCTTTGCAACAAATACAGAATAGTAGAAAAACGTCTTACCCTTATCAACCTGTTGGTATTTCCATTGGCGCCCAACATGGGACGTCGATAAGACAATCTGATTTTTTGATTATTTAGAATTTCAATCCACTGTTTACGAATTTTTAAATTTTGTCATGAAAGAGAAAATTAAAAACAGTGTCAATATACTTTTGAAATTCAAAAACACAAGTCTTTCAATTGGCGCCCACTATGGTGCACTAATAAAACGATATGATATATTTAAAAAATAAATAAAAATTTATACTTAAATAAAATTGTTTACACTCATAAAAAACTTTAACACTTAAAAAAAATAAACTACACTCAAAAAATGTTTTAAGTGTCTTACACTTGTTCACCTGTTGGTTTTTCAAAGGGCGCCCAACATGGGACTACAAAAGTTTCTTCAATTGGCGCCCAATATTGGGCCTAATAAAAATATCAGTATTCTTTGCTCATAATTCTGTGCTTCAAATAAAGAATAGTTTAAAAACGTCTTACACTTAACAACCTGTTGATCTTTTCATGGGGCGCCCAACACAGGACGCCAATCATACGATTTTATGATTGCTTAGAATTTAGAGCAAATTTCCGTCGATTTTCAAATTTTGTCATGAAAGAGAAAATGAAAAATAATGTCAATATTCTTTTGAAATTCAAAAACACATGTCTTTGAATTGGCGCCCACTCTGGGGCACTAATAAAACGATATGATATATTAAACAAAATAAAAAATTATACTTAAATAAAATTGTTTACACTCAAAAAAAACTTAAACACTTAAAAAAATACACTCAGCAAAAAATGTTTTCTTAAAAATGTTTTTTTTTACAAAAATGACAAAAAAAAATGTTTTTCTCAAAATAAAATTTTGCAAACAAAAAAAATTTTACCTAAAACAAAAATTGTTTACATTAAACCAAAAATTACACTCAAAAAACAGAATTACACTCCAAAAAAAAATTTTCAATCAAAATTAAATTTATGTTAAAAAAAATATTTTTACTCGAAATATTTTGGGCATGGCTTCGCCCAAGTCAAAAAATAACTTTTAATTTGTTTTCTTTTAATATCTGGCTGGGTGAAATCATGAATTCACATAATTTTAAAGAATTTTCCTTTTTAATTCTAATAGATATAGCCATTTCCATTTTCCTTTCGTCGCCTTAACCTACCGTCTCAATTGTAAATCATCAATTGTGTCAATCTATATTAAGAGGAAACCACTTTTTTTCTCGCTGTTTTTTTTTTTTTTTTTTTTTTTTTTGTGTACTTAATATAACGTTTGCCGTCTAAATGTCTAGATTTCCGACATTAACTTTGTGTTTTGTTTTTTTTTATATATATTCATGATGACGGGATTCCAACAAAAAAAAAATACATAGAAAAGGATATTTGTGGTTGTCTGTGACTGGTATTTAACTGACAAAAAAGAATGCCTAAAATTTTTTTTTCTATCCAAAGACATATTAAAAGGTTTAAAGTAGTATGAAGTGACACATATATAAAGATTGTTTTTATACCCTCCAACCACAGTATGGGGGTATACTCACTTTGTCATTCCGTGTGTAACGCATCGAAATATCGGTGTAGGACCCCATAAAGTATATATATTATTGATCAGTGATCCATTCTAAGACATTCTAGCGATGTCCGTCTGTCCGTCCGTCCGTCCGTCCGTCCGTCCGTCCGTCCGTCTGTGGAAGACACGATACAGTCCAAAGTAAAAGAGCTAGACTCCTGAAATTTGGCACGAATATGTCTTATGCTATTGGGCTGGTTAAGTTCGAACATGGGCAAAATCAGATTAGGGGGAAAAAAGTTCCCCTCTTAAGAACTAAACAAACCTCTAAAAAAAAAACAATTTTTTATAGGTTTTTTGTACTTTTGCTTAGCAAACGAAACATTTTTATGTCAAAAGAAGTTTAAAGTCTTGCAGTTTGACCCAGGAAGGTTGTCTTCGACCGACGTTACCCCCCCCCCCCCCCAAAAAAAAAAAGACGCCCCTGTTTTTTTTTTTAACGTGTTGGAGGGTATAAAAGATTCGGCACAGCCGAATTTAACACTCCCACTTGTTATACTTCATGAGTTTATGAACTTTTTTGTTAGTGAAATAAGGATGGTCACAGTTTGTTTGGAGAGATAAGCGATTATTATATAATAAATGTTTACAAATCATTTGTTTATGACATTAACCATTAAATAATACATTTTTATCGTTGTTTTTATGTAACATTTGTTGAGCAAAAATTAAAAAAAAAATTGTAAAAAAATAGTGTTTTTCAGAAGTTTTTTTAGTTTTTCAAGGGGGAACTTTTTCCCCCTGGTCCGATTATGCCCATCTTCGAACTTAACCTTACCAGTAACATCAGAGATATTCTTGCTTAACTTCAGGGCTCTAGCTCTTTTAGTTTGGACTGCATCGTGGTTTCTACAGACGGACATCACTAGAATGTCTTAGATCAATAATATATACACTTTGTGGGGTCCCCCACCGATATTTCGATGTGTTGCACACGGAATGACAAAGTGAGTATACCCCCATATTGTGGTTTGAGGGTATAAAAATGCAGGAAATTCAGAAAAATTTAAAGAACTAAAAAGTTTCATTCAATCGGCGCCCAACATGGGGCCTTAACAAAAAGACATGATTTCAGTTAATTCTCTGCCAACTGATTTTCTAATTTTGACTTAAAAATTAATAAAGATTACAAAATCATTATCCTTTAGAAACTTAAAGACACAAGTCTAGAAATTGGTGCCTTACAGGAGGCGCTAATAAGATGATATGAATCGTTTGAATGATTTTTTAATGTTAATCCACTGTTCCCTGATTTTGCTATTTTTTTCTAGAAAAACAAGCAGCAAATAAAATCGTAATTCTTTTTAAACTTAAAGTCACTAGTTCCTTATATTGGCGCCTAATATGGGGCCCTAATAAAAATACCAGAATTCTTGTTGACGGATTTTGTAATTTTGTTTTAAAAAAAAAATAAAATAAAATTATTATTCTTCTGAATCAATCAAAAACACGCTTTTCTTAAGATTGGTGCCCTATATAAGCGCTAATAAAACAATATAATATTATGACTATTTGAAATAATAAACACTTCTACAAATTTCTAACTTTTTCATGAACACAAGTAACTATTTTTGTTAACTAACTTCCTTTGATCGGCGCCCAACATGGGGCATTAACAAAAAGACATGATTTCAGTGAATTCTCTAATAACTGATTTTCTAATTTTGTCTTAAAAATTAATAAATAATACAAAATCATTATCCTTTAGAAACTAAAAGACACAAGTCTAGAGATTGGTACCCTACAGGAGGCGCTAATAAGATTATATGACTCGTTTGATTGATTGATTTTTAATGTTAATCCACTGTTCACTGATTATGCTAAATATTTCATGATAAACAAGTAGAAAATAACATTGTAATTCTTTTTAAACTTAAAGTCACGTAGATTGGCGCCCAATATGGGACCCTAATAAAAATACCAGAATTCTTTGTTGACGGATTTTGTAATTTTGTCTTTTAAAAAAACGAAAATAAAATCATTATCCTTCTGAATTAAAAACACGCAAGTCTTATGATTGGTTCCCTACATGAGGCGCTAATAAAAAAATATAATTTCATGACTATTTGAAAACTTTGTTATTTTAATAAACTCTTTACCGAATTTCTAACTTTTTCATGAACATAATTAATTATTCTTATCAATAAACTCAAAGTTACAAGTTTTTTTTATTGGCGCCCAACATGGGCACTAATAAAAATACATGATTTTCTTGAAATTTTCCATAATTTTTATAAATTTAAACTAAAACTTTCAACTTTTTGAAAGGAATTTGTTAAATTATTGTAATGAACACCAATTTCCATTAAAAATTCTTGAAACCAATCAAAAATTATCATTAGTGTCCGACCGAACAGATCGGCCAAAAAACGGTATTGGCTAAAAATCAATATTTGCAAGCATTTTTAACAGCTTTTTCTGATGGCCGTTTGTTTGTTTAGGCGATAGAAGACTATTATGACTTTCGAATTTAATGGCGAGGACGAACTTAAGCACCAATTTAGATGTTCAGTAACCGAACGTTCGGCCAAATTCGGTTACCGAACTTCGAAATTGTGGCTTAACTTCGTGCTCGTTCTTAAATTTTACACTCAGAATCTAACTGCCCTAATAGTGCCCTTAGAGCAACACAATGTATGACCGACCCACAATATTTTTTTAGTCCAAAAATTTTCTCTGAATACACCTAAATTCTATCTCTAATTGTTAAGGCGGTCCCCATAGATTTTTTTTTATTTTTTGTAAATTTGTTTTATTTAATCAGCTTCTACCGGTCCAATGGTGCGTACGAGAGGGGTCATTAGTGTGACCGACCCCCATTTATTTTTACCCTACTATATTTTTTTAAAACATACCTACGCCCTATCTCCACTCCCTAAGTACATTTTGTTGCTCTAAGGGCACTATTAGGGCAGTTAGAGCGGTTGGAGCAAATTTAAAAAAATGTCGTTTTGTGTGGGAGCCCCCATAGAAATTGGAGATAGGGTATTTGTTTGTTCCAAAGAAATGTTAAGACGTTAAAATTAATGGGGGTCGGTCTTATAAATGACCCCTCTATGACGCACCATTGCAGCAGTAGAAATGATTTTAAGATTGAAAAATTACAATATAATTTTTTCAAAAATTTTAAAAATTAGTAATAATTGTTATCTCCTGGGCAAAAAATTTGTAGAATCGATAGAAGTTTTACACAAAAAAATTTCAAAAAAAATCGAAGAGTACAAACATTTTCAAAAATGAGATTTAAATTTTAAATCTTAAAAATCGCATACTAGAGCGCTTTTAAGATTTTTTTGGGATTTTTTTTAAAAGTACATAAAAACACAAAAATTTTGAAAAAAAAAATTGAAATTTGGACCATTATTGAAGAAGTTATGAGTAAAAGAAGTTTGAGTAAAGGAACAAACTACCAATTTTTAAAAATTCGATATCTTTTGAACGGGTCATCAAAAAAATCTGAAAATTTACCACGAAAGAGTTTTCGAAGGGTACTAAAAACTGTTAACAAATTGGGAAAATCTAAAAAAAAAATTTTCAAAGTGTCCGAATTGACATGGAATGACCTTTCTATATATTATTGATGCATGATCGATTCTAAGACATTCTATGAATGTCCGTTTAGTGGTTAGATATTTATTTTAGTGAATCAAATCAATTTTATTTGGTTTTTTAGAAAAATAGTTTTTATTTATTTCAAAGCTCAAATTTGAATGAAAAATATTTAACAGGAAACAAACAAATATGGAAAAGGAAATTTGTTTTGAAAATATATTGTTTGAACAACAAGTATATAACAAGTACAAAGGTAGAAGAAATGTGTAGTGGTTAAGACACTACAGTCCGTCCGTCCGTCTGTCTGTAGATAACACAATGCATTCCAAAATAAAAGAGTTAGAATCCTGAAGTTTGGCACAAATATGTCATATGGTCACAGGAATTTTAAAATCGGATAAGTGGGAAAAAATGTGTCCCCTTTGAAGAACTAAACCAACCCAGCAAAACTTAGATTACCAAATAAGGTATAAAATAAGGTATAGGATCTCTTATTTTATACATTGCAGCATTGATGATTTTAACAGGCGATGAGACTCAAAGTAATGCATCCACATTATCACAAAGAATACCAGTAAGGTATAAAATAAGTCATAAATTTATAACGAAGAATACGAGTAAGGTGTAAAATATATGATATTTTATAGGTTACGAGAAATGAAATAATATAGCATACCAGAAGATAATATATAAGGTGTTACGAGTAGTGAAAACAGTAATTTTGTATTAAATTTACTCACGTGATTGTAAGTGAGTGTAAGTAGATAAAATATGATCGTGAGTGTGTGACGTTAGAAATTTCTTGTCGTGAGCCCATCTCTAGTTTAAACTTATGCATTGTTTTATAAAATAATTATTTTTTATGTTATTGTAATGCATTATGCATCCAATTATAATTAATACATTATTTCAAACTTTCAAATAATACATAATGTAACCAAATATAAGTCATCCATGATTTAATGTTAAGAAATAACAAATATGAAATACATTTTTTTCAATAATCATGCATTACGTAGCAAATTATTAGTAATGCATTATTTTTCACTTGAAAATAATACTTTGTGGAACAAATGTTTGGTAAGACATCATAAAATAATGCTACAAATAAGTTATATGCATTACCTGGTAATGTGTTATATAATCACTACCCATTACCAAAGTTTTGCTGGGAACCTCTGATAAACTTATTTTTATACCCTCCACTTAGTGATAGAGGGTATATATAAGTTTGTCATTCCGTTTGTAACTCATTGAAATATCGATCTGGGACCCCATAAAGTATATACATATATTCATGATGCCCGATCGATTTTAAGGCATTCTAGCGATGTCCGTCTGTCTGTCTGTCTGTGGAAAATGCTGTCATGGACAAAATATTCCATAGATGACTGAAACTTAACATATTTTTTGGAAGTTCTCCCGAGAAGTTTGGTATTGCATTTGAGCGATATCGGTTCAGCGGTTCAAAAGTTATGAACGAAAATGTAAGCACACCTCAAAAATTTCAGTACATTCAACATAACCTAAAAATACAAAATGCTTTAATTCGGCTTCTGGTTGACATATGTGAACATAATTGAACACCAAATGGTATTTAAACAAGTACAAACATATTTTTTGACAAAAAAAAGAAAAAAATCGCGGATTTTTTTTTACCAAATTTTTTTTTTTCGCGGAAATTTTTTTTAAAAAAATTTTTTTTTTTTTTCAAAAGTAATTTCCTTTTAAATAAAATTTTTTGCAATAATCTTTTTGAAATTGTGGAGGGTATCACTACATTCGGCAAGGCCGAATTTAAATTTTTTACTTGTTTTTTAATGTTTTTTATATTTTTGTTAAACAAATAAAGCATTTTAATGGAAAAAGAAGTTCAAAGTTCTGTTGCTTGACCCAGGGGGCTAGAAAAGGTAGATTTTTTTGTGCAACCCCCCTTTTGTGGGCGTGGATGTAAAAGAAATCATTAAAATGATGATAAAATTGTATTTCTGTAGTTCAAAACGCATAATAAATGAAATAGTAAAAAATTATTGTGAGAGGGAAAGAAATCCCACAGCCCCTCCCCCCAAAAAAACACGCCCCTGGATTTTTTTCTTAATTTTTTGTTATATTTTTAACATGTAGGAGGGTATAAACAATTGGCACAGCCGAATTTAGAATTCTCAATTGTTTTTATTTATTTTTTCATATTTTTTGATATTTTTTGCAATCAATAAACAAGCAGACACTTTAGTTAACTAAGATTTTTATTTAAACTATAGACGAAAAAATAAGAGACCAAAACCGGTGATTTTCACATACAAATAAGATAACGTCATGATCGTCATTTTAGAATTTAAATCAGTTCTCCAGACATCTTAGTTTTGCTTTAAAAGTGATTTCAACAGACAGATCAAAATAATCACAGCAATTTGTCTTAGTCTAATTTACCACTGTCATAAATTACAAAAAAAATATATATAACAGACTGTTCTTACCCTTTAAAATCATGTATTTTTCATAAAAGCAGATTTTTTTTTTCAAGTCAAGCACGTTTATGGTATTTCAAGAAGTTTGCTAACAATGTTAATGAAATCCTGAAAAAAAAATAGAAAAAAAATAAATAAATTGTAGACAAAATATTTTTAAACGTTGAAAAAACAAATGTCTAAAAAAAATGAATGAAAATAAAAATATATGTAGTGTAGTTGAAGTACTTGGGGTACTATATGACTGACGCCAGTCAATTTTTTTTTGTGCTTCTTTCATCTTAAAAGCTGAATGAATTAACAAAATACTATATTTTTGGAATAATTTAAATGCTTAAAAAAATACCGGTCTATGGGGAGAATGAACGGAAACTATAAATAGAATTAATTTCTTGTTAAATGTAAAAAAATTAAAAAAAAATTATAATTTGTTTCATTTTTAATCAGATTTAGTATTTGCGCCGATTTCAAATTGTGACGTGGGGAATTTTCATTAAAAAAAGAAAAAAAAAAAAACAATTTATGTATGCCGTCAAAAGTGTGGGATACCCGTTGTTTCACAACAACTTTCCAAAATTGTTAATTATTAATTTATATAATCTTCTTAAACATTAAAATATCATTATACATACACATTAAAATTTTGTTTTTAGTTGGTCTATATTTTAAGAAAAATAAAAATAATAAAAAAAAAATTGAATAAAAAAAATTTAAACATTTTTTATTACTTGCCTAACAATAAACATTAAAATTGATAATTCAATTTGAAAATTGTAAAGAAAACAAACAGAAAAAGAAATTTATGAATGTCTTAATTGAAAAACTAAAAATAATAATGAGTTTTTTTTTTAATTTTATTATTTTTTGTGAGATAAACACAACAAAAATTTAATAAAATTTATGAAGATGTAAATACAAACAAGGAAATTTTTTTGTTGTCGATTCTTAATACAAGTTTTTTAGAACAGATTTTTTGACGTTACTTTCATGGAAAAGGATAAAAATGTGGTTTCCCTGAACATAAATGCAAGATAAAGTTTCAGAACTGGTTCCTAAATTAGTTTTAGAATTATTTTTAAAACCAATTCCAGAGATGTTTCCATGGTAAAGCCCGATAAAATTTTTTAAGTTTTAAAAAATTTATAAAAAAAATTTACGAAAAATAAAAAAAAAAATCACATGATACATTATTTTCACATTCTCCAGCCAGAGTATCAAATATGTACAATGTAAATAAGAGAATAATTGATATAGCAATATCATCGTAATGTTTAATAAAGAAATGTGACCTCGAGCTAGAATAATCTTTGTCAAAATTACTTTCTTGTTGAATACATTTTCTAAATAACACAGTTCACAAATTTAAATAAGTAAGAAAGTTATAGTCGGTCAAGACCGACCATATGATACCCTACACCAATGTTTTCCGGAAAATGGGTCCCAAGTCCAAACATGGACCGATTGGATCTATCTTTTGTTAGATCTTTATTTAGTGTAGAAAACTCCCACAGATCAAATTTATGTGGAATTGGTTTATTTTTTGCCAATAGACTGATTTAACTGAATATCGGTCGAAAGTTTTATGTGGGGGACTAAGTCCAAAAACTGTCCAATTATATTCCGATGTGATAAGGTTAATAAAGTACAGGTTTAACACCTAAAAATAAAATGTTTATAAAATATTTCCCTTTTTATGAATTTTTAGGGAATTATTTGAATATCGGGAGGGTGGTTTGTATGGGGACTACGAGAAGGATTCGTACATGGGTCAGTCTTAGTGAAATCAATTAAAAATAGCTAAAAATGTTCGTGACCCCCTCCGATTTTGATGAAATTTGGTTTAGTTGTAACCCTAAGTGATAAACTGACGCACACTTATTTTCAGCCCTCTAACAAGGGAAGTATCTCAACCCTTATGAACCGATTTGCCTGAAACTTAAAATATATATCAAAGAGACAATTCTAAGGTTGGGGTGTCTCGGCTTATCGGCCATATCGGGGATTTAGGGGTTCAAAACATGGGTCAAAAAATGGCGAAAAATCGTTTTTTGGATTTTTCAGCCATTTATTTTTAATAAACTATATGATGTTTTCATATGAGAAGAAAGGTTTTTTTAATGCCTATCCAATGCTGGCATAACCTTGTAAAAATTCGGCTTCTTTAAATATTTTTTTCAGGAAAATGTGTAAATTTTGGGGGGTACTTATGTGAAGACATAGACCTACGATATCCATATGGATAAGAAATAATCTTTATTAAATTTAAGTCGACCCATATTTTTGCCCTAGATGATATTCCTATTAGTTCGGAAGTTATCAAAATTTTCCCGAAGGTCCACATGGTTTCATAAGGGGACAACGAAATTTTTAAACACCGATATGGCCGATAAGCCGAGACACCCCAACCTTAACATCGTCTCTTTAATATATATTTTAAGTTTCAGGCAAATCGGTTCATAAGGATTGAGATACTTCCCTTGTAAGTAAACAGTGGGCGAAAACACGGAGGGTCAAAATTTCCCCCAAAATCTCCCAGTCGCGACACTTTGCACCGTAAAAACTTAATATCGTTGGTTCTATTATAGCTAGAAAGCCCATTTTTGGTTTGTTTTGAAGCTCATAATATGCTCTACAAGACCTACCATAACCAAAAAATTTTCGAAAAAAATAAGGGTTACCTCCCTTATTTTAAAGTGGTGATATACGGAGGAGAAAATGGGGAGGATGGTATCCCCCGATTTTTTTTTTAATTGATAATCTTTTAGAGAAAGTCCTAAAGAATATATTTTAAAATTTTTATTTTTGGACAACAAGGGGATCGCTCAAAATCAAAATTTTTCACAATTTTCCCCAAAATCTCAAAATCGCAACACTCTTTAACCTTAAAAATTTAATATCATAAATGCTTTTGTAGCTACAGAGCCCATTTTTTTGTTTTAAAGCTTTTAATACGCTCTACAAGACATACCAAAACCAAAAAAATTTCCAAAAAAAAGGAATTGGTGCCCCCCCCTTATTTGAAGGTCGTGGCAAATGGTGGAGGAAATGGGGGGAAAGTTTCCCCCGATTTTTTTTTACTTGGTATTCTCAAAGTGAAAGTCCTAATGAACATAGTCTACAATTTTTATGTTGGGACAACAATGGGATCGACCTAAATCAAAATTTTTCAAAATTTTCCCCCAAAATCAACAAATCGCGACATTCTTCCGCCTCCCATTGGAGTTCCAATATAAAAATTTCAGGATATGCTCTCTAGAACTTACTCTTTAAAAAAAACAAGGTAAAAAAAAATTGGGGGATACAATCCCCCTATTTCCCCCACCCCTTGCCCCGATCTTTTAATATAAGAGGTAACCCTCATTTTTTTTATTTTTTTTTGTGATAATAATATTGTAGGGCATATTAAGAGCTTTAAAACAAGCCAAAAATGGACTCTGTAGCTACAATACAGTTTACGATATTAAATTTGTAATGTGCAAGAGTGTCGCGAATTGGAGATTTTGGGGGAAATTGTGAAAAATTTTGATTTTGGTCGATCTGATTGTTGTCCCAACATAAAAATTTTAGGATATGTTCATTATGACTTGCACTTTGAGAATACCAAGTAAAAAAAAATTCGGGGGATACTTTCCCCCCATTTCCTCCACCCTTTGCCACGACCTTTATATAAAGGGGGCACCCTTCCTTTTTTTCTAAAATTTTTTGGTTAAGGTAGGTATTGTAGAGCGTACTATAAGCTTTAAAGCAAACAAAAATGGGCTCTGTAGCACTTATGATATTAAATTTTTTAGGTTCAAGAGTGTTGCGATTTGGAGATTTTAGGGGGAATTGTGAAAAATTTTGATTTTGAGCGATCCCATTGTTGTCCCAAAATAAAAATTTTAGAATATATTCTTTGGGACTTTCTCTGTAAGATTATCAAGTAAAAAAAAATCGGGGGATACCATCCTTCCCAATTTCTCCTCCCTTTATCACGACCTTAAAATAAGGGAGGTAACCATTATTTTTTGTCGAAAATTTTTTGGTTATGGTAGGTCTTGTAGAGCATATTATGAGCTTCAAAACAAACCAAAAACGGGCTTTCTAGCTATAATAGAACCAACGATATTAAGTTTTTACGGTGTAAAGTGTCGCGACTGGGAGATTTTGGGGGAAATTTTGACCCTTCGTATTTTCGGCACCTGTTGACTTAGAGAGCTGAAAATTTGCATATGTTAGTTTTTTGCGTAGTGTAAGAACTAAACCAAATTTCATCAATATCGGAGGGGGTCAAAAATATTCATGATTGATTTCACTAATAATGACCCACATACAAAATTTGTTTACCTGTTAAATTTCAAAGCGATATCTATTATAATACGGTTATTAGAGTCATTTAAGCCTAATCCAAAGGGGACGTTTGTATGGGGGCTAGGTCTTAACATGGACCGATTTCTTCTAATTTCAATAGGCTTCGTCCTTGGGTCAAAAGACGCTTAAGTTTCAAATTTTAAGTCAATTGATTGAAAATTGTATTGTGCTTAAACCGATAGATGGACAGACGGACGGACGGACAGACAGACAGGCGAACGGACATCGCTAAATCGACTCAAAAAGTAATTCTGAGTCGATCGGTATGCTTCAAGGTAGGTCTAGGTCCAATATTTCGGGTAGTTACAAACATCAGCACAAACTCATTATACCCTGTACCATAGAGTGGTGTAGGGTATAAAAAAAAATGAGTATAGCAATATCATCGTAGTGCTTGGTAAAGAAATCTGACCTCGAGCTAAAATAATCTTTCTCAAAATTCCTTTCTTGTTAAAAAAATTGTTTTAACAAAGTTTAAGAATTTTAAAAAACTAGATTAATTTTTATACACTTCACTCTAGTGATAGAGGGTATATATACCCTCTTATATATATATATAAGTTTGTCATTTCATATGTAACACCTCGAAATATTGGTCTAAAACCCCATAAAGTATATATATTCATGATCCTCGATCGATTTTAAAACGATCTAGCGATGTCCATCCGTCCGTCCGTCTGTCTGTCTGTTGAAAACACGCTAACTTTTGAAAGACTTTACGGAGACTCCTGAAGTTTGGCATATATGTTGGGCATTTACCTGTTCAGGTTGGTATTGCAATCCAGCGAAATCAGTCAGTGGTTCAAAAGTTATGAGCAAAAGACTGAAATTCGGCAAGGGTTTTTCGTGAATTTACGAGATAAAACGCAAGGGTTTTTCGTGAATTTACGAGATAAAACACACGCTAACTTTCGAAAGGCAATTCTGAGTATGCTGAAGCTTGGCGTATATAATTGTAGTTTCCCTGGTCTGGTTCGTTTTGAATTTCAGCCAAATGTGTCCAGGGGTTCAAAATTTATTAGCAAAACCGTGAATTTCAGATTAGTTTAACCTTAAATTTACGTGTTGAAAACCCGTTAAACATGTTTTAAAAACATTGGTAAGTCACAAAAATAGTTTACGACCTATTTTTGTCACTCAAAAATATTTTTACACTAAAAAAAATTTCACTCAAAAAAAATTTTACACTCAAAAAAAATTTTACTCTCAAAAAAAAAAATTTTGTAATTTTTTTTTTTTTCAAAAATTACTTAAAAAAAAAGTTTTTTTCACAAAATAAAATATTTTTAATCAAAAATGTTATTTTTTTCACGTGAGAAAATTTACAATATAAATTTGAAGTAATAGCATGCGAGTTTTTTTTTTTAATTTTTCAAAAGCAAAAAAAAAATAATAAATTTTTTCAAAAGTTGTTAAGTTCAGAATTTAGAAAATTTGCTTATAGTATTTTTTATATCATGAGATTTTTTTTTTAATTTTTTAAAAACAAAAAAAAGTCAATAAAGTTTTTCATTCAATTTCTGATTTATTTTTATTAAAAAATAAAAATTGTTTTATTCGACCTTTAAATTATAATATTTTGAGTAGGTTTATTCTAGCTCGAGGTCATTATTTCCTTTACTAACTAAAACTCATAGAATATTTTTCAAGAAAATTATTCTTGGGTTGTAAATTTATTTATGTTTTGCACGACTTAATCGACACGTGTTTCGTAATTTGTCAGATTCCATTGTCAAGATTATTTAGCAAATATAAAAACTCTATTCTACAAGCAAAATTTTAATGACAAATATTTAATGATCAAACTAAAATATTAATACATATTCGACTCTACTCTGTGATTAAAACCCCTTTGCTACTAGAAATGGAATGTCTAAAAATGGTTTAAAAACATTCGGAAAAAGTAAATTTTAGAAATTCCGATTATAAGGGGCAGAAACGGTAAAGCAGTGTACTTTGGTACATTTGCTATCTCCTGAAATAATGGTCATAGAAACTTGAAATTGTAAATGTGTTATCCTTTATCCGAAAAAGATAATTCTGAAAAAGTACATTTTCAAAATTTCGATGTAAATGCGGGATAAATTGTAAAAATTTTAACTTGGTTCTTCTTGTATCTCCTAAAATAATTGATTTAGTAATTTGAAATGTAAAATGTAGAATCATTCAGCGAAAAAAACATTCTGATAAAAGCACTTTTTAAAAACTTTCCATGCTAAAAGGGTAAAAAAGTGAACTTTAGTACTTTTTCAATCTCCTGAAGTAATGGTCATTAAAACTTGATTTTTATAAATGTAGTATTCTCCATCGGAGCAAAACATTCTGAAAAAAAGGTTTTAAGGAATTCCTGATTCAAAGGGTAAATGGGGGGTTAATATTTGTACTTTGATACTTTTGTGATTTTCTGAAATTATTTATTTCTTAAATGCAAGATTTTGGGAATGTAAGAAAACCTACATGGAAGGCATTTAAATAGAATTAGGAACGAAATCGAATATAACGGGGAACGAAATGGAATGTAACAGGTAACTAAGAGGGTAAAAATGTGTACATTAGTAAGTTTCCGATCTCCCGAAATAATGGTAAAAAAAATTGATTTTTGGAATGGTGGTAAAAATTTGTACTTTTATGATTTTCTGTATTTATTTTTATACCCTCCACTTACAAGGGAAGTATCTCAACCCTTATGAACCGATTTGCCTGAAACTTAAAATATATATCAAGGAGACAATTCTAAGGTTGGGGTGTCTCGGCTTATCGGCCATATCGAGGATTAAGGGGTTCAAAACATGGGTCAAAAAATGGTGAAAAAATCGTTTTTTGGATTTTTCAGCCATTTCTTTTTAAGAAACTATATGATGTTTTCATATGAGAAGAAAGGTTTTTTTAATGCCTATCCAGCGGTGGCATAACCTTTTAAAAATTCGGTTTCTTTAAATATTTTTTTCTGGAAAATGTGTAAATTTTGGGGGGTACTTATGTGAAGACATAGACCTACGATATCCATATGGATAAGAAATAATCTTTATTAAATTTAAGTCGACCCGTATTTTTGCCCTAGATGATATTCCTGTTAGTTCGGAAGTTATCAAAATTTTCCCGAAGGTCCACATGGTTTCATAAGGGGACAACGAAATTTTTAAACACCGATATGGCCGATAAGCCGAGACACCCCAACCTTAAAATCGTCTCTTTAATATATATTTTAAGTTTCAGGCAAATCGGTTCATAAGGGTTGAGATACTTCCCTTGTTAGTGATAGAGGGTATATGTATATAAGTTTGTCATTCCGTTTGTAACTCATCGAAATATGGGTCTGGGACCCCATAAAGTATATATATTCATGATCATCGATCGATTTTAAGACATTCTAGCGATGTCCGTCTGTCTGTGGAAATGGTGATCACGGCCAAAATATTACACGGAGGTGACTGAAACTTTACATATTTATTGGAAGTTCTCCCGAGAAGTTTGGTATTGCATTTGAGCGATATCGGTTCAGCGGTTCAAAAGTTATGAACGAAAATGTAAGGACACCTCCAAAATTTTAGTACATTCAACAAACCTAAAAATACAAAATGCTTTAATTCGGCTGCTGGTTGACATATGTGAACGAAATTGAACACCAAATGGTATTTAAACAAGTACGAACATATTTTTTGACAAAAAAAAAAAAAATCGCGGATTTTTTTTTACCAATTTTTTTTTTGCGGAAATTTTTTTTAAAAATTTTTTTTTTTTTCAAAAGTAATTTCCTTTTAAATAAAGTTTTTTTTCAATAATCTTTTTGAAATTGTGGAGGGTATCGCTACATTCGGCAAGGCCGAATTTAACTTTTTTACTTGTTATTTCTAGGGAATAGAACGACACGAAATAGAACTATGAACGAAATGGAATAGAATGGGCAACGAAATGGAATGGAACATCGAACAATATGGATTGTTTTTTTTTCCTCTAAATTGTTTTACTCTAAATCGTTTTTCGCTAAAATTTCTTTCAACTCTAACTTTTTCATTCAAAATTTGTTTTTACTCAAAATTTGTTCTTACTCAATCAAAATTAGTTTTTCCTCAAAATGTAGGGTTATTGCAATATTGGGGATCAAAAATATATCAAGTGGCTCAAAATTAATAATATCTCATGAACTTTAAATGTTTGTCGACTTACGCTATTTTATCTTGTTACCAATCATAAAAATAATGAACAAAAATTCAAATTTTATTTTGGAATTGGTTTATAAATCGTTTTTATAAATATTGTGATTTTCATTTGTAAGCATTTTACTTGTTTTTTTTTTCCTCTTTTAGTACATATTTTGTTTATTTTTTTAAAATTTATTTGTTTATATTTCGAACAAATAAAACTAAAAAAGAGAAATATATATAGAAAACATGAAGAAAAATTAAATCGACAGAGTAAAAACAGAATGAAAACTTACAAAAAAAAAACACTGAATGAATAAAAACATTTTAAAAATCGACCAGCCGATGGACAGAGCGACAAACGGACAAGTAAAGATATTTACTAAACAAAAATATGTGATGGCTGTTAAAAATGGACCAATCGACAGACAAACAAGTAAAAATTTCTCTTACCAAAAAAAAATTAAAAAAAATATGTAGTCATAAGTAGGGATGAGATTTTCATGCACTAAAAATTCGAAAATATGCGCTTAAAATATGGTCTAAAAAATCAAAAATATGCATTGAAAAGATCAAAAATATGCACTAAAATCATAAAATATATGCAAATAAAATTTTGTTTTTATACGAAAAACGGCCTTAAACAATAAGATTAAAAACTTTGTATATTTTAAAATTTTTTAAAAATTTAATTAATTTTTGAAACAAACTAATTTTCGTTTGTTCTTTTTATCCAAAATATGGAAACAAATTTTCGTTTGTGCTTTTTACCAAAAAATAAAAAAATATGGACTTAAAAGTTGAAAATATTTATAAAATATGCATTTTAAACCAAAATATGCAAAAATTATATATTTTCACCAAAATATGCAGAAATATGCAAAATGAAAAATCAAAAATATGCAAAATCAAAGCGATTTAACGCAAATTTCATGATTTTGAGTGATATTTGGTCGACATCGTTTTCAGACTACCCACAAAAAATATGCATTCGCATGGAAATCCCAGCCCTGCTCATAAGTATTTTGTTAGTATAAAAGTGTGCTGATGTAAATAATGATTTTGATTTTTTTTTTCTTTTATTTTGTTTGTATTTTGGAACAAACTAACCTAACCAACACCTCATCACAATAAAAAAAAATATGGACAATAAAATACTATTTTTGTATCATAAACGATTATAATGTGCAGCCACATTCTATTTGAAGGTTGAACTTGACATTTACAAGGTAAAATTGAAATGAAAGAACAGAACAGAATAGAACAGACCTCAGGAGGGCGGCTAATTTAAATAAACATTAAATTGAGTTCAAAAATATGCTTGGTCGTCAGTTTTATATATACAAAATAAACAGAATTTAAATGCATTTTAGTTCATTTCTTTTATATAGAGTTTGTTTTTTGTAAATAAAGTGATTAAACTCATTAAGGGGGGCCTAAAAGATTAAAATGCTATAAAACTGCGATTTATTGCTATTTTAAAACAAAATCATAAAAAAAAATGTATTTCAAAGAGAATTTTTCATTTTAATAGTTTTAACCTTGATTACTTTAAGATAATTAACAAGAAATTGCTAATTTTTTAACTAACAAACAAGTAAAACGTTTTATTCGACTTGACCGAATCCATGAATACCCTTCGCAATACATAAGATATTTTGAATACGAAAAAAAATTTATTCTAGAAAAATTTTAAAAAACATTATTAAGTGATTTTTGACAAAAAAAAAGTTTTTGAGTAAAAATTTTTTTTTTTGTAAATTTTTTTTTTGATTTTGTTTCGATGTTATGTTTTTTAAAAAAGAATACTTATTTACAACTTTTTGCCCTCATATAATAAAAATTTCTAAAAAATTATTTTTCTTGATTTTTTCCTCCTTTTAATACCCTCCACTCTAGTGATATAGGGTATATATAAGTTTGTCATTCCGTTTGTAATACCTCGAGATATTGGTCTAGGACCTCATAAAGTATATTCATGATCATCGATCGATTTTAAGACGATCTAGCAATGTCCGTCCGTCTGTCTGTCTGTTGAAAACACTCTATCTTTTGAAAGATTTTCCGGAGGCTCCTGAAGTTTGGCATATATGTTGGGCATTTACCAGGTCAGGTTGGTATTGCAATCCAGCGAAAGCGGTCCAGTAGTACAAAAGCTATGAGCAAAAGACTGAATTTCGGCAAGGGCTTTTCGTGAATATATGAGGTAATAAACACGCTAACTTTCGAAAGACAATTCAGAGGATGCTGAAGCTTGGCATATATAGTTGCTTTTCCCAGGCCTGGTTTGCATTGAATTTCAGCTAAATCAGTTTAGTGGTTAAAAAGTTATTAGGTTAGGTTAGAGGTGGCGGAGTCAAAGACTCCTCACATAGACCGGATGGTCCTTAGCGAAACCACAATAATTCCTCAGCGACGCTAATAGAACGCGTTTGTCCTCATCGCGAATTGTACTATCTGCCTTAGGTCGACATTCGAAACCGTTTCCAAGCTCTCGAAGTCATGTCTGCCTAAAATTTGCAGTCGGGTTCTGGCCAAAGCAGGACATTGGTAAAGAATATGTTCGACCGTTTCTTCAGTGTTAGGTTCATCGCACTTTCTACAGCTTGCATCAGAAATAAGTCCCATCTTCTTTCCATGATAACCTATTAGGCAGTGTTCGGTGATCACTCCAGTAAGTACACGGCAGTTCCATCTAGTGAGTGAGAGTAAGTATTCAGTTTTTCTTAGATTGTAGCATGCCCACAATCTTCTACTGATCGCACTTGTTGTTAGCTCTCTCCACTTTCTATTAGCCATTGCAGTGTTTTGAATGTCGCGTAGCGATCTGAAGTGCTGGATTGGTGGATCAATATGCACAGAAATACCAATACCATCAGCACCTTGTTTCGCGAGCTCGTCGGCTCTCTCGTTTCCTTGAATACCTATGTGACCTGGTACCCATATTAGTTTCACCTTGTTCATACTCCCTAAACTTTGTAAGTTCTCGAAAAATTCGAAAACTACTTTCGTCTTGATGTAAAAGCTTTTAAGAGCTTTTAGAGCAGCTTGGCTGTCAACGTAAATGTTAAATTCTCTGTTTGTCTCATCACCGAACTGTAAAGCCGCCCTGCTTATGGTAACTATTTCGGCCTGGAAAATGCTAGAGTCCAATGTAAGGATAAAAGTCTTCTCTAAATCTCGCAAACTCATTAAAAAACCTGCACCGACTCCCATGGATTGTTTGAAGCCGTCTGTGAAAATGTTAATAGCGTTCATTGGGGGGTTTTGCCAGTTTGACCAAAATTTTCGAGTGGGAAATTCTACGTCGTAATCCGTGGCAATATCATTTAAATTGTCCATGTTACTGTGTCCAAAATTGCGTTGCCTGAATAAATTTGACTCTTTGAGACGAAGGCAGGACTTATAAGCCTCCCCTTTGCAAATATGTCAATTGGTATCAGGTGCAGTAGCATGTCAATAGATTCAGCTGATGTTGTTCTCAGAGCGCCTGTGATGCATAAACCCATGAGTCGTTGAATTCTCTTAAATTTTAAGTGCGTCACATTACGCTCCAGTGCTTTATACCAGACCATAACACCATACAGTAAGATTGGTCTTACTACAGAAGTATAAATCCAGTAAGTGATCCTTGGTTCCAGTCCCCAAGTTGCGCCAAACATTTTTTTGCATGCGTAGAAGGCGTTATATGCCTTCTTGACCCTTTCTTCGGTGTTTTGTTTCCATGACAGTTTACTGTCTAAAATGATTCCTAAAAATTTCGCTTGGTTTGATAAAGGAATTCTAACTCCGTTTATCTCGACCTTAAACGTCTCTATTTTGTACCTGTTCGTAAAAAGTACCATTATTATTAGCCCATTTCCACATTTGCCTCAGTGACACTTCCAAAAGTTCCGATACTGTGCCCAAAAACTTTACACACGACATAATAACAACGTCGTCTGCATAAGCTACCACTGTTGTCCCTTGCGATTTCAACTTCTTTAAAATGGGGTCCACTACTAAAAGCCAGAGTAGTGGTGACAAAACACCACCCTGTGGCGTTCCTTTTGACGCGTATCTTGCAACCTTTGCTGGTCCCCATTCTGCTGTCACCTCACGACATGATAGCAGTCGACCTATCCATTTTATGATACATGGGTTGATCAATGACGTCTCCAATGCGTTAATTATTGCCTCCATACTGACATTGTTGAAGGCACCTTCAATGTCCAGAAAAGCGGCCAGTGTAAATTCTTTATCATGCTAAGATTTTTCTATAGTGTTAACTACAGAGTGATGCGCAGTTTCTATAGATTTTCCCTGTTGATAGGCGTGTTGCGAATCAGAGAGGAAGTGAAAACCTAGATTTTCTCTTATGAAAAGGTCTAGAATCCTTTCTAGAGTTTTCAAAATAAAAGATGATAAACTAATCGGTCTGTAGTCTTTTGCCATTACGTGATTCAATTTTCCACTTTTTGGTATGAAAACCGCCTTAGATTTTCTCCATGATTGCGGAACGTACGTTAGTTGAAGACAAGCAATAAAAATGTCCATTAAGTGAGGGATAATCTCATTTGCAGTATGTTGCAACATTGCTGGTAAGATTCCATCCGGCCCAGGCGATTTGTAGGGTTTGAAGGAACCTATAGCCCATACCAGACGTTCTCTCGAGAACAAGTTTAAAGGACAAGTTAACGGTCCTATATGTTGATTTCCTGAAATCGATGTTTCCCTGCAACCTGGAAAGTGCGTCCTTAAGAGTACGTCAACAGTTTCCTCTGCACTTTCGGTCCATGTTCCATCACCTCTTTTAAGCAAAAGTGGGGGAATGATTTCTTCGTTAAAATTTTTCTCAGTCTGGCAGCATCTGTAGTGTGTTCGACTTTACTACAGAGCTCATTCCAGCTGCTCTTTTTCGATTTCCTAATTAGCTTTTTAAAACTCTTAAGTTCTATCTTAAGTAAACTGCCCAGTTATCATCTTTGTTGTCTTTCCTTGCGTTTTTAAAAAGTGTCTGGATATTTTTTCTGTATTGCGAAAGCTCCTTTGACCACCATGGTGGTTGAATCCTTTTCTGTCGATACCTTACTGGACAGGCCTTCTCAAATGACTTGATTAGGATTGAAGTAAGGTTGTCATTTTTCCTATCGATATCGAGTTGATTAGTTAGTCGATTATGTTTCAGTTTTCCTAAATCCGTAATCGCATTTTCCCGAAACATTGCCCAGTTAGCCCTTTCGGGATTTCTGAAAGGTTTATTTATACTTGCGTCCCTAGTTAATATCCTGAAGCTAATGTATTTATGGTCGGAGAAGGAGGCCCTATTGAGAATTTCCCATTTAAGTACTTCTAGACCACGTTTATTTGAGAAAAGTGTTAAATCTAAAACGTTTCGACTATTAGGCCCTATATATGTTGGTTCAGAACCACTATTCGCTATGTTCAAATTTCTCGAGTTGATATAGAGTAAAAGATCTTCCCCCCTATCATTTATATCAGTTGAGCCCCATACAGTATTAAGTGCATTAGCATCACAACCTATCACTAATGGCGTTTTATTTTCTGGCAAAAAATGTGCCTTTTTTTTGCATTTCGCCCCAAAAATTATGATTTTGTGTTCTTTTCTAAAAAATGTCAACCATTATAAAGAATATCGTGTTCTTTTCTAAAAATGTCTGCCCTATAAAGTGCAAAAAAGTTGCACTTTTTACCCCGTAAAAAATCACGGGGTTGAAATTGCCTTATACAACAGCTGACTTTTTCTGTGTTGTTTTCTTAAAACAGCTGTTAAAAAATACAGGGGGGTAATTGTGTATTTCGATTCGAAAAGAGAAGCTATTCGAACGACATTTTTGTTTTCAATTTAAAGTACCTAAAATAATTTTTATCTGATCGAAAATCTTTTCGCATATTAATGTTTATCCTTTCATTCTAAAAATAAACCAAAAAATATTTTTTACATAGCGAATTACATTTTACAAAGGATTAAAATTTTCCGAATTCGAACAGTTTCTTTCGAATCGAATTACACAATTACCCCCCAGGGCAGAGTATTTCTGGATATTGTGTTCTATTCCAATCAAATAAAATGCAAGTTTTTTAAGGTGTGAGTTAAACATTTTAAAAATGTATGCCCTTAAAAGGCAAACATTTTTTTTCAGAAAAGAAATCACCATAAGTACTCACCCGTTTTCTCTCTAATAAATGTTTGAAGATCGGGAGGCGGTGCATCCCTGTTATGTGCCATGTACGACGATATCAGATGTAGTGTCTATTCCCCATCTTGTATTTTGCGATTGCTAGATCATTTGTACTATATTTTTGTAGAAGAAAAACGTTTAAAGTTTTTCTAGCCAATATAGCAGCACGTTTTATACCTTTTGTTTGCGAGAAAATTAAATCGTACTCCTGCGTCGAAAGCCCTTGAATTTCGCCTGTGGCATTCACCCAGGGCTCTTGGATGAGAGCCACATCATATGACTCTTCTACAAGAGTCATGCACTACTGTGATGCAAAGTTATTAGCAAAACCGTGAATTTGAGATTAGTTTCACCTTAAGTTCACGTGTTGAAAAACTCGAGTTTTAAAAAATAAGCTTAAAAAACAATGATAAGCCACAAAATTACTTTACAGAGTATTTTTGTCCCTCAGAAATAATTTTAAATTAAAAAAAAAATTACACTCGAAAAAAATGTTACACTCAAAAAAAATTAGTAAATTATTTTTTTTTTTTTACAAAAATCACAAAAAAAAGGTTTTTACTCCAAATAAAATATTTCTACTCAAAATTGTTAATTTTTTTTCACATTAAAAAAAGTACTATCCTTTTAAAAGGGCATGGATCGAATTTAACTTTTCTACTTGTTTACATAAAATTTTTTTCACTCAAATTTTTTTTACTCAATTTTTTTCACTCAATATTTTTTTCATTCGAACTTCTTTTTTGTGACTTACATTTTTTTTAACTCAATTTCTTTTTTTCATTAATTACAAAACTAGACAAATCGATTCTTGGGGCACAATTTGCGTTTCACCAAAGAGAAGAAGGAAAATTGTATTATTTGTCTTCTAAAGTAAACAAAATCTTTTTCACGAAATTAACAAAGTTCGAAATTCATACACAGAAAATAATATCGTGATTTTTTTTTTAATTAAAAATGGATTTGATATTAAATTTAACTTCAATTAAACATTTTAATTGATTCAATTAATGTTTTAATTGAATTCTTAACTTTACTGAAAATAAAAATAAAATAAACAAACGAAACCGGTTTTGTATGCATTAGTGTTAGTAGCAAATGAAAAAATAAAATGCAAAAAACAAAAAAAAAACTTTTGAACTATTGTTTTGTATATTTTGGTGGTAGCAGCCAATGAATACATAAAAGCAACAAAAAAATTTAGTTTTATTGTTTTCTTTAAGGCGAGCGGTCGTTGCGGATAAATTGTTTTGATAATAAAATGTGTACAGTTGTATTTTGCACATTGAAATATAATACAATTTTTTTTGATTCAACTTTACTAAGGCGACAAAAATGCATGCAATAACAAGATTTAAAAATAAAAATGTAATTTTAAAATACTACTATAATGTTTCTATGCAAAACTATACCAAGTGTTTATATTTAATAAAGAAAATAAATTTCATAATAATGTAAAACAAAAACATTCTATGTTTATTTATTTTAGGGCATTTTTTGAAGTTCAACTTTTAAAATTAAATTGAGTTTTGGTATTTTTTCAATTAAAAATTTTATGTGAATCAATAAATCTATATTATTGATTTTCAATTTTATATTAATTTTTTTTAAATTTATTTAATTACAATTTTAATTGGTTTTCCATTTTATTTTCAATTAAAACTTTAATTGATTCAATTAACAATTTAATTAAGTTTTAAAACTATTTTCAAACAAAATGAGTAATTAATATGCGCATTTTCGTGATACGTCCGAAATCAATTAATTTTTTAATTGAATCAACGAATTTCGTAATTGAAATTCATTTTGATTTTTTTCTGTGTAGGATTAGGGAATAAAAAAGTAAAATAATACTTTTTGTTGTTCCAATTTACACATATACCCTGAAATCCAGTTACTTCCATACAAAGGTGGACTTTTTTTCTGATGTTATTTGTTTTATTACGATATAAAGATTTGGAAATTGTTAAGAAAACTTTTCACTGAAACGAAAATCATCAGCACTCTTTGGTCGTCCATCTTAATCTGACAAAAGACATGGACAACTATAAGAAAAATGTCTAAAAATCTGATACTTTTTTATGGGAAAAATATAATTCCTTTTTTAGGGGGAATAACCAGGCATAATTTTTTTTTGCATTCCATCATCAGCGCTCTTTGGTCATCTACACATATGCAATCATAATCAGATAAAATACACTTTTTAATGGTTACTTTTATCATCAGCGCTCTTTGGTCGTCTGCACTTATACTTATGTAATCAAAGTTTGACAAAAGACCTTAACAATAACAGGAAAAATATTTCAGAATCTAAAACTTGTTTTAAGGAAAAATGTTTCGGAATCTAAGTATTTAAAAAAAAATCAGATTCTGAGACTTTTTTTTATAGAACAAATATCTTAGACTCTTTCTACAGTAAAAATATCTTAGAATCTAAAAATGTTTTAAAAGGAAAAGTATCTCAGATTCTAAAACTTTTTCTATAGAAAATATGCCTCAGAATCCGAGAGTTTTTCGATTTAGCCAAACTCCCCTGTGATAAATGTGGTAAATTAATATTTTTCTAATTTATTTTATTTTAATAACTTCCGATTTGAAAAAATAAACATAAATTAAATAACACATAACTTAATAAAATTTTTTAATTGGATTAAAAAAATGTTTATCATTCAATATTGTAAATATTATTTATTGAGTTTTAATATTTTATCTGTTAAAAGAAGAAAATAACACCTAAAATCAATATACAAGATAAAAAAGATATTTTTGTAATAATAAAAATAACAAAAGAAGTAAACAAAAATTGTCCATAAATTATAACATAAAATTTTATGAATTTTTATCTTAAAATTTTTTCAGCAAACATGAATTTACAATACAATAGCACTCAAACACTAATATCTTTTCACATACATGTAGGATATTTCAAAAAAAAATTTTATTCAAAAAAAAAAATATCACCTTTTGTTTCCTTTTTTCATTTCGAAAGCATTTAATACTGACTACTCATGCATAATGTTTCCTTTATACTGTTTTATATATATTTTTTTGTTGTCATATTTTGTTTTTCTGTTTAAAATTTCACATATTTTTTCTGTTGGCATCCTATAAATATGCAATGAAAAATTTTGTATGTTCACTAAAGTGAAGTCAAAAGAAATATTGTGACTATTGTTTATGGGTGACAAAATTATTTTGTTGAAAAAAGAAATTTTACAAAAAAAAAACTTTTTTTTAAAGTGTTTAAATATTAAAACATGTGTAACAAAGAAAATTTTTTAAAGAATACATTCTGTTTTCCCAGTATAATATCAAAAATCGTTTCTTGTACATACAAACGCACACGAACGCATTAAGCGAAAACAGGAAAACGGATGTAAAAAGAAACCGATAACAAAAAAATATATAAATCACAATTAGTGGATAAAGGCAATAGCAGTTTCGTATTGGCGCCCAAAGAGGGGCTACAAAAAGTAATTTATTTTATGTATAAACGCACACGAACTTTTTAAGCGGAAACATGAAAACGAAAAAAAAACAAGTAAAAAAGTTAAATTCGGCCTTGCCAAATGTAGTGATACCCTCCACAATTTCAAAAAGATTATTGCAAAAAACTTTATTTAAAAGGAAATAACTTGAAAAAAAAAAACAAAATTTTGAAAAAAAAAATACCGCGAAAAAAAAATTTGGTAAAAAAAAAAATCCGCGATTTTTTTTTTTTTGGCAAAAAATATGTTCGTACTTGTTTAAATATCATTTGGTGTTTAATTATGTTCACATATGTCAACCAGAAGCCGAATGAAAGCATTTTGTATTTTTAGGTTATGTTGAATGTGCTGAAATTTTTGAGGTGTGCTTACATTTTCGTTCATAACTTTTGAACCGCTGAACCGATATCGCTCAAATGCAATACCAAACTTCTCGGGAGAACTTCCAATAAATATGTTAAGTTTCAGTTATCTCTGTGCAATATTTTGTCCGTGAGAGCAGTTTCCACAGACAGACAGACAGAAAGACAGACGGACAGACGGACAGACGGACATCGCTAGAATGTCTTAAAATCGATCGGGCATCATGAATATATATACTTTATGGGGTCACAGACCGATATTTCGATGAGTTACAAACGGAATGACAAACTTATATATACCCTCTATCACTAAGTGGAGGGTATAAAAAAAACAAGTAGAAAAATTAAATCTCAATTGGCCGAATCCAAAAAAATCCATCACACTGCACTTTTTAAGTGAAAGAAGAATTTTCTAACGTAAAAAAAAAATAATTAACAATTTTTATTACAACTATTTTATTTTGATTAAAAAATATTTTGGTCATTTTTGTAACAAATAATACTAATTTTTTTTTCGAGTGTAAAATTTTTTTTGAGTGTAAAATTTTTTTTGAGTGTAAAATTTTGTTTTCGAGTGTAGTTTTTAAGTTACCGAGTGTAGTTTTTAAGTTAAAACTAAACAAGTTTGAAACGCATTGCTTTAAAACTTAAAAAGTTTGAAAAGCATTCGTAAGTTACCACTGCTGTTAAAACTTGTTTAACGGGTTACACCGTCCGACAGCCAATATTAAACATGAAACGCATGATATATGTCTAAAAGTAGAGATCAAATGGAGACAAACTGCATTTACAGTTTTTCATTTCGTGATCCTGTTTCCTTTTAAAAGGACTTCAAAGTTTTAAAGGATACATTTTGTAAAATATTTTTGAAATATTTGTACTTGTCCAAAGATGACACTGGTGATGGCAAATGAAAGAGAAGGATCTCCCCTAATTTTTCCATTTTTATTTTTAACCATATCAGGATAAAAGGATGTAAATAACATCCTTTGAAAACTTTATCAAAATATTTTGTTGAAAATTTTGAATGATATTGAAGGATACATTTTTGAATGAGCGTAACTTACCTCCTTTTTTACTGATATATAAAAATAATAAAATAGGAAAATTAGGGAAGATCCTCCTCTTTCATTTGCTATCACTAGTGTCCATTCTAGGACAAGTACAAATATTACAAAAATATTTTATAAAATTTAATCCTCTAAAACTTTGAAGTCCTTTTTTAAATGAAACAGGATCACGAAATGAAATACTGTAAATGCAGTTTTACTACATTTAGCCTCTAGTTTCAAACGTTTATTATCCAGTTCGAATTTAATGACTTTTTCATTTTTGTCGGACGGTGTTATTTATCAACACGTAAATTTAAGATGAAACCAACCTGAAATTCACGGTTTAGCTAATAACTGTTGAACCACTGGAGCAATTTGGCTGAAATTCAATACCAATCAGACCAGGAGAAAGAAAAATATATATGATAAGCTTCAGCCGCTTAAGAATTGTCTTTTGAAAGTTAGTGTGTTTTTTATCTAGTAAATTCGCGAAAAACCCTTGCCGAAATTTAATCTTTTGCTTATAACTTTTGAACAACTAGGCAGATTTTGCTGAATTGCAACAGTAATCCGGCCAGGTAAATGTCCAACATATATGCCAAACTTGAGTAGCCTCAGTAAAGTCTTTCAGAAGTTAGCGTGTTTTAAACACACAGCCAGACAGACAGACAGACGGACGGACAGATGAACGGACAGACGGACATCGCTAGATCGACTTTAAATCGATCGAGTATCATGAGTACCTTGCCGAACGAATTGATAGCCTCCAAAATTTCAAAAAGATTATGGCAAAAAACTATATTTAAAAGGAAACTAATTTTTGAAAAAAAAATTTTTTTGAAAAAAAAAAATTTTTTTAAAAAAAAAATTTTTTTGAAAAAAAAATTTCCGCGAAAAAAAAATCAGCGATTTTTTTATTTTTTTATAAAAAATTATGTTCCTACTTATTTTAATACCATTCGGTGTTCAATTATGTTCACATATGTCAACCAGCAGCCAAATTAAAACATTTTGTATTTTTAGGTTATGTTGAATGTACCAAAATTGTTTAAGGTGTCCGTTCATAACTTTTGAACCGCTAAACAGATATCGCTCAAATGCAATACCGAACTGCTTTGGAGAACTTGCAAAAAATATGTTAATTTTCAGTCACCTCCGTGTAATGTTTTGGCCGTGATCACAATTTCTACAGACAGACGGACGGACATCGCTAGAATGTCTTAAAACCGATCACTGATCATTTATATATGGGACATTCCATGTCAAATCGGACACTTTGAAAAATTGTTTTTTTAGATTTTCCTAATTTGTTAACAGTTTTTAGTACCCTTCGAAAACTCCTTCATGGTAAATTTTCAGATTTTTTTGATGACCCGTTCAAAAGATATCGAATATTTAAAAATTGGTAGTTTGTTCCTTTACTCAAACTTCTTTTACTCATAACTTCTTCAATAATGGTCCAAATTTAAATTTTTTTTTTTTTCAAAACTTTTGTTTTTTTTTGCGAACTTTTTCAAAAAAATTCCCAAAAAATTCTTAAAAGCGCTCTAGTATGCGATTTTTAAGTTTTAATATTTAAATCTCATTTTTAAAAATGTTTGCACTCTTCGATTTTTTTTTTGAAATTTGTTTGTGTAAAACTTGGTTCAGTAGAAATGATTTTAAGATTGAAAAATTACAATAAATTTTTTTAAAAAATTTTAAAAAAAAAGTAATAATTGTTATCCCACGATCCTCCTGGGCAAAAAATTTTTAGAATCGATAGAATTTTTACATAAAAAAATTTCAAAAAAATCAATTTAAAAACTTAAAAATCGCATACTAGAGCACTTTTTAGAATTTTTTGGGATTTTTTTTTTAAAGTACGCAAAAAAACAAAAATTTAAAAAAAAAAATTTAAATTTGGACCATTATTGAAGAAGTTATGAGTAAAAGAAGTTTGAGTAAAGGAACAAAATACCAATTTTTAAAATTCGATATCTTTTGAACAGGTCATTAAAAAAATCTGAAAATTTACCACGAAGGAGTTTTCGAAGGGTACAAGAAACTGTAAACAAATTGGGAAAATCTAAAAAAAAAAAAAAATTCAAAGTGTCCGATTTCACATGGAATGCCCCATATATACTTTATGGGGTCTTAGGGTGATATTTCGAGATGTTCTAAATACAATGACAAACTTTAATATACCCTCTATCACTAAACTCAAATGAAAAAATCTGTCAAAAAATCTGTAAAACGATTTTCAATTTGATTTAGCAAACTATCAGCAGATTTTTCTGCTAAAATGGATATTTTTAGTAAAATCTCTGTCATTTAGTTTTAAAAAATAACAAAAATTTTACTGCGTTTTTAGTGATTCTGTTTGCTGAATTTCAAAATATTTTTGAACATATTTTAAGCAGATTATTTTTTAATTATACAGAAATAATTTGCCTTCATTCTTTTTTCAAGAAAATCGTGTCGATTAAGTCTTGCAAAAAAAAAATTATCAACATTAATAAATTTAAAATAGAAAAATAATTTTCTTGAAAATTATTCCATGAGAATATCATAGTTTTAATAAGTAACGGAAAAAATGACCTCGAGCTAGAATAAACCTACTCAAAAAAAAAAAAATCTAAGTTTGTTTTTTCAAAGTGTTAATTTTTATTTTGGTTTTTTTTATGCAATCAAAACGATATTTTTAAACATATTTTTAGAAAAGTTTGCAAAAAAATACACTTTTTACATGTTATTTGCATTTTTGCTAAATAAATCAAACATTTGTTATATTTATCGCGATGGTAAGGTGCTCTCAACGTCCCCCCACTGAACCCATCATAATTTTTTCCCTTATCCAACACACATTATTCACAAGTATATCATTTATTACATTAAATCCTTACAAAAAAAAAATCTTAACATACATTTAGGCTTTAAATCTGTAGCATAACTTAAGGCTGATACCTAAATAAATAACTGTTACAAATACTTTATATAAACTATTGACTTAATTGATTAATCTGTGTTGTTTTGTATTTGTTAAGAAATTAGTTTTTCGCAAAAATAAAAAAAAAACTTTCTTCAACATACTTTTCCAATTATAACTTAATACTCCTACTACTTCCTATTTAACTTCCTTCCTTTTACGGTGTTTAGTATAGAATGTTATTTATATTTTCCTTCCCCCCCAAAAAAAATAATTATTATTCTAGTCTCATTTTGCAAACGACCGACCACCACATAAAATATATATAAATAAATATAACAGTGATTAATTGTTCTATATTATATACAAACAAAAAAAATATATATTACTTAGCCGAGTAAAAAATTTTATATATAAATTGGTAAAATTATATATAATTATATATATTGGATAAAATTATATAATTGTATATAATTTGATAAAATTATACATAATTTGATAAAAATTATATATAACTTGATAAACAGTGTTTCCAATTTAATTTGTGTTTTTTGTTTATATCTTTAAGATTCCTGAAGATGCCATCCGAAGGATGGGGAAATATTGAAAATAATAAAAATTAATATTTTTTAAAAAACAACTGTGGCCTCGAGCTTGTCTATTAATTAATATAGAATTGAATAAAAAAGGTCGAATAAATATAATAATATTAACTTGATAAAATTTATATATAATTATATATAATTTTTATCAAATTTTATATAATTTTAACAAATTATATAATTTAATCCAATTTTATAAAATTAGATAAATATATATATAATTTGATAAAATAATATATAATTTTATATAAATTTTTTTTAAATTATATCTAATTTGATAAAATTTTTATAAAATTTTTATAAAATTTTATATAAAAAAAAATTTGGATACAATTATATATAATTTTATCAAATTTTATATAAATGAAAACGTTTGTGAGGGTTACGTGTTACTAAAACTTACGAACCGCTGGACCGATAGACACCAAACTTGGACAATATATTAGTTTAGTATGAACCCAGGTTTCTCTTAAGTTTAATTGCGATAGGTGGCGCTGTGTAGCAATATTTAAATTTTTAGTATTTATGGTGCGATTTGGCTGAAATTCACAAAATATATTTTTTTAAGAAAAATAAGTTTCCTGATAAAAATTTGAACCCCATAGGTGGCGCTGTCATCGCTCCTTATTTAATCTTATATAATTCTAATATATAATTTTATCAAATTATACATAATTATATACAATTATATATAAAACATTTTTACTTGGGCATTTATTCCATTTCATTTTTGTGTCTTTCATTTAAATTCATTGAATTATTAAAAAAAATATATTAAAACATAAAAACCATTATCCTGTCACGTACATCAATGCACAGAATTGTATATCAAAAAAAGGGGGAAAAATTATAAAAATGCGCCATTGAATATTAAAATACATAAATAAGTACTATAAATATGAAATGAAATTATTGCAGAAAATTTTTAAATTAAAAAAAAAATATTAGAGGGGAGAGGGGGGAGGTGGGAATAATTTTTTTAGATGAATTTGCTTATTCAGGGAAGTCAAATCCTTAATGTGTCTAAACATTTTTTATAGGAAAAACGTTCCAGAAACTATTTTCGAAATTCCTATTCTTAGGGGACAAAAACGGGTAAAAAAGCGAACTTTGGTACTTTTTATGTTTCCGTAAATAATATTTTAAGAAACTATAAATTTGCAATGCAAGATCCTCGGGCGGAAAAAATATTCTAAAAAAGTACTTTTTTGAAATTCCGATATTATTGGGGTAAAATAGTGCAACTTGGTACTTTTTTCTTTTTCATAAAATAATGATCATAGAAACTTCAAATTTGACATATTGTATCTTTCTGAAAAAAAAATATTCTAAAAAAATACCTTTTGTAAATTCCGATTTTAGTCGGGTAAACAATCGTACTTTGGTACTTTTTTTTATCTCCCTAAACTTTTTTAAAATAGTTATACGAAAATTTCCATTCTAAGAACAGGAGTAAAAATGAAAATTGGTATTATTTTGGGGTAAAAAATTGTACTTTGGTACTTTTTCTATCTCCTGAAATATTTCTAGAAACTTTAATTTAGAAATTTAGAATGCAGGATCATCCAATTAAAAAAAAATTTCGATTTGAAGAGAGTAAAAAAATGTACCTTGGTACTTTTTCGATTCTAAAAGGGTATAAAAGTGGTAATTTGGTAATTTTGGTTCGATCTTCTGAAATAAAGGCCACATGGAATGAAGGATCCTCCGTCACTATTAGGAATTTTTAATACTAAAGTAAAAAGGAGTAAAAAATACAAATTTTACTTTGGTACTTTTTCGATTTCCCAAAATAAGGGTCTTATAAACTTGAAATTTTAGGACCAGGATCCTTCAGCAAAAAAAAGACATTTAAAAAAAAAATTTTTGTTAATTTCGATTCTAAAGGGCTAATAAGGAGTACAAATGGAAAATTGCTACTTTTTGAGAAGAATGATCCTCCATTACTTTTTGGAATTTTTGATACTAGGGTAAAACGGAGTAAAAAATAACCATTTTATTTTTCTACGTTTTCGATTTTCCAAAATAATGGTCTTATAAATTTAAAATTCTAAGTCTAGGATCGTTCAGCAAAAAAAAAAATATTTCTATCTTTATTTGCCAAAAAGAAAGTACAAATGGAAAATTGGTACTTTTTTTGAGTAAATAATTTTACTTTGGAACCTTTTGAGGCCCTATGCTCCTTATAGGATCAACGGGAAATTATATATACCTTTTCTATCTCCTAAAATGGTTCTAGACACTTGAAATTTGGAATGCAATATCATCCAGTAAACAACAAATTTCTGAAAAAAGTACTTTTTAGAGTTCCGAACCTAAGGGGGCATAAACGGGTAAAATAGCGTACCTTGGTACTTTTTTTCTTGGTAATAGAAACTTGAAATTTGAAATGTAGTATCTTCCTGCAAAAAAAAAACATTATAAAAAAGTACCTTTTGTAAATTCCGATTTCAATGGGGACGTTTAACGCCATTAATAGAGATGGGCAAAGGGTAAATACCCGGGTATTTTTCAAAAAGGTGGGTATAAACTATGTTGTTGAAAATTTGGTGAACAAAAAAATTTTGCAGCAAAATTTAATGAATTTTATGCTAAACAAGTGAGAGTGTTACGTTCGGATGTGCCAAATCTTTTATACTCTCCAAAATGTAAAAAAAAACAATATTAAAAAAAATCCAGGGGCGTCTTTTTTTGAGGGGGGTGGGGGGGGGTTGTTGGGAGACGTAAGGGGGGCACCGTCCCCTTGCGATTTTGAACTTCTTCTGAGATAAGAATGTTGCATTAACATAGCAAAAGCACAAAAAACCCTGCAAAAAATGCGGTGTTTCTTAGGTTGGTTTAGTTCTCCAAGGGGGAACTTTTTTCTTCTTGGTCCGATTTTGCCGATTTCCGAACTTTAGCTGCCTAGGTATATAAGACATATTCGTGCCAAACATCGGAAGTCTAGCTCTTTTATTTTGGACTATATCGTGTCCTCTACAGACGAACAGACGGACGGACGGACATCGCTAGAATGTCTTAGAATCGATCACTGATCAATAAAATATATACTCTATGGGGTCCTAGACCGATATTTCCATGCGTTACACACGGAATGACAAAGTGAGTAAACCCCCATACTGTGGTTGGAGTAGAGTTTGCAAATAATCGAGATATTTCATAATCGCGATTACGATTAAAAAATTTGCCGTTAATCGCGATTACGATTAATCGAACTTTTTAAATAATTTGAGTTTCAATAGCTTTAAAAAAATCTTTTGAAATTTATATTTTAGAAAGTACGAAACTTTCGAACTTTCCCACTAAAAATAATTCGAGATTTTTAGTATATCATTGCGCATCGAAAGATCGCTCGAGCGCCCTTGAGAGTCTTTTTTAAGACATTTTTTTAAAACCCAGCAAAACTTTGGTAATGGGTAGTGATTATATAACACATTACCAGGTAATGTATATACCTTATTTGTAGCATTATTTTAGGATGTCTTACCAAACATTTGTTCCACAACGTATTATTTTAAAGTAAAAAATAATGCATTACTAATAATTTGCTACATAATGCATGATTATTGGAAAAATGTATTTCATATTTATTATTTCTAAACATTATATCATGGATGATTTATATTTGGTTACATTATGTATTATTTGAAAGTTTGAAATAATGCATTATTTATAATTAAATGCATAATGCATTACAATAACATAAAAAATAATTATTTTATAAAAAATGCAGAAGTTTAAACTAGAGATGGGCTCACGACAAGAAATTTCTAACGACACACACTCACTAGCATATTTTATCTACTTACACTCACTTACAATCACGTGAGTAAATTTAATACAAAATTACTTTTTCACTACTCGTAACACCTTATATATTACGTTCTGGTATGCTATATTATATACCTTACTCGTAACCTATAAAATATCATATATTTTACACCTTACTGGTATTCTTTGTTATAAATTTATGACTTATTTTATACCTTACTGGTATTCTATGTGATAATGTGGATGCATTACTTTGAGTCTCATCGCCTGTTAAAATCATCAATGCTGCAATGTATAAAATAAGAGATCATATACCTTATTTTATACCTTATTTGGTAATCTAAGTTTTGCTGGGAACTTATAATTAAAATTCTTTGTTGATAAAATTTTACACATACTTTAATTTTTGCCATCCCAGCAAAACTTAGATTACTAAATAAGGTATAAAATAAGGTATAGGATCTCTTATTTTATACATTGCAGCATTGATGATTTTAACAGGCGATGAGACTCAAAGTAATGCATCCACATTATCACAAAGAATACCAGTAAGGTATAAAATAAGTCATAAATTTATAACGAAGAATACAAGTAAGGTGTAAAATATATGATATTTTATAGGTTACGAGAAATGAAATAATATAGCATACCAGAAGATAATATATAAGGTGTTACGAGTAGTGAAAAAATAATTTTGTATTAAATTTACTCACGTGATTGTAAGTGAGTGTAAGTAGATAAATATGCTCGTGAGTGTGTGTCGTTAGAAATTTCCTGTCGTGAGCCCATCTCTATTTTAAACTTATGCATTTTTTATAAAATAATTATTTTTTATTTGATTTTTTCTGTAAGTACAGATCGAGCACGGGCTCTAATTATATTTGTTATAAGGGTTCAAGTTGAAAAAATGCAGAAGAAAAATTGAATTTCTAAAAATTATAGACATTTCTGGTATTTCCCATACCGGTTTCAAACACCCCAGTTAGTGTCATCATCAGTAGGATTTTAAATGTTATTGTAATGCATTATGCATCCAATTATAAATAATACATTATTTCAAACTTTCAAATAATACATAATGTAACCAAATATAAGTCATCCATGATTTAATGTTTAGAAATAACAAATATGAAATACATTTTTTCTAATAATCATGCATAACGTAGCAAATTATTAGTAATGCATTATTTTTCACTTGAAAATAATACGTTGTGGAACAAATGTTTGGTAAGACATCCTAAAATAATGCTACAAATAAGGTATACACATTACCTGGTAATGTGTTATATAATCACTACCCATTACCAAAGTTTTGCTGGGATCTTCAACATCAAAAAGATTTTTGGAGAAAAATACTAGATTTTCTTACATTTCCATTGCGCTTAAATAAACTCTACAAAGAGTGCTTCAATCAGCACTGAAAAGATACATGATTTTACTGCGTCTTAATAGCTCTTTATCTGTGCTACTAAAGAGTACTCTAAACTGTGACTGGTTTGGATTCGCTCTTTGGCTCGAGATTCCTTTCCAAAAGCTGCTTCCAGTTCATCAAATTTTCTGTGGCGTCGTGTCGGAATACCTGCCGATGGCCAGTGAAGGAGCTAATTGCGATGAAATTTATGAAAAAATTTTACAAGGCAACCAGCGGTCAAAGTATGAAAAAACTAAGTTTCTTTAAAAAAATTTCATGTTTAAATTTTTCGACCAAAGCCTTTTAAGTATATTTTGAAAACAAACCTCTTTAAAACTTACTCATATCAGAGTTGAAATTTTCCTTTAAATTTGAATGACTATTACGAGAAAATTTCCAAACAAGTTAAATGAATCATGGCCAACCCATCAAAATTTTCCGTTCCAAATAATCGGTACCAGAACGCATCATATCATTCTGCAATCGATTTAACCTAATATTCCAGAATCAATGATTTTTGTTTGAAATTGTTTCGAAAGTAATCGTTTTTTAGAGTAATTTAGTTTTTTTGAAAAATAATTTTAAATAGAAACTTTAAAATGGGTTTCCAAAAATTTTGGAACTGATTTAAATTCGTTATAAAAACAGTGTATTTCATAGAAAAATATTAATCGTAATCGCATCATTTTTTTCGATTACGATTAATTGGTGCGATTAATCGCGATTACGATTACGATTTTAATCGTTTTGCAAACTCTAGGTTGGAGGGTATAAAAATAGTACTTACTGAGAAAAAGTAGTACTTTTTTTAGAAAAATAGAAAAAAGTACTATTTTTAGAGAGAAAGTTTTTTTTTAGAAAAAGTAGCGCTTTTTTTGCAAAAAAGTACTATTTTAGAAAAGTACTATATCACCTTTAAGACCAAAACGTACTTTTTCTGAAAAAAAAGTATTTATTTAGAAAAATACTACTTTGTTTTCCTAAAAAGCATTTTTTAAGAAAACTGTATTTTAAAAAAAAAAAAAATAATTTTTAGAAAAAAATTTACTTTTTAGACAAAAAAGTACTTTAAAAAAAGTACATTTAGAAAAAAACTACTTTGTTCTAAAAGAAGTATTTGTTTCTAAAAAAAGGTACTTTTTCTAAAATAAAAGTACTATTTTCTAAATAAAGTATTTTTTTCTAAAAACAGATACTTTTTATAAAAAAAGTACTTTTTTTATAAAAAAAAGGTACTTTTTTCTAAAAAAAAAGTACTTTTTTTCTAAAAAAAGGTACTTTTTCTAAAAAAAATCACTTTTTTAAACAAAGTAGCTTCTTCCTAAAAAGGCAATTTTTCTAAAGAAGTACTTTTTTTAAAAAAGTACTTTAATACTACTTTTTTACAAAAAAAAACTTGTTTTAGAAAAAAATAATTTTTTTTTAAAAAACTATTTTTTTTTAGAAAATGTGCTTTTTTTGGAAAAAAGTACTTTTTTTAGAAAAAATTACTTTTTTTTTTAAAGTAGTAAAGTACCTTTTTCACGTCTTCAAAAAAAAAAAACGCTAAACACTCTTTGAAAGACATTAATAAGGGAAGCCTTTCCTTGTTAGTCAAACGGTTTTCGATTTTTTGTGTAAAAACCAATGCATACTTTTAGGCTCTAAGAAAAAATTGAAATTACGTATGATTTTCTTCATTTTTGAAATGTTTCTAGAAACGTCAATAATCTTACGATTCAGTTGTAAAAAAAATAATTATATTTTAATTGGCAGAAAATGGGGGAAAAAATAGTTAGGTTTTTAAGTAAAAAAAAAAAGATTTTTAATCTGCCTAAATATATGCAATTAAAAAAATTTTGTATCTTACGAATTATTTAAAAAAAAAATAAGAAATATGCTAAACGAACATGCTAATTCTACAATAATTTAAAAATTATTTCGAAGTCATTTGATAGATGCTACCCAAAGTAGAGAACAAGATTTTAAAAAATTATTTTAAAAAAAATATTTTAGATAAGTATAATTAATTAAAGTTGTTATTATTTGAACTTTCCAATTTAAATAAAAAAAAATTCTTCGAGCTCGAGGCCAGTTTTTTCTTATAAATAAAAATTCTTTTATTCCATTTCAATATTTCGATTCTCTTTGAGAATCATCATCAGGGGATTTAGTGAATTTTTATGCACACAACTTATTTTTAAGTTTTTGTGTGCATAAAAATTCTGTAAATACCCTGATGATAATTCTCAAAGAAAGTCGAAATACTAGAATGGAATGGAATGGGCTTCGAGCTCGAAGAATTTTTATTTATTTATATAAGTATAATTTTTTTTTTTTTTTTATCAAACATTTATAAAAAAACGTTATTGTTAAAAAAGTTATATAAAAAAATAAGTTTTTCAACAAACACTTTAGACTTTTTTTAGATTGCACTAAATTTTTTACACTTTACACCTATTAACACACGAAATTGGTTTAACATTTTTATAAAAACAAACATTGCATGTAAATACACTTAAAAAAAAATAAACATTTGTATATGTATAATGTAAATATTTAACCTTAAACTACTTGACCTTACAAAGAATGAAACAAAAAAAAAATTGTATAATCAAATATGTAGCAAATTGTAAAATAAAAAATATTTCATGATGCATGCACCGCGGAAAACTTAAAAAAAACACACACACATGAGGGAGAACGGAAAACCCAAAATATTTATAAACACGCAAATATGTAAAAAAAAATTTTCAGCACATACAAACATATTTTAGCTTATTATGAAAAACAAACTAACACATGCAAAGCACAAAACTAAAAACATGCATTCTAATACAAGCACACTATTTAAACAAAAAAAACTAACACATGCCTAACAAACAAGGATAATAAATAATCCCATCAGTATAATCCCCCAACCACAAATCAAAATTTTGCACAAACTAAAATACTTAAAAATTGGCGACAATACATCATTAACACTCAACACAAAATTGGCTAACAACTGAACCAACACCATACTAGAGCATGATTAAAAAAAAATTCTCAAGAAAATGTTCAAAAAAAATATAAAATTAATGATTTTATTTCTTTTTATCATTTTTTAGCTAAAACTGTTAAACAAAATATTTTAAAAGAAAAGGATCAATAAAAAGGATAAAACACATAAAGCCAAAAAGTATGCAGCATTATAATTAACTTAACAAACAACCAAAAGTATGCAACATTATACTTAAATATACAAACGCCAATAAGTATGCTTTATTTTTTTTGAAATAATACAAAAAAAAACTGTTGTAAAAACATCATTAATTGTAACATACAAAAACAGCCTTAAAGTATGCAATATTTGTTTATAAAAACATTACAATCTTTAAAAGGCTATAAATGTTACAAAAAACATTCCTTAAAGTATAATGGAAAAATTATTGAAAACTTAAGAAAATTACTGCTAACAACTGAAGCAAAAACAAATATAAACACTATAAAATTTAACAACTGCTTGTTCCAGAAGTTCCTAAATTATTATAAATTTTTTTCTTTCCAAAACTAAGAAAAAACTAAAAAAAACCATCAAAAAAAAATTCAACACTGAAAAAAAGACATTAAGGAATTGTCTTGTAGCAAATAAAAAAGGCGTTAATTACAGTTTATAAAAGAAAGGAGAAAAAGAAAATTACAACAAAAAAATATCAACCAACAATTGCTGGTTTCTACTAGAAAATAACACAACCAGAGAAGAATAAAACTTTCTAAGAGAAAGTCAAGGTTATAACAAAAATTGCAACAACAAGAACTATTAAAAAAGAGTAATTTACTATTTAACATACGGTACAGTGGGACTTAAAAAACTCCAAAACTTTTTGTTACATAACGGTTCTAGAAAATATTAAATCTTTATTTAAAAATCATATAATCCATTATGAAAATGCATTTTTGGAAAAAAAAAATACTTTTTGAAAAAGTACTTTAAAAAAAAGTACTTTTAGAAAAAAAATACTTTTTCAAAGTTCTTTAAAAAAAAAAATCAATTTTTCAAAAAAGTAAAAAGGTACTTTTTTTAAAAGAGTACATTTAAAAAAAGTGTAAAAAATGTACTTTGGTACTTTTTATATTTACTAAATAAATGTCCCTAAAAATTAAAAAAAAATCTCTTTCAAAAAGTACTTTTTCAATAAAGTACTTTTTTTTAAAAATGATTTATTGAGAAAATTACTTTTTGAAAAGGTACTTTTTTTCAAAAAGAACTTTTTTTAAAAAGTACCTTTTTCCAAAAAGTACCTTTTTCCAAAAAGTACCATTTCAAAAAGTACATTTTTCGAAAAGTACTTTAAAAAATTTACTTTTTCCAACAAGAATTTTTAAATTTTATTAAAAAAAAGTACTTTTTAAAAACGAACTTTTTGGAAATAAATTAAAAAATTGTACTTTGGTACTATTTAGGTACGAGTAAGTCTTATTTGTTTAGAAGATATAAAAAAGTACTAAAGTGTCCCTTTTAACCTACTTAAATTTTTATACCCTCCAACCACAGTATGGGGGTATACTCACTTTGTCATTCCGTTTGTAACGCATAAAGATATCGGTCGGGGACCCCATAAAGTATATATATTATTGATCTATGATCGATTCTAAGTCGTTCTATGAATGTCCGTCCGTCCGTCCGTCAGTCTGTATAAAACACGATTCAGTAAAAAATAAAAGAGCTAGACCCCTGAAAATTGGCAAGAATATGTCTAATGTTCATAGGCCGGTTAAGTTCGGAAATGGGCAAAATCAGGCCAGGGGGAAAAAAGTTCCCCCTTAACGAACTAAAAAAACCTCTTAAAAAACGACATTTTATATCTTTTTTTGCCATTTTTTTTAAACAAATGAAACCGTTTTATGTCAGAAGGGGTTTTAAACTCCTGCACTTAGACCAAGGGGCTGGAAAATTTCGTTTTTTTCTGCCCGCCCCCTTTTGTGGGCGTGGTTTTAAAAAATCATTAAAATAATGAGAAAATGGTATTACTAAATAGCAAAAAGAATAATAAATAAATTAGTTAACATTTATCGCGATGGGAAAGTATTCCTCACCTCCCCCACCGAGCCCCCCCCCCACAAAAAAACGACCCTGGATTTTTTTATATGTTTTAACATGTTGGAGGGTATCATAGATTCGGCATAGCCGAATTTAACACTCTCACTTGTTTATACTAAAACACTATGAGGGTATACTCACATTCTCATTCCGTTTGTAACTCAACGAAATATCCATGATGGATTCTAAGACATTCTATGAATGTCCGTCCGTCTGTCTGTAGACAACACGATGAAGCCCAAAATAAAACATAAGAAATAATATATCTTCTGGTCCTGGTTCGTAAATTGGCAAAATCGAACCAGAGAGAAAAAACTTCCCCTCTGAAATCACACAATTTTTTATGTGTTTTTTGTATTTTTGCTAAACAAATGAAAAATTTTGATGCTAAAAGAAGTATAAAGTCCTGCTATTGGACTCGGCGGATAAGAAGGGGGATTTTTAGGGCGTAAATTCAAAAAAAGTTTAAATAATCATGAAATTTTACAACTTTAGAGCAAAAAGCATAACAAATGAATTAGTAAACATTTTTCGCGAGGCGAAGGTGTCCCCAACAGCCCCCTCCAAAAAAACACCTGCAATTTTTATTTTTTTCACACTTGTTTACACTAAAATTAAAATTTTTATATTTTCTAATGGCGTTTTCTTTTCTGGAAAAAAATGTTGCACTTTCTGCACTTTTTTTTCTTTAATGACTCTTTGTGCACAGTTATGTACAGTAAATATAGACGTATTTGGTACCAAAAGAAAGGTATTTATAAGGACTATAAAGTGCTATATCAAGCATTTGAAAACAATACTCAGTTTTTGAGCTGATCCGATAAATGTAAAAATTTATGGGTTTTTGAAATTTTTTTCAATAAAATAACGTGTTTCGACATTTTATTATGAACAGTTAGATAGAACTCGAAAATACCTTTCCTTTGGTATCAAATATGTCTATACTTACTGTTTATTACTGTCCACAAGGAGTCAATAAAGAAAAAAAGTGCAGAAAGTGCAACATTTTTTTCCAGAAAAGAAAACGCCATAAAATAATGGTCCTAGAAATTTTGTAGGGGCAAAAATATTAAAAAAAAAGTATTTTTTGAAAAATGTACTTTTTGAAAAGAGAGTACAAATTGTACTCTTTCAAAGACAGACTTTTTTGCAAAATCCTTTAATTTTATACCATTCCAAAAATGTACTTTTTGAAAAAAATAACTTTCCAATAAAGTACTTTTTTAAAAAGTACCTTTTCAAAAAAGTACTTTTTCAAAAAAAAAAAAAACAAAAAAAAACTATTTAAAAAAGAGAGTAAAAAAATTGTACTTTAGTACTTTTTATATATACTAAAATAATGATTATAAATTTGGTACTTTCAACAAGTACCGACCAGTGAAATAAAGAAACAAACAACAGTTTGTTTAATTTTTAAAAAAATTTTCTTTTCTTTTTAATATCCCATTCTTGTGAGTGTTTCTTGCACTATTTGTTCACGAGATATAAAAAGAACCAATGTGACAAAAAGAGGAATCCCCTTAAATTGGAAGTTTCCGAAAATGTGATATAACTCACAAGGGAAGTCTCCCTGGTGTCACCCTCCGATCTTCATGAAATTTGGATATGTTGTTTAGAACGAAAATTAATTCGACACGTATTTTTATTTTAGCGGTCCAAACTCATTTTTAGGGGAGTCGATTTGTATGGGGGAAAATTTCAGTTTTTTACGATTTACACCTATTTAAACAAAATTAAAATAGGCTTATGTGATATCAGATTAAAGGTATTAAAAATACCTATCTCGTGGTGCTAACAACGGGCCAAAGAAGTTAATATTTTTTTACTTATTAACAAAAATGTCCTAAAATTTTGGTATTTTACTCAATATGACGAAAAGTTGTGCATGTTTGGACACGTTCTTAGCACACGTAGATAGGTTTTCCAAAGACCTTTCATTTGGTATGTAACATGACTAGGCTTCTTTGCATAATATAGGAGATAAATGAAAAAAACTGAAAAATGGACTTGTCTTCCCCCCTCCTTTTTACCCCCTTAATATGAATTTGGGCCGCTAAAAAAGAAAATGTGTCCCTTTATTTTTTCTGCTCTACAAAATAAATCCAATCCAATGATGATCCAATGATCAGTTTGTTATTTATTTTTCCAATTTTTATTTACAACTCATTTTAAATAATTTTAACCTAACCGAGAACTGGTAACAATGACCGTCGTCTCGTTGTAGCGAAATCGACCAAGGGTTTTGGTGGGAATCGAACCCACGACCCCCTGTTTCATAGGCTAGCACGCTACCAACTAGCCTACAGGGTCCCCTACAAAATAAATCTAATTCCATAAAGATCCGCGGGTGACACTAGGGAGACTTCCCTTGTCAGTGGTTTTTTAGCTGCAGGATCACACAGAACAAATTTTGAATTTCTGGAGTCATTTGTTTAGTAGATATAAAAAGTACCATTTTTAAAATAAAGGTGTAGGTACTTTTTATAACTTCTGAACAAATGACACCAGAAATTCAATATTTATCATGCAGGATCCTTCAGCTAAAAACCCATTTCGTAGAAGCACATTTTTGAAAATGTTAAGATGGTTAAAGGATCACTTTGGTACCAGTCGCATTTACTAAAAAAATAATGGTTCTGGAAACATAAAATTTCGAATGTAGGATTCTCCAGTGGTAAAAATATTTTAAAAAGTACTTTTTGGAAAAAGTACTTTTTAAAAAAAAAGTACTTTTTTGGAAAACAGAGTGAAAATGTGTACTTTGGTACTTAATATATTTACTTACCTAATTACACCAGAAACTAAAAATTTAAAATGTAAAACTTAAAGCAAAACAAACATTTCTAAAAGTCTTAATTTTTCGAAATTCTCATTTCAAAGGGTTTTGGTACTTTTTACAACAACGAACCAAATGACTCCAAAAATTTTAGATTCGGCATGTGTGGCCTTACACCAAAAAACACATTAAGGTAGATATTTCAAATTTGGAATGAATATGTTATCGAAAAATACATACACTTAGGAATTTTTCGAAATGAAGGGGACTTTGGTACTTTTTATATATCCTAAAAAAATCTTTCAAGTAATTTGAAATTTACAATGTAGGATACTCTAGCGGCAAAAACATTGTTAAGATGTACTTTTTTGTGAAAAAGATTAAAACAGGGTGCTTTTAAAAATATTGTAAAAAACTGTACATTGGTACATTTTATATTTAATGAATTAATTAGGTATACCTATAGGTACTCTAGCAACTTGACATTTGACATGTATGACTCACAAGCAAACTTAGCGATTCAAAACTTTTAGGAATTTTTAATTTAGAGGGGCAAAAAGAGTAAAAAATTTACATTGATTCCTTTTACAACTACTGACAAACGAAATAAACAAACCATAATATCAAATTGGAAATTTCCACTTAAAGTACACTAAGAAAATTATGTCATTAACTGTTTGTAGGTTATTTTAAAAAGTAATCAGTAAAGTTATTTTAAAAGAAAAATCATTAATTTTATTATGGACTTCTTATTTTCTACTGTTTCTGTAGTTTAAAAAAAATAATTTACTGTATTAAAAACGAATTTTCTGTTACATTTAATTTCGACAGTAAAAAAATTCTTCTGTAGTTTTACTGTTTTTCAATACAAAATAACTGAATATTCACTAGTTTTTTAATGTTTTGGTTAGTCATTAAATTAACATTTAAAATTGACTGTATTGTGTTTTTATATTAAAAGAAAAAACACTAACATGGTTTTTAAATAAAACTTCATTTGTTTTAAGTGAATATTCACTGGAATTTACCTACATAATTCTTTGAGTGTACCAATTACAAATTAAAAGTACTTTTTTAATGAACAAATGGCTCTTGAAATTCAAGACTAAGCATGAAGGCTCCTCCACCTTAAAACCACTCCGTAAAGGTAAATTTTTTGTAAAATGGTACTTTAGTACTTTTTTGTATTTACTGAAATAATGGCCCTAGAAATCTTGTTTAGAAACAAGAATATTATAAACAAGATACCAAAAAAAAAGTGTACTTTTAACCAAAGAAACTTTTCGAAAGTTGTTAGAATTGCTAATTCTGAGGAAACAAATAGAGATAAAATAGAGAACTTTGGTACTTTTTATATTTCTTGAAATAAGGGTTCAGGAAACTTGAAATTTCAAATGTAGGATCCTCTAGAGGCAAAAATATTCTGAAAAAGTACTTAAAAAACGTTGAGGTACTTTTTGGAAAAATTAATAAAAAGTGTTCTTTGGCACTTTTTACCAAAATAATTCTTTTGAAGGAATAAAAGGGGCACTTAGGTACTTTTTATGTTTCCTGAAATTATATTCCTAGAAACTTGAAATTTCGATCGTAGTATTTATAAAACTATCTAGTTGCAAGAAATTCTTAAAAAATTACTTTTTGAAAAAGTTCTTTTTGAAAAAAAAAAGTTTTCAAAAAAGTGCTTTTCAAAAAAATTGAAAAAGTGTACTTTTTAGAAAAAAAAGACCTCTAGCGGCAAAAATATGCTGAAAAACGAACTTAAACAAAAATCATAAAAGTGTACTTTTTGGAAAAAAGAGTAAAAAGTGATTTTTCTACTTTTTACCAAAATAATATTTCCAAAGTTTTTGGAAAGTACTTTGGTACATTTTACCAAAGTGGTTTTTCCAAAGTCGTTAGAAATCTTAATTTTGAGGAAACAAAGTTTAGGAACTTTTTCGAAAAATTAGCAAAAAAGTGTACTTTGGTACTTTTTACCAAAGCACTTTTTTTAAGGAACAAAAAAATAATAATAGGAGCACTTAGGTACTTTTTATGTTTCCTGAAATTATGGTCCTAGAAACTTCAAATTTACTTTTACTTTTACTTTTTAACAAAAGTACTTTATGAAAAAAGTACTTTTTAAAAAAAGTACTTTTTAAAAAAAAATACTTTTTGAAAAAAGTACTTTTTGAAAAAAGTACTTTTTACCAAAGAAACTTTTCCAAAGTTGTTAAAAATGCTAATTCTGAAGAAACAAATAGGGATAAAATAGTGCACTTTGGTACTTTTATATATTTCCTGAAATATAGGCTTTAGAAACTTGAAATTTCGAATGTAGGATCGTCTAGAGGCAAAAATATTCTGAAAAAATGCTTAAAAAAAGTTGAGGTACTTGAAAAAATGATTAAAAAGTGTACTTTTGTACATTTTACCAAAAAAAATCTTAAAAAAGTACTTTTTAAAAAAAAAAAAACTTTTGAAAAAAAGTGTTTTAAAAAATAAAAATAAAAAAGTGCACTTTTTGGAAAAAGGACCTCTTGCGGCAAAAATATTCTGAAAAATGAACTTAAACAAAAATCATAAAAGTGTACTTTTTGGAAAAAAGAGTGATTTTTCTACTTTTTAACCTAAATTTTGAGGAAACAAAGTTTAGGTACTTTTTCGAAAAATTAGTAAAAAAGTGTGCTTTGGTACTTTTTACCAAAGTAATTTTTTTTAAGGAACAAAAAAATAATAAAAGGAGCACTTAGGTACTTTTTATGGTTCCTGAAATTATGGTCCTAGAAACTTCAAATGCCGATAGTAGTAGTATTTATAAAACTATCTAATTGCAACAAAAAATTCTTAAAAAAGTACTTTTTAACAAAAGTACTTTATGAAAAAAGTACTTTTTAAAAAAAGTATTTTTTTGAAAAAAATACTTTTTGAAAAAAGTTCTTTAAAAAAATTAAAAAATTTACTTTTTTGAAAAAATAGTGACATTACCCTCTAGCGGCAAAAATATTCTGAAAAACGTACTTTAAAAAAAAATCAAAAAAGATTACTTTTTGGAAATAAGAGTAAAAAGTGTTTATTTCACTTTTTACCAAAGTAATTTTTCCAAAGTTTTTGGAAATTTTAACTTTGGTACTTTTTTATGTTTTCTTAAACAATGGTCCAAGAAACTTGAAATTATAAATTTATTATCGTTTTGCGTCAAAAATATTTTAAAAAAAATGTACTTTTTTCTGGAAAGAACAATAAAAATTTGACAAAAATATTTTTTCCAAAGTTTTTGGAAATTCTAGTTTCGGGGGAACCAAAAAGGTACCATTTGGTACTTTTTAAGCAAAATCAACATTTCTATTTTTTTTTTAATTCTCATTTTAAAATTTTTTGATCCCACTGTGCAAAGCGTGTATATTTAAATTACTCTAACCCCTGTTTAACTGTTAATGAATATACAGAGCAACATCAACAACTGAAACAACTGTAACAACATCAGCAACCAACAATAATCATAATAATTACAAGCTTGATAATGATGTTGACAATTTTTACTACTGAAACAACTACGAATACAATATAAGCACCAACAACAAACAACAACACATCTCTAACAAACGCAGACTAACTTTTTTGTGTCTTCGTCCTTTGTATAAGTGGTACAAAAAAAAAATTGTAACACTCTTGCAACAAAACCAAAAAAAAAAACGAAAGAAAACAACCTTTAATTACTACAAGGCGGAGAAGATACTTAAAAAGGTCCTTTGAAAAAGGTTACAAGGACAAGGTCTTTTATTACAAAAAAACAAAAAAAAAATAAATATAAACAAAAATATTTAACAAACAACTTGTTAAATTTATAGTTGAATTATACAAAAATCATAAAAAAAATTTGAAAACGTTACCGTAAACGTTTGGGAAACAAGAAAACGCGTGTTAGTAAAACGTCTACGTATGCTCAATAAAACAACAAAGCTGTGACAAAAAAAGTTTTGGTTTTTTTGTGTTAAAATTCAAAAATTTTTTTTGATTATTAACTTTATTTAAAATAACAACAGACAACATGACTGAAACGGATAATTATGATGATGAGGTAAATTTTATACAAAAAACAAATATAAATAATTTTAAAATTAAGTTTAGATTTAAGAAACAATATATATTTTAAAGAACTCAGTTATCGATAACATATTATTAACAAATTTTCTATCGAAAACTTTGTTATCAAACGATAACAAATTTTCTCTAGAAAATGTTGTTATCAAACGATAACAAATTTTCTCTAGAAAATGTTGTTATCAAACGATAACAAATTTTCTATAGAAAATGTTGTTATCAAACGATAACAAATTTTCTATAGAAAATGTTGTTATCAAACGATAACAAATTTTCTATAGAAAATGTTGTTATCAAACGATAACAAATTTTCTATAGAAAATGTTGTTATCAAACGATAACAAATTTTCTATAGAAAATGTTGTTATCAAACGATAACAAATTTTCTATAGAAAATGTTGTTATCAAACGATAACAAATTTTCTATAGAAAATGTTGTTATCAAACGATAACAAATTTTCTATAGAAAATGTTGTTATCAAACGATAACAAATTTTCTATAGAAAATGTTGTTATCAAACGATAACAAATTTTCTATAGAAAATGTTGTTATCAAACGATAACAAATTTTCTATAGAAAATGTTGTTATCAAACGATAACAAATTTTCTATAGAAAATGTTGTTATCAAACGATAACAAATTTTCTATAGAAAATGTTGTTATCAAACGATAACAACATTTTCTATAGAAAATTTGTTATCGTTTGATAACAACATTTTCTATAGAAAATGTTGTTATCAAACCATAACAAATTTTCTATAGAAAACGTTGTTATCAAACGATAACAAATTTTCTATAGAAAATGTTGTTATCAAATGATAACAAATTTTCTATAGAAAATGTTGTTATCAAATGATAACAAATTTTCTATAGAAAATGTTGTTATCAAATGATAACAAATTTTCTATAGAAAATGTTGTTATCAAATGATAACAAATTTTCTATAGAAAATGTTGTTATCAAATGATAACAAATTTTCTATAGAAAATGTTGTTATCAAATGATAACAAATTTTCTATAGAAAATGTTGTTATCAAATGATAACAAATTTTCTATAGAAAATGTTGTTATCAAATGATAACAAATTTTCTATAGAAAATGTTGTTATCAAATGATAAAAAATTTTCTATAGAAAATGTTGTTATCAAATGATAACAAATTTTCTATAGAAAATGTTGTTATCAAATGATAACAAATTTTCTATAGAAAATGTTGTTATCAAATGATAACAAATTTTCTATAGAAAATGTTGTTATCAAATGATAACAAATTTTCTATAGAAAATGTTGTTATCAAATGATAACAAATTTTCTATAGAAAATGTTGTTATCAAATGATAACAAATTTTCTATAGAAAATGTTGTTATCAAATGATAACAAATTTTCTATAGAAAATGTTGTTATCAAATGATAACAAATTTTCTATAGAAAATGTTGTTATCAAATGATAACAAATTTTCTATAGAAAATGTTGTTATCAAATGATAACAAATTTTCTATAGAAACAACATTTTGATAACAACATTTTCTATAGAAAATTTGTTATCGTTTGATAACAACATTTTCTATAGAAAATTTGTTATCGTTTGATAACAACATTTTCTATAGAAAATTTGTTATCGTTTGATAACAACATTTTCTATAGAAAATTTGTTATCGTTTGATAACAACATTTTCTATAGAAAATTTGTTATCGTTTGATAACAACATTTTCTATAGAAAATTTGTTATCGTTTGATAACAACATTTTCTATAGAAAATTTGTTATCGTTTGATAACAACATTTTCTATAGAAAATTTGTTATCGTTTGATAACAACATTTTCTATAGAAAATTTGTTATCGTTTGATAACAACATTTTCTATAGAAAATTTGTTATCGTTTGATAACAACATTTTCTATAGAAAATTTGTTATCGTTTGATAAAAACATTTTCTATAGAAAATTTGTTATCGTTTGATAACAACATTTTCTATAGAAAACGATAACAAATTTTCTATAGAAAATGTTGTTATCAAACGATAACAAATTTTCTATAGAAAATGTTGTTATCAAACGATAACAAATTTTCTATAGAAAATGTTGTTATCAAACGATAACAAATTTTCTATAGAAAATGTTGTTATCAAACGATAACAAATTTTCTATAGAAAATGTTGTTATCAAACGATAACAAATTTTCTATAGAAAATGTTGTTATCAAACGATAACAAATTTTCTATAGAAAATGTTGTTATCAAACGATAACAAATTTTCTATAGAAAATGTTGTTATCAAACGATAACAAATTTTCTATAGAAAATGTTGTTATCAAACGATAACAAATTTTCTATAGAAAATGTTGTTATCAAACGATAACAAATTTTCTATAGAAAATTTGTTATCGTTTGATAACAACATTTTCTATAGAAAATTTGTTATCGTTTGATAACAACATTTTCTATAGAAAATTTGTTATCGTTTGATAACAACATTTTCTATAGAAAATTTGTTATCGTTTGATAACAACATTTTCTATAGAAAATTTGTTATCGTTTGATAACAACATTTTCTATAGAAAATTTGTTATCGTTTGATAACAACATTTTCTATAGAAAATTTGTTATCGTTTGATAACAACATTTTCTATAGAAAATTTGTTATCGTTTGATAACAACATTTTCTATAGAAAATTTGTTATCGTTTGATAACAACATTTTCTATAGAAAATTTGTTATCGTTTGATAACAACATTTTCTATAGAAAATTTGTTATCGTTTGATAACAACATTTTCTATAGAAAATTTGTTATCGTTTGATAACAACATTTTCTATAGAAAATTTGTTATCGTTTGATAAAAACATTTTCTATAGAAAATTTGTTATCGTTTGATAACAACATTTTCTATAGAAAATTTGTTATCGTTTGATAACAACATTTTCTATAGAAAATTTGTTATCGTTTGATAACAACATTTTCTATAGAAAATTTGTTATCGTTTGATAACAACATTTTCTATAGAAAATTTGTTATCGTTTGATAACAACATTTTCTATAGAAAATTTGTTATCGTTTGATAACAACATTTTCTATAGAAAATTTGTTATCGTTTGATAACAACATTTTCTATAGAAAATTTGTTATCGTTTGATAACAACATTTTCTATAGAAAATTTGTTATCGTTTGATAACAACATTTTCTATAGAAAATTTGTTATCGTTTGATAACAACATTTTCTATAGAAAATTTGTTATCGTTTGATAACAACATTTTCTATAGAAAATTTGTTATCGTTTGATAACAACATTTTCTATAGAAAATTTGTTATCGTTTGATAACAACATTTTCTATAGAAAATTTGTTATCGTTTGATAACAATATTTTCTATAGAAAATTTGTTATCGTTTGATAACAACATTTTCTATAGAAAATTTGTTATCGTTTGATAACAACATTTTCTATAGAAAATTTGTTATCGTTTGATAACAACATTTTCTATAGAAAATTTGTTATCGTTTGATAACAACATTTTCTATAGAAAATTTGTTATCGTTTGATAACAACATTTTCTATAGAAAATTTGTTATCGTTTGATAACAACATTTTCTATAGAAAATTTGTTATCGTTTGATAACAACATTTTCTATAGAAAATTTGTTATCGTTTGATAACAACATTTTCTATAGAAAATTTGTTATCGTTTGATAACAACTTTTTCTATAGAAAATTTGTTATCGTTTGATAACAACATTTTCTATAGAAAATTTGTTATCGTTTGATAACAACATTTTCTATAGAAAATTTGTTATCGTTTGATAACAACATTTTCTATAGAAAATTTGTTATCGTTTGATAACAACATTTTCTATAGAAAATTTGTTATCGTTTGATAACAACATTTTCTATAGAAAATTTGTTATCGTTTGATAACAACATTTTCTATAGAAAATTTGTTATCGTTTGATAACAACATTTTCTATAGAAAATTTGTTATCGTTTGATAACAACATTTTCTATAGAAAATTTGTTATCGTTTGATAACAACATTTTCTATAGAAAATTTGTTATCGTTTGATAACAACATTTTCTATAGAAAATTTGTTATCGTTTGATAACAACATTTTCTATAGAAAATTTGTTATCGTTTGATAACAACATTTTCTCAAACGATAACAAATTTTCTATAGAAAATGTTGTTATCAAACGATAACAAATTTTCTATAGGAAATGTTGTTATCAAACGATAACAAATTTTCTATAGGAAATGTTGTTATCAAACGATAACAAATTTTCTATAGAAAATGTTGTTATCAAACGATAACAAATTTTCTATAGAAAATGTTGTTATCAAACGATAACAAATTTTCTATAGAAAATTTGTTATTGTTTGATAACAACATTTTCTATAGAAAATTTGTTTCTATAGAAAATTTGTTATCGTTTGATAACAACATTTTCTATAGAAAATTTGTTATCGTTTGATAACAACATTTTCTATAGAAAATTTGTTATCGTTTGATAACAACATTTTCTATAGAAAATTTGTTATCGTTTGATAACAAAGTTTTATCTAGAAAATTTTTCGATGAAAAAATTTTTTATTTTTTTTTTCTATTTTTAATTTTGTTCTTGTTTAAACATTATTTTTAATAATTTGTTTACAATTTAAACTTGTTAAACTTTATGAAGTACATAAATTTTAAAATGCTTCGTTAGTCAAATATATTAAAGATATAATTTTCTAAATGACCATTTTGTGTTTAAAGAATGGTTGACTTGTTTTTTTAGTCCCCTGTAGCAGCAACTAACCACTAATAAATACACTGTAAAATACTCTCGTTCTTAACATTTTTAACTGTCGTTATGGATTAAGTTTAAGGAAAAGAAAAAATGAAAAAAAAAAACCATCATAAACATTTTCAGTTTGTCCTTAATTTTTGTTATAGTTGACGCCATACTTAATTAGATATTATTTCAAGCGTAAGTTATATACAGTCAAGTGGACTATATAGTTTTCAGATTAAATGGCGTTAATGTGTATTAAACAAAACTTTGGCAAGAGAAAGATAAACATTAAACAATAATAATAAAACAATTGAAATAAATGATTTTTGAGTGAAGTCATGAAATTAAAAGAGATAATTGTCATTGAAAAGAAACGAAACGAAACTTTTATTATTTTATTTTTTTTAAGTGAATGCAATTAAAAATGTTAAAAAAAAAAAGTATTGTCTATGTTAGGGGGTAGAAAATATATAAAAATTATAGCATATTTTTAGGGGGTGACACAAAAGAAAACTATAATAATATATTAATTTAAAACTTTTTCTTTAAGCAAAATGTGTATAACCTTACAAAGAAATTATAAAAAAAAATCTTTAAGTGACGATTTTAAGAAAAGAATTTTTAAAAACTTTTAGCTTTTATGAGAAACAGTAAAAGCACTTAATTATAATGTAAAATAAAGACTTTTGCTTTTAGTACACTTTCAAAGAAAGTTTTCGTATTTTCATAGAACTTCAAAGAAACTTAGATTATTTTTATAGAAATTTCACGAATTTGTTTTTATACAATTTCATATGAAAAAGCTTAATTGTACCTATTTTGTGGCAGCACTTCAAGAAAAATTATTCTAGCATTAAAAACTAAACTTTGTACTAATAGCAGAAACACTTTTAAATGAAAATAAAACATTAGAGAGGGCTTATGTGATTACTATGATTAAGTTGTTGAAAAGTTGAGGTAAATCGGAACGGATTAGCACGTGTCACAAAGGGCTAGATTTTAAGATGTCGATTATATTTGTATTAGTTTTAAACGAAGTTAAAACTACAAATTCTGTTTTTATACCCTCCACTCTAGTGATAGAGGGTATATATAAGTTTGTCATTCCGTTTGTAACACCTCGAAATATTGGTCTAGGACCCCATAAAGTATATATATTTATGATCCTCGATCGATTTTAAGTCGATCTAGCGATGTCCGTCCGTCCGTCCGTCTGTCTGTCTGTCTGTCCGTCCGTAGAAAACACGCTAACTTTTGAAAGACTTTACAGAGGCTACTGAAGTTTGGCATATATGTTTGTCATTTACCTGGTCAGGTTGGTATTGCAATCCAGCCAAATCGGTCCAGTGGTTCAAAAGTTATGAGCAAAAGAGTAAATTTCGGCAAGGGTGTTTCGCGAATTTACGAGATAAAAAACACGATAACTTTCGAAAGACAATAACGAGACTACTGAAGCTTGGCATGTATCTTTGCCGTTCCCCGGGTCTGTTTGGTTTTAAATTTCAGCTCAATCGGTTCAGTGCACTGTGGGCCAGGATTTCCATTTTTTGGCCAATAAGGTCTGTAAGGCAACACATATTTAAAAATATTTTTTCGGAATGTCGACATCTTGAATTTTGTTCGCCTTTAATATCTTTTTATTATAGCTCAATTTTTTTTTTTGCATGAGGTTAAAGTCAAAGTTTGAGAATTTTTTTATATTTTTTATTTATGAAACAAATAATTTTTTTTTTTTACTTCAACACAATATTTTTTCAAATTTTTGGCGAATTTCTCCTAAAGACTTACCTGTTTGTCCAACACATGAGATAAACTGCCAAAAAGTATGGTACAAGCTTATTTAAAAAAAAAAAAATAATGGAAATTCATAGTTTTGTTGAAATCCGCCTTTTTTCAACACCAAAGTCCAAAAAAGTCCAAACGATATTGACAAACCTCGAATTACGATATGTCTCTGACAATGTATTCTATTCACATTTTTGCGACCCTGTGCGACCGTTCATGAACTTTTGATCTAGAGGCAATAAACCAAAACATGACGTTTAGAACTGCCCTAAAATGGACCTTCAAAATTTTTTTTGGATATTTTTGTTTCTATTGATTTCTAATAAAAAATGTCCCACTTTGACAACATTGGCGTGATAAGTGGTGATGGGCACGTGAGTGAATTTTGACTCACGTTGACTCACGCTCACGCAAAAAAAAAACATAATTTACTGAATCGTTTTTTTTCTCACACTTATTCACTATTTACGTGAGTAAACAAAACACCACTCACGTGTGACTCACGCTCACTCGTAACTCACGCTAAACATTTAAAACACGAAAAAATTGTAAAAACTGAATCAATACAATTAAATAATTTTGACTCACGCAAAAAAATTTCACTCACTACGAATCACTCACGAAAAAAATTGTCTCACTCACTTCTCACTCACGAACAAAAAATTTGAATCACGCTCACTTTCGATCACGCGTAATTCACGTGACCAGCGTCCATATCTAGTGCTAAACATTAAAGCTGGTAACGCATTTAAGCGGGCATATTTTGGCAATAGCATTTTTAATATTTTTTACGAAATTGTAGTTATTTGTACATTTAGGATGGCAAAACTAATTGGAAATAAAAAAGTTCTCTTAAATAAGCCACTGAATATATGAACTTTTTGACGCATTTAAAAAAGAAATATTTTATTAAAATCTTCTGATAAAAGCAAAAAGAGGGATTTATAAAAACTTAGAAATCCAAGCATTGTACATTTTATTATAAAGCTATGTCCCAAATTTTGGATCCGCTATTTTGATTTCAAAAAATCTGAGTTCGTATTCGTGTTGCGCAATCATTTCCTAGTAATATTTTGAAACATTAATCAATAATTTAAATATCTTGTCCGCCATATTGGATATTGCTATTTTGAATATTTGATTCTAAAATCATATTTTGCATTCCAAAAACCATCAAAATTAAACAACATAGAAAAAACATAATATTTTATTTGACGCCATATTGGATCCGCCATTTTGAATTTAAAAAATCGGAGCCCATATTCGTAATTACCGACCCTAAATACATCAAAAATTACTAATTTAAGTACAATTAGCTAAGAATTACAAAATCATATTCGCCATATTGGATCCGCCATTTTGAATTTCAAATCTTTAATTCCAAAATCAGTTTTAGCATCCGAAAACCCATTAAAATCGAAGTTTTTGGACAAAAGAGACAACATATAAAAAATCTTAAATTTGAATTTGTCGCCATATTGGATCCGCCATTTTGAATATTAAAAGTCTGAGTTCATATTCGTTATTAACGACCCCAAATACATCGATAATGGTTATATTAAACACAATAAACAAATAATTAAAAAATCATGTCCGCCATTTTGGATCCGCCGTTTTGAATTTTGAATTTTTTTTTCCATAATCGTGATCAGCGATCCTTTAACACCCATATGCAATACTTTTTTGACATATAGGTTAAGCGGTCTATTTATGGCCAAAATTCAGGGAAGCTGGCCCACAGTGCAGTGGTTCAAAAGTTATAAGCAAAACCCTGAATTTCAAATTAGTTTCATCTAAAATGCCACGTATTTTAACAAGTTTTAAAAGCATTGGTGGTAACAAAACAATGCTTTTCAAACTTGTTTAAATTTTAAGCAATGATTTTTAAACTTGTTTAGTTTTAAAAGCATTGGTAACTTAAAAACCACACTCGAAAAAAATTTTACACTCAAAAAAAATTTTACACTCAAAAAAAAATTTTACACAAAAAAAAAAAATGTACACAAAAAAATTTTTTTTTTTTTTTTTACAAAAATTACAATATTTTGTGTACATACGTACGTGCATTCACTCAGAAATATTTTTACAGTAAAAAAACATTACACTCGAAAAAAATTTTACACTCAAAAAAAAAATAGTATTTTAAAATGACAAAAAAAGAGTTTTTTACTCAAAATAAAATATTTCTAATAAAAATTGTTAATTTTTTCACGCTAAAAAATGTACTACCCTTTAAAAAAATGCATTGTGGAGGGTATTCATAGATTCGGCAAAGTCGAATTTAACTTTTCTACTTGTTTGTATGTGGTTTATTTTAAAGTTTTATCAATCATGGTCAGTTAAACTGCGGATCAAAATTGATAAAAACGATGTATTGCAGACACATTTTTTTATTATTTTTCTTTTTTAAGTTTCAAAAATTATAATTTTATCTGATTGGCTTGAAATCTGTGCCACAATTGTGGCGAAAGACGCTGCAGGTTTAAATTATCGGATTTGGCCTAAATTAATTTTAAATGAAATTAAATTTTTTATGAAAGGGGACATTAAACAAATTTTCTTTTTAATTTCTGGACCGTAGGAAAAAAACTGACACTTTTTGCAAGTTTAAAATGGTGATATCTCGAAACCCGTTCGACCGATTTTAAATTTTTTCAATAATCGTGTTCAGCGCATCAAATTTATACATATGGGCATTCCATGTCAAATCGGGCACTTTGAAAAAGATTTTTTTAGATTTTCCCAATTTGTTGACGGTTTTTAATACCCTTCAAAAACTCATTCGTGGTAAATTTTCAGATTTTTGTGATGACCGGTTCAAAAGATATCGAATTTTTAAAATTAATAGTTTCTTCTTCTTTTACTCATAACATCTTCAATAATGGTCTAAATCGCAAAACTTTTCTTTTTAAATTTTTGTCTTTTACGTACTTTAAACAAAATCCCAAAAAATTCTTAAAAGCGCTCTAGTATGCGATTTTTAAGTTTTAAAATTTAAATCTCATTTTTGAAAATGTTTGTACACTTCGATTTTTTTGAAATTTTTTTTGTGTAAAACTTCTATAGATTCTACAAATTTTTTTGCCCAGGAAGATCGTGGGATAACGATTACTATTTTTTAAAATTTTTTGAAAAAATTTTATTGTAATTTTCTAATCATAAAATCATTTTTACTGCTCCAATGGTGCGTCATAGACGGGTCATTTATAAGACCGACCCCCATTAATTTTTACGTTTTAACATTTCTTTGGAACAAACTAATACCCTATCTCCAATTTCTAATGAGGCTCCCACACAAAACGACATTTTTTAAAATTTGCTCCAACCGCTCTAACTGCCTTAATAGTGCCCTCAGAGCAACAAAATGTATGACCGGAAAATTACAATAAAATTTTTTCAAAAAATTTAAAAAAATAGTAATAATCGTTATCTCACGATTCTCCTGGGCAAAAAATTTGTAGAATCGATAGAAGTTTTACACAAAAAAATTTCAAAAAAATCAAAAAGTACAAACATTGTCAAAAATTAGATTTAAATTTTAAAACTTAAAAATCGCATACTAGAGCGCTTTTAAGAAGAAAAAAACAAAAATTTGAAGAAAAAAATTTAAATTTGGACCAATATTGAAGAAGTTATGAGTAAGTTTAAGTAAAGGAACAAACTACCAATTTTTAAAAATTCGATATCTTTTGAACGGGTCATCAAAAAAATCTGAAAAATACCACGAAAGAGTTTTCGAAGGGTACTAAAAACTGTCAACAAATTGGAAAAATTAAAAAAAAAATATTCAAAGTGCCCGATTTGACATGGAATACCCCATATATATTTATGATCCCCTGTCGATTTTAAGACATTCTAGCGATGTCCGTCTGTCCATCTGTCTGTCTGTCTGTCTGTCTGTGGAAATGGTGATCACGACCAAAATATTACACGGAGATGACTGAAACTTAACATTTTTATTGGACTTTCTTCCGAGAAGTTTGGTATTGCATTTGAGCGATATCGGTTCAGCGGTTAAAAAGTTATGAAAAAAAAATTTAAGGACACCTCAAAAATTTTAATACATTCAACATAACCTAAAAATACAAAATGATTTAATTCGGCTGATGGTTGACATTTGTGAACACAATTGAACACCAAATGGTAATTAAACAAGTCCGAACATATTTTTTGACAAAAAAAGAAAAAAATTGCGGATTTTTTTTCCCCCAATTTTTTTTTTCGCGGAAATTTTTTTTTTCAAAAAAAAAAGTTTTTTTCAAAAGTAATTTCCTTTTAAATAAAGTTTTTTGCAATATTCTTTTTGAAATTGTGGAGGGTATCACTACATTCGGCAAGGCCGAATTTAACTTTTTTTACTAGTTAATAAAAGTGTTTTTTGTACACTACACTCAAAATAATAACTCTGTAAAATACTCTGTAAAATGACTGTAATCTCAATTTAACAGATATTTGACAGAGTTTTCTGTCAAAATACAGATTTAAAGAAAATTCTTTGTATTTTGTTGAGACAAAAAAACAAAGTTTCCTCTGTTATATTACATTTTACTTTGTAATCTTAATTTTACAGATAATTAACAGAGTTTTCTGCTAAAATACAGATTTAAGCAAAACACTTCGTAATTTTTTTATAACAAAAAAAGTTTTCTGTTTTGAGTAGTTTTTGTTTTTGTTACCAAATATAAAAATTTTATCTGTATATTTTTTTTTTTTTGAGAAAAAGTAGCAAAAAAAAGTTGTAAAAAGAAATCTTTTCAGAAATCTTATAAAAATTTTACAAAATAACATGCATTTAACTAAACTCTGTAAATTTACATAGTTTTCTTTGCTAAATGGTGGTTTATTTAACCAATATTTTACTAGAAACTCTGTAAATTAACAGTTTTTTTGTCCAAATCATTTTACAGAGTTTTTAAGAAAAATTACAGAGTTTTCTCTGTCAAAAAGCTTTTATATTTAACCAATATTTTTCTGTAAACTCTGTAAATTAACAGTTTTTTTTTGTCAAAATCATTTTACAGAGTTTTTTAGTAAAATTACCAAGAAATGTTGTTAGCTGGAAAAGTATGGTGTACTCTGTTAAATTAGCAGAGTTTTTCTGTTATTTAACAGAGTTATTATTTTGAGTGTAGTGGTAGTAAAAATGTTTTACATATTTAGATACCATAAAAACAAACTTTATTTTTAAACTGTATTAAAAAAAGAGTTTACTTTTAGGAGTTTATGTGAGTTTTTTATAAAGCATATTTTAAGGGTTACAAAAACTACTGCATACTTTTAGAAAATTATGTAATTTTTATTAACATGAACACGAAAAAAAAAGATAATTTTATAGTACATTAAATTTTATGACTTTTTTTAGAACTAATATAATGCATACAGTTACGGTTGTAGTGAAAACAAAAATCGTAGTTTTCTTTTAGGCGTTGGTATAATTGAAAACTATTTTCACCAAACATTAACATTGGTCTTTATAACAAATTTAATAACAGTTGTAAAAAATATTTGTTCTCCACAATGTTTAGCTTTAGTTTTTTAACTACCTTTGTTAGAAACTTGTCTTAATCTCACGCCCTCGATCTAAGGACAAGGGCATAAACAAATCGTTATATACTTTTAACTTTCATACACTTGCATACCAGCTTGTCAATGCCACATGGTATCTGTTGTTGTTGTTGATATTTTTGTCTTTGAAGAACTTTTATTTTTTGTTAACTACAAAACAATAACAGAAACTGACAATTTTTCTATTCAAGGTTATGCTAGTTTTACACTTATACTACGATATACAGTGGCCCACAGGTTGATTCTGGCAGACCATTTCAACAATAGAATAAAAGTACTTTTTTTAGAAAAAAAAGTACGCTTTTAGAAAAAGTAGTTTTTTTAGAATAAAAGTACTTTTTTGAAAAAGTACTTTTTTAGAAAAAGGAGCACTTTTTTGGTAAAATAGTATTTTTTAGAAAAGTACTATCTATACCTTTAAGAAAAACCGTACTTTACTTATTTAGAAAAAATTGTACTTTTTCATAAAATATATTAAATATTTAAGAAAATAAAGTACTTTTTAGAAAAAAAACATCCTTTTTTGAAAAAAGTACTTTTTTAGACAAAAAAGTACTTTTTAGAAAAAAATTGATTTAAAAAAAAAGTACTTTTTTAAAAAATTTAATTTATTACAATATTTTTAGGAAAAGAGTATTTTTTTCGAAAAAAGTACTTTTTTAAGAAAAGAGTAAAATTTTTTGGAAAAAGTACTTTTTTAGAAAAAGTAGCACATTTTTTTGGTAAAATAGTACTTTTTAGAAAAGTACTGTACCTGTAAGAAAAAACGTACTTTACTTTTTTAGAAAAACTTGTACTTTTCCTAAAAAGTATTACATATTTAAGAAAATAAAGTACTTTTTTTAGAAAAAAAAACAACACTATATTGAAAAAAGTTCTTTTTAGACAAAGAAGTACTTTTCAGAAAAAAATAAGAAAAAAGTACTTTTTAAAAAATTAAATGTTTTACTACTTTTTTAGGAATAAGTACATTTTTCTAAAAAAGTATATATTTTTTTTTTTTTTATATATACTTTTTTCTAAAAAAAAAGTATTTGTTTCTAAAAAAAGCACTTTTTCTAACGAAAAAGTACTTTTTTTAAGAAAAAAGTTATTTTTTTTAGAAAAGTAAAGTACGTTTTTCTATTTTTCCTAAATCAGTACTATTTTTTCTGTGAAAGTACGTTTTTTCTAAAAAAGGACTATTTTTTCTAAAAAAGTACTATTTTTCTAAAACAGAAGAACTATTTTATCTAAAAAAGTATTTCTTTTTCTAAAAAGGTAGTGCTTTTTTTTAAAAAAAAGTACTTAGAAAAAATAGTATTTTTTTATGAAAAATGGTACTGTTTTAGGAAAAAACAGTAACTATTTTTTCTAAGAAAGTACTTTTTTCTCAAAAAGGACTATTTTTTCTAAAAAAGTACTATTTTTCTAAAACAAAAGAACTATTTCATCTAAAAAAGTATTTCTTTTTCTGAAAAGGTAGTGCTTTTTTTTTAAAAAATGTACTTAGAAAAAATAGTATTTTTTTATGAAAAAGGGTACGGTTTTAGGAAAAATAGAAAAAAAGGACTTTACTTTTTTCTAGAAACAAATACTTTTTTTAAACAGTAGTAAAAAATACTTTTTTTACAAAAGTAGTACAAAGGTAATTTTTTTAAGAAAAGAGTATTTTTTTTTAGAAAAAAGTATTAGGTTTTTAAAAAAAATTTCAGTACTTTTTTCTATTTTTCCTAAAACAATACTATTTTTCCTAAAAAAGTACTACATTTCTAGAAAAGTATTTTTTTTTTCTAAAAAGGTTGTACTTTTTTCTAGAAAAAAAGTACTTTCTTAGTAAAAATAGTTATTTTTTAGGAAAAATAGTACTGTTTTAGGAAAAATAGAAAAAAAAGAATTAAATTTTTTCTAGAAACAAATACTTTTTAAAAAGTAGTAAAAAAGATTTTTTTTTAGAAAAGCAGTACAAAGTTACATTTTTTAAGAAAAGCGTACTTTTTCTTAGAAAAAATATTTGTTTTTAGAAAAAAGTGCAGTACTTTTTTTTCTATTTTTCCTAAAACAATATTATTTTTCTTAAAAAAGTACTATTTTTTCTAAGCAAGTATTTTTTTTCTAAAAAAGGACTATTTTTTCTAACAAAGTACTATTTTTCTAAAAAAAATGAACAATTTTATCTAAAAAGAGTACTATTCTTTCTAAAAAGGTAGTACTTTTTTTTTAAAAAAAAGTACTTTTTTATAAAAAATAGTACATTTTTAAGAAAAATAGTACTGTCGTAGGAAAAATAGAAAAAAAGTTCTTTACTTTTTTCTAAAAACAAATACTTTTTTTTAAAAAAAGTACTCTTGTCTTAAGAAAAGTACTTTTTTCTAAAAAAAATACTTTTTTCTAAAAAAAAAGTATTTGTTTCTGCAAAAATGTGCTTTTTGAAGAAAAAGTATTTCTTTTTTTAAAGTACTTTTTTTGAGGAAAAAAAAACTACTTTTTTCAAAAAAAAAATACTTTTTAGGCAGAAAAAAGTACTTTTTTTGGAAATAAAAATAACACTTTTTTTTAAGAAAAGAGAACTTTTTTTTAGAAAATAGTAATTTTTTTCTGACAAAAGTAAAGTAATTTGTTTCTATTATTCCTAAAACAGTACTATTTTTCCTAAAAAAAGTACTATTTTTTCTAAGAAAGTACTTTTTTCTAACAAAAGGACTATTTTTTCTAAAAAAGTACTATTTATCTAAAAATTCATTTCTTTCTAAAAAAGTACTATTTTTTCTAAAAATGTACTATTTTTTCTTAAAAAAGTATTTTATTTCTTAAAACAATTATTTAAAAAAAATAACATCTGAAATGTGCCATGAGCCCATAACTGGCACATGTGCCATCTGCCCTTGTATGGCATACGGCACATTTCAGATTTGGCATGTGTCATACTAGGGCACATTGCACATTTCAGATGTGCTATGTGCCGGTAGCATAGCATATGACACATCTGAAAAGTGCCATACTAGGGCACATGGCACATGTTTCGTGAGGCATGATATGGCACCCGATGTACATTTCAGATGCGCCATGTGCCAAATGTGCCCACATGTGCCAGTACTTACCGTTGTAAATAGTAAATGTGCTACGGGGGTCGATCTGAAAAATTGAATTATGTTTAGATATTTTTTAAAAAAATATTTCTTGTCCGATTTTTTTTTTAACTCGCTGTATTTTTAGCAATGATCTACGAGGGTCGAACTGAAAAATTAAATTATTTGTAGGCGATATCGGTTTAACGGTGCAAAAGTTATGAACGAATATGTAAGGACCCCACGAAAATTTGGTACACTCTACATTACCTAAAAATACAAAATGCTTTGATTCGACTACTGGTTGGCATATGTGAACAGAATTGGATGCCAAAAGTTATTTAAACAAGTGCAAACAAATTTTCACCCCAAAATTTTTTTCGCGGAAATTTTTTTTGACAAAAACTTTTTTCGCGGAAAAGAAAAATTTTCACAAATTTTATTTTTTGCAAAATTAATTCTTAAAATTTTTTTTACACCAAAACTTTTGTTCGCTGATTTTTTTGCACCAAAAACTTTTTCCGCGTAATTTTTTTTTCGCAAAATATTTTTTCACAAAATTTTATTGCAAAGTTTATTGCATTCTGTGGGGGGGAATTCATAGTTTCGGCAAAGCCGTACTTAACTTTTTAAAAGTTTGATCCCGATTTTTTCGACAACCAATTATTTGTTAGTTTCTTTGTTTACACGACATTAGTTTTGATCCACTGTATGTTAAGATGTTTCGTTCACATGCATACATTTTTGTGAACACCAGAGTTTTACTTGTGTAGACAAAAAGAAAAACAAAAAAACAAGAATAAAAACCCCTTTGGTCTGATTTTGAGAACATGTCATCACATCACTTGTGTTGTGCCATTACACAACCACTTGATCGTTTACTTACAACACGTGAATTTTTCATACATACATAAATGTGTAGTAAGATAATGTGGATGGTTGAAGTTGAAAAGGGCATAACTACATTTTACTTAATTTTAGAAAAGATTAAAAGAAATTTCGGCAGTGCCAAATCCTTTATGCCCTCCAAAATGTATAAAAAAATAACACAATTTAATGGAGCCTTTTTAAGAAAGGACACCTTCCCCAAAAGCGGAATTAAAAAAAAAATACCAAAAATTGAAAAAAAAAATAAAAAAGTTAAATTCGACCTTACCGAATGTACAACAATGTATACAACAATGTATAAAAAATTTATTTGCAAAAAAAAAATTAAAAAAATTTTTTTTTTTGAAAAGCAAAAAAAAAACCGCGAAAAAAATTTTTGGTGAAAAAAAATATTCGGCGAAATTTTTTTTTTTTGTAAAAAAATATGTTAGTACCATCTTAAATACCATTCACTGTTCAAATTCTGTTTACGAATGTCAACCACCAGCCAAATTAAAGCATTTTGTATTTTTAGGTTATGTTGAATGTAACAAATTTTTTGAGGTGTCCTTACATTTTCTTTCATAACTATTAAACCACTGAACCGATTTTGCTCAAATGCAACACCAAACTGTTCGGGAGAACTTCCAATTAATATGTAAAGTTTCAGTCATCTCCGTGTAATATTTTGGCCGTGATCACCATTTCCATAGACCGACAGACATACGGTCAGACGGACATCGCTAGAATGTCTTAAAATCGGTATAAAAATTACGAAACTCCAGAAAATTTTTTAAAAATTTCGAAACGAAATCAAAAAATTCTTAGAAAATTAACCATTATACGAAAGATTATTTTTTTTTTGTTTGATATGACTGAAACTGTTTACTCTCTGCGGAATTGAAAATCTTTATGTTTCTCTTATGTCCTTTTACCTTTCAGCCACTGATATATGTATACGAGAGTTGTAAGTTTTGCAAGGGCTGTAAGTATGTCCTTAAATTCAGTTGTTGTTTTTTGTTTTTTTGATTTGTGTTTTTTTTTTTTTTTTTTGTAACTTTCTTTTAATATTCTCTTTATTTTTTTCTTCTTCATTCAATTGTTCATACTTACTTAAGTGTTTGTATAACATTTGGCTACACCTCTTTTGTCAAATGTCTCTATATAATCTTTCATGAATGATATTGACGATGGTGATGATGATGAGGATGATTTTTATGGAATGGTAAATGTAGTAGCACCATATATTACATGTGCCATCTATACTTTATTGCAATGCCTGATGTTGCAGAAAATGTTGAGGATAGATGTTTTTATAAAAAAAAAATATATATTTAGAAAAAACTACATATTTAAAGGGAAGGTTAACGAAGTAATAGATAGTGAATTTTAAAAAGTATAAAAACCATTAAAAAGATTGTAGACAAAATGTTGCTTCTACTAGGAAAATTAAATTATCGGAAAGAAAAAGAGCTCTTACAATTAGTGATATCTTAAGTATACTGGCGCAGTCGGTCAAAATAAAACTGGCGCAGTCGGTCAAAATGAAACATAAAACATCTAACAAAGGAAGTATCTCAACCCTTATGAACCGATTAGCATGAAACTTAAAATATATATAAAACAGACAATTCTTAGGTTGGGGTGTCTCGGCTTATAGGCAATTTCAAGGATTTAGGGGTTCAAAAAATTTGTCAAAAAATGGCGAAAAATCGGTTTTTGCATTTTTTAGCCATATTTTTTAAGAAACTATATGATGGGAAAGTTAACGAAGTAATAGATATTAAATTTTAAAAAGTAGAAAACCCCTAAAAAAGATTGTAGAGAAAATCTTGCTTCTTCCAGGAAAATTGCCAAAAAGGAAAAAAAAGCTCTTACAATTAGTGATATCTTAAGTATACTGGCGCAGTCGGTCAAAATAAAACTGGCACAGTCGGTCAAAATAAAACTTGTAATTTTTAATACGGAAGTATCTTAACCCTTATGAACCGATTTGCATGTAACTTAAAATATATGGGGCATTCCATGTCAAATCGGACACTTTGAAAAAAAAAATTTTTTTAGATTTTCCCAATTTGTTTACAGTTGTTAGTACCCTTCGAAAACTTCTTCGTGGTAAATTTTCAGATTTTTTTGATATCGAAGATATCGAATTTTTAAAAATTGGTAGATTGTTCCTTTACTCAAACTTCTTTCACTCATAACTTCTTCAATAATGGTCCAAATTTAATTTTTTTTTTTTTTCAAAATTTTTGTTTTTTTACGTACTTAAAAAAAAAATCCCAAAAAAATCTTAAAAGTGCTCTAGTATGCGATTTTTAAGTTTTAAAATTTAAATCTCATTTTTAAAAATGTTTGTACTCTTAGATTTTTTTTAAATTTTTTTGTGTAAAACTTCTATCGACTCTACAAATTTTTTGCCCAGGATCATCGTGGGATAACAAATATTACTATTTTTAAAAATTTTTTTAAAAAAAATTTATTGTAATTTTCCAATCTTAAAATCATTTCTACTGATCCAATGGTGCGTCATAGAGGGGTCCCTTATAAGACCGACCCCCATTAATTTTTACGTCTTAACATTTATTTGGAACAAACTAATACCCTATCTCCAATTTCTAAGGGGCTCCCATACAAAACGACATTTTTTAAAATTTGCTCCAACCGCTCTAACTGCCCTAATAGTGCCCTTAGAGCAACAAAATGTATGATCGACCCACAATATTTTTTTAGTCTAAACATTTTCTCCGAACACACCTACCCTCTATATTTAACTGTTAAGGCGGTATAATTTTTTTATTTTTTGTAAATTTGTTTTATTTAATCAGCTTCTACCGGTTTAATGGTGCGTCCGAGAGGGGTCATTAAGGAGACCGACCCCCATTTATTTTTAACCTACAACATTTTTTTTTAAACAACCCTACGCTCTATCTCCACTCCCTAAGGCTCCCATACAAATAACAGTTGGAGCAAATTTTATAAAAATGTAATTTTGAATGGAAGCCTACTTAGGGAGTGGAGATAGGGCGTAGGTATATTTAAAAAAAATGTTATAGGGAAAAAATAAATGGGGGTCGGTCTCACTAATGACCCCTCTCGGACGCCCCATTAAACCGGTAGAGCTGATTAAATAAAATAAATTTACAAAAAATAAAAAAAATTGTATGGGGACCACCTTAACAGTTCAAGATAGAGGGTAGGTGTGTTCAGTTCGGACGCACCATTGGACCGGTAGAAGCTGATTAAATAAAACAAATTTACAAAAAATAAAAATAAAATATGGGGACCGCCTTAACAATTAGAGATAGAGGGTAGGTGTGTTCAGAGAAAATGTTTGGACAAAAAAAAAAATATTGTGGGTCGGTCATACATTTTGTTGCTCTAAGGGCACTATTAGGGCGGTTGGATAAAATTTAAAAAAATGTCGTTTTGTGTGGGAGCCCCCTTAGAAATTGGAGATATGATATTAGTTTGTTCCAAAGAAATGTTAAGACGTAAAAATTTAAGGGGGTCGGTCTTAAAAAGGACCCCTCTATGACGCACCATTGGAGCAGTACACGGTGCCCTGGAGAGGATTTAAATAAAATTTTGGTGTTACTCCAATTTTTAAGCAGATTATGTTTTTGGACTATAAAAGAAAGAAAATAAGCTAAAAAAGAAAAAAAAGTAGTAGGCGCTTTTTTTTTGGCGGGCAAAAAGATGAATTTAAAAAAAAACAAAAAAGAATTTATTCTTTCAAATGCATTAAAAATTTTTTATACAGATGTAAATTCATCACATATTCACTTGTCAGTGAGATTTAAATATATATGTGACATATATTTTCAGATATGAGACTTAAAAGAATAATTTCACTATTTAGTGAGACTAAATCAAATTTCTTCTTTAATTTAATGAAAATTTTAACTCTAGCAGTTACTTCACATTTAATATTGATCCTGTTTCTAGATTTTGAAGGGGGGAAGTAACCCCAACAATACAAACAAAATTTACAAAAGGATTTTTGGCGAAATAAACAAAATTAAAAAAGGATATTAAGTCCATCCATAAGTTTCGCAATAAACAAATAGTCCAAACCACTTGCTGTATCTCTTTTTAAACTATTTACTTTGTTTTACTCTTCCTTAGGCATTTCAAACACATTTTTAATGATTTTTACTATCGTTTTCTGATTTTTCTTAGTTTTGAAAAAACATTTTTATCAAAAAAGTACTAATTCTTTTAAAATTATATGACTCACTAAGGTCTAAACTGAGGCAACTTTGTGTTTTGCTGTCCGTCTGAGTAGTACACTGAAAACTTTTAAGAACTTACATTTATAAATAATTTACAAGGACATATTTCATTTAGTTTCGATTAATAGTGAAATTATTCTTTTAAGTCTCATATCTGGAAAAATATGTTACATATATATCAAAATCTCACTGATAAGTAACTACGTGATGAAAATACATCCGTGTATACAAATTTTAATGCATTTGAAAGAATAAATTCTTTTTTGTTTTTTTGAAATTCATCTTTTTGCCCGCCAAAAAAAAAGCGCCTAGTACTTTTTTTTCTTTTTTGGCTCATTTTCTTTCTTTTATCTTCTAAAAACATAATCCACTTAAAAATTGGAGTAACACCAACATTTTATTTAAATCCTATCCAGGGCACCGTGAGTAGACATGATTTTAAGATTGGAAAATTACAATAAAATATTTTCAAAAAATTTAAAAAAATAGTAATAATCGTTATCCCACGATCCTCCTGGGCAAAAAATTTGTAGAATCGATAAAAGTTTTACAAAAAAAAAAAAATCAAAAAAATCGATGAGTACAAACATTTTCAAAAATGAGATTTAAATTTTAAAACTTAAAAATCGCATACTACCCAGCAAAACTTTGGTAATGGGTAGTGATTATTTAACACATTACCAGGTAATGTATATACCTTATTTGTAGCATTATTTTATGATGTCTTACCAAACATTTGTTCCACAACGTAGTGAACAACAAGTGAAAAATAATGCATTACTAATAATTTACTACGTAATGCATGATTATTGGAAAAAAAGTATTTCATATTTGTTATTTCTAAACATTAAATCATGGATGACTTATATTTGGTTACATTATGTATTATTTGAAAGTTTGAAATAATGCATTATTTATAATTGGATGCATAATGCATTACAATAACATAAAAAATAATTATTTTATAAAAAAATTCATAAGTTTAAACTAGAGATGGGCTCACGACAGGAAATTTCTAACGACACATACTCACGAGCATTTTTTATCTACTAAAGGGTACTTTTCACTATCACACATTTCCATTATACAAGTGTAATTTCACCATGTTAGCGAAATATTTTTTTAAAAAATTTGGCCAGAAATTGTTCGTTTATTAGATACGACTAGGTTTCAATCAAAAAAGAATCCAAAAATCTTTAGAAAGTTGGTAAATTTTGATGTGTATAATGGAAAAGTGTGATAGTGGAAAGTACCCTTTACACTCACTTACAATCACGTGAGTAAATTTAATTCAAAATTACTTTTTCACTACTCGTAACACCTTATATATTATCTTCTGGTATGCTATATTATTTCATTTCTCGTAACCTATAAAATATCATATATTTTACACCTTACTCGTATTCTTCGTTATAAATTTATGACTTATTTTATACCTTACTGGTATTCTTTGTGATAATGTGGATGCATTACTTTGAGTCTCATCGCCTGTTAAAATCATCAATGCTGCAATGTATAAAATAAGCGATCCTATACCTTATTTTATACCTTATTTGGTAATCTAAGTTTTGCTGGGTAGAGCGCTTTTAAGAATTTTTTGGGATTTTTTTTTTTTTTTTAAATTACGTAAAAAAACAAAAATTTTGAAAAAAAAAAATTAAATTTGGACCATTATTGAATGAGTTATGAGTAAAAGAAGTTTGAGTAAAGGAACAAGCTACCAATTTTTTAAAATTCGATATCTTTTGAACGGGTCATCAAAAAAATCTGAAAATTTACCACGAAGGATTTTTCGAAGGGTACTAAAAACTGTAAACAAATTGGGAAAATCTAAAAAAAAAAAAATTCAAAGTGTCCGATTTGACATGGAATGCCCCATATATAAAAGAGACAATTCTAAGGTTGGGGTGTTTCGGCTTATCGGTCATTTCAAGGATTTAGGGGTTCAAAAAATTGCTAAAAAAAATGGCGAAAAATAGTGTTTTGCATTTTTTAGTCATCTCTTTCTAAGAAACTATATGATGTTTTTATATGTGAAGAAAGTTTTCTTAATGTCTATCCAAAGTTGGCATAACTTTGTAAAAATTTGGTTTCGTAAATATTTTTTTCATGAAAATGTGTAAATTTTGGGGGATATTTATGTGAAGACATGTATTTGAAATAATCTTTATTAAATTTAATTCGACACGTGTTTTTGCGCTAGACGCAAAAATTTTCCCGAAGGTCCCCATTGTTTCATAAGGGGACAACCAAATTTTTAAACACTGATATGTCCGATAAGCCGAAACACCCCAACCTTAAAATCGTTTCTTTTATATATATTTTAAGTTTTAGGCAAATCGGTTCATAATGGTTGAGATACTTCCCTTTTAAGTAATCTTTTAACCGACTGCGCCAGTTAACTGATAACCTGCTTCATTGTGATTCTAGCTAAGCTTAAAATGCCTTTAGCCTTTTAATAAGTTTTCCCGCTTGGCAGACCTTCTCTGTTTTAGAGTTTTGCCAACATATCTTAGGATGTTTGCTGGTACATGAATCTTACATGAGCTAGAAAAACTAAATGTATACATTTAAAATATATAAGTATTTTAATATTAATAAACTTTTACGAAGAAAAAAATTTATATAGAATTTTTTTAAAATTTATGAGGTTTACAAATGTATTTTTGCAATTGAAAGATAGTGCTTTTGAACTAAAGAAGGCTTTTTTCAAACAATTTCAGAGAGAACACATAAGTGTTTTAAAAACTCTAGAAAAAAAAATTACTACCTTTAACAAGCTTCCAAAAAAAAGGAAATAAATAAAAATTTAAATTATAAGAACACACAAAAATTTTTTTTTTCCATGAACGATTTTCATAGTATTTATGAACAAATTCATACAATTTATTAACTTTTTCATAATATTTATAAACTTTTTCATATTATTCATGAATAAATCATAATATGTGAAATTTAAGAATTTTTAACCTTTTTCATAAATACTATGAAAAAGTTTATAAATATTATGAAAATTTAATAAATTATATGAATTTGTTCATAAATACTATGAAAATCGTTCATGAAAAAAAAAATTTTTGTGTGAAGCAAAAAAAGTCCAATAAAAAATTATTTTTTTCGGCATAAAATATTTACAGAATTTGTTCAACGGACTACACATTATTGCCAAATATACTTTTTGGGTCCCACTGCTTTTCAGAATCTTTAAAGCTCCATAAAAAGGAATTGGTCCCCAAAATGGACAATCCAAGTATAAGGTTTTACTACCTTTTGGTAGTAGAATCAAACCTATTTTGTCAAATTCTTGTGTGTTTTTTAAAAAGTCTTTATTTGTTGTATAGTGTTATTAATCCTTTAAAAACAAATAAAGACTGTTTGGCATTTAGTTTTATGATTACTTGAAAACACCCGCCAAAATCTTGTATAAATTTCCATGAAAACCTTTGTAAAATCTTAAAACAAGTTTATTTTGCTATTTGATAAACTATGCATAAACTTTTACATTACAGTTTAAACAAAAGCAACGTTTTACAACATTTACACAAAAGTTTTGATCCTTATTTTTTCTAGAAAGAAAAATATAAAAAGTTTTTTTTTTTAAAGAGTATAAAAATTTCAATAACAAAAACAAAAATTTTTTCGTTGTTTACAAAAATAAAATGAACTAACAAAACTTAAAGTTGCTTAACTTAAATCTACAAAAAAAATAAGAAGTGAGAGTGTTAAATTCGGCTGTGCCGAATCTTTGATGCCCTCCAACTTACTAAAAAAATATAAAAACAATTAGAAAAGTTAAATTCGACTTGGCCGAATCTATGAATACCCTCCACAATGCCCTTTTAAGTAATATGTAGTAAATTTGCTAACGTGAAAAAAATAAAATTTTTTATAAGAAATATTTTATTTTGTGTAAAAAATTTGTTTTTTAAACTAATTTTTGAAAAAAAAAAATAATTTACAAAATTTTTTTTTGAGTGTAAAATTTTTTTTGAGTGTAAAATTTTTTTTCGAGTTTTTTTTTTTATTTTTTTTGTAAAAATATTTTTAAGCGACAAAAATACGTTGTAAAATATTTTTGTGACTACCAATGTTTTTAAAACATGTTTAACGTGTTTTCAACTCATGAATTTATGGTGAAACGAATCGGAAATTCACGGTTTTGCTAATAACTTTTGAACCACTGGACCGATTTGGCTGAAATTCAAAATGAACCACGCCAGTGGAACAATAAATACATATGCTAAGCTTCAGCAGCCTCAGAATTGCCTTTCGAAAGTAAGCGTGTGTTTTATCTTGTAAATTCACGAAAAACCCTTGCCGAAATTCTGTAAATTCGAAATTCGAAAGCTGTAAAAAACTGCGTTCTTTAAGGGGAAATTTTTTGCCCCTGATCCGATTTTGCCCATTTCCAAACTTAACCGGCCTATGAGAATGAGACAAATTCATGTCAATTTTCAGGAGTCTAGCTCTTTTATTTTAAACTGAATCGTGTTTTATACAGATGGACGGACATTCATAGAATTACTCAGAATTGATCATGCATCAATATAGTCATAACTTTGAAACGGTATGACCTTTGTACTTCGTTTAGGTCATTTTAGAAAGGTAAGAGGTAGGGCTATCTTTTAGGGAAAAAACATACGCAAATTGAGGTTATAAGCACGTTATGCCTTTTTCCCCATTTTTTTGTAAACTCTGTATCTCGGCGATTTCCCTTTTTTTCCAACCACTGCACTGTGGGCCAGTATCGATGAATTTTGGCCATAAATAGACCGCTGAACCTATATGTAAAAAAAAGTATCACATATGGGTGTTGAAGGATCGCTGATCACGATTCTGGAAAAAAATTCAAAATTCAAAATGGCGGATCCAAAATGACGGACATTTGTTTAATTCTTAGCTTATTGTATTTATGATAACCATTGTCGATGTATTTGGAGTCGTTAATAACAAATATTAGCTCAGACTTTTAGAATTCAAAATGGCGGATCCAATATGGTGACAAATTTACATTTAAGATTTTTTATATGTTGTCTATTTTGGCCAAAACTTAGATTTTTATGGTTTTTCAGATGTTAAAACTAATTTTGGAATTAAAGATTTGAAATTCAAAATGGCGGACCAATATGGCGGATACGCTTTTTTAGTTCTTAGCTTATTGTACTTTAATTAAGCATTGTCGATGTATTTGCGGTCGGTAATTACGAATATGAGCTCAGATTTTTTTAATTCAAACTGGCGGATTCAATATGGCGACAAATAATTTTGGACAAAAACTTTAATTTTGATGGTTTTACGGTTGTCAAATCTGATTTTAGAATCAAATGTTCGAAATTTAAAATAGCGGATCCAATATGGCGGACAAGATATTTAAGTTATTGATTAATGTTTCAAAACATCACTAAGAAATGATTGCGCAACGTTAATCACGAATACAAACTCATATTTTTCGAAATCAAAATGTAGTTCACAACTTTTTAAGAAAATGTACAATGTTTCCTAAGTTTTTATAAATTTATCTTTCTGCTTTTTTCAGAAAATTTTAATAAAATATATCCCTTTTAAATGCGTCGAAAAGTTCATATACTCAGCGGCTCATTTAAGAGGGTCCTTTTTTTCTTATTAGTATTTGCCATCCTAAATGTACAAATAATGCTACAATCTAACAATTTCATAAAAACAATATTTAAAATGCTAAAGACAAAATGTGCCCGCTTAAATGCGTTTCCAGCTTTAATGTTTAGCTCTAGAGATGGACGCTGGTCACGTGAATTACGCGTGATCGAAAGATAGCGTAATTCAAATTTTTTGTTTATGAGTGATAAGTGAGTGAGACGTTTTTTGCGTGAGTGATTCGTAGACTGCCATTTTTTTGTGTGAGTCAAATTATTTAATCGTATTGGTTTTTTAATGATTTTACAATTTTTTATACCCTACACCACTCTGTGGTACAAGGTATAATGACTTTGTGCTGATGTTTGTAACTACCCGAAATATTGGTCCTAGAACTACCTTCTAGTGGACCGATCGACTCAGTATTACTTTTTGAGTCGACTTAGCGATGTCCGTCCGTCCGTCCATCCGTTTGTCCGTCCGTTCGTCTGTCCATCTATCGGTTTAAGCACGATACAGGTCGCAATTTTCAATCAATTGACTTGAAATTTGAAACTTAAGCATCTTTTGGCCCAAGGACAAAGCCTATTGAAATTGGAGAAAATCGGTCCATGTTAAGACCTAGCCCCAATACTAACGCCCCCTTTGGATTCGGCTTAAATGACTCTAATAACCGTATTATAATAGTTATCGCTATAAAATTCAGCAGGAAATCAAATTTTGTATGCACAAATCACCATTCCAAATTTAAAAGGAATCAGTTCAGTTCTTCTGGTAGTCCCCATACAAACCACCTTCCTGATATTCACACAATTCCCTCAAAATTCATAAATATGGAAATATTTGAAACAAATTTTATTTTTAGGTGTTAAACGTGTACTTTAGTAACCTAATCAAATCGGAATATAATTGGACCATTTTTGGACTTACAAGGGAAGTCTCCCTAGTGTCACCCGCGGATCTTTATGGAATTGGTTTTATTTTGTAGAGCAGAAAAAATAAAGGGACACCTATTTTTTTTTAACGGCCCAAATTCATATTTAGGGGGTAAAAAGGAGGGGGGAAGACAAGGCCATTTTTCAGTTTTTTTCGTTTATCTCCCATATTATGCAAAGAAACCTAGTCATGTTACATACCAAATGAAAGGTTTTTGGAAAACCTATCTAAGTGTGCTAAGAACGTGTCCAAGCATGCACAACTTTTCGTCATGATGAGTAAAATACCAAAATTTTAGAACATTTTTGTTAATAAGTCGAAAAATATTAACTCCTGTGGCCCGTTGTTAGCACCACGAGATAGGTATTTTTAATACCTTTAATCGGATACCACACATGCCTATATTAATTTTGTTTAAATAGGCGTAAATCGTAAAAAAAACTGAAAAAGATTAATTTCCCCCCATACAAATCGTCCCCCTAAAAATGAGTTTGGGCCGCTAAAAAAATACGCGTCGAATTAATTTTCGTTCTTAACAACATATCCAAATTTCATGAAGATCGGAGGGTGACACCAGGGAGACTTCCCTTGTTAGTCCCCCATATAAGAATTTCGACCGATATTCAGATAAATTGGTCTATTGACAAAAAAAAATAAACCAATTCCACTAAAATTTGATCTGTGTGTGTTTTTTACACTAAATAAAGATCAAACAAAAGACAGATACAATCGGTCCATGTTTGGACTTGGGACTTATTTTCCGGAAAACACTGGTGTAGGGTATCATATGGTCGGTCTTGACCGACTATAACTTTCTTACTTGTTTTTTGTTAAATTTGTTTTATTTAATCAGCTTCTACCGGTTAAATGGTGCGTCCGAGAGGGGTGATTAGTGAGACCGACCTCCATTTGTTTTTACCCTCCAACATTTTTGTAAAACATACCTACGCCCTATCTCCACTCCCCAAGCAGGCTCCCATACAAATTACAGTTGGAGCAAATTTTATAAAAACTTAATTTTGAATGAAAACCCACTTAGAGAGAGGAGATAGAGCGTAGGTATGTTTTACAAACATGTTTGAGGGTAAAAATAAATGAAAGTCGGTCTCACTAATGACCCCTCTTGGGCGCACCATTGGACCGATAGAAGCTGATTAAATAAAACAAATTTACAAAAAATAAAAAAATGGTATGGGGACCACCTAAATAGTTAAAGATAGAGGGTAGGTGTGTCCACAGAAAATGTTTGGACTAAAAAAATATTGTGGGTCGGTCATATATTTTATTGCTCTAAGGGCACTCTTAGGGCAGTTAGAACGGTTGGAGCAAATTTAAAAAAATGTCATTTTGTGTGGTAGCCCCCTTAGAAGTTGGAGATAGGGTATTAGTTTGTTCCGAAGAAATGTTAAGACGTAAAAATTAATGGGGGTCGGTTTTATAAAGGACCCCTCTATGACGCACCATTGGAGCAGTAGAATGATTTTAAGGTTAGAAAATTACAATAAAATTTTTTCAAGAAATTTTAAAAAATAGTAATAATCTCTATCCCACGATCCTCCTGGGCAAAAAATTTGTAGAATCGATAGATGTTTTACACAAAAAAATTTCAAAAAAATCGAAGAGTACAAACATTTTCAAAAATGAGATTTAAATTTTAAAACTTAAAAAACGCATACTAGAGCACTTATAAGAATTTTTTGGATTTTTTTTATACCCTCCACTCTAGTGATAGAGGGTATATATAAGTTTGTCATTCCGTTTGTAACACATCGAAATATTGGTCTAGGACCCCACAAAGTATATATATTCGTGATCCCCGATCGATTTTAAGTCGATCTAGCGATGTCCGTCCGTCCGTCTGTCTGTCTGTCTGTCTGTCTGTCTGTCTGTCTGTCTGTCTGTCTGTCTGTCTGTCTGTCTGTCTGTCTGTCTGTCTGTCTGTCTGTCTGTCTGTCTGTCTGTCTGTCTGTCTGTCTGTCTGTCTGTCTGTCCGTCCGTAGAAAACACGCTAACTTTTGAAAGACTTTACAGAGGCTACTGAAGTTTGGCATATATGTTGGTCATTTACCTGGTCAGGTTGGTATTGCAATCCAGCCAAATCGGTCCAGTGGTTCAAAAGTTATGAGCAAAAGAGTAAATTTCGGCAAGGGTATTTCGCGAATTTACGAGATAAAAAATACGATAACTTTCGAAATACAATAATAAGACCAATGAAGCTTAACATGTATCTTTTCCGTTCCCCAGGTCTGTTTGGTATAAAATTTCAGCTCAATCGGTCCAGTGGTTCAAAAGTTATAAGCAAAACCCTGAATTTTAGATTAGTTTCATCTTAAATGCCACGTGTTCAACAAGTTTTAAAAGCATTGGTGGTAACTTAACAATGCTTTACAAACTTGTTTAGTTTTTAAGCAATGCTTAAAAATTACAATTACACTCGAAAAAAATTTTACACTCGAAAAAAATTTTACACTCAAAAAAAATTTTACACTCATAAAAAAATTTATTTTTTTTTTACAAAAATGACAATATTTTGTGTACATACGTACGTGCATTCACTCAGAAATATTTTTACAGTAAAAAACATTACACTCGAAAAAAATTTTACACTCAAAAAAATAGTAATTTTTTTTTTTTAATGACAAAAAAAAGTTTTTTACTCAAAATAAAATATTTCTAATCAAAATTGTTAATTTTTTCATGTTAAAAAATGTACTATCCTTAAAAAATGCATTGTGGAGGGTATTCATAGATTCGTCAAAGTCGAATTTAACTTTTATACTTGTTTTTTTTTTTTAATTACGTAAAAAAACAAAAATTTTGAAAAAAAAATGCAGTTTGAACCATTATTGAAGAAGTTATGAGTAAAAAAAGTTTGAGTAAAGAAACACACAACCAATTTTGAAAAATTCGATATCTTTTGAACGGTTTATCAAAAAAATCTGAAAATTTACCACGAAGGAGTTTTCGAAGGGTACTAAAAACTGTCAACAAATTGGAAAAATCTAAACGAAAAGTTTTTTCAAAGTGTCCGATTTGACATGGAATGCCCCATATACTTTATGGGGTCCTAGACCAATATTTCGAAGTGTTACAAACGGAATGAGAAACTTATAATTACCCTCTATCTTTAGAGTGGCGGGTATAAAAAGAGTTATCTCTTTTATCAAGTTATGCATAAAAAAATAAGACTTTATTAAGGCGAAAGACAATATCACCTCATCAATTTACTTAGAATTTATACTTTAAAAATATGTAAATGTGTTTTTGTTAGCAAATAAAGGGCGTTTTGGGAGGGTAATGGTAAAGGCGGTTTTTTTGGCAACAGATGTTGCCTTAGTAATAAAAATAGCACATTAAAATATTTATGTAAAGACAGAATATAAACAAAATTTTGTATATAAAATTCTGTAGAAAATTTTGTTAAATTTTTAATGATTTAAAAATTTATTTTATATTTTTCTTATTTTAAACATGACGTATGATTAATATTGATTACAATCAACCAACCAACCAACAATGCGTATAAGTGATATTAAATTGCTAGAGTTAATTAATATTGCTTATACGCAAAAAAAATGCGTTAATTAAGGGAAACAAAAGAAAGGAAGTTTTATATTAAAATAAAATAAAAACAGTAAAATCTATACAAAGCAGACAGTAAAGGTTACCTTAACAAAAAAGGTTTTTTATTTAAATAATCCATTTTTCAAATAAATTCTTTGAAAAGTAGCTGCCTTTCCAACAAAATTTTTCCCTTTTCCAAAGATTCCCCTGTTAAATAAACATTCCTTTCTTTAATATTCATATTTCACAAAAAAAGGTACATTAGCCTAATGAGTATAAATTATATAAGGAAAAACTTCATTATTCTTTTAATTACTTAAGATTATTTTTTCTTTTATTCTTTGCTAAGCAAATGCTAAAATTAGTGGCAAATAATGAATTATAATGATTTTGACTAAAAAAACGAGAAATCAATAAAGAAAACAATTAGGATCTTGAAAAAACCATATGAAATGCATTTAAGCTAATTGATGACAATTTATGGGAAATTCTAATTACAGATAATGCATTTAAAGCAAATTTATTAATGAACGGAAGTCAAGTGAATTATACAGTGGCCGTTAAAAGTCTATGTACGACTGTAGAGTAGGTACATATAATTCGTTAAAGAAAAAGTTAACAATAAGAGACCTAATTATTTCAAACAAGTCTTTTTGTAAAAAGTACTGTGTACGTAATTTATCAAGCTTTAATTTAAGCTTAATGGCATCCAGATTGAGTAAAAATTAAATGTGCTAAGACGGTCGATAAAGAAGTTGAAATTATTGAAGAAATTTTTTAGAAAAATTTTTAAAAATATTTTTAAGTTGATTTTTTCCAAGCTCAAATTTTTTTTTTTAATTTTTCAATCCATCCCAGCAGAAATTTTATTGAACTGGCAACAGATTTTGGAAAGGAAACTCGAGTAAAGGAGCGCATCCAAAGCTGCTGAATTCATGCATGATTCTCTAAGGCGATGTCACACTTTAGAGCGCTAGTTGGATACACCGAAAAAGCGCTCTTAAGATGCTCTGAATTCACATCTCTTTAGAGCACTAAAAATAACGCTATAAAGATGCAGTGAATTCATGTATCTTTTTAGAGCTGATTAAAGCAGAATTTGACTATTTCTGAAATACAAATTACAAAATCTAAACTACAATTGACTATTTCTCAATACAATTGGAAAATCTTAAATACAATTGACTAATTCTGAAAATCAGTTTACTCCCTGCAAGCATTTGTAAGAAATATCGCCAAAGATAAACAATTTCCAATTATATTTCGAAAATTTCAAATTATAATTCAGAAACTTTCATTTATATTTCCGATATTACTATTTATAACCAAAACATTTTTAATTACATTTCAAAAATTTTCAATTATAGTGGATATTTTTGAAATATAATTGGACATTTTTAAATATAATTGGAGATTCTAAAATATGATTGACATTTTTTGTAATATAATTTGTATTTTCTGAAAAAGGTTAAAGGTGTTATGATTGAAGCACTCTTTGCAGCGCTGATTAATGCGCAATAATGATGCAGTGAAATCATGTGTCTCTGTCCCAAACTCATGGTTTTCAAGTTATATATAAAAAATCTTAACAAAAAATTTAAATTTTTTTTGTCTTACTTTTACCGCATCCTCAAGAGCGCTCTTTGAATGCGCTTCGGTATGCTATAAAAAGATGCTGTGTCGCCAAAATCTCGATTTATTTTTGCTGGGATATACGGGGCATTCCATGTCAAAACAGACACTTTGATTTTTTTTTAGATTTTCCAATTTTTTTTACAGTTTTGTAAAAAGCTGCAATCAAATGTATGACCGACCATCAATATTTTTTTAGTACCAACTTGTTTAGCCCAAACATTGTCTCTATCTTGAACTCTTAAGGCGGTCCCCATACATTTTTTTTATACCCTCCACTCAAGTGATAGAGGGTATATATAAGTTTGTCATTCCGTTTGTAACACCTCGAAATATTGGTCTAGAACCCCATAAAGTATATATATTCATGATCCTCGATCGATTTTAAGACGATCTAGCGATGTCCGTCCGTCTGTCTGTTGAAAACACGCTAACTTTTGAAAGACTTTACGGAGGCTCCTGAATTTTGGCATATATGTTGAGCATTTACCTGGTCAGGTTGGTATTGTAATCCAGCGAAATCGGTCTAGTGGTTCAAAAGTTATAAGCAAATGAGTGAATTTCGGCAAGGGTTTTTCTGGAATTTAGGAGATAAAAAACACGGTAACTTTCGAACGGCAATTCTGAGGGTGGTGAAGTGTAGCATATATATTTGCCGTTTCTCTGGCCCGGTTCGTTATAAATTTCAGTCAAATCGGTCCAGTGGTTCCAAAGTTATTAGCAAAACCGTAAATTTCAGATTGGTTTCACCTTAAATTCACGTGTTGAAAACCCGTTAAATATGTTTTAAAAACATTTGTGAGTCACAAAAAAATTTTACAAGGTATTTTTGTCACTCAAAAATATTTTTACACTAAAACAAAAAAAAATACACTCAAAAAAAATTTTACACTCAAAAAAATTTTACACTCAAAAAAAAAATTAGTAAATTATTTTTTTTTTTTTTTCAAAAATTACTAAAAAAAATTTTTTTTTACACAAAGTAAAATATTTCCTACCAAAAATGTTATTTTTTTCATGTTAGAAAATTTACTATCACTTAAAAAGGTCATTGTGGTGGGTATTCATAGATTCGGCCAAGTCGAATTTAACTTTTCTACTTGTTTTTTTGTAAATTTGTTTTATTAAATCAGCACTACCGGTCCAATGGTACGTCCTAGAGGGGTCATAAGTGAGACCGACCCCCATTTATTTTTACCCTCAAACATTTTTTCAAAACATACCTACGCCCCATTTGCTCCAACTGTAATTTCTATGGGAGCCCAATTTGGGAGTGGAGATAGAGCGTAGGTATGTTTTAAAAAAATGTTGGAGGGTAAAAATAAATGGGGATCGGTCTCACTTATGACCCCTCTAGGACGCACCATTGGACCGGTAAAAGCTGATTTAATAAAACAAATTTACAAAAAATAAAAAATAAATGTATGGTGACCACCTAATTACCCCTCTACGACGCACCATTGCACACAGAGCCAGCATGAACCAATTCCGGCCAAAAGTCTTTATCGTTGTTGGATCCGTCTGAAAATGTGCTTCTTTCTAGAGGAAAACCCAAAAAAATCAAAGTAGCGGACAATTTTTTTTTAAATTGTCCGATTAAACTCAAATTTTGTTTTATTGTCTTGGAGTTACTAAATAAGAATTGTTACTCCGAATTTTGAAAAACAAAATGGCGGACTAAATATGTTTAAAGAATGATCCAGCTCCGGCCAAAAGTCTTTGTCCTTGTTGGATCCGGCTGAAAATGTGCTTCTAGAGTATTTCGGGGTCGCTGATTTCAAAATTAAACATAAAACTAAAAAATTAAAATTTTTTTAATAACTGTCCGATTTAACTCAAATTTTGTTTTAAGGGGGTCAGAATCAGGAGTTACAGAATCAGAATTACTGGCGTGAATTTTGAAAAACAAAATGGCGGACTAAATATGCTTAGTAATGTTTGTTACAAGTAATTAAAAAACAGTTATATTCATTTTCTTTGTTGAAGCTAGCTGAAAGTGTGGCCTACAAAATTTCCGGGTCTGTTATCTTAAAACCGAACTGATAAAATTCAATATGGCGGAAACAATATGGCGGCTAGAGTTTTTAACTTTGTCTGATCTAACTAAAAATTAGTTTTAAGAGTATTAAGAGTGTCTGAAGTTAAATCTACGCACAAAATTTTTATGTATATATTTTTTTATTTATGATATAAATATGGAAATGGTGTAAATGACTTACTTAGTTTCAGAAAAGCTTTTGGAAATGGTGACGACAAATTATTCACTTTTTTTCTTTATTTTGGAAAATCAATAAAAAATCTTTGAATTTAATTGGAAATGGTGTAACTGATATTTTCCATAATTCTAAAAAAAAAAAAACTAGAAATGTAGATAATTTTAAATGTATGATCTATTGGTGAAAAAACATTCTAGAATAATCCTCCAGTAAAAATAGCATCCAAGCGAAGGACATATTTTTAAACTTAAAATTTTGGGGTAAAGAGGGGTACCTAAAGTGGAGCGAAATGGTAATTTTTATATCTCTTAACTAAACGAACGAAATTAAAGAGGACGAGGAACGAAATGGAATGGTAAACAGAACGATATGGATTGACAATTTTTTCTTAAAATTTTGTACTCCATTATTTTTCACAAAAAAAAAAAAAAATCCTCAATATTTTTATACCCTCCACTTAGTGATAGAGGGTATATAATAATAATAGTTTTGATCACATGATCAATTATTTTTATTTATTCTTTCTATTTATTTACAACTCATTTTAATAAATTCAACCTAACCGAGAAGTGGTAACAATGACCGTCGTCTCGTTGTAGCGAAAAAACCAAGGGCTCTGGTGGGAATCGAACCCACGACCCCCACGTTGAAAGGCTAGCACGCTACCAACTAGTCTACGGGTATATATAAGTTTGTCATTCCGTTTGTAACTCATCGGAATATCGATCTGGGACCCCATAAAGTATATATATTCATGATGCCCGATCGATTTTAAGACATTCTAGCGATGTCCGTCTGTCTGTGGAAAATGCTGTCACGGACAAAATATTGCACAGAGATGACTGAAACTTAACATATATATTGGAAGTTCTCCCGAGAAGTTTGGTATTGCATTTGAGCAATATCAGTTCAGCGGTTCAAAAGTTATGAACGAAAATGTAAGCACACCTCAAAAATTTCCCCCCCCCCCCCCCCGACGTGATAATGGGTAATGTGGTGCCACTGTACAACAACTCTTCAAAAATATCTATGAAAAATAAATTGTTTAAAAAATAAGTTACTTTGAAAAAGTTATAAAACAATTTTCACTTCAGATTTTGAATTTAATAAAATATAACATATTGTCGCTTAATTGATAAATAAAATTTTATTATTAAAATACCACGACACATTCAACATAACCTAAAAATACAAAATGCTTTAATTCGGCTTCTGGTTGACATATGGGAACATAATTGAACACCAAATGGTATTTAAACAAGTACGAACATATTTTTTGACAAAAAAAGAAAAAAAATCGCGGATTTTTTTACCAAAATTTTTTTTGCGGAAATTTTTTTTTTTCAAAAAATTTTTTTTTTTTTCGAAAGTAATTTCCTTTTGAATAAAGTTTTTTGCAATAATCTTTTTGAAATTGTGAAGGGTATCACTAGATTCGGCAAGGCCGAATTTAACTTTTTTACTTGTTTTTAATTCATATTTATCCACAGCAGGACACCCATAGCTGGATACCTTGCCCTCGCAATAAACATGAACAAATCAATTATTATAATTTATGCATTTTTTATATCCAAGCCTAGAAAGGGGGGCCGGACAAAAAAAAATATGTTCTAGTCCCCAGGGACCAAGTGCAAAACTTTGAACTTTTTCTTAAAGTTTTTTATAGAAAAAAATAAATTCCGGACGAAAAAAAAATATCTTTTAGTCCCCCGGGACCAAGAACTTCATATTTTATACAGAAAAATTTAAGTTCCGAAAATATCAATTAAAATCCAAGAATATATTTAAGATATTTTTCATTAATTCTTCAAATTTCTTAATAACTTTGTACTTTAAAATTTCAAAGATTCTTTAAGTCTTAAAGTTTATGGGTCATATTAATTTGAAAGAAATTTTCAGTAAAGTGCAAAATAGAAAAATAAAAAAAATAAACATAACAACAAATCTATAAAAAAAATTTGTAACAACAAATGAAAAGTACTTTACATTATCATACTAATATACAATAGGGTAGAACTTATTTTGAACCTACATCACTCACAAGGAAAGTCTTTCAGAGGGCACCCACCGATTGTCGTGAAACTTGCACATAGGAAAGATGGGAGCAAAATAAGAGTTACCTGTTTTTTTATAACTGCCCAATCTCATAATTAGAGGGTCAAAGGTCATTTTTTGAGAATTTTTTCCATTTCTTCAAAAGAAACTATATGAACATTTTATACAGGTCGAAAGGTTTTTGACGGTCTATCCAATGGTGTATCGACCGTGTCCAAATTCGGCTTCGTTAAGTTCGTTATTGTCAAAAATGTATAATCGTAGGGGTAGATTAAGTGGAGATGTTTATACGTACGACCGCCAAAATCATATATAACAATCTCTATCAAAATTAAGCTGACCCGTGTTTTTTCGTTTGGCGAAATTCCTGCTAGTTCGGCTTTTATACGGATTTTCCCGAAAGCCCTTATTTTTTCATAAGGTGACAAACCTTTTTAAATTTGAGATTGGGCAGCTAAGAAAAAATAGGTAACTCTTATTTTTTGCGCCTCATTCCCATATTCAAGTTTCAGGACAATCGGTGGGTGCTCTGCGAAAGACCTTCCTTGTCAGTAGTACAGGGTATAAGGAGTTTTTGCTGATGATAATAACTTAAATAAATAGTGGTTAAGGACTTTCAAGTATAGCGATAGACTCAATAACATTTTTTGAATTGAATTAGCTATGTCGGACCTTCCGTCTGTCCATATAAACACTAAAAACACAATACAGGGTGCAGTTATCAATAAATTTAAAATGTAAGCTTCTCTTGACCCAAAGACGAAGCTATTTCAAATTTGTCTTAATTGTTCATCTGAACCGTATTATTGGAAATCCTTTCAAAATTTGACTAGTAAATATACTTTGTATTCATAAATCCTAGTCCCGTTTTAACTAAAAGTTTAATTCCACATAAAAACAGATTATTGTAATATCAACAAAATATTTTGTTGTTCCTAATAAAAATGTTGTTGAAATTGAAGTTCTTGTAACATTTGGTTTAATTACTTTTAGTTTCACAGTATTTCTTTTTGTGGAACCAAATTGTTGCTCATACTAAGTAGTGTCACCCTAATTATTCATTTTTGTCAACATTTTTATAGCAAAATATTTATTTTTTTCTTCTTGAGACGAAAGTGAAAAAAAAATCAACGTAAATGGCTAACAAGTTTTATTGACATGATTTTTTTTTCTCTAAAGGACACAAAAAACAAAATGTAATAAAATGTTATCTTAGATTGTAGGACACAACAAAAGGAAACCAACATTCAAATCTACATGTCAGTGGTTGAAATGGAAAAGGGGATAAAGACAAAATTAAGTTTTAGATAAAATAAAAAAAAAATAAATAAAATATCACGTATTAAAAACGGAATGAAAAAGTCTTCACAAATTTTGAGTTAAAAATTTTGTTAATCTACAAAGTTTTCGGTCATGGGTTCAATTCCCATCACAGGTCATATTGTACACTCAAAATAATCACTCTGTTAAATTACAGAGATACTCTGCTGAGCCAGCAGAAAATACCATAGATTTCCAACCAGCAAGATTTTTTGTTATTTTACAAAGAAAACTCTGTTAAAAGATTTCGATAAAAAAAATTTAGAATTATCTGTAAAATATTGATAAAACCGAAAAGAATTTTACCAAAAAAACTCTGTAAATTTACAAAGTTTAAGTTAAATGCATTTTATGAGTTCAAAATTTTACAATAAAAAAAACTGTAAATTTACAAAGTTTTAGTTAAATTCATTTTATGAGTAAAAATTCTCTGCATCAAAAACATTAATAAAATTAAAATTAAAATATTGTTAAATTTGCGAGTTTTTAACAAGTAACTCCAATTTTACACGTCGTCCTCGTAAAATTTACCAGTTTTTATTGTAATTTAAGACACTTTTTAAAGAGGGGTTTATCGGTCATATTTGGAAGTTTTTTGAAGTGATTTTTACAGAGCAATAAATAAAACTACAAATGAAATTTAGTATTTTGGTTACAAGAAAAAAACAAAGTATTTTTCTAAAATCCGTATTTTAACAAAAAAACTGTTTATTATCTGTAAAATAGAGATTACAAAGTAAAAAGTAAAATTACATATAAAATTTTGTTTTTCGGTCACAAGAAAATACAAAGTATTTTCTTAGAATCTGTATTTCGACAGATAACTTTGTCAAATATCTGTCGAATTGAGATTACAGTCATTTTACAGAGTATTTAACAGAGTAATTATTTTGAGTGTAGGAAAATGTTGCAAAAAAACAATAAATCAGATTTTTATTAAATTTTCAGCAAAACTAAAATTAAAGTTAAGTCCTTTTTCAATTATTGCCAATCTGAAGCATACATCTACCCAGTAATGATGATGATGATGGCAATTGGTTTGAGAAAATAACACAAAAAAATTAAATAATTTTATTTTTCTGAGTTTTCTTCACATTAATGGTCATTTTAAATAAGTTAAATAAAAGTTAATGCTGAAAGTTGGTTATGAACTTATATTTTGGAAAACAGGATTTTTTTATGTACTGTAATCAACATTATTTTGAACACAAAAAAATTATATATTTTAATAAAATGACCAGAAAGAAAAAAATAATTAAGAGGTTTTTAAATGATAAAAATTTTAAAAATAACGAAAATTTTCAAATATTTTATAATCGAAATATTTGAAAAATATAATCATTTGAATAGAATAATTTAAAAAAATATGAAAAATTCTAATATTTTATTAAATTTTATTCTAAATCTAGAACCCGAGTAAAAAAGTTTTTTACACAATTATGTATACATATGGGGCATTCCATGTCAAATCGGACACTTTGAAATTTTTTTTTTAGATTTTCCCAATTTGTTTACAGTTTTTAGTACCCTTTGAAAACTCCTTCGTGGTAAATTTTCAAATTTTTTTGATGACCAGTTCAAAAGATATCGAATTTTTAAGAATTGGTAGTTTGTTCCTTTACTCAAACTTCTTTTACTCATAACTTCTTCAATAATGGTAAAAATTTCAATTTTTTTTTTCAAATTCTTAAAAGCGCCCTATTATGCGATTTTTAAGTTTCTAAATTTAAATCTCATTTTTGAAAATGTTTGTACTTTTCGATTTTTTTTAATTTTTTTGTGTAAAACTTCTATGGATTCTACAATTTTTTTGCCCAGGAGGATCGTGGGATAGCGATTATTACTATTTTTTTAAATTTTTTGAAAAAATTTATTGTAATTTTCCAATCTTAAAATCATTTCTACTGCTCCAATGGTGCGTCATAGAGGGGTCATTTATAAAACCGACTCCCATTAATTTTAACGTCTTAACATTTCTTTGGCACAAACTAATACCATATCTCCAATTTCTAAGGGGGCTCCCACACAAAACAACATTTTTTAAAATTTGCTCCAACCGCTCTAACTGCCCTAATAGTGCCCTTAGAGCAACAAAATGTATGACCGACCCACAATATTTTCTTAGTCCAAACATTTTCTCTGAACACACTTACCCTCTATCTCTAATTGTTAAGGCGGTCCCATACAATTTTTTTTATTTTTTGTAAATTTGTTTTATTTAATCAGCTTCTACCGGTCCAATGGTGCGTCCGAGAGGAGTCATTAGTGAGACCGACCCCCATTTATTTTTACCCTACAACATTTACTTAAAACATACCTACGCCCTATCTCCACTCTCTAAGTAGGCTCCCATACAAAATTAATTTTTATAAAATTTGCTCCAACTGTTATTTGTATGGGAGCCTACTTAGGGAGTGGAGATAGGGCGTAGGTATGTTTTAAGAAAATATTGTAGGGTAAAAATAAATGGGTATCGGTCTCACTAATGACCCCTCTCGGACGCACCATTGGACCGGTAGAAGCTGATTAAATAAAACAAATTTACAAAAAATAAAAAAAAATTTATGGGACCGCCTTAACAGTTAAAGATAGAGGGTATGTGTGCTCAGAGAAAATGTTTGGACTAAAAAAATATTGTGGGTCGGTCATACATTTGATTGCTCTAAAGGCACTCTCAGGGCAGTTAGACCGGTTCACAGTGCCACATTTGGCCAATCTAGGACGACAAAAATCCAGTTTTAATTATATTGACTTGAAATTCGGTATAAATGTTCGTTTTGACTTCGAAAATAACATTATGAAAAATGTGGGAGGCCAATTAAGGGCCACGCCCACTTTTTTTTAAATTTGTAATTTTGGTTATAATTTCTTTAAATTTGGTATGTATACACTCAATGACTGTAGAAATAATATCACAAAAAAAGGGGGCGGTCAGACAACTGCCACGCCCACTTTTTTAAAATATGTTTAAAAAATATGTAAAAACAAGGTTTACATATCGCCCCACTGTAGTCGGCGTCGCAGACGGTCGCAAAAGTTAGCCATTGAAATAAGTACTATGGATATTGGTCAATATATCTGAAAAAGTCCGGCGACCAATACGGACCAAACACAAAAGTTCTATTCCATCAAAAAAAAATAAATATATAATTTTCTTTTAAAAAATTTGTATTTTGTTAAAAATTTAATAAAAAATAGAAAAATTTGTTTTAAAAAAAAAGAAAAGATATAGGCGCCCCAGTAGGCTAGTTGGTAGCGTGCTAGCCTATGAGTCTGGGGGTCGTGGGTTCGATTCCCACCAGAGGCCTTGGTCTGTTTCGCTACAACGAGACGAAGGTCATTGTTACCAGTTCTCGGTTAGGTAAAATTAGTATATAATTTGTAATTATGTGGTAATTCTTAATAAAATAAAATAAATAAATAAAGAAAAGATATGACTTAAAGCATTTAAATATCCTTTAAAATTATCAAAAAAGAGTGGATAAATATCTCTTTTTGTTCAAAAGTTACAACAGTTTAAACTCGACTTAATTTATGCGAAATAATGTGCACTAGTTACAGGATTTTACAAGATGCAAATTTATGCACCCACCTGTTAGTAACGAACAGAATTATCGATCTTATATGATTATTTCCGTGCTATTAGGAATGTTCTATAATACATACAAACATATGAAGGGCTTACTGCAAAAACTTGATAAGCAACATTTTATTTTTTGGTGTTCTCCGCGTTCTACTGATGTTCGAGCGACATATTTTTGGCAGAAGTCTAGCTTAAACCCTTTGTACAAGTACCTTAAGTATGAAAGTTTACTAAAGTTATATTTTTTACATTATTTCAAAAGTTTTAAGGCAAAAATCAGCATAAAATGGAATGTTGCTTATCGAGTTTTTACAATAAGCCCTTCATATCATGAAAATCGGGGAACTTTTTTTTTTGATTTTTGTCGTGCTAGATTGGCCATATGTGGCACAGTGCGGTTGGAGCAAATTTTAAAAAATGTCGTCTTGTGTGGGAGCCCCCTTAGAAATTGGAGATAGGGTATTAGTTTGTTCCAAAGAAATGTTTAGACGTAAAAACTAATGGGGGTTGGTCTTGTAAATGACCCCTCTATGACGCACCATTGGAGCAATAGAAATGATTTTAAGATTGGAAAATTACAATAAAATTTTTTAAAAAAATTTTAAAAATAGTAATAATCGATATCAAATGATCCTCCTGGGCAAAAAATTTGTAGAATCGATAGAAGTTTTACACAAAAAATTTCAAAAAAATCGAAAAGTACGAACATTTTCAAAAATGAGATTTAAATTTTAAAACTTAAAAATCGCATACTAGAGCGCTTTTAAGAATTTTTTTGGGATTTTTTTTTAAAGTACGTAAAAAAACAAAAATTTAAAAAAAAAAATTTTAAATTTTGACCATTATTGAAGAAGTTATGAGTAAAAGAAATTTAAGTAAGGGAAAAAACTTCCAATTTCTAAAAATTTGATATCTTTTGAACGGGTCATCAAAAAAATCTGAAAATTTACCACGAAGGAGTTTTCAAAGGGTACTCAAAACTGTAAGCAAATTGGGAAAATCTAAAAAAAAAAATTCAAAGTGTCCGATTTGACATGGAATGCCCCATATAGAGATTTATGTTTCAAAAAATTTGATAAAATTATATCAAATTATATATAATTTGTTAAAATTATATGTAATTATATCCGAATTTTTTTATCTAATTTTACAATTTTATTTAAAACAATTTCTGATATAATTATATATAATTTGATAAAAACTATATATAATTTTATCTAATTTTATAAAATTTTATCTAATTTTATAAAATTTTATCAAATTATATATAGTTTGATATAATTTTTTATTTTTTTTATAAAATTATATATAAAATAATCGGATTTAATTATATATAATTTTTATCAAATTATATATTTTTTTATATAATTTTATCAAATACATATAATTATATATAATTTTATCAAATTATATATAATTTATATATAAATTTTTTACTCGGGAAATTCAAAAAAAAATTTAAATTATTTTACAATTTCATTATTATATCTCAATTAACACTCCACCATTAGCAAAAATAAAACTTTATTAACTTTAAAAATCCCTCCCCTTCTCCATTTCAGTTGGTATCCGGCAATCCAAATCAACGTAATTGGCGTGGTATACTCATTGCTTTATTGGTTATAACAATAGTATTAGCTTTAATTGTTACATCGGTGGTGAGTAGTACAACAAAATTTCCCCCCTAAATAGCTCCCCCTCTCCCCCCCAAAAAAAACACAAAAAAAACATTCTTTAATGTCACGGAATGCCCACAAAAAAATCAAATTGATAGATAAGGACATGTCAAAATACAATGTTATGAAACTTTTGACATTTTGCATGTCAATGTTTGTAACCAAAATAAAAGAAAACATAAATACTAAATATAGAATATGTAAAAAATATTTTAAATTAAAATAATTGTAAAAACACTATGTTGAAAAAGTATAAGGAATTTTAACAAAAAAAAATCTAGAAAAAAAATCCATAAATTTCTAAAGATTCTTTAACAATTTTATACTAGGGTTAGAAAAATTCTCGAAAAACTTTAAATAAATAAATAAATTCAAATAAACATAAAACCATTGAACTTTATTATTTTATATTACTCTATAGAGTGCACTCTGTGTACAAACCGAGGCTTAATTTTATGCCAATAACGATTGTCAATTTACTAAAGAGTCTTGACAATGATCAATTAACACCGATTAAAACAAGTGACAGCTTAATGCAAAATGGCCAAAACTTTCAATTTAAAACAAACATCTCAATAAATTGTTTTCCGAAAATTGTAACTTTAACAAAATCATCGTAATGATTAGTAAAGAAATATGACCCCGAGCTATAATAATCTTTTTTTTTAAATAAACACTTATTGGCCGAATAATAAAATTTTTTTATTAATTTAAAAATTAAAGCAGAATTTTCGATTTTTTTTCGAAATATTACCACTTTGAAATATTTAACACTAACTATACTCAAAAAAAACCTTGTAAAATACCTCCTATTTGACAAATAATTCCTAGTAATTTTACAAGTTTTTTACCAATAATTTTGTAATTTTACAAGGTTTTTACCAATAAAATTATAAATTTACAAATTTTTTTGACACGATAAAATTTACAAGGAGGTTTCGTAATCTTACTAAATTTTTTGCTACCTCTTATTTTACAAGAATTACTAGTAATTTTAAAAGCTTTTTACCAATAATTTTGTAATCTTACAAGCTTTATACGAATAAAATTGTAAATTTACAACTTTTTTGGCGTTATAAAACTTACAAGAAATTCTCATAAATTTACTAGATTTTTTTTTGTAAAAAATCTTGGAAATTTTGTAAAATTACAAGAAAAACTGTAAAATTACAAAAAAAAATGTAAACTTTGACCGAAAATTATTTGTTAAAAACAAGGAAAACTGTCAAATACTGGTACAAAAGGACTACGAGAATTTATCTAATAATTTGACAAGGTTTTTTTTTTGAGTGTAGATTAAAAATTCGTCCGGACACTTGGGAAAATTTAAAGTTAAAGAAAAAATTCACTTTAATGTCACATGAAAATGGGCATTTGGATGTAGACATTTTCTTGCTCGAGTTCAAAAACTCCCCTTTTTTAAAAAAAAAAAAATCAAGAATTCTGTTTTTGATGCGGTTTGCTTCTCTCCCCCGGTTGCCCGCAAAAAAAGACAAGACTTTAACGCAGAAAAAATACTACGTATAAGTTCCCACTAACCCTTACTGACATTTTATTAAATTTACGTGATTGTAGTTAACAATGTAGAAAAATACACATTTACTTTTTTATTAAGGTTTGCACTATTTAACACAAAATTTTACTACATCCTTCAATTTGAATACATTCGTAAAATTACGAAATTATATAAAACAACACGAAATCAATTCGTGCCGCTCTAATCATCGGGTTTTTTTCAACAGTTAAAAAATATAAAATCGATTGAAAATTTCCTGAATTACACGAGGTTAAGTGATAAAAGTCACAAAAAAGGTTTTCGACAATAACTCTTAAATTTAAGGGCGTCTGGCAAGTTTGATGGTCATTTTTGTGATCTACTTGACAAAACCAACAACTTATACTATGTCAAATCAAAAGTTTTTTTCCAACAGCGTAATTTTCTAGAAAATTATTCTATGAAAATATCATAGTTTTAATTATTAAAGGAAATAATGACCTCGAGCTAAAATAAACCTACTTAAAATATAATTAATCATTTCGAATTTCATTTCGACTTTCCTTAAAAAAAGTCTGAAAAAATCACAAAATAAATTTGTGCTCCTCTGATCAGCTGGGATCGGTAAATTTTCCAAATACTTATGTACTTATACAGATATAATAGAAGTATTGAGCTATTATGTGTTAAATTTCAAATTTTCAAAAGTATTGCTTGATAAGGAATTATAAGTCAGGGTTCGGACTATTTAAATACATTCGTAAAATCACAAATTTATATAAAACAATGCGAATTTCAGTAAATATATAATTAATTATTTATAATTTCATTTTGAATGAAGTCCGAAAAATCAGAAAAAAAATTGTGCTGCTCTGATCAGCTGTTTTTTTTACATTTTACACGTTTTACTTACTACAGAAAAAACAGACGCGTCACTTATGACATGGGTCAAATGCCATATATTTTATGAAAAAAATTTAATGAACATTTTTTTAATGAAACTATTAAATCATTTTCGTTTTATTTTCATCACGAATGTACTTTTTTCAGTGCAGAGTTCGCTAAATTTTCCAAATCAGTATTCAGATATTTACGTATTGGGGCATTTTGTTTAAAATTTAAAAGTCAAAAGGATTGCGTCTTAAAAAATTATAAGAAAGGGTGCGGAAAATTTTAATACACTCGTAAAACCACAAAACTATATAAAACAACGCTAGTTTTGTAAATATTTAAAAAATAATTTATAATTTCATTTCGAATTTCATATAAAAAAGTCTGAACAAATCACAAAATAAATTTGTGACGCTCTGATCAGATATAAAAGAAGTATTGAGGCATTTTGTTCTATATTTCAAATTTTCAAAAGTATTGTTTCTTTAGAAATTATAAGTCAGGGTTCGGAAAATTTTTAATACATTGGTAAGACCACAAAATTATATAAAACAACGCGATCTTCAATAATTATTAACCATAAATAATTAATCATTTATAATTTCACTTCGAATTTCGTATAAAAAGTCTAAAAAAATCACAAAATAAATTTGTGCTCTTTTGATCAGCTGAGTTAGGTAAATTTCCCAAATCTATATTCAGATATAAAAGAAGTATTGATACATTAAGTTTTAAATTTCAAATTTTCAAAAGTATTGCTTCTTAAGGAATTATAAGTCGGGTTTGGAAAATTTTAATACATTCGCAAAACCACAAAATTATATAAAACAACGCAAATTTGAGTAATTATATAATTAATAATTTATAATTTAATTTTGAATTCTGAAGTCCGAAAAAAATCAGAAAATAAATTTGTGCCGCTCAGATCAGCTGATTTTTTACATTTTGCGCGTTTTACTACGCGTCACTTATGAGATGGGTCAAACAACAACATATTTCATAAATAAAGTTTAATAAAAATTTTTTAATGAAACTACAAAATCTAATGAAAAATTCCCAAATTGCGTGATATTTTAATAAGCTTATGAATTGCTTTATGAGAACTTTTAATTTTCACGACGAATGTCTTTTTTCCGTGCAGAGTTCGGTAAATTTCCGAAATCAGTATTCAGATATTTATGTATTGAGTAGTTTCGTGTTAAATTTCAAATTTTCAAAGGATTGTTCCTTTGAGAATTACAAGTCAAGGATCGGAAAATTAATAGAAGAAAAATTATTACTTAAAATTTTTACCTAAAAAATACGACAAGTAAAAATTTTTAAAAATTAAAAAAAAACTCCTTATACTTTTTCAACATAGTGTAGTGCAACACACCGACACATAAGAGAGAAAAAAAATTATATTTAATCCTTTATTTTAGTCATAAAGTTTATGTGTGCCCTTCTTTTTTTTGTCTCTTCTTTTTTATTCATATTCTTATTAAATATTTCTTTTTTTATATGTATTTGTTTTTTTTTTATTTTTATTATATTTGTAATTGTATGTGTGTATGAATGTAACTGTAAACATGTATTTATTTGTATTTTTTTAATATTTTCCATTTTCTACTCTCTTTTTCTTTCTACTGTATGTATGTGTGTTGTTTTTACAAATATATATTTTTTTTTCAATAAACAATTGGTTTAATGAAATATTTTTTTTTGTCGTATATCCTTTTTACTTTGAAATATCCTTTTTTTGGTTTGAGGCACTTGTTATTGCTTTTCTGTTTGTCTTTTTATATTTTATTATTTTTTTTTATAACAAAAAAAAAACTATTGTTGTTGTGCAAAAATGTTGTTTTGTGTATATTTTTCTTCTTCTTTTTTTTGTTGTTGTTTTTGTTTGTTTCTTTTTTATGGTTTATTTTTGTGGTTTTTTCTTATGTAGAAAACGTCATATAAAATTCTTGCTTTTATAAAAGGTACTACTCACTCCCCCCGATGAAGGACCTAGAGTCAAAGGTCAACGTCTCAAATTACAAGAAATAGTTGATGGTGTTTTTATGCCACAAAAAACCAATGGCACCTGGATAAATGGTAAGTTTTAAAGCGATTTTGATAAGCTACACCATTTACAAATGTTAAACAAGAAATTTTTTTAATCATTATATACAGTTGCCGCCCAAAATATAAACTTTTTTTAAATATAAATATAAACATAGAATATACATTGCTTTTTTCGCGAAAAAAAAAATTTCCGCGAAAAAAATTTCGCTAATTTTTTATTTTTGCACTTTTGTGTCTGTAATGAGTCGTATTCTACACTTAAAAAAAAAAACCTTGTAAAATTACAAAAAAAAATTTTAGCTTTTTTTTGTTTGCTACATCCTATTTGACAAAAATTCCTAGTAATTTTACAAGATTTTTACCAATAATTTTATAATTTTACAAGGTTTTTACCAATAAAATTGCAAATTTACAAATTTTTTGACACGATAAAATTTACAGAAGTTTCGTAATTTTACTAGATTTTTTGCTACCTCCTATTTTACGAGAATTCCTAGTAATTTTACAAGCTTTTTACCAATAATTTTGTAATTTTACAAGCATTTTACCAATAAAATTGTAAATTTACAGTTTTTTGGCGCAATTAAAATCACAAGGAATTCTCGTGAATTTGCTAGATTTTTTTTGTAAAATTATCTTGAAAATTTGTAAAATTACAAAAAATAAATAAATTTTGATTTGTTAAAAAACAAGGAAAACTGTCAAATATTGGTAATATGGGATTACGAGACTTTTCCAAGTAATTTGACAAAGTTTTTTTTTTGTGTGTACAAATTTTCATAAATTAATATTAAAATAGAAAAAAATTGAAAAAAAAAAAAATTCGCGAAAAAAAAATCGCGAAAAAAAATTTCCGCGAATATTTTTTTTTTTGTATATTCAAAAGAGTTTAGATAATAAAAATTCATAAATTGTCTAAATAATATAAAAAATATTTTTTTTTACTTAAAAATAAAAAAAATAATAATCGCGAATATCGCTAATACATATGCTAACTTTGGAAAAACTGGTCTTACAATGGGATTTTGAGTAAAAGAACTAGCATTACCAGATGGGTGTCGTAAATTCAAATCTAACTAAAAATATTTGTATTTAAACAATTTTTCACGAAATAAAGATTTTTCGCGAACATAAAATGTTTTTCGCGAAAAAAAAAACAAAACGGTATTATGGATTGTTATGCTAGTTTAATAGACTTGAAACAGCATTGTTTTTTCGCATATTTATTCTACATATTTTCATAAAGTAATAGCAAATTAAAAAAAAAATGGATAAAAAATTTCGCAAAAAAAACTCGCGAAAAAAAAAATTTTACATTAAAATTACACTGTGCTAGTTACAAAAATTAACAAGCTGGGCACCCTGCTGGTAAAGGTGATTCGGGTACGCTGAATTCAATGGTGCTAGTCGTTTTTCGAAGTTAGCGCTCGTATTCGCGATATTCGCGATTTAAAATTGTAAAACTAAAGTACTACAAAAATTAAATTTTAATGCCTTTGGGGTAGTTTTAAAATACAAATTTTTTTCCGCGAAAAAGAAAAAAAAATCCGCGAAAAAATTTTTTTTCCAAAAATTTTGTGTCTACAATGTATCGTATTCTACATATTTTCATAAAGTAATAGCAAAATAAAAAAAAAGATAAAAGAAATTTCGCGAAAAAATAGGCGAAAACAACTCGCGAAAAAAAATTTCTGCGAATAAATTTTTTTTTGTATATTCAATAGAGTTTAGATGATGAAAATTCATAAATTCTCTAAATAATAAAAAAAATATTTTTTTTTGTACTTAAAAATAAAAAAATAAATTATTCGCGAATATCGCTAATACATACGCTAACTTCGAAAAAACTCATATTACAATGGGATTTAGTGTACACGAACTAACTTTAGCAGATGGCTGTCGTAAATTCAAATCAAACTAAAAATATTTGTATTGAACCAATTTTTCACGAAAATAAAGATTTTTCGCGAAAAAAAATGTTCCGCGAAAAAAAAAAAATTTCGAAAAATTTCGTGTCTGCAATGTATTGTATTCTACACATTTTCATAAAGTAATAGCAAAATAAAAAAAATGGAAAAAAAATTTCGCGAAAAAAATTTTGCAAAAAAATTCGCGAAAAAAATTTTTCGCGAATAAATTTTTTTTTATATACTCAATAGAGTTTAGATGTTAAACATTCATAAATTATCTAAATAATATAAATAATAGTTTTTTTTTACTTAAAAATAAACAAAAAATTAATCGCGAATATCGCTAATACATACGCTAACTTTGAAAAAACTGATCTTACAAAGAGATTTAGTGTACAAGCTGGTAAGCTACCAGATGGCTGTCGTAAATTTAAATCAAACTAAAAATATTTGTATTGAACCAATTTTACACGAAAATAAAGATTTTTCGCAAAAAAAAAAATGTTCCGCGAAATTTTTTAAGGGAATAGCAAAATAAAAAAAAATAAAAAAATCGCGAAAAAAAATTCGCGAAAAAAATTCCGCGAATAATTTTTTTTTTGTATATTCAAAAGAGTTTAGATGAAAAATTTAATTTAGATAAAAATTCATAAATTGTCTAAATAATATAAAAATTATTTTTTTTTACTTAAAAATAAAAAAAAAACTGATCGCGAATATCGCTAATACATACGCTAACTTTAAAAAAACTGATATAACAATGGGATTTTGAGTACAAGAACAAGCTTTACCAGATGGCTGTCGTAAATTCAAATCAAACTAAAAATATTTGCATTGAACCAATTTTTCACGAAAATAAAGATTTTTCGTAACTTTTTGTAAAGCAATAAATTAAAAAAATAATCTATTATGAGAATATCATAAATATAAATATTTTTGGGCCTCGAGCTAGAATACTACTCTAATCTAATCGAAAATATTTAAAAAAAATCTAAAATTGGTCTTTCAATAATTTTAATTTCCATTTCAACTTTCACTTAATCTAGACGCCATTAAGCTTAAATTAAAGCTTGATTAACGCTGACTTCAATGGTGATAGCCGTTTTTCGAAGTTAGCGCTCGTAGTTGCGATATTCGCGATTTAAAATTTTGATACTTAAGTACAAAAAAACGAAATTTTTTAACTTTTGCGATAATTTTTAAATTTAAAACTTAGGGCGTGGAGATAGGCTGTAGGTATGTTTTAAAAAAATATTGTAGGGTAAAAATAAATGGAGGTCGGTCCTACTAATGACCCCTCTCGGACGCATCATTGGACCGGTAGAAGCTGATTTAATGAAACAAATTTACAAAAAATTAAAAAAATTGTATGGGGACCACCTTAACAGTTAAAGATACAGGGTAGGTGTGTTCAGAGAAATTGTTTGGACTGAAAAAATATTGTAGGTCGGTCATACATTTTGTTGCTCTAAGGGCACTGTTAGGGCAGTTAGAGCGGTTGGAGCAAATTTTAAGAAATGTCGTTTTGTGTGGGAGCCCCCTTAGAAATTGAAGATATGACGCACCATTGGAGCAGTAGAAACGATTTTAAGATTGAAAAATTACAATAAATTTTTTTCAAAAAATTTTAAGAAATTTCAATAAGTAAACGGATATTCAAGCTCGAGGCCTTAGTTTTTTAATAAATTTTATTTATTTATTTTATTCATCAATATTTCGTCATCCTTCGGATGACATCTTCAGGATAAAAATACAGAATTTTAAACGAGTTACAATTGATACACACTAAACGACTGGCCGCTAATACGATCTTCTTTGCACTCTTTGATCGTATTAGCGGGCAGTCGTTTAGAGTGTATCAATTGTAACACGTTTTAAAAAAAAATTCTGTATTTTTATCCTGAAGATGTCATCCGAAGGATGGCGAAATATTGATGAATAAAATAAATAAATAAAATTTATTAAAAAACTAAGGCCTCGAGCTTGAATATCCGTTTACTTATTGAAATTTTTTAAAATTTTTTGAAAAAAATTTAAAAATTTACTTATTGAAGTTTACTTATTGAAGGTCGAAAAAACTAATTAAATAATTAATTTTAAAAAATAGTAATAATCGTTATCCCACCATCCTCCTGGGCAAAAAATTTGTAGAATCGAGAGAAGTTTTACACAAAAAAATTTCAAAAAAATCGAAGAGTACATACATTTTCAAAAATGAGATTTAAATTTTAAAACTTAAAAATCGCATACTAGAGCGGTTTTAAGAATTTTTTGGGATTTTTTTTTTTAAAGTACGTAAAAAAACCAAAATTTTGAAAAAAAAAAAAAATTTAATTTGGACCATTATTGAAGAAGTTATGAGTAAAAGAAGTTTGAGTAAAGGAACAAACTTCCAATTTTTAAAAATTCGATATTTTTTGAACGGGGCATCAAAAAAATCTGAAATTTACCACGAAGGAGTTTTCGAAGTGTACTAAAAACTGTAAGCAAATTGGGAAAATCTAAAAAAAAAATTTTTCAAAGTGTCCGATTTGACATGGAATGCCCTATATATTCATGATCCCCGATCGATTTTTAGACATTCTAGCAATGTCCGTCTGTCCGTCTGCCTGTCTGTAGAAATGGTGATCACGGGCAAATTATTACACGGAGATGACTGAAACGTAACATATTTATTGGAAGTTCTCCCGAGAAGTTTGGTATTGCATTTGAGCCATATCGGTTCAGCGATTCAAAAGTTATGAACGAAAATGTAAGAACACCTCAAAAATTTTAGTACATTCAACATAACCTAAAAATACAAAATGCTTTAAATCGTCTGCTGGTTGACATATGTGAACATAATTGAACACCAAATGGTATTTAAACAAGTACGAACATATTTTTTGACAAAAAAATAAAAAAATCGCGGAATTTTTTTCGCGGAAATTTTAAAATTTTTTATTTTTTTTCAAAAGTAATTTCCATTCAAATAAAGTTTTTGCAATAATCTTTTTGAACTTGTGAAGGGTATCACTACAATCGGCAATTCCGAATTTAACTTTTTTACTTGTTTTTTTATTTTTGGTACCAAAAGCTAGAATAGTAAAGTTAACATCAAAAGAAAGTGTACTTTAGCGTTCGTTAACGACAAAGTTGACACTAAAACCCCTTATTATTATTAATCGACTATTATTTTTCAAAATTTTTCTTGATGACCTTGAGCTAGAATAATTTTAAAGGATCGAATCTTGAATATTCTTACTTTAACAATATCATCGTAATGATTTGTAAAGGAAATATGACCTTGAGCTAAAATAATTTTAAAGGATCAAATTTTAAACGATCGAATTTTAAAGGTGGAATAATAAATAATTTTTTTAATTTAAAAATTTAAACAGAATTTAATTTTTTTTTTATAAATTTTCGTTTAAAAAAATTAAATTTACAATTTCTAAAAACATTTGTAAATGGTGTTTAAAAAAACTATTTAATAATTTAATACATTTTTGTTTCCTTATTTGTTTTTTTTCTATGTTCAAACCATTCAATTTATTTCTTTTTAAAATATTCTCTTTTATTTTTTTTTAGAAGAAGAATTTCTTTATCAAGATCATTGGGGACGCATTTGTCTTTTGAATGTTGCCAATTTAACAGAACGTGTCTTAATGTCAAATGTTACATTTGTAAGTTTATTTATTTATTTACAATACATTTTTCTTAGTTTATTTTTTTCTATTTCCATTTCGATATTATCTTAATATTCTTTTTTAATATATTAGGTATAAACAGATAGTTATCATTTTTATCCTTTTTGTATTGTTATTTGTGCTTTTTTAAGTATTTATTTATATTTATAACCGAAAGACAAACTTTAATTTAATTTATGTTTTTGGAAGAAGTGGGTGAATTAAAAAGGAAGCAGAGTAAATAGATTTCGTTTTTAAAAATGCAATAAAAAATATTTTCCAAAAATCTATTTGAATTTTTAGTAATTAGTAAAATTTTGGATAGTTTTCCGAACCCTGACATATAAAAGTTATTAAGAATTTTTTGTATAGTCAAAGACTATATCTGAACTTTTTGTTTATCATGCAACTTTATCGGGATTTTCTATAAAAAAAATTGGGATAGTTTTCCGAACCCTGACATAAAAATATTAATAAAAAGTGTTTATTTAGACAAAAATTTTATCTCAACTGAATTAAAAAGGGAGTAGAATAGAAATTTACTTAGATTAAACGTTTTTAAAAATGCCGCGAAAAATATTTCCCTAAAAACTGTTTGGATTTTACTTTATTAGTAAAAAAATTGGTATAGTTGTCCGAACCCTGACATAAAAATATTAATAAGAATTTTTGGCAAAGTCAAAACTATATTTAAACTTTTTAGTGTACCATAAAACTTTATCGGGAGTTTCTATAAAAAAATTTAGGATAGTTTTCCGAACCCTGACATAAGAATATTATTAAAAAAAATTTTTTAAGTCAAAGATTTGATCTCAACTTTTTTGGAATTTTATATAAAAATATTAAAAATGAAATATTGTCAGGGTTCGGAATACAAGTCGAAAAATATCCCAGAACTTAAACTTTTTTACTTTGGGTTTATGTCTGCGAAAAATAAAAATTTTTTGAAAGTTTTACTATATTAAGAAAAGTCAGAGTTCGGAAAATAAAAAAAGACTATATTTGAACTTTTTAGTTTACCATAAAACTTTATCGGGATTTTCTATTAAAAAAAATTTGGGATAGTTTTCCGAGCCCTGACATAAAAATATTATTAAAAAATTTTTGTTTAGTCAAAGATTTGAGGCGCTCAGCGCCAAAACGGCCTAACCCTCATTTAAAAAAATCAAACTGACTATGCTAATCTAACCGGAACCTTTTGAAGTAAATACTAAAAAAAAATCCCTATTGCATAGTATAACCTGGTGTTATACTGGTGTTATACTATGCAAGAGGGAGTTTTTTTAGTATTTATTTCAAAAGGTTCCGGTTAGATCAGCATAGTCAGTTTGATTTTTTTTAAATGAGGGTTAGGCCGTTTTGGCGCTGAGGGCCTCATTTGATCTCAATTTTTTTGGGATTTTATATAAGAATTGTTTAACTATTGTCAGGGTTCGGAATACTAGCCGAAAAATATTCCATCACTTAAATTTTATACTTTGGGTTTATGTCTTCAAAAAATATATATTTTTTTAAGTTTTACTGCGTTAAGAAAAGTCAGAGTTCGAAAAATACAATTTTTAAAATCATTACCACTTTAAGAAATTCAGGGTTCGGAAATCATCATCATGATTTGAGTCAGGATTCGGGGTCAGGGTTCGGAAAAATGTGTTTTTTTAATCTTAACTACTTTGAAAAAAAGTCAGGGTTCGGAACTCATTATCATGATTTGAGAATAAACAATTTTAAATTCAGAAAATTATTTAAAAAAAATGTATTTTGTTTGTATGTATTTTTAACTTCTTTGAGGTCAGGGTTCGGAAAATATACAATATTTCCATATTGTAAGAACGGTCTAAAAATGTATGCGTTTTAATTCCTACACTGGCAATGAGTTCTTGTCAGAAAGAAATATAAAATTTTTCAAAGCATTGGGACACACATTTTTGAAAAAAGTCAGGGTTTGAAAAATTCATCATTCACAGAATAAACTATTTTTATTGCATAAGTTTATACGCACCCAAACAAATTCCTTTACTGTTCAATTTATACACTGCACAAAAGTTCTATTTTTTTAGATCAGGGTTAGAAAAACTTACCGAAAATATTTTAAGATATCCAAACGAGCATTGAAAAATTTTGCTTTGGATTCATATAAATGAAAAATATACATATTTTGGCAGCATTACCATTTTGAGAAAAAGCAGGGTTAGGAAAATTTCATAATTTCAGAAAACTACTTCGTGAAGCACTTCCGTAAGATCGGTTTATTAGTTTATATTGATTTGACCGAATCAACTTCTGTACAAATTTGTATTTGTATTAATAAATTGTGTCAGAGTCCGGAAAATCCAAAAAAATAAAATAAGCATTCAAGAAGTTTTTTATACCCTCCAACCTCAGTATGGGGGTATATTCACTTTGTCATTTCGTGTGTAACGCATCGAAATATTCGTCTAGGACTCCATAAAGTATATATATATATTTATGATCAGTAATCGATTCAAAGACATTTTAGCGATGTCTGTCCGTCCGTCTGTGAAAGACACGATACAGTCCAAAGTAACAGAGCTAGACTCCTGACGTTTGGTACGAATATGTCTTGTGGTCATAGGCTGGTTAAGTTCGGAGATGGGTAAAATCGGACCAGGGAAACAAATTTTCCCTTGAGGAACTAAACCATCCTCTAAAAAACTCCATTTTTTACAAGTTTTATTATACTTTTATTAAGAAAATGAAACATTTTAATGTCGGAAGAAGTTCTAAGTCCTGCCCTCGAACCCCAGGGAATAGAAAATGTGTTTTATTCGGTCCGCCTTCTTTTGTGGGCGTGGATATTGAAAAATTATATAAATATTACTGAAGTGCAAAACGCATAATTAATAAATTTGTAAACATAAACCGCGAGGGGAAAGTGACCCAATCTCTGCCCCCCCCCCCCCCCCCCTTCCCATACACACAAAAACGCCCCCGGCTTTTTTATTTTTTACATGTTGGATCGTATCAAAAATTCGGCACAGCCGAATTTTAAACTCGCACTTGTTATACCTTACAGTTTTTTTATACTTCTATTAAGTAAATGAAACATTTTTATGTCAAAAGAAGTTTAAATTCATGCATTTGGACCCAGGGGATTATAAAATATCGTCTTTTTTGCCCGCCCCTTTTGTGGGCGTGAATATGAAAAATGTATTTAAATAATGATAAAAATGTATTAATTAAGCGCAAAAAGCCTAATAAATGAATTGTAAACATTTACTGCGAGGGAAACGGTGTCTCGCAGTGACCCCTTCCGACCCCCTCCCAAGAAAATCGCCTCTTGATTTTTTTTTTATTTTTTACATGTTGGAGGGTATTAACGTTTCGGCCGAATTTAATAATATCACTTGTTTTTTTGTTTCGAGTCAGTGAAAATTAATATTACCACTTTGAAAAAAGTCAGGGTTCGAAAGATTTGTAAAATTTTGAGAAACTTCGAGTATTTGTTAAGCTCGAACTTTTATTTTTTCCATTTAATTAAATTTAATAATTTTTTTTTGGTTTTGCGTCAGTAAAAAATATGTTGTCTTATTTTTTATTTATGTTTTTAATTTTTTAAAAGAAAAATTCAGGGTTCGAAAAATGTATTATGCTTTGATGAGACCCAGTTTTAACTTTTGAAATCAAAAAATGTTGCTTTATTACCTTCATAATATTAAAGCAAGCCGAATCAATGTTTAGGATCCACAAATTTGTCTTTAATAATAATGTTTTATGTCAGGGTTCGGAAAATTAATAAAAAAAAATCTTAAACAAAAATTTCAGGTATTTATTTCTAGTTTTGTTAAAGTAAAATATATAAGTTTTTAATAGCTATACTACTTTTACAATAAGTCAGGGTACGGAAAACTCAATAATTTTGTAAATCTGTTGAGTTCAACATTAAAATATTGTCGTTGTGAACTTATTTAGCCAGATCAATTCCTACACTGTGCGAATATTTAACATATTAATATATGTCAGGGTTCGAAAAATGAATCAAAATTTTAAAATAAGCTTGTTTTAGGTTTGGGACAGTGAAAGAATACAATTTTGTTGGGAAAGTTATTTTGGGAACAAGTCAGGGTTTGGAAAATCAGTAAGGTTAAAGTTACATGTAATTTCTTAAAATAGTTTTGTAAACTAAGATGCCGTTTCATTATATTTATATCTGAAAATCCTTAAAAGTGACCGTAAAGCGACACCAAAAACTAATAAAAATTAAATATTTAAAATAAAATTTTATAAACATAAATAAAAAACTTTAAAAATCAAACTTTTTTGCTCAGAAATAAGAAAAATCCAGAGTTTGGATTCTTTAAGAGGTCCCGATTTAATTGCAAAAGTCCAGGGTTTGGATTCTTTAAGAGATACTGATTTAATTTCAAAGAATTATCGCCAATTAATATCCTCATTTTCTCGATTTTTCTTACTAAAAAGTTTAAAAAAAAACCTTTTCAATCCTTCTTCGTTCAACTATTATACATTTCATTTCATTTTGTTTATTATAATTTATGTTTATATTATTTTGTATCCATATTATCTCAAGTGTTTACACTTGACTTGACTTTTGATTTCTCTGTTATTATTTATATTTAACTGTAAATGTTTTTACAACCGTCAATTTTTATTATAACTTTTAAAAGTTGTTGTTTTTTGGTAGAATTGTTTGTGTTCACCCAACCATTTTTCCTTCATATTATTATATTTGCACATTGTTTACCAATTCATTGAAATTTATTTTTTCTGTGCTAGGATATGATGATGATGACATACAGTCAGTTGTCAATTAAATGATATTTTTTGCTTTTTTTTAATGCTGATTAAATCAAAAAGCTTAAAGTTGTCAAAAATGTGTTAAAGGAAGAAATAACATCTAATATAAATAAATATATCATGAAATGTCAAATGGGAAAATATTTTCTTTTATAAAAGGATAATAGTGGAGATTATAATTTTCATAAGAGGGTTTAAATGTGGACGTAAATAAATAAAGCCAGTCAGACAGGGTTCGGAATATAAAATGGTAGTTGTTTACGAAGTCTAAGTAAGTATGTAAAAATGTGTTTAAAGGAATTTATGATATGAAATGAAATTAACCAGTAACTTCATTCGAGATAAAATACAAATTTCTTTAAGCGGTCAAGTCAGGGTTCGGAAAATTTATTTCAGAATTCACTTTATAAGGTTAATAATTTAAATAAGCCTAGCGCTTAATGAATTTGATGTGAATTCGAGTGGTCTGATTTGGCTGAATAATTGCGATAATTTTGTATCGCAAGATATTTTTTATTTTTTCATCGGATCGGATTTGGCTCAAATTAAATTTAGATAAAAGACTGTTTCAAGCTTTATAAAAGAGTCAGGGGAACGTATAAAAATACCGTAATTTTTTTCAAACTTCGAATAGACTTATTCGAAAATCGTTCGACCGGTTTTAGTTTTTTTTTCTGTACCACATAAGTTTTAGGCCTAGGGGAATTAAAATTTTCCCCGACGTTCAAAATCGAGAGAAAGCCTTTTTTCCACACAAAAAAAGTCATTCCAATGGTGTGGACAGTAAAAAAAGAGCTTCGTGAATATAATGAAAATTGACATAAGCTTAATGAAAGATGACACACGTTTTCAACCGAAGACAGGTTTCATTTCCAACAATTAAACTGGTGTCATTAAAGTTCCTTTCAATGTAAACTTACATAGAAATAATGAAAATATTTGTAGAGCTTGTTTGAAATGTTTAATGAAGTTTTTCATAAAATCAATGAAAGTATTCATTGATTAAATGTCGAAAAGCAGTAGGTAAGTGAAGGAAAATTGCACTCTAAAATATAAAAAGGCCATTAATAACCATTTTTGATGAGTCACGTTCACTGAAATTTTATTTAATATACGTGATTGTGGTATACATGTTAGAAAAAATACACTTTCACATGATTTTACAGTTTTCACTAAGTTTTCTCACACAAAACTATACTCGAACCTTAAAACGTAACGTAAACGTTAGTAAAACTACGAAATAATATAAAACAGCGCGGATGTAAAATCAATTATTTACGTTTCATTTTCAATTTCGTGTAAAAAGTCTAAAAAAGTCACAAAAAACAAGTTAGAAAAATACACTTTTACATTTTTTTTTGTGTATTAATAGATTTCTCTCAGTTTTCTCACACATTACATTTAATTTTAAATTTCGTATTTAAAGTCTAAGAAATCACAAAATAAATATGTGCCGCTCTGATCAGCTGTTTTTCTTTTCATTTGTCGAAAGCACACTTAAATTTAAACAAATGAAAATATTCATTAATAAGAATTTTTGATGAGTCACGTGTAACAGTCACTGAAATTTTATTAAATTTAAGTGATTGTTGTATACATGGTAGAAAAAATACGCTTTTACATTTTTTTATGGTTTCACCTTGTTTTCTCACACAAAATTTTACTCCAACCTTAAATTGTAGAACATTAGTAAAACTACGAAATAATATAAAACAACACGGATTTTAGTAAATATAAAACCAAAAATTTACGTTTCATTTTAAATTTCGTGGACAAAAGTCGAAAAATAATCACAAAAACAAGTTAGAAAAATACACTTTCACATTTTTTTATACCCTCCACTCTAGTGATACAGGGTATATATAAGTTTGTCATTCCGTTTGTAACATTTGTAAATATTGCTCTAGGACACTATAAAGTATACTTATATATTCATGATCCTCGATAGATTTTAAGACGATCCGCCGTCTGTCTGTCTGTTGAAAACACGCTAACTTTTGAAAGACTTTATGGAGGCTCCCAAAGTTTGGCATATATGTTGGGAATTTACCTGGTCAGGTTGGTATTGCAATCCAGCAAAATCGGTTTATTGGTTCAAAAGTTATGAGCAAATGACTGAATTTCGGACAGGGTTTTTCGTGAATTTACGAGATAAAAAACAAGCTAACTTTTGAAAGGCACTTCTGAGGATACTGAAGCTTGGCAATATATATTGTTCGTTTCCCAGGCCTGGTTCCTATTGAATTTCAGCCAAATCGGTCCAATGGTTCTAAAGTTATTAGCAAAACCGTGAATTTCAGATTAATCTCACCTTTAATTCACGTGTTGAAAACCCGTTAAACATGTTTTAAAAACATTGCTAAGTCTCAAAAATATTTCACAACGTATTTTTGCCACCCAAAAATATTTTTACACTAAAAAAAAAAAAATATACACTCGAAAAAAAATTTACACTCAAAGAAAAATTTTGTATTTTTTTTCATAAATTACTTAAAAAAAGTTTTTTTACACAAAATAAAATATTTCTAAAAAAATTTTTATTTTTCACGTTAGAAAATTTACTATCACTTAAAAAGGGCTTTGTGGAGGGTATTCATAGCTTCGGCAAAGGCGAATTTAACTTTTCTACTTGTTTTTGTATTAACTGATTTCTCTAAGTTTTCTCACACATTGCATTTCATTATAAGAAAACCAAATAAATTCGTGCCGCTCTGATCAGCTGTGTTTGTTTTTCATTTGTCTACCAGACTAAACAGACGCGAATCGAAATGTGTCAAAAAACAACAAGTTTCATAAACAAAATTAAATGAAATTTTTTAATGAAACTATGAAATCTAATAAAGCAAATTTTATGAAATTTCTTCCCAAAATGCGTGATATTTAAATGCGCTTATGAATTCCTTTATTGGTTAAACGAAAACAAAACAATGAATCCGTTTCAAGGGTTTTCTTCGAAATCTAGTTAATTCAATATTACGATATAAGGATTCGAAAGTTGTCAGGAAAACGTTTCAACGAAACTAATATGATTCCGGGCTTGGCCGGGTTATTGTATTTTTATTGTTTAAATTATTCCAAACAGTTTTTAAGAAGGACTTAAACAACCACAATTGAGTAAAAAATTACGTAGCGAAGAATTTCAGAATCCAATTTTAAGTATCAGTAAATCAGGGTTCGGAAAATATATTATCAAATTGGTTTAAGTCAAAGCTAAAACTAGAAATTTACATATTACAATATTAATTATGGAAAATTATATGTCAGGAATCGAAAAATTTAATTTGTAATATGTCCGGGTTAGGAAAATGTAGTATGATATAATTTAAACCTTCAAATATAAGGATTTAAGTTTGTGTCATATATAAATTTTTTGAACACAAAAACAGTTTTTCAAATAATTACATAAATTTGTTGCTTGGTTTTCCAAAGGTTTACACTTAAGTATTCATTAAACCTTAAAGATTAAGTTTAAGTAACTGGAAATTTTATAAGAAGATTAAATTATATTATTTTAATTAACAAAGTTTATATAGCTTCCAAAATTTATATTTCAAACATATTTTACATATAGAATATTTACAATAATCTCTTCCACAAAATATCCTTCTGTTTTTTTTTTTGGTTTTTAATAACATATTTATTCCACATCACATAATTGAATGTAACACATGTTGTTCATTTATTAATTTCTTGTATCTTTCACTCTTATGTACATAATTAACCATTTATTATAAACAATATGTATTTGTTTAACAATATGTATTTATTTAAACGATTATGTCGCAACATATTGTCAGTACATGAATGACATAATTTATAAATAAAAAAAAATATAAATATATTTTTTTTTCCTTTTGACTTATAGAAAACATTGGCACCATATACATTTTCCATATCAACGGATAAACGATATTTATTATTGTCACAAAATGTTATCAAATTATTCCGATATTCGTTTTTGGCTAAGTATACATTGTTTGACATTCAAACTAGGTAAGTGAATCATTTATATAAGAGTTGTAGTATACGTATAAGAGTTGTGGTTTACGATTAAATTAAATTGGAGTCAATTGAGAGAAAGGTGGTTAAGTTAATGAAAATATATAAATTTAATAGTCAACCCTTTAGTGTGCCGAAAATATACCAACCTCATTTTTAAGGTTGTAGCAACCGGTCGTTCGGTTATAAAAACTATATTCCAGTTGTCTCAAACTCATATGACAATCGCATTACTGGTCAAGACAACCTCAGAAATGAGGTTGGAATATATACGGTTGTGGCAACTGCATTTATTAAGAGAGTGTGCAAGGATGGATAATCGAAATTTCGAAATAGTTCTAGAGCTTAACCAAAAAAGTACTTTTCCAAACTCGACGGTACTGTACACAATGTATTCTTTATAACAGTTCAGAAATTCATGAGATCAATTTTTAATAATTTCCAGACATTAAATGGATTAGAAATTTACTAAAATAAAAGTCATGCCAAAAATCGCAAAACTATATGTTTATGAGTTCAAATTATAAGGCCGACAGTAACTTTTGAGGCCAGTGTAAAAATTCACAGAAAACCTTTTGGATTTTGCGAATAATGAGTAAAAATCATAATATGTTTGTTAAAGTTATACATATGCTCAAATTAGCGACCAAGCAACTTCAAAAAAATGGCGCCCAACGTGGGGCCGAACGCAAAAGTTTCGATTTTGGCAAATTTATGAAAAACAGAGAAACATAACAACCCGGTAAAAAAAATCAGATGTTATTCATAAGTTATTCATATTTGCTTTAGAGACAAAAAGGAACTGAGTCTTCATTACGAAGGTACAGAGAATGGCGATCGATGTGCATCAATCCTCCTTCACCTGATACCATTGGACATATTCGGTAGGCAGTATGCGGCTACGTCGGCAATTCAACTTAATAGCACACTGCAATGGAGGAGCAGCGATTGTGGTCATAGCGCGATCTTTAAGAAAATAGCAATACCACCAAATGTGAACTGTGCTCCATCTATGAGCCCTTTTAAGCGCCACTTTACAACTATGTTACAATTCTGGGAGTCTTGGATGAGAGGAATTCCGGGTAGTGGAGCCTCCATAAATTTTTACACAGATGGTTCGAAGCTTCATGAACAAGTGTGGTTTGGAGTCTATTCGGAGGAGCTTCCCAGTTGGAAAATGTGTCACTGAGGAAATTTCCGCAGTGATTCCTTGAGGAAATGTCTTCAGGTTCTGACAAATCATAGGTAATTCTTGATGACATGTCCTAACATTGTCAGCACTGAATGTTAGCTTTAAGAGTGTGGACAATTCCTCTAAGACGTCTAAAAGGAAATGTCTTCAGAATAGCAGTATATTAAATTAGAATTTTAAATCTGGGCAACTCTTTAATTTCCAAGAAAAAGATGGCAATATTATCGATTTATTTAAAATAAAATCAAAATCTAACAAGTAGAATAAAAGTAATAAATAGACAAACAATTTTCAAAATAAAGTTTGGAACAAATAGTTAGGTGTGGGACTAATAAACTGGAGATTCCGGGTTCAAATCCAGTTGGGACTAAAAACGGTGAAAAGTTTTTTCTAAATATAAGAAAGATAATTTATAAAAGAAAATGGATTAAAGTAAAAACTAAAGGAAATACGATTTTTTTTGTATTTTTGCATGACCTATGTCAGACATTTCCGCAGAGAAGTCTTAGGTGACATGTCCCCAGAAGGTCAGCCCTGACCACTGCTGACTTTGAGTGAGGACATTTTGAAAATTTGTATGAAACTGTCCTCAACCCAGTACATAGAGATGTCTTGTAGATGTCAGCAGTGACTCTGACATGTCACCGCTCCGTCACTGAGGATGGCTCGATGACGTTGCCAACTGGGTTGGGTTGAGTCTGGCTCGAAGATTGCCGGATCATTGCAGAGTTTACCAGGGAGAGATGCTGGCAATAAAGGAAGTGTCTTATAGGGAAGCACGCAGAATGGTCGAATGACTTTTGCTGGAGTTGCATGGATGAAGAGGAGTTGGAAACTATCGAACACTTTATTTGCTATTGCCCGCCACTTTTTAGTCAAAGACTTGCTTCACTGGGATCCGGGGAGGTGCACGATCTTTCTGATTTGTCGGATGTCTAAATTCAATATTTAAAATTCAAAAGCGACAGCAAACGTTTTTGAAAAATTATCAAACGACAAATTAACAAAACATAAAGAAATTCAGAAAAATTGAATAACAGATTTTCGAAAACATGGCGCCCAAGCTGGGGCCCATTCCGATACGTAAAGCGAAATAACAGAAAGCATCCCAAAGGAGAGTTCGGACAAAATTTAAATAATTCTGTAGAAATATTGTTAAACTGGAAGCAGCTTTTGGAAGGGAGTCACGATTCAAAAAGAGGATCGCTGCACCATTTCCCCATCTTTCTTGTTCTCCGAACTTTGTAACGCTGCAACAACGTTACGAAGCGTTCAGTTTTCATATATAATAAGGCTCATTGGGCAGAGCTCGATGACGTTTTCCGGCACGTTTTTTAAAACCGGTGTAATAAGTACTTTACCCTATCCAATCTACTTTATAGTTATACTACCTATATCCGACCGAAGATGAAATACAACTCTCATGTTCAGTTGAAACCAGAATATTATCGCTACTGTCATACGCAAGTAAAAAATTAAACATGAGGTCTCAACATTTACAGATTCTCATCATCATTAGCTCTATAACCCGGGTTGGGTATTGGCTTCCTCAAGTAGCTTCTTAAACTCGTCTCTTTCACACGCCTTACGTCTCCATCCCCTCATGTTAATCGACTTAAAGTTCTCTTCTACATTATCTATCCACCTTTACTTTAGTCTGCCTTTCAGTATTCTACCTTTATTGTTACGGTTCATTATCATGTTGATGGGGTTATTGCATTCTGCACGTACGATGTGACCGGCCCTTTGCATTCTTGCAATTTTAATTCTTTTAAGGACATCATTTCATTAAATAATATGTAAATTTCGTTGTTGGTTCTTATTCTCCACTATCCATTTTCACAAATCGCTCAAAAAATTGTTCGTAATATTTTTCTTTCAAAACTACTTATGAAAGTTTATCTTTTTTTGACATACTCCAAGCTTCACAGGCATATTTTAGCACTGGCAGAATAAGTGTAATGTAGAGTCTTACCCATAGTAGCATTTATTGGCCACCGACACCCTCCCTTCGATTTCCTTACTAGTATTCGCATCATTATTAACCATGGAACCTTGGTGTACAAATTAGGACACCGATTGGAATTTATCATCGCTGATGTAAACATGTGATTACAATTACAGATTCTCAATAACTACATTCGATTAGAAAAAATTTGGAAATTTTAGTTAACATAAAAATTCAGAAAATTGACTAACAAAAAAATGGCGCCCATGCAGGGGCCTACTCCGATTCGCGGAAACACTGAAACCACAGTTAACAAAGGAGATTTAACAACTAATCATCAAAAAAAATCAACAAATCTCTAGTATCGATCAAAGCTGGTCTTAGAATTGCAATAAAAACCTCAATTAGCAGGAGATTCTTAGTACTTTCTGAATTTTTTTTTACCATATTTAAACTACACTATACAGTGAAATACAGCAAACAGTGGAATTTGATCATAAGTTACCTTATACAAAAATAAGGTATATTAAAATCAAAATTCAATTAAAACTATATTTTTCCGACAGTGTTAATTAAATATATCACCAATTTTGATATTATATCAGATTTTGTAACAAAAACTTTCTATTTAATTAATAAATTCCATTATTTTCCTTCAAATAAAAACATTTTAAACCCCTCAAGGGTTAAAATGTTTCCTTCAACCTTGCACCACCATTATCATCATCATTATTATCGACATCATCACGCTATAACTTATTCTAACGTAATTTATGCTTTGGATTTGTTCTAAAGATATATTTCTCTATATGTTTCGTTCTACGGAAGTCATCTTTTAACTTATTTCAAAACTTAACTACCTTTTTGACTGTTTATTATGCAATTTCACACTTTGTAAGTCCAAGGAGTGAAAATGCAACCAAACCACCTTTCGAAGATTATATTACATTAATATTGAATATATATATAAAATACTTATTTAGTTTGTTGTTTTTTTTTTCTTTCCATGCTCTTTGTGTCTACTATATAATGCATATTTTTCAACTATACCATGGACTATCTATGACGGTGGCGACTCTTATAAAAAAAATAAAAAAAAAAACCTTCTAAATAAAGTGAAAGTATTAAATTGAAAATCGATGCTAGCGACAATGAATGGCCCTATTTGCACTATGCTCGTTTTACAACCCACACTAATGCCATCGTTTTAGTTTACAATTACGACATCTATTACTGCCAGGGGGCGCGTTCACAATTTGTTCATCGTATAACGCGTGATGCCATACCGGGTGTTGTTTTTAATGGAATACCTGATTGGTTATATGAAGGTAAGTAGTATACTCCTCGATGAGAGGAATGAAAACGACAGAAAGGACAAACTGAAAACAGATAGACAGACGGAATAGACAAACGGAATAGTATAGAACGAACGAACGAATGAATGTGCATGAAAATGTGAGTGAAGTGTAACTATAAATGCATGAATGACTTAAATGACTGTTAGTGCTGTTGTATTACATTAGCACAGTCATAGTGACAGTTGTCTAAAAAAAAATAAAAGAAATTGCTATCAAATTGAATTTCCTTTTGTTGTATACATGTGTTATATAAGGGAGGCAATTATTTTTAGGTCAGGAATTTAAAAAACAAATATTTGGAATCAGTTCTTTCTGCATCCAAAAGATATTTTGGTACTTTAATTCAAACTATGATCATTTAAAACCATCATATGATTGATACAGCCGTAACCATGTGTAACTCAGAAATTAGGCTACTTTATATATATGGCGCCCAACGTGGGGCTAGAACGTTAATAGTAAAGTTTTTTAGCAAGGAATGATAAGATTGATACAGTCGTAGACATGTGTAACTTAGAAGTAAAGCTACTTTATATATGGCGCCCACTGTGGGGCCAGAACGATAACAGTAAAGTTTCTTAGCAAGGAATGAAATTTGGTACACTTATTTTTAATATGAACTGCTGAAAATTGGAAAAATGTTTTACCATCCTAGAAAATTATTAGAAATCGGCTCTCCCTGCACCCAGGGGATTCTCTGGGTACGTGACTAATACGATTCTTAACTTTAAATAAACTATGTTTTATACTTTAATCAATTCAAACCATAATATGATCGTTATGTGGCATTTACACTTGAGACCTTAAACAAGTTGTTCAACAAAACCCAATAAGCACATTTAAAATTCAAGTGCAAATCAAGTATAAATCAAGTGTAAATCAAGCCCTTATTTCCAGTCTATGCTTGATTTATACTTGAATCACACTTGAATTCAATAGCATTCTCCAGCAAAACGGATACTTGAATTCAAGCGCTGTTTTTACGCTTGAAAACCAGGGAAAAGGCTGTAAAAACAGGGCTTGAATTCCAGTGTCCGTTTTGCTGGAGTATGCTATTGAATTCAAGTGTAATTCAAGTATAAATCAAGCAGGGGCTGGAATTTAGGGCTTGATTTACACTTGTTTTATACTTGATTTGCACTTGAATTTTAAAATTGCTTATTGGGAACACCAGTAACAGAATAAAAATGTAATGAACATAGAACAAAGACGTTTTTTTAACACGCAACTCTTAAACACTTCAAATCAGCAAGAATGCCACATCAAGTTACGTTGTAAGTGGCTGCTGACTCTGTACGTCAGCACACATAGACTCTAAGGTACGTTGTGATACCACAGGACGGTAATGGGGTTCCCCTAAAAGTCCCTGCCGTTAAACCAATTTGATATACCTACAAAACTCCTAAGATATTGAATTTTTACATGCGACAAAACTGAAAGATCATGAAGCTCCCTATTTCTCAGTGAAGCAATTCTCTGATCAGAAAGGGCCTGGCATGCCAGGCAATGGCAGATAAAGTGCTCTGTAGTTTTCAACTCCTCCTCATCCATGTAACTCAAAAGTCGTATGACGGCACATTTAACCGTTCAGTGTGCTTTTCTATAAAGCTGTTTCCAGTAATTACAGCAACCACCTTTGAAATCTCTACTCTTGGAAGCGATATCAGCTCACTTATGCGCTTTTGATTAAGAAGAGGCCAAAACTGTACTACAGTCTCACACGTCCATCCATGTGCCAACCTCAGACAAGTCTACGTCGCGGAACGAAGATGTATATTTTGCTTGTAAGTTTATAGAGAAACACTAACACATTCCAATTTCGTTAGAACCTGTAAGGTAGTTCCCAGTCTTGCAAGCTCATCGGCTTAGCAATTCCCTGGAATGTCTTTGAGTCCTGGGATTCATATGAGTTGTATGTCAAACTACTTGGTCATCTCATTTAAAGATGTGTGGAAGTTAAAGGCAGATCTTGTTTTCAGAAACATTGACTCCAGGGACATGACCGCAGCTTGACTGTCGGAATAGATGCAGACTGCGGTTTTAGACAATACATTGTAATTCAACCAGTCCGCCACTTCCTTTATTGGCAGCATCTCTGCCTGGTAAGCTCTGCAGTGATCTGAGAGTCTTCTAGCCAGGCTAAACCCAAGCTCTTCCGAATAGACTCCAAGGCCCATTTGTTCATCAATCTTCAAACCATCTGTGTCAAAGTTTATACAGGCTCCTCTACTAGGAATTCGGCTTTGCAATTTATGAGTTGTATGTCAAACTACTTGGGCATCTCATTTAAAGACGATTGGAAGTTAAGAGCAGATCTTGTTTTCAGAAACATTGACTCCAGAGACTTGATCGCGGCTTGACTGTAGGAATAGATGTTGACTGTGGTTGTAGACAATACATTGCAACTCAAACAGTCAGCCACTTCCCTTATTACCAAAATATCTGCCTGGTAAACACTGCAGTGATCTGGCAATCTTCGAGACAGGATCATCCCAAGTTCTTCCAAATATACTCCGAAGGAAACTTGTTCTCAAAGCCTGGATTTATCTGTTTAAAGATTTATAGAGGCTTCTCTATCCGGAATTCCCCTCATCCAAGACTTCCTGGATGGTATCATAGTAGTAAAGTGGACCTTAAAAAGGGTCATAGAGGGAAGAAGTCCACATTTTGTGGTACTGTTACCTTTTTCAAGAGAGTGCTATGGCCAAAATCGCTACTCTTCCATAGCAGTGCGCTTTTAAGTAAAATTTCCGACGTTTCCTCATACTTCCTGCCTAATATTGTATTAGATCAAGTAGGACCTCCAATTCAGACATAAGTATTGCACGAAGAGCTCCAGTCGTACACATCGACGCTATTATCTGTACCTTTGTGAGAAAGACACAGTTCCCGTTTGTCTCTAAAGCAGGTCACCAGACAATGATTTCAGAATTGAACGCACCACTACTGTATAAATCCGGTGAACGATTCTTGGGCTAAAACCCATCGTTTTCCAATAGCCTTTTTTACAGGAGTATAAAGCAATCGTTGCATTTCTCACCCGTTCCTCAATATTTCGCCTGAAATTCAACTTCCTATCTAGAAATACTTGGCTCCATCTGAAAAGCGATTTCAATGCCGTCCAGAGAAATCGAGTCAAAAGCGGGAATTTTGTTTTTCCTTGTAAACAAGACAAGTTCAGTTTTACTTAAATTAACTCCCAGAACACAGTTTATTGCCTATTTATGCAGATCTTTCAGAGAACGCTGAAGTGATTTTCATTTTCTGCTATCGCGAAATCGTCAGCATATGCGACAACATGACGACTACATACTTCTAGAGAGATCAGCATTGAAATTAGAGCCAGGTGCCAAAGAAGCGGCGAAAGAACACCTCCCTGTAGTGTCGCCCTTTTGACAAATCGAGTTTGAGGTCAATTGGCAAGTAGACTTTCTACCATTAAAACGATCCCAGGCTCTTATACCAGACATGCCAAAATTATCGAGTTTGGGATGACATTATTAAAAGCCCTTTCACATCCAGAAAGTCCACCATAGTGTACTCCTTTAACGAAAGCGATCTTTCGATGGTACCAACGAGCTCATGAAGAGCTGTTTTCATTGATCTACCCTTGCTGTATGCATGTTGCCTAGTCGAAAGCAACCACACGCCTTTAATTGAGATGGGCAATCTGACTCATATGGGTCGCAGGGCACAGAGACATTCCAGGCAATAGCAAAGCCTATGAGCCTGCAAGACTGGGAACTACCTTACAGGTTCCAACAGAATTGGATTGTGTTGGGCAAATGGATGGACGTGTGAGACAACACGAGAGATTTTGACAGTCGTTGCTTTGATTACCGAACAATGTCTTACAGGAAAGCACGCAGAGCGGTTAAATGTGCCGTAAAATGACTTCTACCGGAGTTTCATGGATGAAGAGGTGTTGGAACCTATCAAACACTTCATGTGCCATTGTCCGGCTTTTTCTGGTCAGAGACTTGCTTCACTGGGATCAAGGGAGCTGCACAATCTTTCCGATTTGTCGGATGTCAAAATTTAATATATAAGGAGTTGCATAAGAAGCTCAAATTGATTTAACGGCAGGGACTAGTAGGGAAACCTACTACAAGACGGACTACATAGTCTACGTGTGCTGACGTAAAACGTCAGCAACCACTTACAACCTAACCTAATCTCGGTTCAATGAATCTACGCAAATATTAGTTTATCGTTCCATTGTCTTTTATATAATTGATGAAGACTAATTGGTCTAAAATCCTTTGGAACTGGTTGGGAGTTTTTTCAAGCCACATATTTGTCAAAATTATGAGATTAGCAACGTTAAATATATGGCGCCCAACGTAGGGCCCAACGTTAGTATTAGAATTTCTCAATAACTGGAAAATTTAAAAAGCGTAGCGTTAGTTTTCAAAATAGCAAAACCGCACTTCTTTTAAAATATTTAAAAATTTCTATAAAAATATAATTCAAAAAAAAAGTACTAACAGATTTTCAAGAAAATGGCGCCCAATTGGGAGCCCCATTTCAAATCACGAAGCGGAAACATTAAAACTATCAGAAACGTTGGAGAGTTATGATTTTTTAACTACAAACATCAGCCAAAACTCATTATACCTTGTATAAAATAATTGCCTCCCTTATATACACGGATAATGATACATTTAACTCAAATGTTATTAGGAAGTAGTACTACACTACTTGTCTTCCATAAATATATTTTTATATAGTTTTTAAAATTCAATTTTTTTTTTTCCTTTTTATTATGCCGCCAGAGGAAATTCTAAATACGAATAATGCAATATGGCTTTCCCAAGATGGTCATATGATGTTATATGCCTCTTTCAATGATTCATTAGTGCAAGAACAACATTTTGCTTGGTATGGTACTACAAATGCTGGAAGTGCTAATGCTGGCAATCATCCAAATGCTAATTTGTATCCGGAAATAAGGTCATTAAGGTGAGTATGTCAAACAAAATTAATTGAAAAAAAAAATGCAATTAAAATGACGGAAGTTTATTAAATATTCATCAAGTTGCTTTTTTAAATAGTTGGTCAGGTTTTTTAGATAAATTATTCATAAAGGAAGGGTTTTTTTATTAAAACATTATGAAGGCGGTATAAAAAGAGAAACGAGATGATAATTATATATAATAATTTGCAAAAAAGATGGTGGTCATTTAATGGCGGCAGCTCAACACAAAGGAAAGGTTTATGATTTTTAGTTATGACACTCAACAAGAAACAAAATTGATAACGCAAAACGTTGGTAGTCACTTCTAACATATTCTAAGGTTAATTGGAAAAGTGTGGACAGTAATTTTAATTTTTTTTAATTCAGCTTTAAGTAGTTTAAAAAATGTTTTAAGATAAACCCCAGTCAAATCTGAACAATCTTTTAGGCGCTATAGATCGTATTTGAAAGTGTCTAGAGCCTTTCAAACATATTTCAGCTTCGGAGAAACCTTAAAGATAGTTCTGCATGATTGACGGATTTGCATTGCCCTGGTTTATCATTGTGCTTTGGGTTTGGTCCCAGTCAAATGCCAAACTATTGGTCCCTGTCGAATGCCAAACTATCCATTGTCTAAACTTTTTAGCTTCATCTACCGTGTTGCGGCCCTTTGTTCCACAGGGAATTAAAGGATTAAATATAGATATACCATGTTATAAACTTCATTTCTTACTTGATGGTGGCTACGAACCCTGACAATTACCGCCCAGCTGCAATTTTCTCTGCACTTTCGAAATTAATAGAGAGCAAAGTAAGTTTCCCTCTTGATAACTATCAAGTATCTAATGCACTTCTTTGCGATCGACAGTATGATTTTCGTACGAGTCGTTCTACGGCAGACCTGTATGCTTTCCTTACGAAACGTTGGAGTTGATCTATACACCAATTTGGTGAAAGTAAAAGGGATTGCTTAATACCATCCAAAAATTCTTCGATAGATGTCATCAATTAACTAATGCACTTCTTTGCGATCGACAGTATGATTTTCGTAGAAGTCGTTCTACGGGAGATCAGCATGCTTTCCTTACGAAACGTTGGAGTTGATCCATACACCCATTTGGTGAAAGAAAAGTGGCTGATTAATACCACTCACGGGGTCTTCAATAGATGGCATTTCGAGTACAATAGCCAATATAAATTTTTACACAGACTGATCAAAGCTACACGGAGTATATTCAGGACGGCTTGGGTTGAGTCTGGTACAAAGACTTACATATCATTAGAGTGCTTACCAGATAAAGATTCTGGTAAAAAAGGAAGTGGCTGACATGTTTGAGACGCAGTGTCTTGTCCACAACCGCAGTTAACATCTATTCCGACAGCCAATCCGCGGATAAGTTTCTGGAGTCAATATTCCTGAAAACAAGAGCTGCACTTCACTACAGCAAGTCTTTAAATAAGGTTTCCAAGAAGATTGATATGAAACAGGGGTCGTGGGTTCGATTCCCACCAAAACTCTTGGTGGATTTCGCTACAACAGGACGACGGTCACTGTTACCAGTTCTCGGCTACGTTAAAATTATTGAAATGATTTGTAATTAATAACACCGCTCAACACTCATTTTCCGGTTTGAATTCTGGTGATCAATTTTAGTAGACTTTGATCAAAAAAGGCAAAAATCGCGTTTTTTTTCTCATTTTCAACCGCGAATAATTAAAATTCTAGACGTGATGGATAAACTTGGAGCACAGATTTGGAATCAGCAAGTCAAAATCTTTTGAAATTTTATATGAAACTTCAAACCGGAGCCAAAAACTTTCGATTTGTTGAGCGGTGTAATTAATTTGTAGTGGAGATCAAAATTTTGAACTCCTCGCATCGACCGGCTGGTACATAGCTATACTACATGTTCCCTCAGCGACGTGGATAAAATGAGTAAGTCCATGTTGCAAACAGTTTAACTGACATTAGATGCAGAACTCCGATTTCTTCCAGATTCTTGAGTTCTGGTGCCTGGCCAATGCGGGACATTTGCCTAGGATATTTTCAACTCTTTCATCCGTATTCGGTTCATCACTTCTATTACAATTAGAATCATTAAATCTCCAGTGAGTTAATCGACATTCCCTTCGGTTAAGAGAAATAAGATAGCGAATTCTTCTGAGGTCATAACGCGGACAGATTATTCTGGTGATTCTGCTTGTTCTTAACTCTTTCCATTTTCTGATCTCCATTGAAATACACTGGCAATAACTTCTCGATCTATAGTACTGAATCGGGGGTTCATATATTTTTGATACCCTCTACTCTAGTGATAGAGGGTATATATAAGTTTGTCATTCCGTTTGTAACACCTCGAAATATTGGTCTAGGACCCCATAAAGTATTTATATTCATGATCCTCGATCGATTTTAAGACGATCTAGCGATTTCCGTCCGTCCGTCTGTCTGTTGAAAACACGCTAACATTTAACGGTCCAGTGGTTCAAAAGTTATGAGCAAAAGACTGAATTTCGGCAAGGGTTTTTCGTGAATTTACGAGATAAAAACCACGCTTACTTTCGAAAGACAACTCTGACAATGCTGAGGCTTACCATATATATTTGTCGTTCCTCTGGCCTGGTTCGTATTGAATTTCAGCCAAATCCGTTTAGTGGTTCAAAAGTTATTAGCAAAACCGTGAATTTCCGATTAGTTTCACCTTAAATTCCCGTGTTGAAAACCCGTTAAACATGTTGTTAAAGCATTGGTAAGTCACAAAAATATTTTACAACGTATTTTTGTCACTCAAAAATATTTTTACACTAAAAAAATACACTTCAAAAAAATTTTCCACTCGAAAAAAAGTTTACATAAAAAAAAAATTTTACACTCAAAAAAAAAAAAAATTAGTAAATAATTTTTTTTTTTCAAAAATTACTTAAAAAAAGTTTTTTACACAAAATAAAATATTTGTAATCAAAAATGTATTTTTTCACGTTAGAAAATTTACTATCACTTAAAAATTGCATTGTGGAGGGTATTCATAGATTCGGCCAAGTCGAATTTAACTTTTCTACTTGTTTTTTTTTTACGTTGATCCAACACACAGAGGATGCCCCTACTAATGCACAGCATTTTGCTGATATCGGGAAAATAGGTTATGAGGAGGAGGAAAGAGAAAATAGTGTTTGTGTATATTTGACTTGAATTTATCTACATTGAAAGAAACTGGGAAGAACTCTACGGCGAGATTATTCAACATACAGCTAGTTCGACTGACAAATGAACCTTCTTTGTAATGCGATGTGCGATCAACTAGACCAATGGTTCCCAACCTTTGATTCTCGCCCCACTGGGAGGCAATTTGAAGGTTCCAGGGGGGCAACGAGCAAGATTTTTTTAGTCAAATTAACTACAAAAACTATTTTTTTTACCAAAATTAACTACAAAAATTTGTTAATTGTTAAAATTTTTACTAAAAACTTAGTTTAAGTTCTTTTTTTACGAAAACTTTGCTAAACCAGTAAAAATTTTTCATTATAAAACAAAAATTAGAAAAATTAACAAATTTTTCTTGAGTGTAGCGGGGACATTGCAATTTTTTTAACTTAAAAGTGGGCCGTGGTGTAAAAAAGGTTGAGAACCATTGAACTAGACAATCGACAACAAACGGATGTGATCTACTAGACAACCGAGTGTTGCAAACAAAAACTCGGGCACTAGTGATAATTTCACTTATCTCAGCAAAACACTTGCCATGGTAATATCGATAGAACAGAGTCACACAACCCACATTCCGACGATGCTCCAATGAGTCAATAGAGTTGGATACCCCATTGTCATTGATAAGCATCAACGTCCTCCTTTGCAACGTCCTCCTTTCCACATGGTCCAAGAGCTCCACAATAGACTTTGAGCCCCTGCCCATATATGGAAGTTGCATTTCATCTTCGGGCGGATGTAGGTGGTATAAATAGTAAGGAGATCGGATGAGGTTAAGTATTTCCTACGCTGGTTTAAAAAACCGAGACACTTGAATGTTTCTTTCGACACTTGAAAACATGATTATTCCAACGGAATTCACACTGAATTGTCATGCTCAGAACATCACGAGTGCTAGATTCCTCGATACCAATACCACCCACATGTACAGATGATTGGTTCCACATTCCTGTGGGTCAACATACAACATTGAATCTTGCTTGCATTAAACTTGACCCAATTCGCAAGACCCCACATAGAGATTGTCAACAGGTCTTGATTAAAGGTGTCATTCATAATCTGCTTTTTGCCCTCAACCTCAATAAGGTTTGGCCTACGATCAAAGGAAATAAATGACATATGTTGCTGTCATCTGCAAAAGAGTAGATAGGATTTGAAGTTTGACTTAAAAGGTCGTTAAGAAAAATAAGAAAAAGGGTAGGAGAAAGAACAGAATAATCAGGTGTACCGATTGGAGCTGAAACTCATTTGATGTGAACCCATCTATAAAAACACGTATATTACGATCTCTGATGAAACTCGAAATAAATCGATTAGATATGAACCTCTTATTACTGTATACAGACTTTTAAAATCATTATATGATTTTCCATTGATCAAAACCACACTGTGATTTACAAAATCATCTCAAATTGTACTAGCATTAAGAAAAATCATGAAATCATCTCAATTTACCATAACTTTAGAGCTTTTATTGTATCTTAACTTTCGATGTAACAGTTTATTAATCTCGCAGTTTCTCCAAGGAACTATAAGGCTGCCTTATTTATAGCAACTATTTCAGTCTAAAAAATGCAACAGTTTAAAGGTAAATTAAAAGATTTTTGTATATCACAGACGTCTGAAGTAAATCCCGCTCCCAATCCCGTCGATTGTTTAGAGCCGTCTGTGAAAATATATCAAAATTCTCGATTCGGAAATTTTTAAATTTTCGGTCGAAAAGTAGTTTGGGCACTTTGTAGTCAGAGACAACGTTATCCCAATTGTCCATGCTACTGCGTACAAAAATTCGGCGTCTGAGTCAACTTGACTCCCTTAGTCTGAGGCATGGTTATATGTCTCACCTTTAGATGTATCTTACTCGACCCTTTTGTTGGCAACTCATATGTTACGTAGGACCCGAAGAAATATCGCTGAAAAGAGTAACGAGTTTTTCTATGTCTCTTTAAAAAGCAGGAATGGTCCTATTCCATTATCTTTTTAGCTGCTTTGAAAGATTTAACTAGAAACTAGATTTAAAATTACCTCATTTCAGCAAAAAAATTTCAACTTTCCATTTCCACATTTCTTTTTTTTAGATATCCTAAACCTGGTACACAAAATCCAACCACTACACTACGTGTTGTAGATCTTAAAGATCCCGAAAGGATTCATATACGTATTGTCCAACCACCACAAGTCTTAGAAAATGAGTAAGTTATTAAAAGCAACTTCCTAATAACTTTAGCCAAAAAATAATAGCACTAAACAACATATTATTTCAATTAACTTCCCCTTTCGAAACCCACAGAGATTATTATATTACCAGTGCCAGTTGGGTAAGTGAAAATGAAGCAAGCGTGGTATGGCTGAATAGACCACAGAATATTTCTGTGGTAAGCATATGTAAATCACCCATGTTTGTATGTGTCGAGGTAAGTTGCTATTATAAAATGGAATATTTAAATAGATATGAAATTTTTATAGACTATAAACAAGGTAGGATAATAAATTTACAAAACAAACTTTTTTTTTACATTTGCAGACACATCGTGTTAGTGGAGATGGTCGTGGTTGGGTTGATACTTTAACAGTACCCCTTTTTGCTGCCAATGGTACATCCTATATATCAATATCACCATTGCGTGACGGTAATTCAGGATATTTCCGTCATATTGTTCACGTGCATGTGCCCAAAAAAAGGGTTTTGCCATTAACTCATGGACAATATGAAGTGAAAAAGTTATTGCATTGGGATCAAACAAATAATTGGATGTAAGTGTATTTGAAGGATATTAAAAAAGTAATGATGGAATTCTATATCTAGATTTTTTTGTTCATTCTGTTAACGTTTGACATTTAAAGTTAATATTTTAACTTATAAAATATAGCATTCTTTTAGGTGGTAAAAAATCTGAATTTCTTATCTTTCTTCCAGCTATTTCTTGGGTGTTCCTGAACGTTTACCTTCACAACAACATTTATATAGAGTCTCAGCCTTACCGCCACGTCATGGTTCTCCTATATATGCTCCGGATTGTTTAACTTGTCCCATACCCAAAAATAGTGATGGTTCTTATACATATGAAGCTCACACTAAGCCCCCTCCAAAATTGGTAACAGCCTGGGATGATGATTGGGAAAATTCAGAAGAATTACCGGCTATGGCTGGTCCTGCATTACCATTGGAACAAAAACATCCGCGAGAATCAAAATATCATCAAGCCTCTAATGAATGTTTATACCATAATGCCATATTTCCACCCAGTGTACAGGCGAAATTTGTATTAATTGAATGTCTGGGTCCAGCCATACCCACGGCTAGTATATTTGTCGTAAACGGTATAGAATCGGAACGTTTGGCCAACGGTCATGAAAAACATCATTTACCCTTGGAACTTTTGATGATAATACAAAATAATACCCGCTTAAAAGAGAAAATGTCTAAAACGGCTATGCCTCAAGTTAAAACCTTCCCCGTTATGATTTCGGGTGGTTATCATGCTCAAGTTAAATTGTATTTGCCACCCGTTCTCAGAGAGGATGAAATTACTAGGTACCCCACTATATTACATGTCTATTCGGGACCTGGTACTCAATTGGTTACCGATAAATGGCATGTTGATTGGAATACCTATTTATCGGGTAATAAAGATTATATTGTTATTGAAATTGATGGTCGTGGTTCGTCGGGTCAGGGCTATCAATTACTGCATGAGGTTTACAAAAGATTAGGCACCGTTGAAGTTTCCGATCAATTGGAAGTCAGCGAATATTTACGTGATAATTTACATTTCGTTGATGGTCGTCGGATGGGTGTATGGGGTTGGAGTTATGGTGGCTATACAGCAGCGTTGGCTTTAGCGGGGGCACAGTCGATATTCCAGTGTGGTATAAGTGTTAGTCCGGTGACAAATTGGAAATTATATGGTAAGTATAGTTAGAAGACAATACAGGTAAATTTTAAATCTTTAGCAAAGACTGTATTACTGAGTCTAAAGATTTTTTCTGACGTCTGCTGTGGGGATCCATAAGGATCCCACAATAAAAAGAAATTATATTTTATAAAAAGTTTGTCTCTATTTAACACGAGTATCGCCCGATACCAAATTATGCGTCTTGTTTAAGATGAGGTCATAGATTAAATAAGTTTTAGCTAAATTCAGGGTTTCGGTTTTTTCCCACTCAACTTCCTGTTTATCGTAACGACCTTCTTGGTCAAACTTCTAGCTTTGTAGTTGGTAGAAACAGCCCCGCGATGGGCGCCACTTTTAAATATAATGGTTATACCAGGGACGATAATATAGAACAAATATTTTCAGTGGAGAGGTTTTGCCCACAATTTATTTAAAAAAAAAAAACCTTGTAACAGCAGTTTGTTTAATAAGATGTAAATGTATTGCCCCACGATGGGCATCACTTTTAGAAGAATAGTTTCATCAGTAAAAGAATGCAAACATAAAAATACAGTGAAATATAGTCTACAATTTATTAAAAAAATACAATATTATAACAGAAGTTAGCTAAAGAAGGTTAGGTTAGGTTGGATGGGCGTTCGCCATTTGGCGAATTCACTCGAAGGCCATAAGGCCCATTGTGATTCCCTTAATCATATTTCCCTACTCCCCCTCTGACACAAAGTTCTACTTCTTAAATCACCCCGATTCACTAAGGTGAGACACTGCTTAGGCATTCCAGGTCATCTAAAAATCTTTGCCCAAATGCTTAAGGCGGCTTCTCATTAGACCTGGATATTCCCAAAGCAAGTGCTTCACTGACTCCTCCTCCAGTTCCCCACAATAGTCCCTATCAGAGATTCCCATGCGCACGGCCATCTGGCCAATTATACAGTGTCCTGTAAGTACACCTACTAATAGGCTAACCGTCCGCTTGCCAAAAGTAAGAAGATTTTTTGTCCTCTTGGGATTTGGCATTGGCCACAGTGTTCTCGATATTCTGCACGTAGTCAGCGATATCCACCTATCCTTTATCCTATTCTCAGATATTCTATCAATTTCAATCATCAGTTTCACTATAGGAACCGAGATGTCAGGTTCTACACATTCCCCCGCCGATTCAGAGCATTTCTCGCACACTCATCAGCCAATTCGTTCTCAGCGACCCCACTATTTCCAGGGACCCAGATTAGCTTGATTGTGTGCTTACTGATTCGACGAAGGGGTTGTATACAATTCCTCACTATTCCCGATTTTACAGTGTTTGATTCTAAGGCCTTCAGAGCTGCAAGACTATCTACGAAAATGTTAATGATGCAAGGACGAAGGTCCCTTGTCATATTTATCTGCGCGACTTTATCAATTGCAAGTACCTCAGCCTGGAAAATACTACACTTATCCGGAAGTCTCAATGAGACCCCGATTTCGAGGCATTCAGAGTAAACTCCCGAACCCGTACCCATCTCCATCTTTGATCCGTCCGTAAAGATTGAGATCGCATTCTCTGTTATAACAGAGTTTTCCGCCCAGCCTTCCCTAGTCGGTATTTGGACTTCGAAGGTTCTGTCAAAGTTCGTCTGTGGTGAGATATAGTCGGTTATCTGTTCTAGTTCCGTCCCGCCCACCGTACTTAATATAGTCGAGTGTCACCAAAAGCGTTTTACCTTTCTAAAGAAGGTAAACATAAGGGCCCTGCATTGCGCGCCACTTTTAGAAGTGATGTTTTAACCAGAATCTATAATATAAGATTTAAGTGAAAAGTGGTTGCCTACAATTAATTTATAAATACAACCTTGTCACAAAAGAAGTGCGCCAATTTTAAAGACGACGGTTTTACCATTTTAAGAAATAATGGTTTCCCCAAATTATATGATTTCAGTGGTTGCCTACAAATTATTTAAAAATACAACCTTGTCCAGACTGTGTCGCCCCTCGATGGGCGCCACTTTTAGGGTAAAGGTTTTTTTAAGACCAGAACGCTTAAAATATGATTTCATTGGATATGAAGTGTTTCATACTATATATTGGAAAATATAATCATGTCTTGACGTTGGTAATTCAAGACGGTCAATATTTCCTTATGGCCCAAATAAAGTGGCTTCAGAACGGCAAAGCTGGCACATCAGATATGAGTACAACAATGTTGAATGCATATTCCTATATAGCACAACATTTTCTATAGAAGAAGTCTGAGAATCTGCGAAATTTTTCCTGTAGAAAACTTTTCAAATTCTGCAACATTTTTTTTTTTAAAAAAGTCTCAGATTCTGGTACATTTTCCCCATAGAAAGTCTTAGGTACTGCAACTTTTTTTCTATAGATAAAGTTAAAGATTCTGCAACATTTTTCTAAGAGAAATAGTGTCAGATTCTGAAAAAAAGTTCCAGATTCTATGACATTTTTCTAAAGAAGAAATTTTACATTCTGCGACATTTTTCCAATAGAAAAAGTCTAAGATTCACCGACATTTTTCCTACAGAAAACTAAAGTTTCCGAACAATTCCGATTCCAATCCGGCTTGACATACTCAATAAAAAGGAAGTAGAATCATAACAATCAAAAGTTTTGGTGGGAAAATTTAACTACAACCCGCGATGGGCGCCAATATAAGGGATGATCATTTCATAAGGTACCACAATACATGAAAGAACAGATGTAGAAACATTGTCAACGGATTCTAATAAAACACGACATAATCAACACCAAATATGAAGATCCCTAAGAAAAAGAAGTTTATGCCCCGTGTAGGGAGCCATTTTTTGGAATTATGGTTCTACAATGGCCTTGAATGTATAAAACAAGATTTCTGTGAAAGGGAGAAGGATTTCACATTACACAGTACAACACTAAAAAAATTACGGGGTTCCGAAGATTTTTTCTGGTAGAGGAGACCAAAAAAATTCTACAGTAAAAGGTTTAGTAAGTGATTTTGTACCAAAATCTACTAAAGTTACTAATTTTAGTATGTATCTTCAATGTACTAAAATTAGTAATTTTTACTGGTTTTGAATAATATTAGTAAAAAATTTTAGTATTGGTTACCAATTCCTGCACTAGGTCCTTTTGGACTAAAATTTAGTTAAATTTTTAGTATTGAATACCCACGTTTTTTTATGGGTGTACATGTGTCGGCGTTTTGAAAGTTTACATCGGAATTTTATTTTATAGACGGTTAAAGTTTCCCAGATTTGGCATGTTCTTGCGGCATATTGTGTAGGCAGTATGCGGCTACGTCGTCAATTCGACTAAATAGCATGCTGCAATGGAGGAGCAGCGATTGTGGCCGTAAAATGTGGACTGTGCTGCCTCTATGAGCCTTTTGAGCGCCACTTTACCACTATGATACCATCCAGGGAGTCATGGATGGGCGACATTCCAGGAAGTGGATGGATCGAGGCTGCACGAACAAGTGGGCTTTGGAGTCTATTCGGAAGAGCTGGGATTGAGTCTAGCTCGAAGATGTCGGATCATTGCAGTGTTTACCAGGCAAAGATGCTGGCAATAAAGGAAGTGTCTGACTGGTTGAGCTGCAATGTATTGTCAACAACTGCAGTCAACATCTATTCTCACAGTCTAGCCGCGGTCAAGTCCCAGGAGTCAATGTTTCTGAAAACAAGTTCTGCCCTTAACTGCCGCACGTCTTTTAATGAGATGGTCAAGCAGTTTGACAAACGACTCATTTGGGTCCTGGGGCACAGAGACATTCCAGGGAATTGCAAAGCCGATGAGCTTGCACGACTAGGGACTACTTTACAGGTTCCAACAAAATTGGAATGTGTTGGTATGCCTCTAGAAACCTGCAAGCAAAACCTACGGATTTGTTACGCGACGGAGACTAATCAAAGATGGTCAAATGGATGGACGTGTGAGACAACACGACTGATTTGGCCTTCTCATAATCAGGGGCGCACAAGTGACCTGATATCGCTTCCAAGAGGAGCGATTGCGACGGTAGTTGCTATAATTACCGGACACTGTCTTATAGGGAGCACGCAGAGCGGTTAAATGTGCCGTCGAATGACTTTTGCCGGAGTTGCATGGATGAAGAGGCGTTGAAAACTATCAAACACTTTATCTGCCATTGCCCTGCACTTTCCGGCCAGAGACTTGCTTCACTCGGATCTAGGGAGCTGCACGATCTTTCTGATTTGTCGGATGTCAAAATTCAATATCTAAGGAGTTTCATAAGAAGCTCAAATTGGTTTAACGACAGGGACTAGTAGGGGAACCTATTACAGTCCCGTGGTATCAGAATGGACCTCGGAGTCTACGTGTGTTGATGTAAAACGTTAGCAGCCACTTACAACCTAACCTAACTGACATTTCTCCTATCGAAAAAGGCAACCTTGCCTACAAGTTGATTGCAGTGGCTGCAGAACAGATTTCAATTTTGATCATATTTTAATTATTTTGTTGGATAGAATGTTTACAGATTACAGTCCAACTCGACATAATCAATAAATAGAAAGAAGAATCCTAAAAACGAAAGTTTGCAAAGGAATATAAAATAACGGACCCCGCGTTGGGCGGCAATTTAAGGAATGATCGCTATTACAATACATAAAATAACAGGTATGAATAAAATAACACTGTATTCCGGTTTCATTACAAGACGTCGCGACGTCTCGTCACCCAATAGAAGTTTGCTTAAGAAAATATAACAGTTAGCCCCGCGTTGGGAGCCACTTTTAGAAAATATGAGACAAGTTTTAGAAATAATGAGACTAGAATGCATAAAAAAATCCTGGTTATAAATTGTACACTTTGGTACAATTTATTGGTAAATCTTGCGAAATTTTTTCTATAGAAAAAGTCTAAGATTCTGCGGCAATTTTCCTATAGAAAAAGTCTCAGATTCTGAGATATTTTTCAAATATAAAATAAACTTGAGTATATGAATCATTAATTTTAACTAAAATATGATATTTTTGTTGAAATTATTCATTCCAGATTCCACCTATGCCGAACGCTACTTAAGTTTTCCAAATGTCACCGACAATTACAAAGGTTATGAAGAGGGTGATCTTTCTAAATATGTAGACAATTTAAGAGATAAACAATTTTTGCTCATACACGGTACAGCAGATGACAATGTTCATCTTCAGCAATCTATGGTATTATCAAGAGCCCTTACCAATAAGGGAGTTCTGTATAAACAACAAATCTATCCAGATGAGGGTCACCAACTGTCGGGAGTTAAACGTCATTTATATCGTTCTATGACGGCCTTCTTTGATGATTGTTTTAAAAAATTGGTAAGTTTAAATTGAAATTATTCTTAGCCTCTCTCTCACCCTCTTTAAAAAATTCCTCATCTTTATTTTGTAAATTCTATAACTTACAACTTTATATAAAAATATTCTCAAAAAAAAATTACTCTAACACAAATTTTTTTTTCCCCCTAACACTTTTTTTTCATTTTGGATATTTCTATATTGTATATTTTAATTATTTTTTTTTTTTATTTATTTTTATTTTTAATAATTCACTTAAAATTTTTTTCACAAAAATTCAAAAAAATAAAAAATCAAAAATCCATCACCTCTACTACTACTACTCCACCACAACCACTACTACTACTATATATTTTAAATATAGCTTGATCAACAACAGGCTAATCAAACCGATTATTCGGATTTTTTGGATTTTCATAGCTTTTATACATAAATTAATGCAAACAAACCAAAAAAGAAAATCAAAACAAATCAAAATGAAAGAGCACAGTATACATACTCGTAATTGAATGTAGTTTATATAAATTAATACAAAAAAACTAGAAGAATTGTACATCGTTCGAAAGGTACAAGTGTGAATATTTTAAAACAAAACAAAAATGTACATTTTTTGATGTTGTATTGGTGTGATAATGTGTGTGTGTGTGTATTACTATAACTTCTTTTTTTTTAAGTGTTATACTAAATAAGTGTTATATGTTTAATTTAATTATAACAGAAATATAAGATGGTCGTTCCTTTGTCACTGCATTTTTGACGAAACATGATGCACGGTTTTGTGGTTCACATCCATAAAGCTCCTATAGAAATCTGGCATAAATTCCAAGACCATATATGCCAGTGTTACTACTTCATTTGTAATTGCATTCATGTGTAATTTCACATTATTTCAAATACAATGAAAAAATATTTCTATAAAAATTTTTTTACCAGGAAGTTTTTGTATACAAATGTTACAAAACTAATTTTCCATAAACTTTTGCTATTGGTAAAATATTTTTTTTTGTATTTAGAATGAAAATTAAGTTTATATAAGAAAATTCCTAAAATACATTAAATGCATGCAGGAGGTAGTTTTTTATAAAAGTTCAAAAAAGTCCCATTTCGGTATTTTTTTTTTTCATTACTATTTTATCTACTATTTTGGTACTTTTTGTCAAAAAGTACAATTTTAGTACTTTTTATCAAAAGGTTCTATTTTGCTACTTTTTTTTCAAAAGTTACTATATTAGTTTTTTTTATTAAATGGCACTATTTTGGTACTTTTTATCAAAAAGTAATATGTTGGTACTTTTTATCAAAAGGTACTATTTTGGTACTTTTCGTCAAAAAGTAAGATTTTTTACTTTTTATCAAAAATTACTATTTTGGTACTTTTTATCAAAAATACTATTTTGGTTCTTTTTATCAAAAAGTACTATTTTGGTACATTTCATCAAAAAGTACTATTTTTGGTATATTTCATCAAAAAGTACTATTTTTGTTCTTTTTATATAGAAGAAAATCTCCAAAATCCATTAAATGGAGTACTTTTTAATAAAAGTTCAAAATAGTCCCATTTCGGTAGTTTTTATACCCTCCAACCACAGTATGGGGGTATACTCACTTTGTCATTCCGTTTGTAACGCATCGAAATATCGGTACAGGACCCCATAAAGTATATATCGCTCATTTACTTGTAAAGTGTCATAACTCAAAAAATGCGATTTTTGAGTTAATAATGCAGCATTTTTCGTTATATCATGCTTTATATTGTGTCAAAAATTCGTATTTATATCTTTAAAACTCATCATTTGAGAAGAAAATACGTAATTATTACATTTTCTATGTACCGGCCATTTTCAATGAACAACCAGTTTCAATTGTAAACTTTAAACACGTTTTCTGCAAAATGAAACATTTTGAGATATGACACTATACAAGTAAATGAGCGATATATTATTGACCCATGATCGATTCTAAGACATTCTGTGTGTCTGTCCGTCCGTCAGTCCCTCCGTCCGTCCGTCCGTCTATCTGTAGATGGCACGATGCAGTCCAAAATAAAACAGCTAGCTTCCTGAAATTTGGCACGAATATGTCTCATGGTCCTAGGCAGGTTAAGTTTGTAAATGGGCAAAATCGGACCAGGGGGAAAAAAGTGCCCCCGTGAGGAACTAAACCAACCTCTGAAAAACACGTTTTTTTTATATTTTTGTTAAACAAATAAAACAAGTTTATGCAAGAAGAAGTTCAGAGTCCTGCACTTGGACCGGGGGGACTAAAAAAATTAGTTTTTTTTCCGCCCCTTTTTAGGGCGTGGATATAAAAAAATAGTATAAATAATGATAAAATTGTATAACTTTAGTGCAAAAAGCATAATAAATAAATTAGTAAATATTTTTTGAGAGGGAGAGGTGTCCCCCACAGCACCCACCGAAGCCCCCTACCAAAACAACGCCCCTGTATTTTTTTTTAACATGTTGGAGGGTATAAAAGATTCGGCACAGCCGAACACTCTTTACTTGTTTTTTATTACTATTTTATCTACTATTTTGGTACTTTTTTTTATCAAAAGGTAGTATTTTGGTACTTTTTATCAAAAAGTATTATTTTTTTACCTTTTATCAAAAAGTACTATTCTGGTACTTTTTATCAAAAGGTACTGTTTTGGTATTTTTTATCAAATGGCACTATACGGTACTTTTTAGCAGAAAGTACAATTTTTACTTTTTATCAAAAAGTTATATTTTGGTACATTTTATTAAAAAGTACTATTTTGGTTCTTTTCATATAAAAGAAAATCCCTGAAATCCATTAAATGCATGCGGGAGGTACTTTTTAATAAAAGTTCAAAATAGTCCCATTTCGGTATTTTTTTTTTTCATTACTATTTTATCTACTATTTTGGAACTTTTTATCAAAAAGTACTATTTTATTACTTTTTATCAAAAGGTCTATTTTGGTATTTTTATCAAATGACACTATTTTAATAATTTTTGTATCAAAAAGTACTATCTTGGTACTTTTTATCAAAAGATACTATTTTGGTACTTTTTTACAAAAATTACTATTTTGGTTCTTTTTCAGGAGGTACTTTTTAATAAATGTTCAAAATATTCCCATTTCGGTATTTTTTTTTTTTATTATTATTTTATCTACTATTTTGGTACTTTTTATAAAAAAGTACTATTTCAGTACTTTTTATCAAAAAGTACTATTTTGGTACAAAATAGTCCCATTTCGGTTTTTTTCATTACTATTTTATCTACATTTTGTTACTTTTTATTAAAAAGAACTTTTTTGAAATTTTTCATAAAAAAGTACTATTTTAGTACATTTTATCTAAAAATACTATTTTGGTACTTTTTATCCAAAAATACTATTTTGGTACTTTTTATCAAAATGTACTATTTTAATAGTTTACATCAAAAAGTACTTTTTTGGTACCTTTTATCAAAAAGTACTATTTTGATAGTTTTCATCAAAAAGTACTATTTTGGTACATTTTATCAAAAAGTACTATTTGGTACTTTTTATCAAAAAGTTACTATTTGGTACTATTAATCAAAAAGTACTATTTTGGTCCTTATTGTCAAAAAGTACTATATTGGTACTTTTTATCAAAACGTACTATATTGGTACTTTTTATTAAAAAGTACTACATTGGTTCTTTTTATCAAAAAGTACTATTTTGGTACATTTCATCAAAAAGTACTATTTTGATACTTTTTTTAAAATTAAAATAAGAATATTTATACAAAACACAAAAATGACCAAAATCCATTTAATGCATGCAAGGAGGTACTTTGTAATAAAAGTTAAAAAATAGTACCATTTCGATAGTATTTTTACTACAATTTTATTAAAAGTTACTGTCTTTGTAATTTTAATCAAAAGACACTATTTAAGTAGGTTTTATCAAATAACACAATTTTGGTACTTTTTATCAAAAAGTAATATTTTGGTACTTTTCATCGAAAAGTACTATTTTAGAATTTTTTTATCAAAAAGTACTATTATGGAAATTTTAAAAAATTAAAATTAGAGAATCTATGTAAAAGAAAATCCCCAAAATGTACTTTTTAATAAAAGTTAAAAAATAGTCCTATTTCGGTACTTTTTCCACTACCATTTTATCAAATAACTGTTTTGGTATTTTTTTTATCAAAAAGTACTATTTAGTACTTTTTATCAAAAAGTACTATTTAGTACTTTTTATCAAAAAGTACTATTTTGGTACTTTTTATCAAAAAGTACTGCATTAGTACTTTTTATCAAAAAATACTATTTTGGTACATTTTATCAAAAAATACTATGTTGGTACTTTTTTAAAATTAATATTAGGGATATTTATAAAAACCAAAAAAATCACCAAACTTTATTTGATGCAATGTTCCCATTTCCGAAATTAACCGGCCTAAGACCATTCAACATAATCGTACCAAACTTGAGTAGCTTATGTCTTTTACATTGTACTGCATCGTGTCTTCCACATACTGACATCACTAAAATGTCTTAGAATCTTCCTATAAAAAAAGTCAGCACAATAGGCTCTGAGGTCCGTTGTGATACCGCGGGGCAGGACTCATAGAAAAAATCTCCTATTTTGAACATTTTTCGTATAGGAAAATAATTTCCTTTTTAAATAATATTTTAAGGCAGAATAACGGATTTTCCACCATACTTTTTATAATAGTGTTAGCACAAAAATTTATAGCATATTTTTAGGGATATATTTTTAAATAATGCTTTATTATGCAAATGTCACATTTGTAAGCTTTAATATGTTGTTTTGTTTTAAAAAAAATAAAATAAATGTGCTTTGTGTAACACCAGCAGCAATAACAACAATAATGTTAAAAAAAAAACCAACACATACTAATACATTTATTTTAATCTAAATGTCACATGCCTAAAATTATGCTTGTTTTTTCATGTTTTTTTATTATATTTTTATTTTAACACAAAAAGAAACTTTAACATGCATTCCCAAAAATTTTTTAACAGACATTTTCATAATAAAACATGTATATTTTTTTTTATTTTTTATAAATAAAATCTAAATGTTGTTGCTTGATTTTGTTATAGCATTATAAATATAAAATTTTATAAAAATTTTAAAATTTATTTTAATTTTTTTCTTTTTTTATCAAAAGGTACCACCGGAAACAAAAGCTGGCCTGGGTAATGGTGGTGATAATCAACAGCAATAAATTGTGTAAAAATAATATTTAAATTTAAAAAAAAATAATAAAAATGAGAATAATTTGTGTTGTAACAAATAAACAATAAACCAATTTATATAAAGTGCAAAAAAAACCCTTAAAACAACTAACTGAAATATAATCAAATTTACTGAATGAAACAAAAAACCTTTAAAATCAAATTGAAATAGTTTTGATAACTACAAAAATAAAACAAAAAACAACAACTGAATAAATACTCCCCCAAATAAAAACATGGTTGTGAATAATAAAAATGCACCTAAAAATATGCAATGAATTTAAATTGTAAAAAAAAAATTGACAACACAAAAAAACAACTCACCAAATAAAGCAACAGCTACAATAACATCAAATAAAAAATAACAAACAAAAAAAATAACTGTGTATAAAATATAAACATTAAACTGAATTGAATTGAAAATTTACCACAAAATAATACTATAAAAAGTTGTAAAAAAAACTATATTAACCCTTAACTAAAAACAAACTTGTTGAATTTAAAAAATTTCTATTCCCTTAACTTACTGCATTTATATTCCCTTAACTCTCAGCAAACACTAAGAGTAAAGCAGAAAGAGATTTCGATACAAAATAACAAACTTTAATTACAAAGGTTAAATATAACTTCTCTTAGGAATTTCTATTGCTCGTTTTCCTTCTCTCAATTTATATTAGTGGCTCCCAAACACTAGTTAGATCAACGAAGAATAATCATCTTTTTACACGTACACAACCCATACGTGAACGATTATAAAAACAGAGAACGAAAAACCAAAAAAAAAAATCAATAAGTTGCTTGTCAGCATTCAACAACGAAAGTTTAAGTCGTTTTGTTTGATTAAATAAGTGCATTGATAATATTTATTAACAACCAATGATAATTTTATTTAATATATCGAGGGCGAATAATCAAAACTTGCCATCTGTAATATTTTCGACAGAGAGTTTTCGATAAAAATGTGTTCTCTGAATTAATTGTCATCAATCAAATTAATTGTCATCAATCAAATTATCAAAATATGCATTTAAACCCAAAATATGCAGTTTCTAACTTGACGCCGAATCGCACCCTTTTCCTCTATCAAAAAGCTCGTTGCGACCTTAACGATTTCTTTCGCTATTTTAATTGGAAACCACTTCTGAAATGGTTGTAAATATTATTATGCTAGGAATGAAATTTTTTATTCCCACGAAGCATATTTCGGCTACATCAACACAAGTGTTGGTTTAACCAGACGTGCAAAAATGCAGTCAGATCCAGAGAGGAAGCGTTCAGTAATTGGCGTTCGAATAAGAACGTCGTTACTGATCTGCATCGCAAAAAGGCGAAAACCGAGTGTGGCAAAGTACTTACACACAGAAAACAAATTTGCCAATTTCCAACTGAAAGTCAGTTAATGTAACTAAAATTAGGTTGAATCACTCATATATAGGCTGTCGCAATTTAATATCGGTAGTCACAACTGAATAACGTTGATGTAACTGACTTTTAGTTGAAGCAATCATAAAATATATTAGTCACAGCATATTTAAGTAGCAACAACCAAATTTGGAGTTGCTTCAACTGAAAAATTCAGTTGGCAATTTATTTTTCTGTGTGTAGACGCGAAAAGGTTCTATACGAACCGTGTCTACGTGCGAAAGTTTTCCTGCTTCTCGGGGCAGTAGGACCTTTTGGTCGTTTGTTAAAAGAGTTAAGGATAATGATAGTTCCTCTATTCCAGCACTTTTAAAGGATGATCAATCATTCAATGACCCAGGTGATAAGGCTAACCTCTTCCCTAAACTTTGCAAGAAATTCTTTCTTGCCGGAAAGCGATCAACCACTGCCCGTTCTTGAAAGGGTATCCAATTCTATGCCTTCGATTTTCTTTCGGGCCCGAGCAGTCAAAAGGGTTCTTGCGGATCTCAGCGTAAACAAGTCACTGATGCCGGATGGCATTTCAGCACTGGTGCTGAAACAGTGCTCTTCTAAGTTGAAGCCCTTCTTACCGTGCGGGAGTCTTCTCCTCATGTTGGAAGGTGGCCAATGTCCCTAACAACCCTGATAATTACCGCCCAATCGCAATTTGCTCTGCGCTCTCGAAAGTGCAGGTGAAGAGCATGCACTCAGAAAATTATGTAAGTTACTACATGTTAGTTGTTTGTATATTTTGTTGTTTTTGTATGAAAAACATAAAACGAATATTTCTGTTAGTTATTTTAAGTCGTTTTTTTAACAACTAACAAAAAAGTACTGTAGTTTAGTAACAGTTAATTAAAGTAGTTAATTTTATTTTTATCTCTGAAAAATTTTCAAAGTTTTTTTTTCAAAAAAATAAAAAAAAAATTTTGTTTTTTTATTTTCAATAGTTTTTACTACATAAGTCACTTGTTTTTTGTCGGTTAAAATAACTAACATTGTTAGTTGATTTAACTGTAAAATAAGTTGACCCCAAAACAACTTACAAAGAAGTTATTTTAACTGACATTTTCAGTTGATTTTACTAACATAATTTTTTGAGTGTGGTAAACTACTATCTTGTGAAATATTTATAGACCAATTCAAGTGTAGAGCATGGTTAACTACCATCTTGTGAAATATTTTGAGAGCAATTCACTTTTAAATGTCGACAGTATGGCTTTAGTAGCGGTCGACCTACGGGAGACCTGTTGGAGTCGGCCCGGCCCCTTCACCATTTTGGTGAGAGTAAAGTGTTTGCTCTAGGCGCTCGATCGTGTGTGGCACGGGGCTCTCGTGACTAAGCTAGTCGCTTTATAACGAGTTTTCTCAGAGACCGCACTATGCGTGTTGTTTTAGATGGGGTCTCATCAAACAATTTTCAGCTAAATTCAGGTTTTTCGCAAGGTTCTGTTCTTTCTCCTACTCTATTCCTTATTTTTATTAATGACCTTCTTGGTCAGACCTTCAATCCTATCTGCTCTTATGCAGATGACAGCAATATTTCACTCAGAAAATTATGTAAGTTACTACATGTTAGTTGTTTGTATATTTTACAGTAGTTAGTTGTTTTCAACTACAAAGTCAGTTGTTTTTGTATGAAAAATATCAAACAACTATTTCTGTTAGTTATTTTAAGTAGTTTTTTTTAATAACTAACAAAAAAGTACTGTGATGTAGTAACAGTTATTTAAAGTAGTTAATTTTATTTTTTTTTATCTCTGAAAAATTTTCAAAGTTTTTTTCCAAAAAATAAAAATAAAAGTAAAAAAAAAAAAAAAGTTGAAAAAATTTGGTCTTCAAATTTTTTTCTGAAAAATTAAAAAAAAAAAAATTATTGATTATTCTATTTTTACTACATTTTAGTTGTTTTGACTACAAATGTAAGTAGTTTTTACTACATAAGTCAGTTGTTTTTTGTCAGTTAAAATAGCTAACATTGTAAGTTGATTTAACTGAAAAAGTAGTTGACCCCAAAACAACTTACAAAGTAGTTATTTTAACTGACATTTTCAGTTGATTTTACTAACATAATTTTTTGAGTGTTGTCATTCATTTTCATTCGATCACAGGCCAAGCCTTTTGGAGATAGAGGGCATGCGGCAGAACATGAATGAGACACTCAACCGCAACCTTTCTATAGAGTGGGGTCGAGCGAGTAAGGTCGCGTGATTCACGTGTGATCACGCGTGAGTGTGAATTTTACTCACGTAATTGTGAGTGGAGAAAAAAATTGCGTGAGTGATTGGCGTGAGTAAGGTTTTTGCGTGAGTGAGTATGCGTGAGTTTGCGTGATCTATTTTCTCTTCATATTTCCTTTCAGACCAAAAAAATCAACAAAAAATTTAAAAATTTGGCTTAACTTAAGATTTCGTCCCGAAAAAAGCAAAAAAAAATTTTAAATTTCGCTGAAATTTAAATTTTGCAGAAAAATTTAAAAGATTTTTGAAACTTTTGTGACTGAATTCAATTTTACTCACGTGATTGTGAGTGGAGAAAAAAATTGCATGAGTGATTATGCGTGAGTAAGATTTTTGCGTTAGTGAGTGTGCGTGAGTCAATTTTTTTGCGTGAGTTTACGTGCTTTATTTTCTCTTCATATTGCCTTCCGTACCAAAAAAAGCAAACAGAAAAATTGTAAAATTTGGCTTAACTCAAGATTTCGTGCCGAAAAAAGAAGAAAAAAATTAGTTTCGCTAAACTTTAAGTTTTGATGAAAAATTTAAAAGATTTTTAAAACAAAAAAAAACTAGCGCTGAACCAGAAAAAGCCTTGAGGGTTTTGTAATGTAAAATGTCAACTTTCATTTGCTTTTGGTTTCATCACATTCCAATTCGAAAAGATCGATTTTGTATCACTGTGTTTATAAAAAGTGCCATAATAAAACATTTAGAAAACGTACCAAAATATTACTTTTTGAAAAAGTACCAAACTATAATTTTTTGATAAAAGTACAAAAATAGTACTTTTTGATAAAAGTACGAAAATAGTGCTTTTTGACAAAAAGAAATAAAAAATTACTTTTTGGCAAAAAAAAATCAAAATAGTACTTTTTTGTAAAAAGTATCAAGTAGTACTTTTTGAAAAAACAGTACTTTTTGGAAAAAATTATCGCAATGTTACTTTTTAACAAAAAGTATCAAAAAATATGTAGTGCTTTTTGGAAAATATGACTATTTTGCATAATAAAATAGAATTTACTGAAGTCTCTTTTTTTGCATCCCCAGAAATTTACTATGTACTTAGTACTTTTTGGAAAATATCACTATTTTGGATAATAAAATAGAATTTACTGAAGTCTCTTTTTTTGCATCCCCAGAAATTTACTCTGCCATAATAAAACATTTTGAAAACGTACCAAAATAGTACTTTTTGAAAAAAGTACCAAAATAGTACTTTTTGATAAAAGTACAAAAATTGCACTTTTGACAAAAAGTATCAAAATAGTGCTTATTGACAAAAAGTATTAAAAAAGTACTTTTTGACAAAAAAAAAATATCAAAATAGAGCTTTTAGTAAAAAGTATCACGTAGTACTTTTTGAAAAAAGTACCAAAATAGTACTTTTTGAAAACAAGTATCAAAATATTACATTTTGACAAAAAGTATCAAAATATTACTTTTTGGCAAAAAGTATCAAAATAGTTCTTTTTGTCAAAAGTATCAAAATATGTAGTACTTTTTGGAAAATATGACTATTTTGGAATAAAAAACGAAATTTACTGAAATCTCTTTTTTTGCATTTCTCAGGAACTGACTAGCATTTTTCAATTAAAATTTTTCAAATTCCATAGCAAATATTGCTGTGTTATTATATTAAAACGTGCCATAATAAAACATTTCGAAAACGTACCAAAATATTACGTTTTGAAAAAAGTACCAAATTAGAACTTTTTAATAAAAGTACAAAAATAGTGCTTTTGACAAAAAGTATCAAAATAGTACTTTTTGACAAAAATTATTAAAAAAAAGTACTTTTGACAAAAAAAAATCAAAATAGTACATTTTGGTAAAAAGTATCAAGTAGTACTTTTTGAAAAAAGTACAAAAATAGTACTTTTTGAAAAAAATTATCAAAATATTACTTTTTGACCAAAAGTAACAAAATTGTACTTTTTTTACATATTTATTTAAATATGTAGTACTTTTTGGAAAATAAGACTATTTTGAATTATAAAATGGAATTTACCGAAATCTCTTTTTTGCATATTAAAAAAAGTACTTTTTGACAAAAAAAAATCAAAATAGTACTTTTTGGTAAAAGTATCAAGTAGTACTTTTTGAAAAAAGTACCAAAATAGTACTTTTTGAAAAAAATTATCAAAATATAACTTTTTGAAAAAAACTATCAAAATAGCTCTTTTTGACAAAATGTATCCATATAGTACTTTTTGTCAAAAGTATAAAAATATGTAGCACATTTTGGAAAATATGACTATTTTGGATAATAAAATGGAATTTACTGAAATCTCTTTTTTTGCATCCCCCAGGAATTATGCATTTTTTAATTAAAATTTTTTAAATTCCATAGCAAATATCACTGTGTTATTTAAACGTGCCATAATAAAACATTTAGAAAACGTACCAATTTACGTTTTTAAAAATAGTACCAAATTAGAACTTTTTGATAAAAATACAAAAATAGTCCTTTTGACAAAAAGTATCAAAATAGTGCTTTTTGACAAAGAGAAATAACAAATTACTTTTTGACAAAGAGAAATAACAAGTTACTTTTTGACAAAAAAAAATCAAAATAGTACTATTTGTTAAAAAGTATCAAGTAGTACTTTTTGAAAAAAGTACCAAAATAGTACTTTTTGAAAACATTTTTTGAAATATTACTTTTTGAAAAAAGTAAGAAAATAGTACTTTTTGACAAAAAGTATCAAAATATGTAGTACTTTTTGGAAAATATGACTATTTTGGACTTTTCTAAAACGGAATTGAATGAAATCTCTTTATTTGCATCCCCTAGGAATTCACTTTGCATTTTTCAATTAAAATTTTTCAAATTCTATAACAACTCTAAAACAAGCCTACAGTTAAGGGTTAAAATAAATATTTATTTAAACAAAAAAAAACCTTAAGCAAAACATGACAAACTACTAAAAATTTACAATATGTAAACATGTTCAAACATGTTTATATAAAAACAATTATTGAAAATAATAAACAAACAAAAAAAAAACCCAACTCCCAGAAATAAAAAAACTTTCAGCAACAAAAAACGATAGAGATTTATAACCCAAAATAAACATAAATTTTTAAATTACAAAAAAAAATTATAAATTTAATAATTGATTAATAAATTTATAGTATGAACATATTTTATAAACATGACAAAAAATAATTTATACAGTAAGTATAAAAAAAAATATTTTAAATTTATGTTTTAAAAAATTTAAATAATTTATTATTAAAAAGTTTGTTTTACGTTAAATTTATAAAATTTGTATTATTTTTGATAAAAAAAAATATAACAATAAATAAACAAAAGTAGCTTTAACCAACCCAAAAAACAAACGAGAGAATAAAAACAAAAGAATTCTTTAAAAATGTATATGAAAAAATTTAATATTTTAAAAAAAATAAAAAAAAATAATTGCTATTAAATTAGTACCATATTATCGTTTTCTCTCATATAATTAATAAAATAACAATATCTAATGGAAAAAAACTACTCTGAATATAATGCAAAATATATTGATTGCAATAATTTAATTAAAAACAAACTGAGTTAAAAAAAAGTTTAAATATTGCTAAAAGTGCAAAATAAACTATAGTGGTTTAAAATTCTGTTGATTATGCAAATGTATTCATATTCAATTGTACAATAATTAAGTACAAATTGTTGAAAGTTGAAGTTATTTAATATTTTATGGTTATTCGTTTATTATTTTTTTTTTTCACACCAAAAATAAAGCTTTAGAAATGAAATTATAATTAGAAAAAAAAAGTTTTGTAAAATTTTATTTATGATTATTAGATTATTTAGACACACATACAAAAAAATCGACTAAAAGTAGGCAATGATTTTGTGTTTCAAAATAAACCTAAAAGTATGCAACTAAAAATTAGAGATTTGATTCAAATATGTTTGAATTATATGAAATTATACTGGAAAAAACTGTTGGCTTATGTTTGGTAAAAAGATTTGTTTAATCTTTTTACTAAACATAGAAAAAAATTCTATAAAACGTTTGCCTTGTTTGATGCCTCGTGGAAAATATCTAAAAATATTTCCTAGACTCAACAAAGTAAACAAGAAAAACAAATTTTTTAAAGTTTATTTCTCCCCTCCCTACTAAAATTGTGCTTTTTTATGAAAAGTACCAAAATAGTACTATTTTTTTAAAAAGTACCAAAATAGTACCTTTTTCTAAAAAATACCAAAATAGTTCTATTTTCTAAAAAGTACCAAAATAGATATTTTTTCTATAAACTTCAAAAAAGTAACAAAATAGCACTTTTTGATAAAGTACCAAAATTGTAGTCCATTTTTAAAAAACATCAAAATAGTACTTTTTGAGAAAAAGTACCAATATAGTACTTTTTGAGAAAAAGTACCAGTATAGTACTTTTTAGAAATAGTACCAAAACAGTAATTTTTGAGAAAAAGTAGTACTTTTTAAGCAAAAGTAGCAAAATAGTACCTTTTGATAAAGGTACCAAAATAGTACCTTTGATAAAGGTACCAATGTAGCACATTTGATAAAAAGTAACAAAATGTACATTTTTATAAAAAAGTACCAAAATAGTACTTTTAGATAAAAAGTGTTCTTTTTCATAAATAGGACTATTTAAGACTTTTAGTAAAAAATACCAGAATTTGATACTGAATAATCTTTAAACAAAAACAAACCTTTTTTCCAAAAAACAATCACCGATTTTTTTTTAATATTCGCCAAATAGTACTTTTTAATAAAATTTTGATAATAGTACAGAGTACTACTTTTTTAAAAGTATGCAAATAAAAGTTATAGATTCTATGCAAATATGTTAAAATAGCCTAACTAAAAATTGTACTACTTATACACTGAGAAAAATTGTTAGCTTATATTTACTAAAAAGTTTTGTTAAAAATACCTTTCCCCACAAGGCATAAAACAAAAACACAAAATGTGGATGATGCCTCTGAGAAATTATCTAAATATTTTCCTAGACTCAATAAAGTAAACCCCTTACCTAAATAGTACTTTTTTGATAAAAACTAATAACTCTTTTATAAAAAGTACCAAAATAGTACTTTTTGATAAAAAAAAGCCAAATTGGCAGTTTTTAATAAAGTACCAAAATAATAGTACATTTTTAAAAAGCAGCAAAATAGTTTTTTTTTAGAAAAAGTACCAAAATACTACTGGATAAAAAACAAGTGAGAGTGTTAAATTCGGCTGTGCCAAATTTTTTTATACCTTCCAAAATGTAAAAAAAAAACACAAAAAAAAATTTTCGGGGGCGTCTTTTTTTGGTTGGGGGTGGTTTGGGGATTTAGTGGGAGACATTGGGGGACACCTTCCCCTTGCGAAAGATGTTATCAAATGGATTTATTATGATTCTTCCAATTATTTAATCAATTAATCATTATTAAAACACATTTTTTACATCTTTGCCCACAAAAGGGGCGGGTTAACCTTTTTTTTGTTTTATCCGCTGGGTCCATTTGCTGTGTTTTGAGCTTCCCCTGATATAAAAATGTTGCATTTGCTTAAAAAAGTACAAAAACCCCTGCAAAAAAATACCGTTTTTCAGAGGTTGGTTTAGTTCTGCAAGGGGGAACTTTTTTCCGCTTGGTCCGATTTTTTCCCATTTCCGAATATAAGATATATACGTGTCAAACTTCGGAAGTCTAGCTCGTTTATTTTGGACTGTATCGTGTCCTCTACAGACGGATAGACGGACGGGCGGACACCGCTAGAATGTCGTAGAATCGATCACTGATCGTTAATATACACACTTTATGGGGTCCTAGACCTATATTTCGATGCATTACACGTGGAATGATAAAGTGAGTATACCCCCATACTGTGGTTGGAGGGTATAATAACAAAACGGTACTTTTAGATAAAAGAATTAACAAAATAGTAATTTTTTATAAAAAGTATCAAAAAAGTAGTTTTCGATAAAAAAAAAGTACCAAAATAGTACATTTTTATAACAAGTACCAAAACAGTACTTTTTGATCAAAAGCATACAAATAGTCCTTTTTAGTAAAAAGGGCTATTTAGGACTTTTACAAAAAAGTACCTGATATTAAATAAAATTTATGTACTTTATGTATGGTACTTTTTATTAAAAATTTTTAATAATAGTACATTTTAAAAAAAATACCAACATAGTACTAAAAAAAAAACTCCAAACTTACATTTTTTGATAAAGTACCAAAATAACAGAACATTTTTAAAAAGTACGAAAATAATAGTTCATTTTTTAAAAGTACCAAAATAGTAATTTTTGAGAAAAAGTACTAAAATATCACTATATGATAAGTACCAACATAATATTAAATTTTTTAAAGCACCCAAAATAGTTATTTTTGAGAAAAAGTACCAAAATAGTACTTTTGGATTAAAAAAATACGAAAATAGTAGTTTATATAAAATAGTACTTTTTGATAAAAAAAAAAAGTATCCAAATATGTCAGAATTTGATCCAAATGATCTTAACAAAAATTTTTTTACAAAAAAAAAATCATCGACATTTTGATAAAAATAACAGAGTAGTACTTTTTTAATGTATAAAAACTGTACTATTTTACAAAATAGTACCTACATTTTAATAAAAACTGTTCCATTAGAATTCAAGTAAAAACTTGTGTTTTTACATTTCTTTACAAATTCCTCCAAAAAGTATTCTAAAATTCCTTTGCCATTCAAACTGCCAAAATTATACTTAATTCCTAAAATGTACTTTTCGGTAAAGTACCAAAATAATTGGTCATTTTTAAAAAGCAGCAAAATAGTAGTTTTCGATAAAAAAAAATAGAAATTTTTTATTAATAGTACTTTTTGATAAAAAGTACCAAAATAATGCATTTTTTTATTTAAACAGTTCAGAATTTAATATCGAATTATCTTTAAACAACAACAGTTTTTTTCTTCCAAAAAAAAAATTCAAAGACATTTTTTTCCTTTCGAAAAACAGTACTTTCTTAATAAAAAGTAAAGACTAGTTCTTTTTTATAGAATTAAACAAAATTGTACTATTTCACAAAATAGTATCCACTTTTAAATAAAAAATGTTCCGTAATAATTCAACGTGTTTACTTGTGTTTTTACATTTTTTTACAAATTCATCCAAAAAGTATGCTTTCATTTCTTTGCCATTCAAACTGCCAAAAGTATGCTTTACTTTATTATTGTAAGCTTTTATTTTTCAAGACCTCTGAAAAACAAAACAATATAACTTTACAAAAAAATACATATGTTTTTGATAAAAAGTACCAAATTATTTTTTTATAAAAAGTACCAAATTAATTTTTAATAAAAAGTACCAAATTATTTTTTTATAAAAAAAACAAATTATTTTTTTTTATAAAAAGTACCAAAATAAAAGTACATTTCTAAAAAGCAGCAAAAAAGTACTTTTTTAAAAAATTAACTAAAAAAGTATTTCGGATAAAAAAATACCAAAATAGTATTTTTTATAAAAAGTACCAAAATAGTACATTTTTATAAAAAGGACCAAAATAGTACTTTTTGATAAAAAGTATCAAAATAGTACTTTTAACAAAAACTACCAAAATTGAACATTTTTTTAAAAAGTACCAAAATAGTTCTTTTTGATAAAAAGTATACAAATAGTCCAGAATTTTTTACCGAATGATCTTTAAACAAAAACCAATATGTTTTTTACAAAAAAAAAAACCACCAAATTTTTTTTTCTTTTCGAAAAACCGTACTTTTTAATTTTAATGAAAAGTAAAGAGTAGTACTTTTTTATAGAATGTATCAAAATTGTATTATTTCACAAAATAGTACCTATTTTTTAAAAAAAGGTTCATAATATTTCAACGTTTTTACTTGTGTTTTACATTTCTTTACAAATTTCTCCAAAAAGTATGCTTTAATTTCTGTGCCATTTAAACTGCTAAAAGTATGCTTTATTTTTTTTTTTTGTAAGCTTTTGTTTTTCGGGACCTCTGAATAACAAAAGAAATTACTAAAACTACTATTCATTACTCGAAAAATAAAAAAAAAGCAACAATAGAACTTAAAAAACAAAAAAAAAAATACATAAGTGAATGAGTGAGTATATGTTTTTGTCATTTTAACACAAAATTCCGAAAAATAGGAAGCAAAAAGGCTAATGACAAATAAGCTTACAATGGTAAACACCTCTTGACAAAAACAAAACAAAGAGCTAAGAAAATTGTTTAAAGACAAAAGGTTGCAAAAAAATAGAACTAACCAACTTAAATTTGTCAAAATATATAAAGTCATTTAGAAAAATTAAGTTCATAAGATTGATGAGAACAAGAGTTAATTGAGGATAGTAGTTTAAGCATAACCCTTTTTTAAGGTTAGCCTACATTAAGGGTTACTTAAAAACAAAAAAAATTAAAGCATACATTTAGGCTGTATACTTAATATAAATTTATACATAAATGACACAAGTTGTATAATTTTAAGGATCAATAAAATATAATTTATGTTCTTCTTATAAATTTAAATATTCAAATTTCCAACACCCTTAAAATGTGTAAAGTAGAAAGTTTTATGTATGCTAAATACTATTTATAAATAAATCTTATGACAAAAAAAGATATTTAACATAAATAAAAACATAAAAATGTCATTTAAAAACCTCATTTTTCTGCCACTCTTTCAACTTTGTGATGGTTGATAAGAAAAATGCCATAAAATATTTTTTTTATTATAGTCTTTTATAAAAAACAACTCTGGCAAAAACAAAGCATTTAAAAATCTTTTTGCATGTCACTATTGTGTTTTTGGTTTTTTTGTAATTTACTTTGATGGAAATATATATATTTTTTTAACGACAAACTTAATTTACAGTTTTGTTGTGTTATGTTTTTAGCATATTTTTAATAAACGTCAAAAGAAAAAAATATATATAATTTGTAATTAACAACGTTTAGATGTCTGTCAAATTGACTTTTGCTTGATTATGTGTAGTAAAATTTTTGATGAGAAAAACCTTAATGAGAATAGACAGCCTTAAGGTATGCTTTAAAACATAATTTATATAATACTCGTTTTTATGAAAAAGGTATTACAAAGATTGACAGACAGGCGTGGGATAAAATTAATATTAGTGTTTTTAAAGGGAAAGCGAATAAAAATAAACGGAATATTTAATATCCTATAGAAATGGTTACAAAAAAAATCCACAAAAAAAATTTTCTCAGATTTTTTTCTCAAAATAATTTTCTATTGCATACTTTTAGGGATTTCCTCATTTATCAAATATAAGTAGTTTTGTTTCATTTCTAAATAATAACTAAAAGTGAAATATTATAAGGGCTGGTAACTTATCACAAGACAATCATTGATTAGTGCTAATCTATGTTTCCAAATGTGAAATTTGTATGGAAATAGTCTATGATTTGTGTTAATCAATGATTAGTAGGCCAACCAAAAATAAGCATTTATTAATTAAATTTGAGCCCTTAAAGTATGCTATAAGATACTTGAAATATAAGTCTGAAAATCTAAATAAAAATGTATAGGATTTTGACTAATTTTAAGACTTTGTTGTTGCATACTTTAAGGAGTTAAGTTTAATTAATAAATGCTTATTTTTGGTTGCCTTAATGATTAGCATTTGATAAGTTACCAGCCCTTAGTCTTATATCAGGGGCCCCTGTAGGCTAGTTGGTAGCGTGCTAGCCTTTGAAACTGGGGGTCGTGGGTTCGATTCCCACCAGAGCCCTTGGTTTTTTCGCTACAGCGAGACGACGGTTATTGTTACCAGTTCCCGTTTAGGTGGAAGTTATTAAAAATGTATTGTTATTAAAATGTAAAAAAAAATAAATAAAATACTTGATCATAGGATCAAAATTATTATTATATCAGAACTTAAAATCTAATTCTAAAAAAATCGTTGCATACTTTTAGGTTTATTTTTAAACAACTTCAAGTAGTATTGTTTTTATCCTTAAAAATAACGAAAATAATTATTAAAAAATAAAACCTAAATAACCACCCCTACCCCCAAAAAAAAAGTATTAAATTACACTGTGCTACACCCGGTGAAAAATGGTACAAATATGATCATATATGCGTTCATACAGCTTCATGTATGTCCATATATGAATATATATGATACTCTATGAAGGCATATATGATCATATTTGCAACATATATATCCATATACGTAAAATGAGGGCATATGAACATATATGACATATGTATATGCTCCATATATGTTCACATATGTCATATATGGGCATATGCCCTCATTTTACGTATATGGACATATATGTTGCAAATATGATCATATATGACTGCATACAATTTCATATATTACCATATACGCATCCATATGTTTACATATATGTATCCATATATGCTCATTTTTCACCGGGCAGTGAAAAAATACTTCTGATGTGACATAGTATAGGTTGTTGATCTTGTCGAGTAGATCACAAAAATGCCCATTAAACTTGCCAGACACCCTCAAATTTTAGAGTTATTTGCTGTGTTTTTCAATAAGTGTATTTATTTTCTGATTAATCTTATTTTGTTTAAAAAAAATATTTTAACATACCAAAACAAATTTGGAATATTTTTTTCCGTAATTTACGATAAATTTGCAATTATAATCCGAAAAAATAATAAAAAAATTTGTAAAATGAAAAAAGTTATAAATAAATAAAAATTAATCCAAAATGGATTTATTAAATCCTAAAATTTAGTTGGATTGATTTTGATTTATTTCTAACTGTTTTCATTTTCCAGATATTTTTATTATTTTTTCGGATTATAAATGCTAATTTATCGTAGATTACGGGAAAAAAATATTTCAAATTTGTTTTGGAATGTTAAAATATTTATTTATAACTAAATAAGATTAATTCGAAAATAAATCCACTTATAAGTGAAAAACAAAGCAATTGTGAAAAAACGTTTTTTTTTGGACTTTTCTCACTAAATCTTTTGTAATTCAGAAAATTTTCAACCGATTTTAAATTTTTTAACTGTTTTTGATAGAAGAAGGATGGGGCTTTCCATGTGTGTGAATTGGTTTAGAAAGATATTTATTGAAAGATATTTATTGATTTTTTTTATAAAATCTAATTTTTTTGTTATTTTTTGAAAATTTTTCGAGTTTATCGATTTTTTTCTGCTATAGTTCGTTTAACAACCTTTATATTTATAAACTTATTTTTAAAGAAAATTTGATTCTAAATACGATAAGCTTCATCCTGAATAAATCGGATAACAATTGACAGAGTTGTGATAATTTTTCTAAAAAAGAAAATTAAGAATTTGCTGGAAATCGCCGTTCAGATATCCCAGGCAAAAAAAAATAATTTTATCATAAGAGGTCATATACAATATTTTTAAAGGTTTTTGGCGCTCTGAATCTGAATCTGGCCTTTAAATTGCTCTATCTCGTCAGGTTTTTGAGATATTTAACATAAACTGATATATCAAAAACTTAATAAGATAGCGCAATTTCAAGGTCAAATTCGAATTCAGGAGGTCAAAAACCTTTAAAATAATGATACGCGACCTCTTAGTATGTTCGTTTATTTTTTTTTTGCCTGGGTTATCCGAACGGCAATTTCAAGCAAAATCTTAATTTTCTTTTTTAGAAAAATTATCACAACTCTGTCAATTGTTATCCGATTTTTTCGACATAAAGCTTATCGTATTCACAATTAAATTTTCTTAAAGAATACGTTTATAAATATAAACGTTGTTGAAAAAACTATAACAGAAAAAAATCGATAAACTCAAAAAATTTTCAAAAAATAACAAAAAATTAGATATTGTCGAAAAAAATCCATACATATTTTTTATATATGTATAGACCAATTCACATACATGAAAAGTACTATCCTTCTTCTATCCAAAACAGTTGAAAAATTGAAAATCGGTTGAAAAATTTTTAAGTTACACGTGGTTTAGTGAGAAAAGTCCCAAAAAATCGTTTTTTGACAATAACTTTAAAATTTGACAGTGTCTGGCAGGTTTGATGGGCATTTTTGTGATCTCTTGGACGAGACCTACAACCCTTACTACCTCATTTTAAAAGTATATTTGATTTTGTGTTTTTTGTAGCACAGTGTTATGTATAATTTATTGAAAACAATAATTAATTGCCAGTAGTGGAATATATATATATAAAAAAAGTTTTTAAAGTAGAATTCTAAGGACCAATTAAAAAAAAATTATAAATTATATTATTAAGTAGTAACAAAAAAAAGTTAAAAGTAGATTAAACTAAAACTTGAAATAGCAATAATATTTAAATAAAGTTAAAATAAGAAAATTATTAAAAAAATTAAAAAATAAAAAATAAAACGAATCTCTATACTGTAATATATTCTCAGAATACATGCATAACATAAATATTTTCTTACTTGTTAAAAAAAACAAAACTTAAAAATAGAAAAAATAATTTAAAAAATTAAACTAAACTCCTTTTAAATTTTAAAACCAAAAAAAAAACTTTCTTACCAGCCTTAAAATTTTATGATTATAAAAAATCAAAATTCTGTAAATATTGTTAAGTTTCTATTTCCTTAATAATTAAAAAAAAAAATATGCAATTTTAATTGTTCTTTTAAAACAAACTACTAATTAGAGATGCGCGCGTGACACGAATTTTTCGTGATTCACGTGATTCACGCGTGAATCACGCGTGATCGTGAGTGAAATTTATTTTTACTCACGTGATCGTGAGTGCACGTGATTAGAAAAAAATATTTCGTGCGTGAGCGTGCGTGAGTAATATTTGCTTCGTGAGTTTGCGTGATTGTTTTGTGCTGTTAAAAACAAAAAACAAGTAAAAAATCGTAATTTTATTGAATTTAGAGTGTAATTATTGCAAAATTGTTATTTAAATAAATTTTTATCATTGTTTTAAGGAAGTTAAATACTTTTTTTGCACGAATTCGAAAAAAGTAAAACAAAAATTTGTCAATTTGAATTTCGTGAGTCTTCGTGAGCGTGATTATTTCGTGAGCGTGAGAAAAATTTTAGTAACTCACGTGAGCGTGCGTGAACGTGAGCAGAAAAAATTATTTCGTGCGTGATCGTGCGTGAGCAATATTTTTATTTCGTGAGCGTGAGCGTGCGTGAGTCAAAATTCACTCACGCGCCCATCTCTACTACTAATAATGTATAGATAAATTTATATTAAAAAAAACCTTTGTGATCCAAAATAAAAAAAAAAATAAATAAATTATAAAAAAAAAATTCTTCACTTCCAAGAATAATTATAAAAAATAAAACTATTTTTGAAAATTTAATAATAATTACTAAAACTTAAATTAATATAAAACTAATTTAGAAAGCTATAAAGCATCTTATAATTATAAACAGTATATTTAAAATTAAATTAATTAGTGAAAAGTTTAAAATTTAATTAAAAAAAATAAAAATAAAATAAACTAAATAATTAAGTTAAAATTTATTAGAGCATTTAATGAAACGGAATTATAATTAAAATAAAATATTTAGAAGAAAAAAAATACAATAAAATAAATAAAAACTTAAAAAATTACCTAAAAAACAAAACAAAATTGTAGTTTTACTCCTGGTCGACTTAAATATGAATATCTACTATGCCATTTACATATACCTCGAAATCCAGAAAAAATCGGATTTCAATGAAAATCCAAGTAAATCCCATTACTTTTTTGGATTTCAAATGTCAAATCCCATACAAAAAACTTGGATTTTGGCAAAATCGAATTCAAAATCCCAAAAAATTTCTACTACTTAATTGTACAACTATGGTTTTTCCCAAAATAATCATCCCTAATGCTTTTTGCAACGCTGCACACGATTTTTTTTATCAGCTGTTGTTGTTTTTTATAAAGTAAAAAAACAATTAAAATTTATTTTTTAAAAACTATTAAAAGATTAATAAAAACAATGTTTAACAATGTTTCATTTAAAATTTACCATTGCAAATGGTAAACGCACAATTTTGTTGACCAATTTGGTCTTCCTAACAAAGAAAAACACCCAATGGTGGCGGCCCCAAACTTGGCAAAAATGTTATTTTCTTGCATTTAAAGAAGCGGCTCTACATAAAAACAGATTTTTTGATATTGTGGTCCCAACATATACTAGTGGGATTGAAAATATTGGCTCCGGCAAAGAAAAATCATTGTTTTTAGAAATATTTATAAAATTGGGTAATTTTCCCACTAACAACCCTGTACATAAATCAAAAGAAAATACAGAGTTAGTACAAACAAAATCCCGCTAAATGTCAAAAAAGCATATGTAAACGGTATAGATTTTAATTGGATTTGAAATCTAAATTTATATGGATTTCGGGGTATATGTAAATAGCATATAAGTTACTTCTCACTAGCGCCCCCTATAGGGATAATTTAAAAAACGACATTTTCTAATTCTCTGGGTCTAAAGGCAGGACTTTGGACTTATTTAGCATTAAAATGTGACATTTGTTAAACAAAAGCACAAAAAATCATGTAAAAACGTGGTATTTTACAGAGTTTGATTTAGTTCTTCAAGGGGGAACTTTTTCCTCCCTGGTCCGATTTTGCTAATTTACGAACTTAACCTGCCTAGGAACATTAGACATATTCGTGCCAAATGTCGGGAACTTAGCTCTTTTATTTTGGACTGCATCGTGTTAACTACAGACGGACAGCCAGACGGACAGACGGACGGACATCGCTATAATGTCTTAGAATCGATCACTGATCAATCCCTATTAATATTATAAATCTGAGTGTTGGTTTGTCTGTCTGTCTGTTCCGCAATCAGGAGAGAACGGCTAACCGCGGTGGAAACTATAGGCCGTAAGAAAAAGCGATCGGACAAAGTGGCGTAAAATGCCACGCCCCTTTTGAATTTATTGAAACTTACATCTGCCATTTCCCCAATAACTTTTAAACTGCTAAACCGATTTTCATGAAATTTTCACCACATATAGTACTAACAGAGGCGGGAACTATAGGCCATAAGAGAAAGCGATCGGACGAAGTGGCGTAAAATGACACGCCCCTTTTTACGATATTGAACGGTTTTCTGCCTTTTCCTCAAAAACGCTTAAACGGCTGTAGCGATTTTCATAAAATTTTCACCTCAGGTGGTGCTAACCAAGGCGGGCATTATAGGCCATAAAAAAGAGCGATCGGAAAAAGGGACAGCTGAACCCTACTACACAGCAATCACGTACAAAAGACCTAAACGGATATTGTTTGTCTGTCTGGCTGTTCCGCAATCAGGGGAAAACGGCTGAACCGATTTTGATGAAATTTTCACCACAGATAGTACTAACCGAGCCGAGAACTATATGCCATAAGAGAGAGCGATCGGACAAAGGGGCTTAAAATTCCACGCCCCTTTTTATTTTATGGAACGTTGCTATGCCTTTCCGTAATAACGCATAAACGGCAGAACCGATTTTAATGAAATCTTTACCACAGGTAGTACTGCCCGAGGTGAAAATATGAGCCCAAATTGTGGGCGATCAAACAAAATGGGCGTAAAATGCCACGCACCTTTTTATTTTATGGAACGTTGGTGTGCCTTTTCCATATTAACGCATAAACGGCTGAACCGATTTTAATGCAATTTTTACCACAGGTAGTTCTGACCGAAGCGGAAACTATTAACCCCCAATAGTGGGCGATCAAAATAAGGGGGTGTAAAACGCCACGCCCCTTTGTATTAAATTGAAATATTTTTTCTGTCTTTTCGCAATCAGGCTTAAACGGCTGAACCGATTTTCATTAAATTTTCACCACAGATAGTATTAACCGAGGCGAAAACTATGAGCCACCATAGGGGGAGATCGAAAAATGGGCCGTCATATTCCGCGCCCCTTTGTATTGCATTTATATTTATTTCTGCCCGTTTTGTAATCACGCATGAACGGCTGAACCGATTTTATTGAAATTTTTACCACAGCTAGTGCTGATCGAGGCAGAAACTATGAGCCACAATAGAGCGCTTTTGGACAAAGGGGCGGAAAATGACACGCCATTTATATTTTAATGAACGTTATTTCTGCCTCTTCCGCATTCACGCTTAAACAGCTGAACCCATTGTCAGCACAGATAGTATTAACCGAGATGAAAACTTTGAGATCGCGTTTGGACAAAGGGGCCTATATTGGCACGCTCCTTTGTCCTACAATTAAATTTTTTTCTGCGTGTTCCGTAATCATCAACTAAACCGATTTTAATAAAACTTTCACCACAGACACCTGTCTGTTCCGCTATCAGGTGAAAACGGCTGAACCGATTTTTATAAAATTATCACCAGAGAAAGTAGTAACCGAGGGGGGAACTATAGTCTTTATCAACGGACGACCGACAAAGGGGGTGTAAACTGCAACGTATTTTTAGCAAAGACTAATTTAAAGCTACGTTCACAATGTTGGATTCACTCCACTCTCGACCACAGATTGAAATGTTAACTGCATAAAATGCAGAGTGGAGTTCTGTCACATTGTATTTGTCAGTTTACTTACTTGTCTCATAATTTGGCAAAATTATCCCACTAAATTTAGTTTACGTTAGAAATTATATTTTTTTATAATGTTTTAAATATATTTTTTATACCCTCCACTTAGTGATAGAGGGTATATATAAGTTTGTCATTCCGTTTGTAACTCATCGAAATATTGGTCTAGGACCCCACAAAGTATATATATTATTGATCAGTGATCGATTTTGAGACATTCCAGCGATGTCCGTCTGTCTGTGGAAATGGTGATCACGACCAAAATATTACACGGAGATGACTGAAACTTAACATATTTATTGGAAGTTCTCCTAAGCAGTTTGGTATTGAATTTGAGCGATATCGGTTCAGCGGTTCAAAAGTTATGATCGAAAATGTAAGGGCACCTCAAAAATGTTGGTACATTCAACATAACCTAAAAATACAAAATGCTTTAATTCGGCTGCTGGTTGACATATGTGAACATAATTGAACACCGAAAGGTACTTAAACAAGTACAAACACATTTTTTGTCAAAAAAAGAAAAAAAATGGCGGATTTTTTTTCCAAAATTTTTTTCGCGGAAATTTTTATTCAATTTTTTTTTTTTAAGTTTTTTGCAATAATCTTTTTGATATTGTGGAGGGTATCAATACATTCGGCACGGCCGAATTTAACTTTTTTTAATTGTTTTAATTGTAAATTGATTCAATATAAAAATTTTTGTTTTGTTTATTTTTTTTAAATGACATGTTTAGAGATGGCACTTTTGCAGGGGTGTATTTCTTCCCTGTTAACGGTTAACATACCTCTGTTAACTCCAGATTGGAACTCCAGAGTAGAACATGTTTGACTCTGGAGTGGATTGAAAAAGGATAGACAAATTCAAAAATATGAAAGTGCAAAAGGGAAAGATATCAAATTTTCCACAGATTGGAGTACTCCAACATTGTGAATGCGGCTTAAATATTTTGTTAAAAAAATTTTAATTTTTTACAGCCCAACAAAGTTTTTCGTTTACCATAAAATGATTTTTCAGTAATGTCCTAATATAAAATTTTGATAAAATATTTTTTTTTTCACTTTGTTCGAAGCTTTTAAAGTCAACACAGGAAACCTAAAAAGTTTTCCACAAGTCGAATATTTTGTTGTTACCCTAACTGTTCCAAACCCCGACGCTAAGCGAAATAGAAAAAAAGTCGCTCTACCCTTATGAATAGGTTTATGAAGAGTCATGAAGCGGTAGATAAACTGAGAAATAAAAAACTCATTCATTAAATGATATTTTTCAACACGGGCAACGCCGGGCGCAAAACAATACATATATATACTTTATGGGGTCCCCGACCGAAATTTCGATGCGTTACACACGGAATGACAAAGTGAGTATACCTCCATACTGTAGTTGGAGGGTATAAAAAAACGTAATAACAATAGCGCCACCTATCGGGTCCAAATTTTATCAGGAAACTTACTTTTGTTAATAAAAATATTTTTTTGTGAATTTCAGCCAAATCGTACGATAAATACAAAAAATTCAAATATTACAACAGCGCCACCTATTGGGATTAAACTTAAGAGAAACCTGGGCTAAATCTCGGAGTCGAAAGTGATCGAAAGTCTACTTGATTGTACGATTTTTCAACTTTCTGTATGCCTAAAATTATGCTCTTACTACACTGAAGCATAAAAAAATAAAAAAAGATTATAGTTATCAAAGCATAACTTTGGGGATAGAGAAAAATTGTTAAATCGCACGTTCGACTCCAAGAATTAGCCCCCTGGCTCCTACTGTCCAAGCTTACGTTATATTAAATTAGAAAAAAAAACATTTTTTTTAAAGAATGCAACATTTCATGGTGCTCAATTAAACCCTTACAATATGCTATACTTTTTTTTTAAATTTAACTATCCTTTTTGCCCCATAAAACAGGCAACAATGTTTGTTATATCATTATGTTCAATTAACTGCATACAATATGGCATGTTTAACTAAATGGTTTTCCCTTCATAATGAGGCCATAAAAAATCGCCATTAATGCCAAAAACGTGATAATAATTTTCTTGAATTTTTCATACCAAAAATAGTAACAACAAAGTCTTTTATGTCTTTTTCTGACATGTTAATGTATGTTTTCAATTTTTTTTAATTGACATTTTTCATACATTTTTACATGACAAAACACTTTACATATTTGACAAGAACTGTGATCTAGGCTGCCAGTTTTAAGGATTTCATGGAGAAAAATAAAACAAACAAGTAGAAAAGTTAAATTCGACTTGGCCGAATCTATGAATACCCTCCACAATGCCCTTTTTAAGTGATAGTAAATTTTCTAACGTGAAAAAAATAACAGTTTTGAATAGAAATATTTTATTTTGTGTAAAAAAACTTTTTTTTAGTAATTTTTGAAAAAAAAAAAAATAATTTACTAATTTTCTCATAACTTTTGAACCACTGGACCGATTTCGCTGGATTACAATACCAACTTGACCAGGTAAATGCCCAACATATATGCCAAACTTCAGGAGCTTCTGTAAAGTCTTTCAAAAGTTAGCGTGTTTTCAACAGACAGACAGACATACATACGGACGGACGGACATCGCTAGATCGTCTTAAAATCGATCGAGGATCATGATGATGATTATGGGGTCCTAGATCAATATTTCGAGGTGTTACAAACGAAATGACAAACTTACATCCCTCTATCACTAGAGTGGAGGGTATAAAAACATCATTTGGGGGATTGGAAATTCCAAAAATATTTTGGAGATTTTTGGAGATATTTTATAATTGTATTTATTCAATACCGCAGTCTAAAATTTGTAAAACAAATTTTTTTTAAAATAAGTTTTAATGCCAATTGTCACGAAACCACTAATTGTGAGTCAAACTGCTTCCTTTGTAAAAAAAGGAGTGCATACTTTTAGGCTCAAAGAAAAAAATATATATTACGCATAAATTTCGACATTTTTAGAAATGTTTCTGAAAATAACGAAAATTATTCTACTCATTGGTAAAAAAAAAAACAATTATCTTTTGATTTCTAAAAAAATGCTATTTGAAAAATTCTGACGACCACGTGTCCTTTAAGGAACTTGTAGACGAAAAATGCTAAAAATAGCCAAAAATTTCAATTTTTCGGTTTCAAAAGCGCGATAACTCGAAAACTACTTGTCCGATTTTCATGTATCGTATATTGGCGGATAGGTATAAGATTAGGCTACAAATTCTTCTTGAGGTCCGAGATCGGGGAACTAGTAGTTTCCGCAGAAAATTAAAAATAGCACTCAAAAACAGTTTTTTTATTTTCAGAAAATATCATTGAAAATTTTTTCCAAAAACACGATCGTCTTCGTTTTTACGTCTTCTACAAGTTTCTTAAAGGGCACGTGGTCGTCAGAATTTTCCAAATAGCATTTTTTTGGTTCAAATGAAAAAAAGTAAAAAATCGCCTATTTTGATAAAAATAGCCTTTGCACGAATTCGTACAGCTCGGAAAATACGACAGATACGAATAAAACTTAAAATAAAGTAAATGAGCCTGAAACATAAAATATACATAAAAAAGACGATTTTAAAAAAAGACTATATACAGACTCGACAGTAAAGTTTTATAATAAAAAATGGGAAAATACTAAGCGATTTTAGGAGAAACTGAGCGGTTTTTAGCTAACATGGCAACACTTTCTACGACTTAGGAGTAAGTGAAACAATAAAAACCGATCTGGCATTTATTTTTCTAATGCCGCGTTTTATTAGCTTTCTTTTTCTAACCTAATTCGTAGAATTATTTGAAAAATTAACCATATGATTAAGGACAACTTTTTTGACACCTGTCACTTTTGTCGAGTCTGTATTAGCCTGTGATATCAGTGTTTAAAGATTTCGTTGTTCCCTTATGAAACAATGTGGACCTTCGGGAAAATTTCGATAGCTCCCAAACTAACAGGAATATCGTCTAGAGAAATAATACGTGTCGACTTAGATTTAATAAAGACTATTTTGTATTCATATGGATATCGTTGGCAGAGCTTCGAAGGATTTCCTTCCTTAATTCGATTTGGCATTCTGAATGAAAATTTGGTGATTACATTCCCCAATCACATTTTAGCGAATTGAATGAATTCAATTCAGACTCATTCAATTTATAAATATCGGATGTATTCGATTTATTTTTCAATTGACTTTCAAAAATCAAATGCATTCGATTTTTTTCATTCGACTTTTAAAAATCGAATGCATTCCATTGCGACTGCAATCGATTTAAAAAATCGAATGGCATATTCATTCATTGCACTCAAAAGAAAAACTCTTGTCAAAAAAGTTGTCTTATTACGTCACATTAAAACGAAACGACCGACAAAACAAAAAAAAAATTATCAAAATAAAAAGTAAAATCGGAAACAAATTTATTGTCTTAAAAACTCTCTTATTTACCCTATTTTTGCGTACGGGAGAGCTTTTCGGGCTAGTTTGGGTACCCGCGGGCACCCGCGGTAACATTATGGAACAAACCTATTATAATAACGGTTAAGCGTATAACGTTAGGTTTTTGGTTTGTTTATTTGCTAAAGTCTAACAAAATTCACCACTCCGGGTTGCATAAAATGGTAGCAAACAAACTATTCACCAAAATCCAGAGTTGTGTTTATGAAGATAAAAAATACACCACCCAATTTTTAACCCTAAGGAAATATGTGGGGTCATATCAGTAATAGAAAATTAAATGTTCGATATGAGCCAATATTTTTAAAATATTATTTTATAATACTACAAAAATTATTAATTTATCGAAGTTCTTGTAGAAAATCCCTAATAAATTTGATGGTAAAGTTCAAAAACAAGCAAGTATCATATGAAGGGCTTATTGTAAAAACTTGATAAGCAAAATTTTATTTTTGGAGATTTACGTCGTCTTTCAATAAATGATATTTGGAAAAAATCTTGCTTAAGCCCCTATGACAAGAGTTTTTTTAGTTATGCTAAAATTTATATGAACAGTACACTGTTGCCAACTATTTTTAACCAAAAACCTCTGAATTTCACGAAAAAAGCGCTAGAAACCGCCAAAAAATAATTTAGCGGGGAAAATTTAAAAATTACCGCTAAACCCAATTTCTCCCCGCTAAATCTAAACAAAAAGCGCTAGATTTAGCGGGAAAACCTCCAACTTGACAACAGTGGAACAGTATTACCATAAAAAATCTTTACAAGTTCGAAGAGTAAAAGCACACTAAAAAAACAGTAAACGCCAAATTTCTTGTGTTATTGATAAATTTGGTTATCAAATCGTCGCCTAATTATTGTTTTGTCCCATACGCCATTTTTGAAAAAAATTAGTTAGGAATTGAATATATATAATATAAATATCCTCTTTCTTAATCCGAAGTCCGTTTTTTAAAACCTCTTTTTAAATTTGAAATATCTAGCAATTCCTAAGAAAAAACAAACAATTTTGACGTTTTTTTTTTTGAAAATTTGCGTTATAGAAAAGGCTCTAGATTATTTAAAAATTACCGGATCTAGCAAATTTTTGGAATAAGGATTAATTATGTTGGTGCTATTCTACGTTCCAAATTTTAATACCGTAACTTCTAAACATTTCAAGTAATGTAACATTTGCCATTTAGGTTGTGTGGGAGGTAGATGTGTCCATTGACCGACCATACCTATTTTTAATACCATGCAACCTGACCATATAAGTGTTCTAAATACCCAGTTTTATCGATCCACCAGCTCTTTTTGTTTCATTGTTATTTTGTTTGGCACTGAGAACTCATTTGCTCCATGTCACACAAAAGTCCCAAACAGAGTCATAGACTCTATACAATGAGGCTCATTGTACTTAAAAATTATTTTTTTTTTAATTTTTCTTAAACAAGAAAGTTATATCCAACACCAGTGTTACCCGGAAAATGGGTCCCAAGTCTACACCGATTTAATCTATCTTTAGTTTGTCCTTAAATAAGGATGGAAAGCACACAAACCAAATTTAAGACTATGTCCAATTAAAATCGGACCAAAGAAAGCGTTTCAAACCTTCAAACAAAGTTTTAATAAAATATGTACTATTTTTATAAAATTTTAGATATTTATGTAAAAATCGGGATTATGGTTTATATGGGGACTACAAGTGGAACTAATCTGATTTCTTTAAAATTTATAAAGGCGATTTGTGAATACCAGAGTCATAGAGTAGTCCAACAAATGGCGTTTGAAAAAGTAGTAAACAAAAACCATATGGTATTGTTTACGAAATTTTATCACAAATCGAAATGTGAGCGAGATGGAAGATACCAGTTTTACAGTGAGAATGCAGATTGTTTTTTGTCTCTCTTTGCTTTGCGTTTGAACTTTAGTTTGGCATTGCCAGAATTTTCCAATTATCTTTGGTGATGCCAGATCTACAAAACGGTCGATGGATTACTATGTCACTATGGTGAATACCACAGAGTGGTGTTGGGCATAAAAAGTTTTCTATTGTTGTTTCGTTTCCAATTAGAACGTTGTACAAAAAACAATGAAAAAAATATTTCGATGATTTTTGAAAATATGGTTGATTATGACGATTTTTCTACAAAATTCGTAGTTTTTTGACGATTTTATACCCAACAATTGCGTCAACCCAGGTTGACACATTAAAAGCACAGACTAATACAGACTCGACATAAGTGACAGGTGTCAAAAAAGTATTTCTGAACCATATGGTTAATATTTTCAAATTATTCTACGAATTAGGTTAGAAAGAGAAAACTGATATAACGCGCCATAAGAAAAATGGATGCAAGATCGGTTTTTGTTGTTTCACTCACTCCTAAGTCGTAGAAAGTGTTGCCATGTTAGCGTAAAACGGACTAAAAACCGCTGTGTTTTCTCCTAAAATCGCTTAGTTTTTCCCCATTTTTTTTTTTATAAAACTCTACTGTCGAGTCTGTATTTAGTCTGTGTTAAAAGATTCGAAATAAAATTTTTGATTGGTAAAATTTTGAAATTGTACTAAATCAGTCAGTGGAGTACTGCCACAGACTAAATACAGACTCGACAGTAGGGTTTTATAAGAAAAAATGGGGAAAAACTAAGCGATTTTAGGAGAAAACACAGCGGTTTTTAGTCCGTTTTACGCTAACATGGCAACACTTTCTACGACTTAGGAGTGAGTAGTGTTTGGGGTCCGGGAATTCCCGGGTCGGATTTCCCGGGAATTCCCGGGAAAGGACTGACGGGAATTCCCGGGAATTTTTGTAATTTTTCCCGGGAAATCCGGGAATTTTATAAAATAAATCATTTTACATAAAAAACATTTATTTTAATTTAATTTTTAATATTTTTTTTACATACAGGTATAATTACATTTGCTATTTTTGTATTTTTTCTATTTGGAAGAACAGTGCAAATATATATTCATAGGAAAACTGACCAAGTGTAAAAAGTATGACAATATCATGAAAAAATTTAAATAGTCAAAAAATATACGTGATGATAATTTTGCTAAGACTGTCAAAAAAATATAAAAATTTCAAACCTAGAATTTACATTTCCGGAACAAATATTAAAAGTGCTGCCAACTATATTAGTTTTTGCTCGAATAAAGCAGTTTTGAAGTTTTTTGCGATTTTTAGCTATTTTTTGCGATTTTTTGTGGGGAAAAAAGTTGCAATATTTTTTTGTTTTGTTTTTATTGTATTTCAGGATTTTTAACTTTTATTTTTTATTTTTTATATTTTAATTAATTGTTGATCTGTAACTGTTTAACTGTTTTTAATACAAAGTTGGTCAAATTGTAATGTTTTTTATGATTTATGTTAATAATGAAAATAATAAATTATTTTTTTCCCGTTTCCCGGGAAATTGAAAATTCCGGGAATTCCCAAACACTAGGAGTGAGTGAAACAACAAAAACCTATCTGGCATCCATTTTTCTTATGGCGCTTTATATCAGTTTTCTCTTTCTAACCTAATTCGTAGAATAATTTGAAAATATTAACCATATGGTTAAAGAATACTTTTTTGACACCTGTCACTTATGTCGAGTCTGTATTAGTCTGTGGTACTGCCGTACTTTTGGCCTCCAAATTGTACTGAAAAAAGTACAATTGTACTGACTTTATCATCCCTGTCTCTGACACTGTTCTTTTATTTAAAAAGGGGATTTTACCAAATAAATCGTGTATAATATTATAGCCAAAGAAATTATAGCAAAGACCAAAAGACTAAAAAACTGAACGCATTTTATTAAAACTAATTAATTTTTTGGCAACATATTTTTCTTCAAAATGTTACTTGAATTAAACGAGGATTGTTTCTTAAATATTATTAAATATCTTGACTTATTGGATGAATTGAATTTAGCTGGTGTTTGCCAAAAACTACATTTCTATATCGTAAAAAATATATGGGCAAAAAAATGTAAAAAAATGTATTTGGTAAAAGATGTAAGTTTAAGTTCTCTTTTAAATTGGAGAGACATAGAAATTATGAAATGTTTACGATGGAATTCTGAGAACATACATTCATTGGAACTTGCACTATTTTATAAATTAAGTTTCGAATTTTATAACAATTTGTTGGTCATAAAAATGAAAAATTTAAAAGAATTAACTATTTTTGATCCAGAGTTCCAAGCTTGCAGAATAAATGAGATATGTAAATCATATCCTTCATTAGAGAATTTGAGAATAAATGAATATGAAGAAATTGAAAAAATTAATTTTTTATTTATTAATTTTTTTAATCAATCCCAAAACCTTACATTTTTGAAAAATATAATGGAAGAATTTCAAAACCTTAAACGACTTAATTATGGAAAAGAACAGTTCGTGCGCGATGAAAAAAATATCTCCAAAGTTGATTAAAAGGTGGTCTAGTTTTTTAATAGAGCCTTTAATAGTGACAGGTTTGAAAACAATTTTTACATATGTAACTAAGAAATACGTTTTTCTAGGAATATAATTTTTTTTTAATAATTAGTAAATCTGTTTATGAATTGAAGGGCTTATTGTTAAAACTCGATAAGCAACTTTTCATTTTATGGTGGTTTTGCATTAAAACTTTTGAAATAATGTAGAAAAAATTACTTTTGCAGAACTTTTATTCTCAAGATACTTGTACGAAGGGCTTAAGCAAGACTTTTGCCAAAAATTTGTCAATGGAACATCAGTAGAAAGCGAAAAACACCAAAAAATAAAATGTTGCTTATCAAGTTTTTGCAGTAAGCCCTTCAATTGTATTTTTTAAATATGTACTTAGAAATTACACTCACGCACTTAGAAATTAAACTCACGCTGCGGGTAAGCCTTATTCTTAATACATTTTTCAATGAATATTTTTTTTTTTTTTTCAAAATATTTAAGATTTGTAATCGGATCAAATATTGAACTGTTTATTTAATTTAATTTTTTAAATATGTACTTTGTAACAGGGAATAAAATAATTTTTCTATACTTGTTTTTAATAAATTCAGATACATTTTATGTTTTTTTTTCGAAATCGTATCAGGTTTTGACTTCTTCCATTTTTAATAAAAAATACCAGTATTTTTAAAATATGTTCTCCGTTACTTCAAATTAATTTTTTTTTTTTTTTTTTCAAAACGTTTCTAATAAAATTCATATGTAATTTTTTTTTATTAATCATATCAGATATAAACTTTTTGAATTGTTAAATAATATGAATTGTATTTAAAAAAATACTACTATGTAATTTAATAAAATGTTATAAAATAAATTTATGCAAATGAAAAAACAAAATAAGATTTTTTTTCAACTCACAGGTTACACCCCTCTTCAAGCAAGTTTTGGTTTTGTTAAAATGGTGACAATAACGGGTAATGGCATTTCACTTCTCTTTATTCTGAACTTTAAAAATCGTTAACACGAAATTCCTTGCTGATCCTGTTTTCGACTGCTTCTTATAGATTTTGCTCTCCAAATCTGCCATCCAATTTTTTTCTAGCACCTACCGTTTTTGGTAAAAAGTCAAAAAAAAACAATAGTTTCTCACTTTTGGTGGTCTACTGTTACAGATTATTAAAAAATAGGACTTGATTTCATATAAAATGACACACGAAAATCGCAAACGCGAATATCTCAAAAAAGAAACATGCTAGAAAAACTTGTATAGCAGTTTTGAAATCAGGAGGTCCAATTTATATAAAATCAAGTCCTACTTGTTAAAAGCATCATAACAGTGGACCCCCAAAAGTGCGAAATTATTTGGCGATTTCCTAAATAACATGACGTTAAATTTTGGCTATAAAACCGCTATTTTTTTAAATTCTTTTTAGAAAAATTTTGTGTCAATAATGTATCGTATTCTACTCATTTTAATAAATTAATAGCAAAATAAAAAAATTAAAAAAAAAAATCTTGACAAAAAATTTGCGAAAAAAAAATTTTGCGAATAAATTTTTTTTTGTATATTCAATCTAGTTAAGATGATAAAAATTTAGCAACTTTCTAAATAATATAAAAAAAATGTTTTTTTTACTTAAAAATAAAAAAAAAAACAAGTATACTCAGAGAACTGTAAAACAATTTGTCATAAAAGTTCGTCCAATGAAACTTTTTAATGAAGTTTTCATAAATATTATGAAAATTTTCATAAATATAATGAAATGTTTCATAAATACTATGAATATGTATGAATCAGTTTCATTGGAAGTACTTTTATGATGAGTTTCATTATATTAATGAATACCCTCCACAATGCCCTTTTTAAGTGATAGTAAATTTTCTAACGTGAAAAAATTAACATTTTTGATTACAAATATTTTACTTTTTGTGAAAAAACTTTTTTTAGTAATTTAAAAAAAAAAAAAATAAGTAAAAAAGTTAAATTCGGCCTTGCCGAATGAAGTGATACCCTCCACAATTTCAAAAAGATTATTGCAAAAAACTTTATTTAAAAGGAAATTACTTTTGAAAAAAAAACAATTTAAAAAAAAAAATTTCCGCAAAAAAAAATGTTGGTAAAAAAAAATCCGCGATTTTTTTTTTTTTTTGTCAAAAAATATGTTCGTACTTGTTCAAATACCATTTGGTTCAATTATGTTCACATATGTCAACTAGAAGCCGAGTTAAAGCATTTTGTATTTTTAGGTTATGTTGAATGTACTGAGATTTTTGAGGTGTGCTTACATTTTCGTTCATAACTTTTGAACCGCTGAACCGATATCGCTCAAATGCAATACCAAACTTCTCGGGAGAACTTCCAATAAATATGTTAAGTTTCAGTCATCTCTATGCAATATTTTGTCCGTGACAGCATTTTCCACAGACAGACGGACATCGCTAGAATGTCTTAAAATCTATCGGGCATCATGAATATATATACTTTATGGGGTCCCAGATCGATATTTCGATGAGTTACAAACGGAATGACAAACTTATATGTATCCTCTATCACAGAGCTTCTCACTAACTTTTGCTTTGCGACCCCCTTTTCAGTATTTCAAATTTTTCGCGACCCCCCAATATAAAAAAAAAAAAAATATTCACGTGAACTTTGACCTCAGTTTTTTCAAAAACCTAAAGTAATGGAAAAATTTGGAAAACAAATTCTGAAGCAGCATTGAAAGATTAATCGAAACCGTGAGGTCAGATCCCAGACGCATACCACAAATTTCAAGTAAAAAACTTTTAAAAAATAAAACACAATTTTTGTGAACTTTGACCTTAATTTTCTCAAAAATTTGGAAACCAGGTCCCGAACTACGGAATTTTATATCGAAACTTACTATCTCCATCGATTTTTTATTTTCGAAAATAAAAGAAAAAGACCACTTAAACCTGATCAGAAATGAAGAAATGTTTACCAAGAAAGAATTTAATGTCCAATATTGAGTAATGATTGTTCTTTTTTCAAAGTTATGTATCAATGTTTGGTAGTGATTGAAATTTTATTCGATCACGAATCTAGATCCGTTATTCGGATCCATATTTGGAATCAGCATTAAAAAGTGAATCGAAAAAAGTGGTCAGATCCCAGACGCATCCGAAAATTTCACAAACAAAGCTCTTTAAAATGCACAAGAATCCGTTTTTGTGAACTTTGTCTTTAATTTTCTCAAAAACCTAACGTACTAGAAAAATTTGGAACCTAGATTCGGAATCAGCATCGAAAAGTTAATAGAAAACGAACTGTCAGATCCAAGACTCAGTCAAAACACTTCACAAATAATTATTGGGAATCCCGCAAAATTAATAACTGCACAGTGATTACGGAGGGACCTCAAGTGAATGAAAAATTTGTTTTCTTTAATAAAAGTATTTGTATATTTTTAAATCCCAGCAATAAAATAAATGTGTTTTAAATATACCAAAATTTGGGGTTTTAAAAAATTTGTTCGCGACCCCCCTAAAACTCTTCCGCGACCCCTTAGGGGGTCGCGACCCACCGTTTGAGAACCATCGCTCTATCACTAAGTGGAGGGTATAAAAATAGTTTTTTTACTTAAAAATAAAAAAAAAAACAAAGTTTGTCCAATGAAACTTTTTAATGAAGTTTTTATAAATATTATGAAAATTTCATAAATATAATGAAATGTTTCATAAATACTATGAATGTGTATGAACCATTTCATAAATATAAAGAAACCGTTTCCTTTGACGACCTGTTATGATGAGTCTCATTATATTAATGAAGCTTTTTCTTTGTGTGTCGAAAAGTTAAATTCGACTTGGCCGAATCTATGAATACCCTCCACAATACCCTTTTTAAGTGGTAGTAAATTTTCTAACGTGAAAAAATTAACATTTTTAATTACAAATATTTTATTTTTATTAAAAAAATTTTTTTTTGTAATTTAAAAAAAAAAAAAAAATACAAAATTTTTTTTGAGTGTATAATTTTTATGAGTATAAAATTTTTTCCGAGTGTATTTTTTTTTTTTTTTTAGTGTAAAAATATTTTTGGGTAACAAAAATACGTTGTAAAATATTTTTGTGACTTACCAATGTTTTTAAAACATGTTTAACGGGGTTTTAAAACGTGAATTTAAGGTGTGGCGAATCTGAAATTCACGGTTTTGCTAATAACTTTTGAACCACTGCACTGATATGGCTGAAATTCAATACGAACCAGGCCAGGGGAACGAAAAATATATATGCTAAGCGTCAGCCTTCTCAGAAGTTAGCGTGTTTTCTTATCTCGCAAATTCACGAAAAACCCTTGCCGAAATTCAGTATTTTGCTTATAACTTTTGAACCACTAGACTGATTTTGCTGGATTGCAATACCAACCTGACCAGGTAATTGCACAACATATATTCCAAACTTCAGAAGTTTCTGTAAAGTCTTTCAAAAGTTATCGTGTTTTCTACAGACGGACAGACAGACTGCTTGTTAAAAAAACAAGTGAGAGTGTTAAATTCGGCCGTGCCGAATCTGTTATACCCTCCAACATGCAAATAAATAAAAAACAAGTAGAAAAGTGAAATTCGACTTGGCCGAATCTATGAATACCCTCCACAATGCCCTTTTTAAGTGATAGTAAATTTTCTAACGTGAAAAAAAAAAAAATTTGGTTAGATATATTTTATTTTGTGTAAAAAAACTTCTTTTTTTTTGTAATTTTTGAAAAAAATAAATAATTTACTAATTTTTTTTTTTTGAGTGTAAAATTTTTTTTGGATTTTCAACACTTGATTTTAAGGTGAAACTAATCTGAAATTCACGGTTTTGCAAATAACTTTTGAACGACTAGACCGATTTGGCTGAAATATTTTTCTAAAGAACAATGTCACAGATTCTAAGACGTTGACAACTTGTCAGTTTTTGGGACTTTTTTAAATTTTAAAATTATTTTTTCATAAATTTCGGTATCTTTTTAAACAGATTAAACAGACATTAGTGTGGGCAACCAAAGAGCGCTGATGATAGAAAAGAACACAGCAACTTCAAAAAGTCTCACATTCCAAGAAATTTTTCCTTTAGAAATTATCTTTAATTTTAAAACATGTTTCCCATAAATTTCGGTATCTTTGTTTATATTAAAAAGACATTAGTGTGGGCAACCAAAGAGCACTGATGACACCTTCCGACAGCCAATATTAAACATTAACCGGATGATATACCTCTGGAAGTAGAGATCATATAGAGTAAAACTGCATTTAAAGTTTTTAATTTCGTGATCCTGTTTTCTTTTAAAAAAACTTCAAAGTTCTAGAGGATACATTTTGTAAAATATTGTTGAAATATTTGTCCTTGTCCTAGAACGACACTGGTGATGGCAAATGAAAGAGGAGGGTCTCCCCTAATATTTTCCTTTTTTTGATTTTGCCATATCAGCATAAAAGGATGTAAGTAAAGTCATTTGAAAACTTTATCAAAATATTTTGTTGAAAATTTTAAATGATATTGAAGGACATATTTTTGAAAGCACGTAACTTACCTTCTTTTTTCTGAAATGTAAAAATAATAAAATAGGAAAATTAGGGGAGATCCTCCTCTTTCATTTGCTATCACTAGTGACATTCTAGGACAAGTACAAATATTTAAAAAAAATATTTTATAAAATTTAGTCCTTTAAAGCTTTGACGTTCTTTTAAAAGGAAACAGGATCACGTAAAGAAAAACTATAAATGCAGTTTACTACATTTGGTCTCTCGTTCCAAACATATATTATCCAGTTCGTGTTCAACAACTCTTTTCATTTTTGTCTGACGGTGTGGTAAAATGGCAACTTCTAAAAGTCTCAAATTTCAATAATTTTTTCTGAAACATTTTTCCCATAAATTTCGGTATCTTTGTATAAATTAAGAAGACATTAGTGTGGGCAACCAAAGAGCACTGATGTTAGAAGAAAACACAGAAACTTCCAAAAATTTTTGTTTATAAATTGATAACATATAAATGTGTATAACCAACGAGCGCCGGCAATAAAATTTAAAGTGGAAACCACCATAAGTTGTAAAATTAAAATCCCGAAATCGTTTTCGTTTGAAATTTGAGGGAAAACAAGTAGAAAAGTTAAATTCGGCTTAGCCGAATCTATGAATACTTTCCACAATGCCCCTTTTAAATGATAGTAAACTTTCCAACGTGAAAAATAACTTTTTTGATTAGAAATATTTTATTTTGTGTAAAACAACTTTTTTTTTAGTACACTCAAAAGAAAAACTCTGTCAAAAAATCTGTAAAACGACTTTCAATTTGAATTAGCAATCCTTTAGCAGATTGTTCTGCTGAGAAGGATATTTTTAGTAAAATCTCTGTCATTCAGTTTAAGAAAATAACAGACATTTTACTATGTTTATACTGATTTTGTTTGCTGAATTTCATTATTTTTTCAAGAAATTTTTTTAATATAAAAAAATAAACAGAACAGATTGTCAGCAGATTGCTCTGCTGAAATCAGCAGATTGTTCTGCTGAAATCAGCAGATTGTTCTGCTGAAATCAGCAGATTATTCTGCTGAAATCAGCAGATTGTTCTGCTAAAATCAGCAGATTTTTCTGCTAAAATCAGCAGATATTTCTGCTGATTTCAGCAGATCAATCTGCTGATTTCAGCAGAGCAATCTGCTGATTTCAGCAGAGCAATCTGCTGACAATCTGTACTGCTTTTTTTTTATATAAAAAAATTTCTTAACAAAATAGTGAAATTCAGCAAACAAAATCAGTATAAACATAGTAAAATGTCACACATGTTTAATAACTAAAACGCCAGATAAAAGTATAAGCTTCCGTAGCGTAGTGGTTAAGAAGTGTACTTTCAAATCGGAAGGTGGCGAGTTCGATGCTGGCTGGCGCCGTATGTTTTTTTTTCATTGTTATATTTATTCACCTTTTATGACAGATATTTAGCAAACCGTGTCTGCTAAAATCAGCAGATTTCTCATATGGCTCAAAATGGGTGTATTTTCAGCAGATTTTTCTGCTGATTGGACAGAGAATTTATTTTGAGTGTAATTTAACAAAAAACAAGAAAGAAAATTATAGTCGGTCAAGACCGACCATATAATACCCTTCCCCAGAGTTTCCCGGAAAATGGGCCCCAAGTTCAAACATGGACCGATTATATCTATATTTTATCAACTCTTTAATAAGTGTAAAAAACACTCACAAATCAAATTTGATTGAAATATGCTTCTTTTTGTTGACAATAAGCCGCTTTAACTGAATATCGGGCGAAACTTTCACTTGGGACCTAAGTCCAAAAATGGTCCGTTGAAATCAGATTTGATAAGGTTATTAAAGTACGTATTTAGCGTACACAAACAGAATTTTAATTAATTATTTTTTATTTTCACGAAATTTGAGAGATTTATGTGAAAATTGGGAAGGTGGTTTGTATGGGGGCTACAAGAAGAGCTGGTCCGATTTCTTTAAAATTCGGAATGGTGATTTGTGTATATGAAACATAATTACCTGCCAAATTTCGAAACGACACCTATTATAATACGGTTATTAAGGTCATTTGAGCCAAAACTAAAGAGGACCTTTATATGGGGGCTAGGTTTAAATATGAACCGATTTTTTTTCCAATTAAAAAAAAAATAGGCTTCGTCCTTGGGTCAAAAGAGGCTTAATTTGCAAATTTCAAGTCAATTGATTAAAAATTACGACCTGTATCGTGCTTACACCGTTTACATGGACAGACAGACGGACGGACGGACATCGCTAAATCGACTCAAAAAGTGATTCTGAGTCGATCGGTATACTTAAAAGTTGGTCTAGGACCAATCTTTCGGGTAGTTACAAACATCAGCACAAACTCATTATACCCTATACCACAGTGTGGTGTAGGGTATAAATAATAATAATTTATTATATATGCCCATCAAAAAAAGTGCGGAGTACTTCTATTTGGAGTGCTTTAAAACTATAACAAATGTAATGAAATACAACAAAAATAACAAAAAACACAAGAAAAAAACACAGTTTTTTCTACTCCATAAAATGTTGTTATTCAGCACTTAACTCATTACCTTCCGCGACACTCCCATACAAAAGTAAGTAGATATTCAGTAGATAAGAAGTACTCCGAGCTTTCAAACAACTTCCAACTACTTCCACGAAGTAGTTCTTATCTACTGAATATCTACTTACATTTGTATGGAGGTGTCGCGATAGGTAATGAGTTAAGTGCTGAATATCTATAGATGTATTCTGGAGTAGAAAAACTGTTTGTGTGTTTTCGTCTTGTGTTTTTTTGTTATTTTTGTTGTATTTCATTACATTTGTTATAGTTTTAAAGCGCTCCACCGAGAAGAGGTAATGACTTTTTTTGCAAGGTGGTTTTGAATTGAGAAAAGTGTGAAAGAAAAATTTTAATTTTTCTAAAAATTTAAGACATCCTGGTTTGTTTCTTACTAGTTTCATATTATCCAGTTATAATAATCTTCAGAAAAACTTTTAATGTCAAATTTTTTCAGTTAAAAGTCAATAGAACTCTATATGTGAAAATTATTAACAGATCGCAGCCGACAAGGATTGAACCCATCATCTGTAATACTTTGCTATTAACTGCTGGTAACGTACAATCACTCTAGACCGATACGCCAAGTGGGCTGTTAAGCAAGTATCAACTAAATCTGATTTTTTCAATTCGACAAAAAAATTTTTTTAATTTAAAATTTTTTTGAGTGTATTTTTTTTTTTGGTGTAAAAATATTTTTGAGTGACAAAAATACGTTATAAAAAATTTTTGTGACCTACCAATGTTTTTAAAACATGTTTAACGAGTTTTCAACATGTGAATTTAAGGTAAAACTAATCTGAAATTCACGGTTTTGCTAATAACCTTTGAACCACTGGACCGAAATTTAATACGAACCAGGCCTGGGCAACAACAAATATATATGCTAAGCATCATCAGAATTGTCTTTCGAAAGTTAGCGTGATTTTTATCTAAAAACCTTGCCGAAATTCGGTCTTTTGCTCATAACTTTTGAATCACTGGACCGATTTCGCTGGATTGCAATACCAACCTGACCAGGTAAATGCCCAACATATATGCCAAACTTCAGGAGCCTCCGGAAAGTCTTTTAAAAGTTAGCGTGTTTTCAACAGACAGACGAACGGACATCGCTAGATCGTCTTAAAATCGATCGAGGATCATGAATATATATATATATATATATATATATATATATATATATATATATATATATATGAGGCATTCCACACCAAATGTCCAGCGAAAAAAAACACGTGTACCGTAAACTTCTGAATAGCTTATATGGATAGCCCTATATGGAACTTAGAAAATTGCGTTTTTGGTTTTTCAATTTTTCAAAAACTGGGCTTAGGAGGCGTGATCAAATATTGGAAAAATGGTCAAATTTGTGGCGAGTCGCTTGATTAAATATTTATCACAATAAAACGGAAATTTTTAGAACCCGTTCTGAAATTTTCCATTTTTTAAAACAGTCAATTTATCAAAAATTTGGCCACTTTTTTTTCTTTTTTTTAATATTTTTTTTTTAAGTTTAGATGTTTGTCCATCCACACAAAAACTTCAGAAAAACATTTTTCGTTTTTTTTTGAGAAAATCGTATTTGAACTTTAAATTTCATAACAATTTTGTAATTTGCTTGTATTTCTTTAATTTAACGTTGCGAATGAGTAATATTCATACAATTAATATTACTCATTCGCAACGATAATACAAGAAAATACAAGCAAATTACAAAATTGTTATGAAATTTAAAATTCAAATCCGATTTTCTCGAAAAAAAACGAAAAATGTTTTTCTGAATTTTTTTGTGTGGATGGACAAACATCTAAACTTTAAAAAAAAATTTAAAAAAAAAGAAAAAAAGTGGCCGGATTTTTGATAAATTGACTTTTTTAAAAAATGGACAATTTCAGAACGGGTTCTGAAAATTTTCCAAAGAAAAAAAAATTATTCGATATCCCATACAAAACTATATAAGAATGTTAATTTTTGAGATTGTGGTGCATTCCGTTTTAATGTGGTAGATATTTAATCAAGGCAACTCGCCACAAATTTGACCAGTTTTTGAAAATTAGAAAAACCAAAAACGCAATTTTCTTAGTTCCATATAGAGCTATCCAAACAACCTATTCAGAAATTTACGGGACACATGTTTTTCTGTAGCGGGACATTTGGTGTGGAATGCCTCATATATACTTTATGGGGTCCTAGACCAATATCTCGAGGTATTACAAACGGAATGACAAACTTATATATAATCTCTATCACTAGAGTGGAGGGTATTAAAAGGAGGAAAAAAATCGAGAAAGAGTATTTTTTAGAAATTTTTATTATATGAGGGCAAAAAGTTGTAAATAAGTATGCTTTTTTTAAAAACATAACATCAAAACAAAATCAAACAAAAAAATTACAAAAAAAATACATACTCAAAAACTTTTTTTTTTTTTTAAAAATCACTAAATAATGTTTTTTAACCGAAATAAAATTTTTCTAGAATAAAATTTTTTTCGTATTCAAAATATCTTATGTATTGCGAAGGGTATTCATGGATTCGGTCAAGTCGAATAAAACGTTTTACTTGTTTGTTGGTTAAAAAATTTCCAATTTCTCGTTAATTATCTTAAAGTAATCAAGGTTAAAACTATTAAAATGAAAAATTCTCTTTGAAATACATTTTTTTATGATTTTATTTTAAAATAGCAATAAATCGCAGTTTTATAGCATTTTAATCTTTTAGGCCCCCCTTAATGAGTTTAATCACTTTATTTACAAAAACAATCTCTTTATAAAAGAAATGAACTAAAAAGCATTTAAATTCTGTTTATTTTGTATATACATATAAAACTGAAGACCAAGCATATTTTTGAACTCAATTTAATGTTTATTTAAATTAGCCGCCCTCCTGAGGTCTGTTCTATACTGTTCTTTCATTCCAATTTTACCTTGTAAATGTCAAGTTCAACCTTCAAATAGAATGTGGCTGCACATTATAATCGTTTATGATACAAAAATAGTATTTTATTGTCCATATTTTTTTTTTTATTGTGATGAGGTGTTGGTTAGGTTAGTTTGTTCCAAAATACAAACAAAATCAAAATCATTATTTACATCAGCACACTTTTATACTAACAAAATACTTATGAGTAGGGCTGGGATTTCCATGCAAATGCATATTTTTTGTCGGTAGTCTAAAAATTATATCGACTAATTATCTTTCAAAATCATGAAATTTTTGTTAAAATATATAATTTTTGCATATATTGGTTTTAAATGCATATTTTGTTCATATTTCCAATTTTCATGTCCATATTTTTGCATGTTTCGGCAAAAAGAAAAAATTTAATGTGATTTCCATATAAATGCATGTTTTTTGTCTATAGTCTAAAAATGATATCGACCAGTTATCTTTCCGAATCATGAAATTTGCGTTAAACTTGCATCGATTTTGTATATTTTTGCATATTTTGGTTTAAAATGCATATTTTGTGCATATTTCTAACTTTTGAGTCCATATTTTTGAATTTTTTGGCAAAAAGCACAAACTAAAATTTATTTGTTTCAAAAATTTTTCAAATTTTTTAAAATTTAGTTAAAAAATACGAAAAAATATATTTTTTACCCTCCACTTAGTGATAGTGATAGATTCCGTTTGTAGCTCATCGAAATATCGATCTGGGACCCCATAAAGTATATGGGGCATTCCATGTCAAATCGGACACTTTGAAAATTTTTTTTTTTTAGATTTTCCTAATTTGTTAACAGTTTTTAGTACCCTTCGAAAACTCTTTCGTGGTAATGTTCAGATTTTTTTGATGACCCGTTCAAAAGATATCGAATTTTTAAAAGTTGGTAGTTTGTTCCTTTACTCAAACTTCTTTTAATCATAACTTCTTCAATAATGGTCCAAATTAAATTTTTTTTTTTTTCAAAATTTTTGTTTTTTTACGTACTTTTTAAAAAAAATTCTTAAAAACGCTCTAGTATGCGATTTTTAAGTTTTAAAATTTAAATCTCATTTTTGAAAATGTTTATACTCTTCGATTTTTTTTGAAATTTTTTTGTGTAAAACTTCAATCGATTCTACAAATTTTTTGCCCAGACGGATCGTGGGCTAACGATTATTACTATTTTTTAAAATTTTTTGAAAAAATTTTATTGTAATTTTCCAATCATAAAAACATTTCTACTGCTCGAATGATGCGCCATAGAGGGGTCCTTTATAAGACCGACCCCCATTAATTTTTTCGTCTTAACATTTCTTTGGAACAAACTAATACACTGAAAAAAAAGACATAACTAAAATTAAGGAAAAAATGTCTTTGAAAATTTATCATGAATTTTCCTAAAATTTAGTTAAATTTAACTTAAATATGAGAAATTTTCTTAACTATGAGGAAAAAATTTTAGTTCATTTACTTATAATTAGTTCATAGTTTTCTTTAAATGGATTTTTTTAATATTAAGAAAAAAATTCTTACTGCCAAAGAAATTTTCCACAAATCTAAGAATCGTATCTTTATTTTTAAGACATATTTCTTAAAAAACAATTTAGTTCAAGTTTAGTTAAAATTTACTAAAGAAAACATCATCGTATTTCTCTTCTTTGAATTGAGGAAGTGTACTTCTTGGAATTTAGTTAATAACTTCTGGGAATTTAGTAAATAATTTCTTAGAATTTAGTTAAAAATTCAAAATGGCGATATCTCGAAAACTAAGCGAGATAGAGCAAAACGGATGAAATTTTCAAAAGAAAGACTACAAAGAAAAATATGGAATAGCCTAGCTCTGCATATCTGTCGGGGTCTCAAGACCCTAATTTTAGATCTAAAATTTGAAATTTGTAGCTCTTGACTCGTAGAACACTTCCGCAAAATACCCGAAAGCCCTCCGAATAACAGTTTTTGAGTTATCCAGTTTTTAAGATTCTCAAGACCCTATCAGGCCCCTTATTACCGTATCTCAAAAACTAAGCAAGTTAGAGCAAAACGGACACAAGTTTTGGTTCAAAATTTATGGGGACCCTTAAAGGACTCAACGGGGTCTCGAGTTAAATGGGGTCCGAACCCATGGGTCCAGGGTCTAGACCCATTCTATTTCTAAAATGTGAAGTATAATTTTTCCCATTTTCTAGTTAAAATTGGCTTAAAATAAAATAACTTTGTTTTCCTTATTTTTGGGAAAATAATGAACTAAAACCAAGAAAAAAAATCTTTGGAGCCAAATCATTCCCTCTTTTTCTCAAAATTGAGTTAATTTTCCCAGATTTTAGTTCACTTTTTTTTTGAGTGTACCCTATCTGCAATTTCTAAGGGGGCTCCCACACAAAAACGACATTTTTTAAAATTTGCTCCAACCGCTCTAACTGCCCTAATAGTGCCCTTAGAGCAACAAAATGTATGACCGACCCACAATATTTTTTTAGTCCAAACATTTTCTCTGAACACACCTACCCTCTATCTTTAACTGTTAAGGCGTCAATTTGGTTTATTTAGTCAGCTTCTACCGGTCCAATGGTGCGTCCGAGAGGGGTCATTAGTGAGAGCGACCCCTATTTATTTTTACCCTCCAACATTTTTTTAAAACATACCTATGCCCTATCTCAACTCCCTAAGTAGGCTCCCATACAAATAACAGTTGGAGCAAATTTTATAAAAATGTAATTTTGTATGGGAGCCTACTTAGGGAGTGGAGATAGGGCGCAGGTATGTTTTGAAAAAATGTTGTGGGGTAAAAATAAATGGGGGTCGGTCTCAGTAATGACCCCTCTCGGACGCACCATTGGACCGGTAGAAGCTGATTAAATAAAACAAATTTACAAAAAATAAACAAAAATTGTATGGGGACCGCATTAACCGTTAAAGATAGAGGGTAGGTGTGTTCAGAGAAAATGTTTGGACTAAAAAAATATTGTGGGTCGGGCATACATTTTGTTGCTCTAAGGGCACTATTAGGGCAGTTAAAGCGGTTGGAACAAATTTTAAAAAATTTCGTTTTGTGTGGGAGCCCCCTTAGAAATTGGAGATAGGGTATTAGTTTGTTCCAAAGAAATGTTAAGACGTAAAAATTAATGGGGGTCGGTCTTATAAAGGACCCCTCTATGACGCACCATTGGAGCAGTAGAATTGATTTTAAGATTGGAAAATTACAATAAAATTTTTTTAAAAAAATTTAAAAAATAGTAATAATCGTTATCCCACGATCTTCCTGGGCAAAAAATGTGTAGAATCGATAGATGTTTTATACAAAAAAATTTCAAAAAAATCGAAGAGTACAAACATTTTCAAAAATGAGATTTAAATTTTAAAACTTAAAAATCGCATACTAGAGCGCTTTTAAGAATTTTTGAGATTTTTTTTAAAAAAGTACGTTAAAAAACAAAAATTTTGAAAAAAAAACAAGTAGAAAAGTTAAATTCGACTTAGCCGAATCTATGAATACCCTCCACAATGAAAATTTAAAGTGATAGTAAATTTTCTAAAGTGAAAAAATAACAGTTATGATTAGAAATATTTTATTTTGTGTAAAAATTTTTTTTTTTTTAAATTTAAAAAAAAAAAAACTAATTTTTTTTGAGTGTAAATTTTTTTTCGAATTTTACATTCAAAAAAAATTTACTAATTTTTTTTTTGAGTGTAAAAATTTTTTTTTAGTAATTTTAAAAAAAAAAACAATTTTTTTTTTTGAGTGTAAATTTTTTTTTGAGTGTAAAATTTTTTTTGAATTTTACATTAAAAAAAAAATTTACTAATTTTTTTTTTTGAGTGTAAAATTTTTTTTGAGTGTAACATTTTTTTCGAGTGTATTTTTTTTTTGTTTTGGTATAAAAATATTTTTGAGTGACAAAAATACGTTTTAAAATATTTTTGTGACTTACCAATGGTTGTAAAACAGGTTTAACGGGTTTTTACCACGTGAGTTTAAGGTGAAGCTAATCTGATATTCACGGTTTTGCTAATAACTTTTGAACCACTGGACCGATTTGGGTGAAATTCAATACGAACTAGGCTGGAGGAACGAAAAATATATATGCCAAGCTTCAGCATCCTCGGAATTGATTTTCGAAAGTTATAGTGCTTTTTATCTCATAAATTCACGAAAAACCCTTGCCGAAATTCAGTCTTTTGCTCATAACTTTTGAACCACTGGACCGATTTCGCTGGATTGCAATACCAACCTGACCAGGTAAATGCCCAACATATATGCCAAACTTCAGGAGCCTCCGTAAAGTCTTTCAAAAGATAGCGTGTTTTCAACAGACAGACAGACAGACAGACGGACAGACGGACGGACGGACGGACGGACGGACGGACGGACGGACATCGCTAGATCGTCTTAAAATCGATCGAGGATCATGAATATATATACTTTATGGGGTCCTAGACCAATATTTCGAGGTGTTACAAACGGAATGACAAACTTATATATACCCTCTATCACTAGAGTGGAGGGTATAAAAAAATTGCAGGGCCGTTTTATTTTTTTTTTGGGGGGGTCGGTAGTGGTAATTGGGGGGGGGGGCATTTCTTCTCGAATATGTATTTAAGAATTCATTCGTATACTTTTTGCTGTAAAAAAATACAAGTTTATTTAAAAAAAAACTATTCCTCGCCCATAAAAGGGGGGGGGGGGGCGGACCGAAAAAACTACATTTTTTAATTCTGTGGGTCCAAATGCAGGATTTTGAACTTCTTGTAGCATAAAAATGTTGCATTTGTTAAACAAAAACAAAGAAAATCATTTAAAAATATGGTATTTTTCAGAGGTTGGTTTAGTTCCTCAAGGGGGAACTTTTTTCCCCCTGGACCGATTTTGCTCCTTTACGAACTTAACCTGCCTAGGAACATTAGACATATTCGTGCCCAATGTCGGGAGTCTAGCTCTTTTATTTTGGACTGCATCGTGAATGTCTTAGAATCGATCACTGATCATAAATATATATACTTTATGGGGTCCTAGACCGATATTTTGATGCGTTACACACGGAATGACAAAGTGAGTATACCCTCATACTGTAGTTGGAGGGTATAAAAAATGTGTCAAATACGAGCACAGTGTTTTTAAATACTCCTATTAGGGTTAAAAACACTTAAAAAACATCTGTATTTTATAGATACTTTAATAAAATTATAACAAAAAATAATAACAAGTGATCGCCACATAAAAACTGAGTTGTTTTTTTTTTTAGATATATTTTTTTAACGAAAATGTTATTAAATTTAAATGGCGATTGTTTAATACAAATATTCGAGTTATTAAGTCTAAAAGATCAACTAAATTTAACAGATGTTTGCCAAGAACTACACTACTTTATCATCAAATATATCTGGTCAAGAAAATATCAAGAAATCCATCCACATATGAAATGTTTCAATTCATTGACCAAAGAACAATATAAAAAATTCTTCCAGTACAATGCCGAAAATATAAGAATTTTGGAAATTGAAGATACAAATAGTTTTGCATATAATGGATATTTATATGTTAACCGTTTCAATATAAGACCTGATTATTCATTTTATTTTTCTTTAAAAATGAAAAATCTTAAAGAATTGTATTGTCATGATCAAAGGGTACACGATGGTTATGTGCGGATGTTAAGTAAATATTGTCCCAAATTGGAAATATTACATTTACGTAGTACTCATGTAACTGAAATGTCGCTGAAAGAGTTTAAATATCTTAAGGAGTTAGAATGTGGCAAGAATATTACAAAATTTGATGGCCCAAAGGAAGGGGAAAGTTTACAAACGGCTCTTGCTATAATAACGCTGTGAAAAACAATACTGAACAGGTGCTAATATTCCCAACAATCAGTATTTGTACTTACATACGTGGATGACCAACATATGTAAGATAACAGAGTGGTCGCTAGATTAATTTAATTGCCAATGAAATGTGATATGTACAGTAGGGTGGATCGAATTTGGCTTTTTGGCGAATTTCGTTCCGGCTCACCGACAGATGTGTTGGAATAGACCTAAAAACAATGTGGTTAAATTTTCATGCAGATCGGTGGTCATCTTCCGCTGCCGAAATGACGTTGAAAATCCGCGATTTCTTAAAAAATAGTATTTATTTCAAAATATTGCCAAAATTACAAAAATCACTTAATCTTCTTTTTTATTTCAGTCAATCTTTTCAATTCGATCATATTTTCTTAGAAAAAAATTTCAGCTTATTAGAACATTGTTAACCCCTCTAAAACGGTAGCCGAAAATTACCCATTCATTTTGCCCTAAACTCAAAACCACCAAATTTAAAAAAGAATTTTTTTTTTGATTTTAAGTTTCACAATCTAAAGTTTTTATTGCATTTATATCAAGTATATATAAGTTCGTTTGACAAAAAAATTGTTTGAAAAAATACGAGATTCTTAAACAGCGCGTGTAACGGTCTGTTTCCAGGATTTTTTGGGAAAATTGCACTTTTTTTTAAACTCAACATTTTTAGTTAAGAACTTTTCATTTTACACCAGATTTATTATAAATTATAAAACTTAATATAGAAATGTTGGATTTTAAGAAACTCCTTAACCCTAAACAGCTTTGGGCCCTAAATGACCCATGATGAACATGCATCTAGCAATAAACCGCTTTTGGCGGTCGACAAACCATTGGAAACATATTTTTCAATTAAAAATGGGAGCGTGAGTAAGGATGGGAGCGTGAGTAGAGATGGGAACGTGAGTGAATTCGACCACCTCACGCTTACGAAGAAAAAAAAATTTCTCACGCAAGAAATTTTTTAATTTTGCATACATTTTACGCAGGATTACATGAGTGTCACATGTTAATCTCACTCAAGCTGAATTTTGACGTGTTTCATTTTTCCGTCACCATAAAAATCATGCAAACTCACGAAATTTTACTCACGCTTAACAGTGCAATTTTAAAAATAATATTTTAATTGCAAATGAAACAAAAAAGTTCAAATATCATTCAAATAGTATCCCGCTTAAATGCACCCACCCTTTAAGCATTTTTCGTACCCACCATTAACCATTTATTTATATCTGACAAAAAAAGTAATTCACATTTAAATAAGAATATTGCTGAATAAATTCAATAGACTATTTACTTGCTATATTTTGGCATTTAAGGGAATAATGCTTTCGGGGTGGGAGCATTTAAATGGGAAATAATATTTAAACTTGTTTAAAAAAATATATGGATCACTTTTTTATTTTGCATTAAAAATATAATTTGTACAAATGCACACGTGACACAAATTTCACGTGATTCACTCGTAAGCGTGAATGAAATTGCGAGAGATTGCATGATTTTTTATGGTGACAGAAAAATAAAACACGTCAAAATATAGTTATGTTGAGTTTTCGTAAGCGTGATTATAGCGTGAACGAGTTTAATATGTTGCAATCACGTGATCCTGCGTAAAATGTATGCAAACTTAAAAAATTTCCTGAGCGAATTTTTTTTTCTTCGTGAGCGTGGGTTGCTCAAATTCACTCACGCTCTCATCTCCACTCACGCTCCCATCTTTACTCACGCTCCCATTTTTAATGGAAAAAATATGTTCCCAATGGTTAGTCGCCCGCCAAAAGCGGTTTATTGCTAGATGCATTTGTTCATCATGGGTCATTTAGGGCCCAAAGCTGTTTAGGGTTAAAGAATTTCTTAAAATCCAACATTTCTATATTAAGTTTTATAATTTATAATAAATCTAGTGTAAAATGAAAAGTTTTTAACTAAAAATGTTGAGTTTTTAAAAAAAAGTGCAATTTTCCCAAAATGTCCTGGAAACAGACCGTTACACGCGCTGTTTAAGAATCTCGTATTTTTTTAAAAAAAATTTTTGTTAAACGAACTTATATGTACTTGAAATAAATGCAATAAAAACTTTATATTGTGCAACTTAAAATCAAAAAAAAAATCTTTTTTAAATTTGGTGGTTTTGAGTTTAGGGCAAAATGAATGGGTCATTTTCGGCAACCGTTTTAGAGGGGTTAACAATGTCCTATTAAGCTGAAATTTTTTTCTAAGAAAATATTATCGAATTGAAAAGATTGACTGAAATAAAAAAGAAGATTAAGTGATTTTTGTAATTTTGGCAATTTTTTGAAATAAATACTATTTTTTAAGAAATCGCGGATTTTCAACGTCATTTCGGCAGCGGAAGATGACCACCGATCTGCATGAAAATTTAACCACATTGTTTTTAGGTCTATTCCAACACATCTGTCGGTGAGCCGGAACGAAATTCGCCCAAAAGCCAAATTCGATCCACCCTAATGTACAGTAAAATAAAAATATATGTAAATATTGCTGGTATTTTTAATATGCATTAATTTATTCATAAGTTTGTTTTATTTTAACAATAAATAGATATTTTGGAAACAATTTCTTTACAGATGAATCAAATCCATTTAATGGAAAATTAATAGTTAAATTATCAACATAGCCATACCTAACAAGGAAAGTTTCATCAACGATCCTATCCGATTTTCTTGAAATTCAAATATTTGGCGAGATGATGCAAATATCTTCTAAATTGGATCGATATGTTCTATAGTCGAAATGTCGATTAATCGACTTTTTGTATGAAAATCTTGAAATCGACTTTTTTGTTTCGTTAAAAAGTCGTTAAAGTTCGTTAAAAAGTCGGAAAGTCGACTTTTGCTTTCGACTTTTTCGATTTTTTTCGTTGACTTTAATGACAGGATTCTATAAATTGAAAGTCAACTTTTGCTTTTGATTTTTTCAACCTTTTTCACTTTTTTGATTTCTTTGACTTTTTATACCCTCCAACCACAGTATGGGGGTATACTCACTTTGTCATTCCGTTTGTAACGCATCGAAATATCGGTCGGGGACCCCATAAAGTATATATATTATTGATCCATGATCGATTCCGTCCGGTCGTCTGTCTGTAGATGGCACGATGCAGTCCAAAATAAAACAGCTAGCCTCCTGAAAATTGGCACGAATATGTCTTATGGTCCTAGGCAGGTTAAGTTTGTAAATGGGCAAAATCCGACAAGGTGGAAAAAAGTTCCCCCTTGAGGAACTAAACCAACCTCTGAAAACCACGATTTTTTACGTGTTTTTTATATTTGAAATGAAACAAATTTATACAAATGAAGTTCAGAGTACTGCACTAGGACCGGGGGGACGAAAAAATTAAGTTTTTTTTTTGCCCGCCCCCTTTAGGGCGTGGTTATAAAAAATAGTTTAAATAATGATACAATTGTATTACTTTAGCGCAAAAAGCATAACAAATAAATAAGTAAACATTTTTCGAGAGGGAAAGGTGTCCCCCACTGCCCCGTCGAAGCGCCCTCCCAAAAAAATACGCCCCAGATTTTTTTTACATGTTATAGGGTATAAAAGATTTGGCACAGCCGAATTTAACACTCTTACTTGTATTAACCTTAATTACTTTGGCCCTAGAGCAGTGGTCGGCAGAAAGAGGCATATGAATGTGTTGGTGTATTATTAAAAATAAGCATGTATTTGTGTATTTTTTAAACAAAGCGACATCAACCTGCTTGGAAGGAAGTTAGCTTGCTACTGAATGAAGTTATTGTATATTTTATGCTCTGAGCTGTGAGTTTTGTTGACATTCGTGTTGAATACATGTGGATAACCGATTGTGTTCGGCTCCAGCGTGCAATGGGTGCCGACCACTGCCCTAGAGTATCCAAAACCGAAACCGAAAACAGGTGGACCGGTTTTTTCATTTTCAAAACCCCGGCCGGTTTCGGGTTTTATTCAAATTCGGTTATTCGAAAAACCTGTGTCGGTTTAACCGGTTTATTTTTTTGAATTTTTGAATTTCAGTCAAATTGGTCCAGTGGTTCAAAAGTTATTAGCAAAACCGTAAATTTCAGATTCGCCTCACCTTAAATTCACGTGTTGAAAACCCGTTAAACTTGTTTTAAAAACATTGGTAAGTCACAAAAATATTTTACAACGCATTTTTGTCACTCAAAAATATTTTTACACTAAAAAAAAAAAAATACACTCGAAAAAAATTTTACACTCAAAAAAATTTTGACACTAAAAAAAAAATTAGTAAATTATTTTTTTTTTTTTCTAAAATTAGTTAAAAAAAAAGTTTTTTTACACAAAATAAAATATTTCTAATCAAAAATGTTATTTTTTCACTCTAGAAAATTTACTATAACTTAAAAAGGGCATTGCGGAGGGTATTCACTTGTTAAATTTTAAATTTTTCGAATAAACCGAAAACCGGTTTTTGAAAATCGGCGGTTTTTTGGATACTCTATTTGGCATCCAATATTGATAAATAAAATACAACCAAAAAATAGCACCTAAATGCTAACAAAAAGTCAAAAACAAACTTTTATTTACAAAAAATCGACTTTTTAAAAGTTGTAAAAAGTCAAAAAGTCGAAAAAAGACTTTTTAAAATTAAAAAAAAATCAAAAAATCGACATTTTTGAATTTGAAGAAAGTCGAAAAGTCGACTTTTTAGAAATTAAAAAAATTCGTTAAATGGAGTTTATAACCCTAGGCGTCTGGTTCGCATTTGTTAACAGAATTGGATACCAAAAGGTATTTGAGCAGGTAAAAACATATTAAAAAAATCCACGGAAATGTTTTATTTTTCTTAATTGGTTTTTATATCATTCTGTATTAAATTCTGTTAACATATGTAAACCAGCTGCCGAATTAAAGCATTTTGTATTTTTAGATTATGTGGAATACACCAAAATTTTCTAGATGTTCTTACATTTTCGTTCATAACCTAAAAATACGAAATTATTTTATTCGATTGCTAGTGAAAACTTGCGAACGGAATATAAAACAAAATGTTTATTAATTTGCGAACAAAATTTTTCTTTTCAATTAAAAAAAAATTTTCCCCCAAAAATTTTGTTTTACTAAAAAAATTTTTTACCAAAAATTTTTTTTAACAACATTTTTTTTAACAAAAATTTTTTTCAGGAAATTTTTTTTTACTAAATTTAGTTTTCAAATGTTCTTTTTTAAATAAAATTTGTTCCAATTATTAACATTTTTAATTTATTTTCCCAGCAAAATTTTCTGTTCCCAATAATCGGTTCCAGAACGCATCATTTTACCCTGCAACCGACTCTACTTAACATTCCAGAATCAATGATTTTTGTTTGAAATTGTCCCAAAAGCAATCGTTTTTTAGAGCAAGTAGTTTTTTTGAAAAATAATTTTACATAGAAAATTTTGTTGTGATTACCATAGAATACGTTCAAGAATCTGTTGAACCAGGAATTTGTTCCAAAAAATTTTCCTGGGTCTATTAATGTTTTCTTAACAAAAAAAAAAGACCCTCCTTTTAACAAATTTTTTTCCCGCCTTTGTGTCTTAACTAATAGTTTTTCATCTTTTTTATTGTCTTTAACAGTCTTAAAGAAAGTTTGTTTTTCAATCAAAGTGTTTTGTATAATAATGTTTCTTTTTTAAATCAATAAAGTGTGATTGGTTGTAATGAAAAATGTTAATAAAACAATTAAAAATTTATATATATTTTTTTAAATATTTAATACGTTTCTAAAAGTTAAATGTAGTTTCCTAGACAATTAGTAAGGATAATATTTGCAATTGCTTTTTATTTTAAAAAATCAGTACTGAAGAATAAAGTGAAGTGAATGGTTAGAAAAAAAGTTTAAAATTTGAATTTTCGCGTTAAAAAAATTAACATTTTAATAAAAGTTGTGATAATTTACATTTCTTTAAAATTTTAAAGAAAATTAAATAATTTTTATTCATTTATTCATAATCAGTACATGTGAACTACTTTATTATTATTATTTAATATTTTGAGGATGTTTATTCTGGCTCGAGGTCATTATTTTCTTTACTAATAAAACCATGATATTCTCATAGCATAATTTTCAAGAAAATTATTTTTTTGTTTTAAATTTATTTATGTTGGTCATTTTTGCAAGACTTAATCGACACGTGTTTCGGAATTTGTCAAGATTCCATTGTCAAGATTATTTAGCAAAAATAGAAACGATTTACTACAAAGTAGCAAACGAGTCTAATGACAAATCGTTTGTGCACAAACTAGAATATTAATACATATTCGCCCTATTCACAATGAGAATTAGAAAGACGAAGAAATTGTACCATACTAATAAGGCAACGATTGTCAATAACCAATTATTATTATTTTTTAATAAAAATTAATCGAAATTATTATTTAAGTAAAAATTTTACAAATAATGGTAAATTAAAACAGAAGTAAATATTTTTTTTAATAAAAATTTTTACTGATATCCTTTAGGTTTCCCAGATTTAAATCAATTTAAAAAAAAACTTGTTTTGCTGAAGTTTTTAAAATTTTTTTTACATTTTTCGACTTTCCAGATTTTTATGGGGTATATTTACATTGTCATTCCGCGTGTAACGCATAGAAATATTGATCATAAAGTATATTAATTACACAGTGATACAAAATCGAACTTTCGGAATCGGAATGGGATGAAACCAAAAGCAAAAAGCTGACGTTTTCCATAACAAAACCCTCAAGGCCTTTTTTTAGGTCAGAGCTAGATTTTATTTTACACGCTTTTAAAGTTGGTGATTTTAAAGCATTTAAAGTTTTTGTGTACTAAACATGTCCTACTTTAAAGGCCCCTGGTGGTGCCCTTATTGGACATGTAGGGTCCAGTTTCCAAACTTAAGCTCAAAATTACTTCAGCTATGACTGGTATGAATTTTGCTACAATCGGTCCAGTGCCTATTTACTGAATAGCCAAATTGTAAAAAAAAAACATTGTATACCGTTGCGTATGATTGTTATTTAAAGGCAATTATTAATATAAACCACTGGACACCGTTGCGTATGATTGTTATTTAAAGGCAATTACAATATTAATCATTCGCCACTAATACAGTTTTCAAGCATTTATTATTATAATTATAATAAAAGTGCACTAACTTCAAATGCGTGTAAAAAAAATCTAGCTCTGAACTAGAAAAAAGCCTTGAGGGGTTTGTTATGGAATATGTCAACTTTCATTTGCTTTTGGTTTCATCCCATTCCGATTTTGGGTGTTGCACTGTGTTATTGATTCATGATCGATTCTAAGACTTTCTATGAATATCGGACAGTCCGTTCGTCTGTGCATAGCACGATGAAGTCCAAAATAAAACAGCTAGCCTTCTATAGTTTGGCTCGAATATGTCTTATACTGCTAGGCAGGTTAAGTTCGTAGATGGGAAAAATCGGACCTGGGGGTAAAATGTTCCCCCATGAAGGTCTAAAACAATCTAAACACCAGTTTTTACATGATTTTTTGTATTTTGGCTAAGCAAATGAATCATTTTTTAAGCTAGAAAAAATTGCTGCTATTGTACCTGGGGGATTAGAAAATCTTGTTTTTGAGGACCGCCACTTTTAAGGGCTTGAATATAAAAAAATAGTCTTAATAATGATAAAATTTTAAAACTTTAGTGCAAAAAACATAATAAATAAATTTGTAAACATTTTTTGTAATTTTTGTAAAGTGCCCCTGGCGTAGAGTGGGTAGAGTGCCCCTCAACGAATGAAATGAAAGGACACTTAACAAATTTTAGCACATTCCACATAACATAAAAATACAAAAGGGTTTAATTTAGTTGCTATATATGGGGCATTCCATGTCAAATCGGACACTTTGAAAATTTTTTTTTTTTTTAGATTTTTCTAATTTGTGCAGAGTTTTTAGTACCCTTCGAAAACTCCTTCGTGGTAAATTTTCAAATATTTTTGATGACCCGTTCAAAAGATATCGAATTTTTAAAAATTGATAGTTTGTTCCTTTACTCAAACTTCTTTTAATCATAAGCTCTTCAATAATGGTCCAAATTTAAATTTTTTTTTTTAATTTTTGTTTTTTTACATACTTTAAAAAAAAATCCACAAAAATTCTTAAAAGTGCTCTAGTATGCGATTTTTAAGTTTTAAAATTTAAATCTCAATTTTGAAAATGTATGTACTCTTTGATTTGTTTGAATTTTTTTTGTGTAAAACTTCTATCGATTTTGCAAATTTTTTGCCCAGTAGGATCGTGGAATAACGATTAAGTTTTATTTATTATATTTTAAAATTTTTTGAAAAAATTTTATTGTAATTTTCCAATCTTAAAACTATTTCTACTGCTCCAATGGTGCGTCATAGACGGGTCATTTCCAAGATCGACCCCCATTAATTTTTACGTCTAAACATTTCTTCGGAACAAACTAATACCCTATCTCCAATTTCTAAGGGGGCTTCCACACAAAACGATATTTTTTAAAATTTGCTCCAACCGTTCTAACTGCCCTAATAGTGCCCTTAGAACAATCAAATATATGACTGACCCACAATATTTTTTTAGTCCAAACATTTTCTCTGAAAACACCTTTCCTCTATCTCTAATTTTTAAGGCGGTCCCCATACAATTTTTTTTATTTTTTGTAAATTTGTTTTATTTAATCAGCTTCTACCGGTCAAATGGTGCGTCTGAGAGGGGTCATTAGTGAAACCGATCCCCATTTATTTTTACCCTCCAACATTTTTGTAAAACATACCACAGCCCTATCTCCACTCCCTAAGTAGGCTTCCATTCAACACTACATTTTTATAAAATTTGCTCCAACTGTAATTTGAATGGGCTCGCCCACCCCCCCCCTTGTAAAGGTCATGAATATAAAAAATTAGTTTTGATGATTAAAAAACTGTTAGCGCAAAAAAACATTAATAAACTTGTAAACATGGGGGAAGAGTGGCCCTACCGCCTCCCCCATTTATTTTTACCCCTTAACATTTTTTTAAAACATACATACGCCCTATATTCACTCCCTAAGTAGGCTTCATTCAACACATTTTTATAAAATTTGCTCCAACTGTAATTTGAATGGGCTCGCCCCCCCCCCCCTCCCTTGTAAAGGGCATGAATATAAAAAATTTGTTTTGATAATTAAAAAACTGTTAGCGCAAAAAACATTAATAAATTTGTAAACATGGGGGAAGAGTGCCCCCACCGCCTCCATGAATGAAATGTAACGACACCTCGAAAATGTTGTTACATTCAACATAACCTAAAAATAGAAAAGGGTTTATTTCAGCTGCTAGTTGTCATATCTCAACAGAATTGGATACCGAATGGTATTTTAAAAAGTAAAAATATATTTTAACAAGTGAGAGTGTTACATTCGGCTGTGCCGAATCTTTTATACCCTCCAAAATGTAAAAAAAAAACAATATAAAAAAATCCAGGGGCGTTTTTATTTTGGGGGGGGGGTTGGTGGAAGACGTTAGGGAGCACCTTCCCCTTGCGATTTGAGCTTCGTCTGAGGTAAGAATGTTGCATTTGTTTAACAAAAGTACAAAAAACCCTACAAAAAATGCGGTTATTCGTGCCAAACTTCGGAAGTCTAGCTCTTTTATTTTGGACTGTATCGTGTCTTCTACAGACGGACGGACATCGCTAGAATGTCTTAGAATCGATCACTGATCAATAAAATATATACTTTATGGGTTCCTAGGCCGATATTTCGATGCGTTACACACGGAATGACAAAGTGAGTATACCCCCATATTGTAGTTGGAGGGTATAAAAAAAATGTCGAAGACTTTCAGCGGATTTTTTTTTTTAATATATTTTTTTCTCAAAATGAATTTCTTTTATCTTTTTTCCCTAAAAAATTTTTAAATAAAGTCAAAGTAACCCCCACCCCTACAAATCTGATGAAACTTTGTAAATCGACCTCATCCCGATTCGGGGCCAAAAGACTACAAGGATTTGTCTGCGACTTTAAAGTTCAAAAATTGTTCACTGAAAATACATAGAGAGGGTGGGTTTAATGCATGGAGCTTGCAAAACGTAATCCCGGCCGAAGGCCAGCGAATATTTTACAACTTTTCGAACCAGTGGGGACTTTAGACCAATAATAACGAAAAGATAAGGTTTTAGCTTTTCGGTTGTTTGGCAAATATGAACTTACCTTACCAAATGCTGCAGTAAAAGGGTTATAGGTAATCCGGGAAACGGAAATGATGTTTTTTTTAAATTAAATTTTAGACTTTTGCTTTAAACTTATGGTCTTCTTTATTATTATTTTTTTTTTTTAACTTTTAGATTAGTCGACCATTCTAACTTTCACACTTTTAAAGGAATTTTCTCATTTCACATTTTTTAATAAGGAAGCCCACTTATTTTTATCAACTTTTAATACAGTTGGTGCTTTTAAAATTAACTTTTATTTTTACTTTTCACATTAAAACTATTTATGTATTAAATATTTTAAGTTAAAACACTAAAAAATATGTATATTTCACTTGTTTTTATAAAAATTATCATAAAACGATTTTTTTTGTTAAATTTTCACTGTTGAAAAAATTATAGCGGTTTTTTTAGTTTCGAGTTTCCTTTATCAACTTTCTTAACAGAGTTGCATTTTTTTGGTAGTAAATTTTGAACAGAGTTGTTCAACAAAACATACAAAACATAGTTGCTGTAGTTGTTCAAAAAAGTAGTTATAGAACAAACAGGAAAACAAAATATTAAACAACGAATAAGAAAATCAAAAAGCAAGAAATAATCAAAAAAAAAAAAGCTTGCAGCGAAATAAAAGAGGTTTGTTTTGTGAAAAATTGCTCAGTCGGTGTTTTTAATTTTAACAGAAAATATCTTAAATAAACCTTAAGAAAAGCTAGAAAATCTTATATTACTTAAAAATGTTTAAAAAAATGATAAAGGATTTTAATTGTGTTTAAAATAAAAGATAAAAACGTAAATTATTAACATACGCGGCTGTTTTTAACGTGAGAACTGACAGCTGCTGCTGTGACATTTGTGTGTGAATAAAAATTCGTTGTTTTTTGTGTTGTTCTTGTAAATTATAGTGGTGTTGTTGTTTTCTTATTTTCTTTAAAGAAAATTAAAGATAAAAAGGATTCAAAACATAAAATACAAAAAGTCAAATTAAATTGTTTATCTCAAAAAAAATTGTTTATAACAAATTAAAAGTGCCAATAATTAAAAGAAATGCCAATATTTTTACACAAATTTTAGTAAAAAACTACATAATAAAAGAAAAAACTTAAAATCTAATTACAAATTAATAAACAGAAAATGATTTTCTTACAAAACCAGCTGAATTTTATTTTTCAAGACTTTGTTTATATTTTTGGAGAAATGTTTAATTTTTAACTAAATGCAGTGTTTTAAGCAACAACAATATATAACAGATCCTCAGGATTCTTATTTAATATTTGAAAATTCCAATAACAACATTCCAAATTGTGGCGAAACAACAACGGCAGTCTATCATTTACAAAATAATTCTCCTACTACGGCCACCACTGTCAACAACAACTGTGATAATTATACACAATTAAGTTCACCTAATTGCAATAGCAATCCTAACAACTCCAGCTCTTCACCCTCATCATCATCTCCTTACGATACAACGTCACTACATCTCCAACAAATGCCTCATTTTGGTTTAGGCTCTGGTCCTGGTATGGCCAATAATGCATATGCTCAAACACCTCCAAGTCCACCTATACATCACGCTGGTGGGGGCGGTGGTGGTAATGGTGGTTTAATGCCACCCAGTCCTCCTCATCTGCAAGCTCATCAACAGCAACAACATCAACAACAACAGCAGCATCATCCACATTTAGCAATGATTCCTAGGGGTTTAACTGGTGGTAATCCCGGTGGCGGTGGTTCCATTATGTCAACCGGCCTAAATACTTCTGTCAGCTCGTTATCATCTGCCACATCATTTCGTTCGCATATTGAGGAGAAAAAATTAACCCGTGATGCTATGGAACGTTATATGAGGGAACGCAATGATATGGTCATTGTTATATTACATGCAAAGGTAAGAATTTTGTTAGAATTTAGGGTGCGACTTAAAAGTACCGAATTTTGTAATGAAATAATGAAAAACATAAGGCTTAAAACAATTAACTCCAAAAATGAATGGTGTTTACAATCCTATATGGTAGGCTAGTGCAGGTGACATGACATAATCCCCTTTTCCGTTATGGGTATTGTGACCAAATTCATTTCGGTCATAATCTCTATAATGGTAGTGGGGGCTATGACCGAAAATAATCTGGACATAATCCCAATAAAAAAAGGACATAATTCCCAGATTTATAGGGATAATGACCACGTTACAAATGACCATAATCCCATTACAGGGATTATGCCCACTATACTAGTAGGTCATTATCCCAACAACTGCATTTTTTTTGTCTTAAAAGCTTTTCTGCGTATACGGCCTTCGGCCGGGCTTAGGGATTACAAACTCCATAAATTAATTTACCTGCTTCGCTAAACCCACTCTCTCCGCAGAAAACGGGGATTATGACCAAAATGTGAATGGCGGTTATGACCGAAAAAAGTTCGGTCGTAATCCACACAGGAAACGGACATAATCCTCATTGGGATTGTGACCATTTTTTAAACGGTCATAGTCCCCACTATCGTGATGAATTCGGTCATAATCCTAATTTCCGTTATGGAATTTGGGATTAGCCGCTAATGCAGGCTACGCAAAAAAATATTTATTATTTATTTATTTATTAGAATTAACTTACAATTTAAAATTTATAAGCTAATCTGTAGTATAAAGAGCAATAGCTTCTAAGGCTTTCAGCTCGACTTAAATTAGATAAATGAAATTCTAAATAAAATTATAGGTGTTGGATTTTTTAAGAAATTCAATTACTATATTAATATTATTATTATTATTTATTTTGGGTAAACTGAACTTGTTCCAAAATATGTCCGAATCTTTGATTTTTTCAATGCGGAAAATATATTCGAATCAGTAAATTTTTTAATACGAAAAATGTGGACACATTTTTCAATTGGACAGTGTCGTGGAATCTGAGACTTTTTGAAAGGATATTGTATATGGGGCATTCCATGTGAAATCGGACACTTTGAAAAACTTTTTTTTTTAGATTTTCCCAATTTGTTTACAGTTTTTAGTTCTCTTCGAAAACTCCTTCGTGGTAAATTTTCAGATTTTTTTGATGACCCGTTCAAAAGATATCGAATTTTGAAAAATTGGTAGTTTGTTTCTTTACTCAAACTTCGTTTAATCATAACTTCTTCAATAATGGTCCAAATTTCAAAGTTTTTTTTTCAAAATTTTTGTTTTCTTAATTACTTTCTAAAAAAAATCCCAAAAAAATTCTTAAAAGCGCTTTAGTACGCGATTTTTAAGTTTTAAAATTTAAATCTCATTTTTGAAAATGTTTGTACTCTTCAATTTTTTTTTTTAATTTTGTTGTGTAAAACTTCTATCAATTCTACAAATTTTTTGCCCAGGAAGATCGTGGAATAACGATTATTACTATTTTTTAAAATTTTTTTAAAAAATTTTATTGTAATTTTCCAATCTTAAAATCATTTCTACTGCTCCAATGGTGCGTCATAGAGGAGTCCTTTATAAGACCGACCCCCATTAATTTTTACGTCTTAACATTTCTTTGGAACAAACTAATACCCTATCTCCAATTGCTAAGGGGGCTCCCACACAAAACGACATTTTTTAAAATTTGTTCCAACCGCTCTAACTGCCCTAATAGTGTCCTTAGAGCAAAAATGTATGACCGACCCACAATATTTTTTTAGTCCAAACATTTTCTCTCAACTCCCTAAGTAGGCTCCCATACAAAATTTCATTTTTATAAAATTTGCTCCAACTGTTATTTGTATGGGAGCCTACTAAGGGAGTGGAGATAGGGCGTAGTTATGTTTTGAAAAAATGTTGTAGGGTAAAAATAAATGGGGGTCGGTCTCACTAATGACCCCTCTCGGACGCACCATTGGACCGGTAGAAGCTGATTAAATAAAACAAACTTACAAAAAATAAAAAAAATTGTATGGGGACCGCCTTAACAGTTAAAGATAGAGGGTAGGTGTGTTCAGAGAAAATGTTTTTGACTAAAAAAATATTGTGGGTCGATCAAATTTTAAAAAATGTCGTTTTATGTGGGAGCCCCCTTTGAAATTGGAGATAGAGCATTAGTTTGTTCCAAATAAATGTTAAGACGTAAAAATGGGGTCGGTCTTATAAATGACCCCTCTATGACGCACCATTGGAGCAGTAGAAACGATTTTAAGATTGAAAAATTACAATAAAATTTTTTAAAAAAAATTTAAAAAATAGTAATAATCGTTATCCCACGATCTTCCTGGGCAAAAAATTTGTAGAATTGATAGAAGTTTTACACACAAAAATTTAAAAAAAAATCGAAGAGTACAAACATTTTCAAAATGCTTAGGTCCCAAGTATGATATGGTCCCTATAAAACATTTCTTATATTATATCTTTTTATATCCTCCAATCACAGTATGGGGCAGTAGACTGGCATTTTTTCTTCACCTATCGATTTTCCCAAGTCTCTGGGCAAATTTTTATCGTCCTAGGTCTAAAACTTAAATGGAACAAATTTGAGGCCAATCGGATTAAATTAACCTGTGGTGCCTGGCGGCCAAGGGTTTGCCAATAAAAGATTATTTGCAAAAAAAAAATTACGCGGAAAAAATTTTTTGGTAAAAAAAATCCGCGAATTTTTTTTTTATAAAAAAATTGGTTTGTACTTGTAAAAATTCCATTCTGTGTCCAATTCTGTTCACATATGCCAACCAGCAGCCAATTTAAAGCATTTTGTTTTTTTTAGGTTATGTAGAATATACCAAAATTTTCGAGGTGTTCTTACATTTTAGTTCATAACTTTTGAACCGCTGAACCGATTTCGCTCAAATGCAATACCAAACTACTTAGGACAACAACAAGTAAATTTGCTAAAAAATAATTGGATCAAAACATATCTCTTTTGATCAAAAAATATATGGATCATATCTAAATGCATTTAGATATCCATGGATATAATCAGATCTACTTCATATATACTCATATCTGCTTTAGATATGGAGTTAAAACACCTCAATTCAACCGAAAAAAGCAGCATTTTTGACCTTACCCCTTTCGAATTTGATGAAACTTGGAATATTGTTGGGCTCTTACAAAAAAATCATAGTGCCAAAATTTTGGACTTCCAGTACTTTTTCTTCCCGAGATATGGGGTCTTGAAAATTGGCAAAATCGTATATATTTGACAAAAGTGTTCTGAGATAAATAAAGATAACTCGAAAAGTAATAACAATACAGGCCTCAGTCAGGTCGCAAATAATAGGTAATTAGACAGCCTTTAAAACGGCATTCCCCAAGATTTTTTTTTGGAAAAGGTCAAAGGTCATTGGTGTTAGCCATAATTTTTGGAGAGCTATATCTCAAAAAACGATATTTTTAAAATTTTGGAAAAAATATATGTGATTAAGAATCATCCATACTACTTAAGTTTAAATTTTCAGGATGGAGACTTCATTGGAACATTTTATATTAATAGAAACGTTGTGACAGGAAAGAAAAAGCGGTGTAATTTCCCTTAAAAAAAAAAAAAAAATTTTTGTCTTTGAAATTCTGGTACCAAAATTCATTTTTCTGAATGTTTTTGACGTGCTGAGTCCAAATATGACCTTTGAACTGGCCTATCGCTATTAGTTTTCAAGATATCTGCACATAAATATGTGAAAATTGCAAAAATGCTATTGCTGTGTTTTTTTGAAAATTTAGGTGCATATATCTTGAAAAGTAACAGCGATAGGCCAGTTCAAAGGTCATATTTGGACTCAGCACGTCAAAAACATTCAGAAAAATGGATTTTGGTACCAGAATTTCAAAGACAAAAAAGAAATATTTTTTTTCTAAGGGAAATTACACCGCTTTTTCTTTCCTGTCACAACGTTTCTATTAATATAAAATGTTCCAATGAAGTCTCCATCCTGAAAATTTAAACTTAAGTAGTATATGTAATTCTTAACCACATATTTTTTTTCCAAAATTTTAAAAATATCGTTTTTTGAGATATAGCTCTCCAAAAATTAAGGTTAAAACCAATGACCTTTGACCTTTTTCAAAAAAAATCTTGGGGAATGGTATTTTAAAGGCTGTTTCATTACCAATTATTTGCAACCCAACTGAGACCTGTATTGTTATTACTTTTCGAGTTATCTTTATTTATCTCAGAACACTTTTGTCAAATATATACGATTTTGTTAATCTTCAAGACCGCATATCTCAAATACTGGAATGCCCAGAAGCCTGAAAAATTGGCAAAATCTCTTTTTTGTTAAAGTAAACATCAGTACTTAATTTCTTTAAATTTGGAGGGGGTGCGGTCAACTCCTCGGTTGAATTGAGGTGTTTTAGCTCTATGTTTTGATCCGTAAATTGAGTCTAAGAGAGTTGAATGTGTTTTTGTCGAATATTTTATATTTTATATACTCCATAATGCAAAAACAAATTTTGCACTTAAGTAATACAATTTTATAATTTTTATAGAAAAAACTCTGTGAAGTTTTTCCTACAAAAAAGTCTGAGACATTTTTCCTATAGAAATTTTATTCGACCGTAAAAATGCATATATTATATTTTATTCGACCTTTAAAATATTATATTTTGAGTAGGTTTATTGTAGCTCGAGGTCATTATTTCCTTTACTTATTAAAACTATGATATTCGCCTACAATAATTTTAAAGAAAATTATTTTTCTATTTTAAATTTATTTATGTATGTTGGTCATTTTTGCAAGACTTTGTCGACACGTGTTTCGGAATTTGTTAGATTCCATTGTCAAGACTATTTAGCAAATATAAAAACCCTTTACTACAAGTAGCAAATTGAATTTAAATAACCATTCGCTAAAGTTCAAACTAAAATATTACTAAATATTCGACTCCACTCTCATTGAGAATTCTGGCAATCTGAAAAATTCCGAAACACGTGTCGACTTAGTCTTGCAAAAATTACCAGCATAAATAAAAAGAAACACACTAACTAGTCTTTGTGGTTTTTGTGTGTTAATATTGATCAAAAATATAAAAAAATAAAAATCGGTTTTCCAGATATCGCTGTTAGAAATTTTCAAAAATGGTGGTTTTTTCATACGTTCATGATATTTTGATCAAAATATTGATCAAAAATATAAAAAAATAAAAATCGGTTTTCCAGATATCGCTGTTAGAAATTTTCAAAAATGGTGGTTTTTTCATACGTTCATGATTTTTTTTTTAAATTCAAAGTTCTTTATCTTAACCCTTTCACAGAGCTTGAGTCAACAAGCTTTCATTTAAAATTAATTGGAGCCAAATTCGATAATTTTAACCCGTGACGCCATTGGGTCAAAATTTTGGGTTTTAAAAAATGTTCACCAAAATCTCTTAGTTTTGAATAAAGGGCGCCATGGGCTTGGATGTTCTGAATTTTCTTAAATTAAGATTAAATTAAAGTTTGTCTCAAACTCTTTGAAATAGTTTTTTAATTTTGAGATTTTTTTTTTTAAATTTCTTAAACGTAGGAAATCTGTCATTTTAAAAATTATTCAGCATGTCAAAATTATTAAAATGACAGACAGTTTGACATTTTGGAATTGTTTTTTTTTTTTAAATTTCTTTAAAGTAGGATAAAAGCGCCATTTTTTGCAAATTCGATATCTCGAAAACCATTCAACCGTTTTTAATTTTCTTTGATTTTCGTATTCAACAGATCAAAATTAACAAACAATCCAAAACTTTGATCGCCAGGCGTCACACGTTAATTTAATTCTTCGATTGGCCTCAACTTTGTACCTCATAAGTTTTATGTCTAGGAGAATAAAAATTTGCCTGGACGTTCAAAATCAAAAAAGAATTTTTTTGCAATACAAAAAAACTACCCTCTAACAATTAATGAGGGTATAAAAAGAATCTCAGTCTAAAAAAGTTTTATGCTTGGAAAATTATTGTTTGATTTTGCTTAAAATACCATTCGGCATCAAAATCCCTTTGCCTGTATTTACCAGCAGAAGCAATAAAGCATTTTTTATTTTAAGGTTATGTGGAATTTATTAAATTTTTCGAGGTCTCCTTAGATTTTCGTTCATAACTTTTAAACCGCTAGGCCAATATGCCTAAAATTCAATACCAAACTGCTCAAGACAACGATAAGGATATATGTTTCTTTATGTCATACTTTGACCGTTTTCCCCAATAGACAGGCGGTAATCACTTAATCGGTGTATATACCGATTTTACTATAAGTTACAAACGGAATTACAAATTAAGTGAAAGGGTATAAAAAAATTCCTCAATTTTTTTCAAATTACATAACATATACGAAACATTCTGACGAATTTCCGTTAAATAGAAAACAAATTTTGAATAATTTTCTTGACACATTTTTGCACTCGTGGATTTAGGTAACTTTGTTAAATACATTTTTTTTTTTTAAATGGGTCCATCAAACATAAAACATAATTTTCATGTAAATTGAGTAAGTTTAGTATTTTATCTCAATCAAAAATATTTATTTCTTAATTTAAAAATGCACTAAATTCTTTGTGGTCATCTTGACAAATTATCAACAACACCTTTAAAATAAAAACTCACACGCTGTTCTTTGAAGTGTAACCGAAAAATAACCCTAAGACCAACAAAAAACAAAAACAAAAAAACGCAATGCCTTAAATCTATCAAACAAGCACCTGATTAAAAACCTTTTAAGCATGCGCTGTATTTAACCACCAAAGTTGTTGAAACTTTTTATTTTCAATCGTTGTTGTTTTCCTTAAATAATATATGACAATAATAATAATCAACATGTTGTCCAAACCACAGAAATGTTTGATTTTTTTCTATTTCTAGTTCTAAAACTAGCGACAAAATAGACAAAATAATTGCAAATAATAAATAAAACAAGTGTATGGAAAACAGCAGTGGAAAAAAACCATCAGAATTATGATTAGGAATTTAATTGTATTACAACTTTAATTAAATTTAAAGCGCACTTGTAATTTTTTTTTTTTATATATTTTCTGCCACTTTTTTTGTGTGTTGATGTAGCTGTTGACGACAATGATGATAATTTGTTTAATGCAAAGGCATTCAGGTGTGAAGGATGTGAGAGACCAGAGACTTCAATAGATATAACAAAAAAAACCAACCCAACGACGACAATGACGAACTTTAGTGTTGGGAGTTAAATTATTAACTTTTGACCGCAATGTAGAACTTTTCTTGGAGTTTGATTTAGTTTTTGCAGTGCTTTATATTTATGGTACTTTACATAATTAGGATTGGTTAGCTTTAATGGTAACCATACCAAAAAAGAATTTGCATAAATAAAATTTTTTTTTTTTAAACTATAGCAAAAATTTACATTTGAATGATAAAAGTTTTTAAACAAAACTACACTTTACGCTGTTTTAGATGAGAAATAAATCCTTTGGTTACAAATAAACTGCAAAAAGAAATTTGTTAAAAGAAATAAAAAATCTCTTAACCAAAAAATTTTTAAATTTTATTGAAATCGTTAATTTGAGAAAAATTTTAAAAATTTAAATCAACTTCTATGGAAATTTAGAAAAATATTTTTTCAAAAAAATCCTCCTCGATTTTAAAATGACGAAGTGTTTGTGTAAAAAAAAATTTGATTTCAAAAAAGTAAGAATGCAAGTCGGCTTTGGTGAGTCAAAAATACTCTTCGGACTTTTCTTTTATTTATTTTTTTTTTAATTTTTCTGTTCTTTTTCTCAATTTCCAAAATTTTTTCTTAATTTTTTAAATTATTCTGATATTTTTTATAATTTTCCTGAATTTCTATTATTTTTTAAAGTTTTCTTAATTTAATTTCTGATGGAATCTTAATTTTCTATCATTTTCCGAATTTGTCTGATTTTTAGTATAAGTTTTCTGTTTTTTTTTTCAATTAAAATTTTTGGTGAATTATTTTTTTTTTTTTTTTTATTTTATTTTAAATTTTCTGATTAAATTTTTTTAACATGATAATAATGGAATTCACGTCAGAAATTTTAGTCTTGCAAAATTGCGCAATGTCAAAATTGCAACTTTTTTTGCTTGTTTCTTTGTGAATAAAAGCAATTGTATTTATATTCAAATAAATTGCAAATCTTTTCTTGCAACTACGCATCATATAAAAGGTAATAGAAAACTAAAAATTTTATTAAAATTTTTTTTTAAAAAAAAGTTGCAATATTGCACTGTTGCAAGGGTCAAAAAATTCTGAAGTGAATACCCTGAATGTTTTTTGGCTGGTGTCTAATTTTAAAAATGATGCAGGACGCCACCTCAGTTTGACTATATATAAGCTAACGACTAAAAACAAACGAAAATTACTGTTTTAATTTTCTTAAAACCAAAAACTCTTGTATAATAACTTGGATAATAACTCACATACTGGTGAAAAAAAAAGTCTTTCACCAGCTGGTGAAAAACGTAACATAATTATTTTTTTAAAATTTTTTTTTTTCATCAATTTTTTTTTCATATTTTGTGTTTCATCGAAAAAATTTTTGGTACTGCGCAATAACACCCAATTGAAACAACTCCCAAAAAAAAAAAATGAAACAACTCCCAAAAATTTTACATACGATTTGGGACTTATTTCATTATGAAATTAGTCCCGGTGCAGTGGGACTTATTGCACAAATTTTGTTAGGATTAATTTCATTATGAAATAACTTCCAAATGAAAAAAACCCCAACAAAAAATAGATTGGGAGTTATTTCATTTCTTGTTAAGCATTGGGAGTTATTTCATCAATGGTGGGACTTATTTCATTTTAATTGAAAACAATATACACCTCTGTGCAATTGTTTTTTTTTTTTTGCTTAAAATTTTTTCTGCGTAGACGGCCTTCGGCCGGGCTTAGGGATTACAAAATTTATGCATTAAACCTACCCTCTCCGCAAAGTAAAATTTTCTAGGGTAGCAGGCCTTTACGCTTTCAAATTTGTTATGCCTCAAAAAGGCCTGATAACCAAAATAGCTTTGGTTTGCAGAGAGGGTGGGTTTAATGCATGGAGTATGTAATCCCTAAGCCCGGCCGAAGGCCGTCTACGCAGAAAGCCTTAATTACAAAAAAACAATGGGAACTTATTTCATTTACTTTGGCACTTATTTCATTGGGAGTTCTTTAATTTTTTTGGGAGTTATTATTTTGATTTTAAATAACTCCAAAATATTGGGACATATTTCATTTTTTCTTTGGGAGTTATTTCATTTTTTAAAGTGTGGAGTTAATTCATTTTTCATGAAATTTATTTCATTGGGACTTATTTCATTTGGGAGTTATTGCGCAAACCAAAATTTTTTTTAATCAATTTTTTTTTCATCAACATTTTTTTTCATTAACATTTTTTTTCATTAACATTTTTGTTATTAAAAACTTTTTCATCAAATTTTTTTATCATCAACATTTTTATTACATCAATTTTTTTCATAATTTTTATACCCTCCACTCTACACCATTTACAGATGTAATTCGAAAAAGATCAATTGTAATTCGAAGATTCTATTTGTAATTCGAAGATTCCATTTGTAATTCGAAGATTCCATTTGTAATTCGAAGATTCCATTTGTAATTCGAATACTCCAATTGTAATTCGAAGATTCCATTTGTAATTCGAAGATTCCAATTGTAATTCGAAAAAGATCAATTGTAATTCGAAAAAGATCAATTGTAATTCGTAAAAGATCAATTGTAATTCGTAAAAGATCAATTGTAATTCGTAAAAGATCAATTGTAATTCGAAAAAGATCAATTGTAATTCGTAAAAGATCAATTGTAATTCGTAAAAGATCAATTGTAATTCGAAGATTCCAATTGTAATTCGTAAAAGATCAATTGTAATTCGAAAAAGATCAATTGTAATTCGAAGATTCCAATTGTAATTCGTAAAAGATCAATTGTAATTCGAAAAAGATCAATTGTAATTCGAAAAAGATCAATTGTAATTCGTAAAAGATCAATTGTAATTCGTAAAAGATCAATTGTAATTCGAAAAAGATCAATTGTAATTCGTAAAAGATCAATTGTAATTCGAAAAAGATCAATTGTAATTCGAAAAAGATCAATTGTAATTCGTAAAAGATCAATTGTAATTCGAAAAAGATCAATTGTAATTCGAAAAAGATCAATTGTAATTCGAAAAAGATCAATTGTAATTAGTAAAAGATCAATTGTAATTCGTAAAAGATCAATTGTAATTCGAAAAAGATCAATTGTAATTCGAAAAAGATCAATTGTAATTCGAAAAAGATCAATTGTAATTCGAAAAAGATCAATTGTAATTCGTAAAAGATCAATTGTAATTCGAAAAAGATCAATTGTAATTCGAAAAAGATCAATTGTAATTCGTAAAAGATCAATTGTAATTCGTAAAAGATCAATTGTAATTCGAAGATTCCATTTGTAATTCGAAGATTCCATTTGTAATTCGAAGATTCCAATTGTAATTCGAAAACCAACGAGTAAATCAACAAAAAAACAATGTTTTTAAAGGCGTAAGAAACGATTTTATACTCGTTGTTTTCGAATTACAATTGGAATCTTCGAATTACAAATGGAATCTTCGAATTACAAATGGAATCTTCGAATTACAATTGATCTTTTACGAATTACAATTGATCTTTTACGAATTACAATTGATCTTTTTCGAATTACAATTGATCTTTTTCGAATTACAATTGATCTTTTACGAATTACAATTGATCTTTTTCGAATTACAATTGATCTTTTCCGAATTACAATTGATCTTTTTCGAATTACAATTGATCTTTTTCGAATTACAATTGATCTTTTACGAATTACAATTGATCTTTTACGAATTACAATTGATCTTTTTCGAATTACAATTGATCTTTTTCGAATTACAATTGATCTTTTTCGAATTACAATTGATCTTTTACGAATTACAATTGATCTTTTTCGAATTACAATTGATCTTTTTCGAATTACAATTGATCTTTTACGAATTACAATTGATCTTTTTCGAATTACAATTGATCTTTTACGAATTACAATTGATCTTTTACGAATTACAATTGATCTTTTTCGAATTACAATTGATCTTTTTCGAATTACAATTGATCTTTTACGAATTACAATTGGAATCTTCGAAATACAATTGATCTTTTTCGAATTACAATTGATCTTTTACGAATTACAATTGGAATCTTCGAATTACAATTGATCTTTTACGAATTACAATTGATCTTTTACGAATTACAATTGATCTTTTTCGAATTACAATTGATCTTTTTCGAATTACAATTGATCTTTTACGAATTACAATTGATCTTTTACGAATTACAATTGATCTTTTTCGAATTACAATTGATCTTTTTCGAATTACAATTGGAATCTTCGAATTACAAATGGAATCTTCGAATTACAATTGGAGTATTCGAATTACAAATGGAATCTTCGAATTACAAATGGAATCTTCGAATTACAAATGGAATCTTCGAATTACAAATAGAATCTTCGAATTACAATTGATCTTTTTCGAATTACATCTGTAAATGGTGTAGTGATAGAGGGTATATATAAGTTTGTCATTCCGTTTGTAACACCTCGAAATATTGGACTAGGACCCCATAAAGTATATATATTCATGATCCTCGATCGATTTTAAGACGATCTAGCGATGTCCGTCCGTTCGTCCGTCTGTCTGTTGAAAACACGCTAACTTTTGAAAGACTTTACGGATGCTCCTGAAGTTTGGCATATATGTTGGGCATTTACCTGGTCAGGTTGGTATTGCAATCCAGCAAAATCGGTCCAGTGGTTCAAAAGTTATGAGCAAAAGACTGAATTTCGGGACGGGTTTTTCGTGAATTTATGAGATAAAAAGCACTATAACTTTCGAAAAGCAATTCTGAGAATGCTGAAGCTTGGCATATATATTTTTCGTTCCTCCAGCCTAGTTTGTATTGAATTTCACTTAAATCGGTCCAGTGGTTCAGAAGTTATTAGCAAAACCGTGAATTTCAGATTAGCTTCATCTTAAATTCACGTGTTGAAAACCCGTTAAACCTCTTTTAAAAACATTGGTAAGTCACAAAAATATTTTACAACGTATTTTTGTCACTCAAAAATATTTTTATACCAAAACAAAAAAAATCAACTCGAAAAAATTTTACACTCAAAAAAAATTTCACACTCAAAAAAAAAAAAATAGTAAATTATTTTTTTTTTTCAAAATTACTAAAAAAATTTTTTTTACACAAAATAAAATATTTCTAATCAAAACTGTTATTTTTTTACTATCACTTAAAATGGGCATTGTGGAGGGTTATTAATATATTCGGCCAAGTCGAATTTAACTTTTCTACTTGTTTTTTCATAAAACATTTTTTTTCATCAAATTTTTTTATTGAATTTTTTCTTTTATATTTTTAGTAGGTTTATTCTAGCTCGAGGTCATTATATCCTTTACTAATTAAAACTATAAAATTTTCATAGAACAATATTTTAGAAAATTATTTTTCTGTTTTAAATGTATTTATGTTGGCCATTTTTGCAAGACATAATCGACACGTGTTTCGGAACATATCAGATAATATTTTAGTTGGATCATTAATAATTTGTCATTGAAATCCCTTTGCTACTTGTTGTGTAGGGTTTTTTATTTGCTAAATAATCTTGAAAATGGAATCTGACAAATTCCAAAACACGTGTCGATTAACAGGCCTATTCACAGTTATGACTGGTTATGACTAATTTTATGATTTTCAAACTTCATATTCCCTGTGTTTGTTTTAAACACAATCATAAAAAGTCTCAAAATTTAAAATTATTTGTCAAATTTGAGACGATGTGGGTAGCAAGTCTTTATATTTTTGAAATTTTCAAACAAAATTTGATTTTTTTAATTTTCTGATTAAGATTTTTATAACCTCCAACCTCAGTGTGGGGATATACTCACAAAAAAAAAATTCTTACGATTTTGAACTTCCGAGCTAATTTTTTTTCACCAACCCTAGAACTTATGTGGTACAAATTAATCGGATTAAATTAAATAAATTAATCCGTGGGGCCCAGCGATCTAAGCTTGGGATTTTTAAAATATATATCTTGCGACACATCATGGTTGTTAATTTTGATCTTTTCGAGATATTGCTGTTTAAAATTTGAGGAAATTGTCGTTTTTTTTCCTACGTTCAAGAAATTTTTTTAAAAAAAATCTCAAAATTTCTCTTCCTTGACCTTTTATAGAGCCTGAGACAGTCTTTTATTTAAACTTAACTTTTGTCAAATCCCACAATTTTAGCCACGGTTTACCCCTTCTATCAAAGTTTTGCATTTTTGGAAAATGTTCACCAATATTTTGGATTTTTGAAAAATAAAAAATATCATCTTGCGATACATTTTTTTTATACGCTCCACTCTAGTGATAGAGGGTATATATAAGTTTGTCATTCCGTTTGTAATACCTTAAAATATCGGTCTAGGACATCATAAGTATTTTACTTTTCTACTTGTTTTATTTATTTTGCAATGCTGAATATTAAAAAATTTATGAAATTTCAAGTAAATTGATTAGAAATTGCGACCTGTATCGTGTTTACACCGTTTACATGGACATACAGACGGATGGACGGACGGACGGACATCGCTAGATCGACTCAAAAAGTGATTCTGAGTCGATCGGTATACTTAAAAGTATGTCTAAGACCAATAGTTCGAGTAGTTACAAATATCAGCGAAAACTCATTATACCCTGTACCACAGAGTTGTGTAGGGTATAAAAATCTCAAAATGTTTGTCCACTGAACATTACAAGAAGCTTAATACAAACTTTTATTTAAACTTAATGTGAGCCAAATCAGAACATTTTAACCCATGGTGCCCTTCGATCAAAGTGTAGTTTTTGGTGGAAATTTTTTAAAAAAACTAAAACTTTTGATCAAGCGCGTCAAGGGTTAAAATTATTGCATTTTTTATTTATTTTATTGTTTTTTGAACGTTAAAAAACGCTATTTTTGCAAATTTCAAATAGCGATATCTCGAAAACCGTTAGATCAACTCAAAATTAAAAAAAAAAAAATTTAATTTTTATCTAAAATTTTATTTCTTCTAATTTTTTTTAAATTATTTTCTTTTTTATTTTTTACCAAATTTATTTCACAGATTCTTGTAGTTTTTGTTTTATCAACATTTTTTAAATAAAGTTTTTTGCAAAAACCTTTTATGCATTGTGTAGTGTATCAATGTATTCGGCATGGCTAAATTAAAATTTTTTACTAATCTTTCATTCATCTTTTCCTTTAGAGTATTACCCAAAAGTTTTTAATTTATTTTTCAACTTTTTCTTTATTTTCAGGTTGCCCAAAAATCTTATGGTAATGAAAAACGTTTTTTCTGTCCTCCGCCTTGCATTTATTTATTTGGTAGTGGTTGGCGTCGTCGTTACGAAGAAATGCTACAAAAAGGTGAAGGTGAACAGGGTGCTCAATTATGTGCTTTTATAGGTATCGGTAGTGCAGATCAGGATATGCAGCAATTAGATTTAAATGGCAAGCAGTACTGTGCTGCCAAAACTCTGTTCATCTCTGACTCCGATAAACGTAAACATTTTATGTTATCAGTGAAAATGTTTTATGGTAATGGTCACGATATCGGAGTCTTTAATTCAAAACGTATCAAAGTCATATCGAAACCTTCAAAAAAGAAACAATCATTAAAAAATGCTGATCTCTGCATAGCTTCGGGTACAAATGTGGCTTTATTCAATCGTTTACGTTCACAAACTGTATCGACACGTTACCTGCATGTAGAGAATGGTCATTTTCATGCCTCCTCCACACAGTGGGGTGCTTTCACTATACACCTGCTAGATGATAATGAATCAGAATCCGAAGAATTTCAAGTGCGTGATGGTTATATACATTATGGTGCTACTGTTAAGCTGGTGTGCTCGGTGACGGGTATGGCTTTACCACGTTTGATTATACGTAAAGTGGATAAACAAATGGCTTTACTAGAGGCAGATGATCCGGTATCACAATTACATAAATGTGCATTTTATATGAAAGACACAGATCGTATGTATTTGTGTTTGTCGCAGGAGAAAATTATACAATTTCAAGCTACACCTTGTCCAAAAGAACCAAATAAAGAAATGATTAATGATGGGGCCTGTTGGACGATTATATCAACGGATAAGGCTGAATATCAATTTTATGAAGGAATGGGACCAGTATCGTAAGTATTGGGTGGGGAATGACGATTTTTAAGAAATTTAGGACTAAAAATTATTTTTTTCATTTTTGTTGTAAAAAACAAACAATTTAAAATTTTCTTTTCTAAAAATTACAAATTTAAAAATTATACCTGTTCTGTGTTAAATTATATTAACATTTTATATTTTGTTTTTTTTTTCTAATTTTCTTGCAGTTCCCCTGTTACTCCTGTACCAATAGTTAACTCCTTGAATCTCAATGGCGGCGGTGATGTTGCTATGTTGGAATTAAGTGGCGATAACTTTACACCCCACCTTCAAGTATGGTTTGGTGATGTTGAAGCTGAAACAATGTATCGTTGCACTGAAACACTATTGTGTGTTGTACCAGAAATATCACAATTTAGAGGTGAATGGTTGTGGGTAAGTTAACAATTTTAATTAAATACTTAATTTAACCTATTACTGCCTGCCTATAGATCGGCTCATACGATTTTGATGAAATTTTAATATGTGTGCCTGGAAGACCACAGAAGTTGATAGAAAAAATAAAAGAAAATTTACCTCAGCTCCGACCTGAAATATGGCATGGGTATTAGGCCGTCTAATTTTTTACTTTTATTTTTTGTTTGAGCTGAAATGGGTCCAAAAAGTTTCTATTGGGTTTCAAAATAACTTCAATGAATTTTCGTGAAAACCAAAGTTGCTCTTACCCCCCCGCATCGCAGTTTGGGTGCACTTTTCCTGAGTATTTTCGATCAGTGAAAAACAAAAGTTGAACAAAACCAAAAAATTCTTGTTAAATATTCACATTTGCTAAGGGTGAGGCATATAAGGCATGCCTCAGACTCAAAGAGTCAAATTGGCTCAGACGCCGAAATATTGGGCACAGTAGCATGGACAATTTGGATAACGTTGTCACTGACTACAGGGTGCCCAAAAAACTTTTCGATCGGAAATTTAAAGTTGAATTTCCGACTCGAGAATTTTGGTCGAACTGGCGTTGCGTTCCAAATGACGCTTTAAATATTTTCACAGACGGCTCCAAACAATCGACGGGAGTAAGAGCGGGATTTACTACGGACGTCTGTGATATACAAAAATCTTTTAATCTACCTTTGAGCTGTAGCATATTCCAGGCTGAAATAGTTGCTATTAATAAGGCAGCCTTACAGTTTCTTGGAGAATCGGAGAGAATAATAAACTTTTACGTCGACTGCCAAGCGGCACTAAAAGCTCTAGGAGGCTTTTGTATTAAATCAAAAGTCATCTTTGAGTGCTACGAGAATCTTCAAAAACTATCCAGCAATAACCTCGTCTCTCTAATATGGGTTTCAGGACATAAGGGAGTAGACGGGAACGAGAAGGCTGATGAGCTTGCAAAACTGGGTGCAGATGGGGTAGGGGACTTTGTTCATTTTGATTCCCCAATGCAGTACTACAGATCGGGAAGTGATTGCCAGTGTATTTCCATGGCGAACAGGAAATGGTGAGAGTTAAGTACAAGCAGAATTACCAGAATAATCTGGCCGCGTTACGACCTCAAAAGAACTCGCTACATACTTTCTCTTAACAGAAGAGAATGTCGTTTACTCTCGGGAGTGGTCACCGGACACTGCCTAATTGCTTTCCACGCAAGAACAATTGGACTCATTTCTGATTCCAATTGTAGAAGATGTGATGAACCGAATACGGATGAAACAGTTGAACATATCCTGTGCAAATGCCCCGCATTGGCCAGGCATCGCAAACAAATTTTAGGCAAAGCAGAACTCGAGAATCTGGAAGAAATCGCAGTTATGGACCTTATGCGCGTTAAATTGTTTGCAACATAGACTAACGCGTTTTATCCTCGTCGCTGAAGGAACATGTGGTATTGCTATGGACCAGCCGGTCTATGCGAGGAGTTCAAAATTTTGAGCTCCGCCACCCTCATCTCTCTTCTCTTTTTTATGAAAAAAGAATTATCGGGCTAATTCTTCCATCTGGCCCGCGCTAAATTTTTTAAAGTATCAACACTTTTTGGGTATTTAAATACCCATTGGGTTAATAAAATAGTAAGAAAATAAGATCTGGTAAAGTCCAACCAAATAATACCCTGCACGAGTGCTTTTCGGTAAAATAGGTCACTAGTCTATAAATGGCCCATTTTTAAAAAATGATCCGTTTGTTTATACTGGGAATTTTTTCATAAAATTTTTCTATACAAAAATGTGTCAGCATCTGAGAATTTTTCTTTATGAAAAATGTTTCAGAATCTTTTTTCTATACGAAAAATGTCTCAGAATCTGAGAATTTTTCTTTACGAAAAATTTCTCAAAATCTGAGAATTTTTCTATACGAAAGATATCTCAGAATCTGAGAATTTTTCTATATGAAAACGTCTCAGAATTTTTTTATTAGAAAAATGTCACTGAATCTGAAAAGTTTTCTATACGAAAAATGTCACTGAATCTGAGAAGTTTTCTATACGAAAATTGTCTCAGAATCTGAAAATTTTTCTATACGAAAAATGTCTCAGAATCTGAGATTTTTTCTATACGAAAAATGTTTCAGAATTGGAGAATTTTTCTATACGAAAAATGTCTCAGAATTTGAGAATTTTTCTATACGGAAATCTCAAAATCTGAGAATTTTTCTATACGTAAAATGTCTTAGAATCTGTGAATTTTTCTATACGAAAAATGTCTCAAAATCGGAGAATTTTTCTTTACTAAAAATGTCTCAAAATCTGAGAAGTTTTCTATACGAAAAATGTCACAGAATCTGAGAATTTTCTATACTAAAAATGTCTCAGAATCTGAGATTTTTTGTATACGAAAAATATCTCAGAATCTAAAAATTTTTGTATACGAAAAATGTCTCAGAATCTCAGAATTTTTCTATATAAAAAAAAAATGTCTCAGAATTTGGGTATTTTTTCTATATGAAAAGTTTCGCATAATCTAAGTATTTTTCGTTTCTAAAAATTGTTTAAAAATTTTTTTATTAGAAAAATGTTTTAGAATCTGATAATTTTTCTATATAAAAATGTCTCAGAATCTAAGAATTTTTCTATACGAAAAATTTCTCAGAATCTAAGAATTTTTTTATACGAAAAATGTCTCAAAATCTGAGAATTATACATAAAAAAATGTCTCGAACAGTAATCGACCAAAATTAATCGATTAACCGATTAACCGTTAATCAATTGAAGACCCTAGTATCTAACCATCTTTTATAAGATCGAATAATTAATTCGCAGTTATTATAAATTTACCCATTTCTCTTTCCAGGTACGTCAACCTACCCAAGTGCCTATATCATTAGTACGTAATGATGGTATTATCTATGCTACTGGTCTAACATTTACCTATACACCCGAACCGGGACCAAGACCTCATTGTACACAATCTGAAGATGTTATGCGTACTAGACTTAATAATAACAATATTTCAACAATTAGTAATAATAACAATAATGTTGGTTCACCAGGAGATAATAATACGGGAGGATTAAATGCTAATCATATGCATCAACAACAACAGCAGCAACAACAGACGTTACCCTCTATGTCAGAAGTGCAATGGAATACTCATGCGGGTGGATTATCCTGAGTGCTACCTACTATTTTTGGTTGGCATTTAAAATTAATTTTGTAACCTTTTTAAAAACAAAAAGAAACAAAAAACTAAATTTTATATTTATTTTTATTTTTCGTTTTTAACATTTATTAAAAAATTTTTCTCCCTTCTTTTTAAAATTCCACCCTTGAAAAAAATTCTTGTCATTTCCATTTAAAATTTATTATACAATTTATTTAATATTTAATTTAAGTTTAAAAGAAAATTTAGTATTATTTAAAGATTTTAAAAAAAGTTTTAGCATTTTTTAAATTTTTTAGATTTTTTTAAATTTTATGGAAAATTCTCCTTTTAGTTTTGTATATAACATTTAAAATGTGTTTCCTTTAAAAAAAAAAAAATCCCCCAAAAAAAAAACCTTACTCATTTCTTATTTTTTTTTTTTTTTTTTTTGATTTTTTCAAATATTTATATATAAAGAAGAACAAAACATTTTATATACAATTTTATATATAATAACTATTATATTAACTACTAAGTAGTAGTTTTTTTTTAGATTTGTATGCATATTAATTTATATTATAGTTATAAAGTTTAAACTTTATATGTTACATATAAAGTTTGTAGAAATATTTTTTAAGTTATCTATACAACTATCATCTCTATATTAAAAGACTATTGGAGATAATTTATTAAAAACTTAAGAACAAAAAAAAAAGACAAAAATTAGTTTTAATTTGTTTTAAATTAAAAATCTATTAACAAAATAATGCAAAGAAAAAAAATTCCACCCTAAAAATCAAACCCACAAAATACAGAAATATTGTAAATTAAGTAATAAAAGAAATTAATATTTTTTAAAAAAAAAGTTATAAAGTGTTTTAATCAACAAAAAAATTTGGGACAACTTTCTTACAAATAAAGTTTTTGATTCTAAGTATTTTTTCTTTTGAAAAAGCCTCAGATTCGGAGACAATGTCTCAGATTCTTATAGAAAAAGTCTCAGATTCTGAGACATTTTTCTTATAGAAAAAGTCTCAGATTCTGAGACATTTTTCTTATAGAAAAAGTCTCAGATTCTGAGACATTTTTCTTATAGAAAAAGTCTCAGATTCTGAGACATTTTTCTTATAGAAAAAGTCTCAGAATCTTATAGAAAAAGTCTCAGATTCTGAGACATTTTTCTTATAGAAAAAGTCTCAGATTCTGAGACATTTTTCTTATAGAAAAGTCTCAGATTCTGAGACATTTTTCTTATCGAAAAAGTCTCAGATTCTGAGACATTTTTCTTATAGAAAAAGTCTCAGATTCTGAGACATTTTTCTTATAGAAAAAGTCTCAGATTCTGAGACATTTTTCTTATAGAAAAAGTCTCAGATTCTGAGACATTTTTCTTATAGAAAAAGTCTCAGATTCTGAGACATTTTTCTTATAGAAAAAGTCTCAGATTCTGAGACATTTTTCTTATAGAAAAAGTCTCAGATTCTGAGACATTTTTCTTATAGAAAAAGTCTCAGATTCTGAGACATTTTTCTTATAGAAAAAATCTCAGATTCTGAGGCATTTTTCTTATAGAAAAAGGCTCAGATTTTAAAAGGATTAATGTAAAACCCTTTCCCAGTTACTTTTCCCTCCAAATATTTTTTCTGAACAGGGTTGCCCCTAAAATGTACGACCGACCACCAACATTTTTTTAATACCAAAATTTTCTTTGAACTTCTACTTGAGATGGTCGCGTGAGTGACTTTTGACTCCCACTCATTCACGACAGGATTATTCCAATCACGCACACTCAATCACGAGCATATTTTTTCTACTCACTTACAATCACGTGAGTAAATTGATCACAACTCACACTCACGTGCGCTCACACACGCGTCACTCACGCCCACGTTGACTCACAGTCACCAAACGCTTATTTATACAAAAAAAATTTGAATTCAAAATTCAAAGTTTAGCCAAATTTTACAATCGTTTTTTTTTTTTTGGATTTTTTCGAGACGAATTTAAATTTTAAGCTAAATTTTACAAAATTTGTTGGCGTTTTTCGTGACAAAAGGAAATATGAATCAAAAATAAATCACGAAAACTCACACAAAAAAATCGACTCACGCACACTCAGTCATGCAAAGATTTTACTCACACTCACGATTTTTTTTCCATTTCCACTAATTCACAATCAAGTGATTAAAATAATTTTCAGTCACACTTACGCGTGATCACTTAAATCACGCACTAATCTGCTCATTTGCCAATCTCCTCAATCTACCCTCAATCTTCAACCCTTGAAGTGGTCCGAATTTTTCATACCCTTCACTCAAGTGATATATGTATAAGTTGGTCATTCCGTTTGTAACACCTCGAAATATTGGTCTAGGACCCCATAAAGTACATAAACTCATGATCCTCGATCGATTACAAGACGATCTAGCGATGTCCGCCCGTCTGTCTGTTAAAAACACGCTAACTTTTGAAAGATTTTACTGAGGCTGCTGAAGTTGGACATATATGTTGGACATTTTACCTGGTCAGGTTGCAATTCAACGAAATCGGTCCGGGGGTTAAAGTTTTAAGCAAAAGAGTGAATTTTGGTAAGGGGTTTCTGCGAATATACGAGATAAAAAACACGCTAAGTTTCGAAGCTGCTGAAGCTTGGCATATGTATTTATCGTTTCTCTGTTCTGATTGTTATTGAATTTCAGCAAAATCGGTCTAGTGGTTCAAAAGTTATTAGCAAAACCGTGAATTTCAGATTAGTTTCACCTTAAATTCACGTGTTGAAAAACAGTTAAGCATGTTTTAAAAACATTCCCAGTCAGAAAAATACAAAAGGGCCAAGGTTGGCAAAGCGTTGGTGCCAGTATTACCAACGTTGGCCGATAACACGGTTTGCAACTAATACTGTACAGTGGCATTGTTGGATTGATAACGCCAGATGTAGCTCCGCCAATTGTTTTTTCTGGTGTTGGCAGACTGTTGGCAAAACAAAAAACACTGCACATCACCAGTGTCATATTTTTAAGTAATACTACGCTGTGCCAAAGTCGGATTTGCAAAAAATACTGTACAGTGCTATTGTTGGATTGATAACGCCAGATGGGGCTCGGGCCAATTGTTTTTTCAGGTGTTGGCAGACTGCTGGCAAAATAAAAAATGCTGTACATTGCCAGTATCGATTTAAAAGTAATACTGTACAGTCCCAGGACAATGAAATTCACAGAAAATGAAAAAACTTCAATTTTAAATGGGAATATTGATAAAAAAATAAAGAATTGGATTTTTCAAAATATCAGAACCCTTACACAAAAATGTATAGACGGACTATTATTGATACTTAGATCGGAAGGGCACCTGTCTCTCCCAAAATGCTGTAAAACATTATTGTAAACTTCTCGTATAAGAGGAGAAACTGAAATAATGAAATGTTCTGACGGCACTCTGGGAACATTTCAATACTTTGGAGTAAAATCTAATCTAGATGTTATCATACATCCAAATCTTTATACGGAAAATAATATTGAATTATTGATTCACGTAGACGGAATGGACATATTTAATAAGTCCAAAAAAGGTTTTTGGACATTAATGGGAAGAGTTTTTGCAAGAAATTACACCACTAAGCCATTTATAATAGCATTATACTTTGGAAATTCAAAACCGTATTTTGCTGGAGAATTTTTATCTGAATTTGTATCCGAAGGTAATACTTTAACTAATGAAGGTACACACAAAAATTAGAAACAAAAAAAAAAATTAAATATTTTTTTTACTTATATTATTTTAGGTGTCGAGTTCCACGGAAAACAATTTACATTTAAAATATTAGCTTTTTGCTGTGATATGCCTGCCCGAGCGTTTATCAAGTGTACCAAGGGTCACACAGGTTTTTTTTCTTGTGAAAGATGCACCGTAAAAGGAGAAACAGTAAATAAAACACGCATTTTTAAAGAAATAAATTGTGAACAACGTACGCTCCAGTCGTTTAGAGAAAAGGCTAACGCTGAGCACCATTTAGCTAAAGAAACCAGTCCACTTCTCGATATTCCTAACTTTGACTTAATAAAATCCGTCGTTTTGGATGAAATGCATATGTTGTACCTTGGAATTGGGAAAACGTTACTTCAGAAACTTATTTTTAAGAATCCAGATTCTTATATTTCCGAAGAAAACGTAGCAATTATGCAACAAAATTTTTCAAAAATATCTAAAGATATTACAGCTGAGTTCCAAAGAAAAACGTTTGATTTAATGGATACAGGAAATTGGAAAGCTACACAATATCGTTTTTTTTTATTATATGGCGGAGGGATAGTTTTGAAAAATGTATTGAAATCTAATCAGTACAGACATTTTTTACTTCTTTTTACAGCTTGTCGAATTTTGTCATCTAGCAAATTAGCTACATTGAAAGCTGATTATGCTAAGCAGTTATTAAGGAAATTTGTTGAACTTATGTCATATTTTTATGGACCAAAATCACATACAATGAATATTCACAACCTTATTCATATCGCAGATGACGTTGTTAATATAGGGGCGCCGCTATCTCAATTTTCCGCGTTTGATTTCGAAAATAGCCTAGGTTTTATAAAAAGTATTATAAATTCTCCAACCAACCCCATCGAAGAAGTTCAAAGAAAACTTCATATTTTTCGATCAAACGATTCATCAAATAATTTTCCATTGCTTTATCGTATCAATAGAAGCATAAAATATTCTCTTGGACAAATTTTAGAAACCTCGGAAATAGGAGTTACTTTTAGCTTTGTTATTATCGAAGGCAATAAAATTTCACCACTTCCTCCTGATAACGTATGCTTACTAAGAAATGGAAATGTTATTACGGTTAACGAAATTTTTAGTAGGAAAGTGTCGAATTTCAAATGTGATGATATTTTTTTTAAAGGCAACGTTTTTCTTGAAGTTACTGATTTTGTGGAATATCCACTTCCATCAAGTGAAATAGGATTGTATCACTCAAAAAATTATGTTAGTAAAATCAACTGAAAATGTCAGTTAAAATAACTACTTTGTAAGTTGTTTTGGGGTCAACTACTTTTTTAGTTAAATTAACTAACAATGTTAGTTATTTTAACTGACAAAAAACAACTGACTTATGTAGTAAAAACAACTTACATTTATAGTCAAAACAACTCAAATGTAGTAAAAATAAAAAAAATATATAAATAATTTTTTTTTTTCAAAAAATTTTTCAGAAAAAAAAATGAAGACCAACATTTTTTCAAAGTTTTTTTTTTTTAAAAAGAGTTTTGAAAAATAAAAAAAAAACGAAAATTTATTTTTATTTTTTGGAAAAAAAACTTTGAAAATTTTTCAGAGATAAAAAAATAAAATTAACTACTTTAAATAACTGTTACTACATCACAGTACTTTTTTGTTAGTTATTCAAAAAAAGTACTTAAAATAACTAACAGAAATAGTTGTTTGATATTTTTCATACAAAAAGAACTGACTTTGTAGTTGAAAATAACTAACTACTGTAAAATATACAAACAACTAACATGTAGTAACTTACATAATTTTCTGAGTGATGATGTTAGAAAATTAGATGAAAATAACACTGAAATTAACATAAGTATGGTAGAATTCAAGTGTATTCTTACTACATGTGATGATAAAACAATTGCTATTACTCTATTACACTATTTTTAATAATATATATGTAAATTATTTAATAACTCTTTGTTAATATAATAAAAGGTGTAATAAAAACAATATTTAATCGAAATCCAACCGCTTAAAAATAATTAATAAAAAAATAAATGGTCGTAAATGTTGTATTAAATGTACTGGCAGAGTACAATTCTGTTTGTAATTGCCAACGTTGAAACGCTGTTGGCATTTCCAATAAATCCAGTGCTCCGCCAGTACAATATTTTTTGTACGGTTGGCAGTTTCTGATTGGGTTGGTAAGTCATGTGAAAGATATTAGTTAGCATTCCATTCAATATAAAGTTAACCAAAATAAACCTTATTATTATCAAATAAGTATTTTTGTAAAATGTGTATTTAATTAATCAAGCTTTAATTAAAGCTTAATGGCGTTCAGATTGTGTAAATATTAAATGTGGTACGAGGGTCGACATAGAAATTGAAATTATTGAAAGACCTTTTTTTAAAAATTTCTTAAAAATATTTCTAGATCGATTTTGTCCAAGCTCAAACATTTAAAATTTAAAAAATTGTCCAGTAGTTTATATTCATTTATTAAATAATTTTTCCAAAGACCCAAACAAAAACCAAAATTTTTAAAACACAGTAGAAGAAATCCGAATTTTTTGACCTCCAATTCTTTTGCCCACCAATTTTTGGTAAACAAAGAAAAGATTTAATTGTTTAATAATTTTAGTACACCTAAGTGTCTTTGGAAAAATTATTTAATAAATAAATATCAACTATTGGACTATTTTTTAAATTTTAAATGTTTCAGTTTGGATAAAATCGACCTAGAAATATTTTAAAGAAATTTTCTAAGAAGGGTCTTTCAATAATTTCGATTTCCATTTCGACCCTCGTAGCACGTTTAATATTTACTCAATCTGGACGCCATTAAGCTTAAATTAAAGCTCGATAAATTACCTACACAGCACTTTTAACTAAAATGTTCGTTTAAAAGCAAGTAGGTGTATTATTGTAAACTTTGTCTTAAATGGATTGCTAACTGATATCGAACACACGAAATAAGCTGCAAGTCACTGTATTTTTGTCACTCGAAATTTTTTTGCACTAAAAAAAATACACTAAAAAAATTGTTACACTCAAAAAAAATTTTTCACTCAAAAAAAATTTTACACTCAAAAAAAATTTTACACTTTACTTTACTTTAAAAATTACTAAAAAAAAGTTTTTTTACACAAAATAAAATATTTCTATTCAAAATTTGTATTTTTCACGCTAGAAAATTTACTATCACTTAAAAATGGCATTGTGGAGGGTATTCATAGATTCGGCCAAGTCGAATTTAACTTTTCTACTTGTTTTATTTTAATATTTTTTTAGGACATTATTTCGTAAATTTGGAGAAGAGCAATTCTCCTGAAGTCTTATGCTCCGCAGGTAAAGTTCATAAATGCGCAAAATCAGACCAGGGGTAAAAATTTAAAGTTTTCCCCTGAAAAACCAACATGCAATTTTTTTCGGCTCGCCCCCTTTTGTAGGCGTGGATATAAAAAGATATTTAAAATAATGATGATTTTTTTTACGAAGGATGGTTTTTCCTTTTTCGAAGTTAATAACTTCAACAGAACTTTGAACGCGTGGATTTCAAGTGTCAAAAATCCCAAAAATTTTTTAAAATTCCTAAAACTTTCAAAAAATTCAGTTAATGCCGAATTTCAAAATATCCTTAGAATCCCGGAATCCCGAAAATTTCTCTTCAATCCCGGGATTCAGAAAAACCAATCACGATTGGAAGCCCTATGCTGTGGGGATTTTTTTTATTTCCTTTTTGGACTTAAAAATCGGAAAATTCAAAAGAAAGTAAAAACCAATATAAAACAAGTAAGAAAGTTATAGTCGGTCAAGACCGACCATATGATACCCTACACCAGTGTTTTCCGGAAAATGGGTCCCAAGTCCAAACATGGACCGATTGGATCTATCTTTTGTTAGATCTTTATTTAGTGTAGAAAACACACACAGATAAAATTTTAGTGGAATTGGTTAAATTTTTTGCCAATAGACCGATTTAACTGAATATCGGTCGTAATTTTGATATGGGGGACTAAGTCCGAAAATGGTCCAATTATATTCCAATTTGATTTTGTTACTAAAGTACACGTTTAACACCTAAAAATAAAATTTTTATCAAATATTTCCATTTTTAGGAAATTTGAGGGAATTATGTGAATATCGGGAGGGTGGTTTGTATGGGGACTGACCCGATTCCTTTGAAATTTGGAATGAGGATTTGTGCATACAAAATTTGATTACCTTTAAAATTTCAAAGCGATTTCTATTCAAATACAGTTATTAGACTCATTTAAGCCTAATCCAAATGGGGCGTTTGTATAAGGGGCTAGGTCTTAACATGGAGCGATTTTTCATGGAGCGATTTTTCAATTTCAATAGGCTTCGTCCTTGGGCCAAAATATGCTTAAGTTTCAAATTTCAAATCAATTGGTTGAAAATTGCGACCTGTATCGTGCTTAAACCGATAGATGGACAGACGGACGGACATCGCTAAATCGACTGAAAAAGTGATTCTGAGTCGATCGGTATGCTTGAAGGTAGGTCTAGGACCAATATTTCGGGTAGTTACAAACATCAGCACAAACTCATTATACCTTGTACCACAGAGTGATGCAGGATATAAAAATAAAAATATATTTTATGAAGATCATATAATTCTTTTAGAAAATCGGATAAGTTTAAAAAAATAATAACTTTACTAAAAAATTATTTTTCTTTTCATAAAAAATTAAAAAATTATAAATTTATCCCTTTTCAATTTTTTTTGTATCCCTTAATTGTGTGAGAACATTTTTAAAGTTTTTGTTTTACAACCCATTATTAATTTATGACAAAACATTTTAAATTCACCACAAAAATTTCCCCTTTTTATTTATTTGTAAAAAAACACTAGTGTAATTACTTAAAAAAACTCCTTATAATATTTTCTTTCACAAGATCTGATAAGAAAATGACTATTATTTTAAAACTTGAACTTGCATGTTGTTTTCGTTGAAACAATTCATATAAAAATTCCCATCATTTTATTGAAACAACTTTGCGTGTTGAAATTGTGTCTTCTTATACGTCTTAAAGACGAAACTAAAAAAAAAAATCAACCACCTTAAGATCATAATTTTTTTATTTAGTGGGAAAATTTTTTGTTGTTTAAACAGAAAAATTAGAAATTCTAATGAGTCGAGTTGTAGAAGCAGCAGCAGTAGCACTAAGAAAATAAGAAGTAACCCTCTTTTCTTATAAGATTTAAAAAGTCTTATTTAAACTTAAAGAAAACTATCCCCTTAAGTAGTTTTATTCCCCTTCTTACTTAAACACTTGTTATAAAGTGTTTTGTGGTTATTGGTGTCTCGTTTTGGCAAAGTGAAAATTTATTTTTCCTTTTTCTTCCACAACTTGTGGTAAAGCAGAGTTAATTATCAAGAAAAGTTATTATTCTTATTCTTACTCGACTAAATATACAAACATTCTATATTTTATAGTTAAATACTTCTTATTATTTCACACGCTAAATTATGGTTGAAAAAAAAATGTAGTTGGACAGCAAAAAAAAAATCTCAACTGCGTGGGAAACTTATGCAAAATTGTGGAAGTTAAAACCCTAAATTGTAATAAAGAAATCTTAAAGAAAATATTATGTTTTTTTTTTTGTTGAGTTCATTTTGTCTTGGGTTTTGCTTGTTTGCGATTTCCACTACTGTTTGTCTTGTCTTATTGGATTTAATGAATTTTATACGAATATTAATATTTTTTGTTTTTGTAAAATTTTCATGGGAACTGAGTTTGATGGCGTTTTAGATGTGGCATAAAAAAATGTAGAGCAATTAAAAATTTCTAAATATTTATTTAGATTAATTAATAATTTTATTTTTTTATATAAAATTTTACAAAAGACTTAAGAAACGAACTTTTACTTAAAAAGTTTGTTTCTTAAGTCTTTTATTTTTTCAGAGGTTTAAATAAAAATCTGTAAATATGCAAACTTACAATTAAAAATTACCAAACAAAAAATATTAATTGTAGAAAAGAAAAGTTCAAGCTTTTCTGATTTTAAATGTGGCTTTTGTAAAATTGTGCGTTTCCGAATTTCGATTGGGATTTCTGAATTACAATTTGGATTTTCAATTTAGCGTTTTAAAATTTCAATTGGGATTTCTGTATTTCAATTAGTGTCTCCTAAATTTAAATTTTGCGTTTCTAAACTGTTAATTGCTGATTTCTGAATATTTTTTTCTGTAGTTCTGCTTTTTTTCGGAAGTGTTTGTAAAAAAGTCTTTTGTTTCAGAAAAAATAAAATATTCTAGAATACTCTGGATGATGCATAGGTTCAGATTTATAAAGATCAGTAAAATTATGAAAAAATAAATAATAAACTATGAAAAATTTAGAAAAATTAAAACAGTCAAAATACTTAATTTAAAAAAATCTGAAAAAAACATTAAAAGAACTAGAAAATTCATAAATGTTCTGAAAATTTAAAAAATTAAAAAAATTTAGAAAAATCTGAAAAAACATACAAACACTCAAAAAATTATGTTAGTAAAATCAACTGAAAATGTCAGTTAAAATAACTACTTTGTAAGTTGTTTTGGGGTCAACTACTTTTTCAGTTAAATCAACTAACAATGTTAGTTATTTTAACTGACAAAAAACTGCTGACTTATGTAGTAAAAACTACTTACATTTGTAGTCAAAACAACTAAAATGTAGTAAAAATAAAATAATCAATTATTTTTTTTTTATTTTCAAAAAATTTTACAGAAAAAAATTTGAAGACCAAATTTTTTTTTAAAAAAGTTGTGTAAAATAAAAAAAAAACGAAAATTTAGTTTTATTTTTTGGAAAAAAACTTTGCAAATTTTTCAGAGATAAAAAAAAATTAACTACTTTAAATAACTGTTACTACATCAGAGTACTTTTTTGTTAGTTATTCAAAAAAACTACTTAAAATAACTTACAGAAATAGTTGTTTGATATTTTTCATACAAAAACAACTGACTTTTTAGTTGAAATCAACTAACTACTGTAAAATATACAAACAACTAACATGTAGTAACTTACATAATTTTCTGAGTGAAGAACTAGAAAATTCATAATATATATGAAAAATTTGGAAAAAAATTCAGACTGTTCCGTATTTTTAGAAAAGAATAATTCAGAAAAAAATTCATAAAATCTAGAAAACTCGGTAACATTTATAAATAAGCATAAGAAAACAATAGAAAAAATTTAGAAAAAAAATTAGGAAGAAATTATCAAAACTAAGACAAACTTAGAAAAACATCAGAAAAACTATGACAAGTCTGAAAAAATATAAAAATTAAGAAAAACACTGAAAAAATTTAATACCTAGTTCTAAAAAATTTGGCAAGTTAAAAAAAAAATACTTAAAAGTTTGTTTCTTAAGTCTTTTATTTAAAATCGCAAAAATTCACAAAATTTTATAAATTTTCTTAAGTTTTGTAGAAATTTTAAATTTTTCTAAAAAGACTGACAGGTCTTCAAACAAAAGATATAAAAACAAACTTTTTCATTATTTCCAGAATTCATAAAAAATGTTTCCAAGATTTTTCTGAATTTTCCAGTTCATTTTCTGAATTTTTTAAAGATTTATTCTGAAAATTTCTGATTTTATAACTGAATTTTTATTTAGTTCGGTTTGAGTCCATATTAATTATTACTGAGAAATAATAATTGTTGTACAATGAGAAAATCTGAAAAAAATCAAGTCACAGGGCTGAGTGGAGATGTCGACAGCTTTCGGAAGATGCCACCCTTCCGTCATCAACACTCCTTAAAATCAGCCATTTAAATTAAACTTTTAAACAAATTAAATATCGGAATTACTTCTCTTTGTGTTTCTGATTTTTTTTGAACTTTTCTCGTTTTTTCTCTATTTTACAGATTTTTTTTAATTTTTTCTGAATTTTACCGATATATTTTTTTTAAACCATATAAATTTTTCTAAATTTTTAGATGTTTTTTTAATTTTTTTCTGAGTTTTTCTTTTCTCTAACTCATTTTTATACCCTCCACTTATTATTAGTGATAGAGGGTACATATAAGTTTGTCATTCCGTTTGTAACTCATCGAAATATCGGTCTAGGACCCCATAAAGTGTATATATAATTGATCAGTGATCGATTTCAAGACATTCTAGCGATGTCCGTCTGTGGAAATGGTGATCACGGCCAAAACATTACACGAAGATAACTGAAACTTAACATATTTATTGGAAGTTCTCCCTAGCAGTTTGGTATTGGATTTGAGTGATATCGGTTCAGCGGTTCAA